>OX336389.2:169044703-170244703 GCA_946902985.2 Meconema thalassinum | reverse complement strand
TCAACTGGAGGAAGAAAGTATGCAGTACACTGGATTCTTATTTGTCCAGACGTCATGGGTCTTTGTGAGAATGCCTTTTGGAATGGTCAACAGTGGACCAGCACTTATTCGAGCACTTGATAGCAAGCTCACTGACGAAGTAAAGGAAAATGTCAATTCTTGAAAAAGGAAATCAACTACTTGGGGCATACCATTGATAAGGATGGATATCATCCAAACATGCAGAAAGTAGATGCGATCACAAGATTCCCAAAACCAACTAAGGTGAAACAAGTCAGAGAATTTGTAGGCGCATGCCAATTCATTAGCAGTCACTGTCCGAGATATTCTGAAATTATGGCTCCTCTGTATGACTTACTCAAGAAAAATAATAGATGGAAATGGAGTACCGCAGCAGACGAGGCTTTTGAGAAAGCAAAGGAGATGCTCAGAAACAACGTTAAACTAGAGTACCCAGACTTTGAGAAGGTGTTCTATATAGAGTCTGATGCATCAAGAATAGGCATTAGTGCAGTCTTATACCAAAAATACGAGGCAGGCAACAAGCACTACATTGCGTTCACGAGTCGGAAGTTAAAGAAACACGAGGAAAACTACTTTACGACAGAACTAGAAGCGTTAGCTTTTGTAACAGTTTGCAAGCGTAAAAAAAAATGTTGCTGGGACACAAGGTTATCATTATTACAGATCACAAAGCACTTCAGTTTATGCTGCAAACTGACATGTCTAGTGACAGATTGACACGTTGGGCTTTGTTCACCCAACAGTTTAACGCCACTATCATCCATCAGCCTGGGAAAGATAACTTACTGGCTGATGCTTTATCACGTAACCCTATTAAAAATGTGCAGATACCCCATGTACAATTGGAGCAAGAAGACCAAGAAACCGTTAGGAGGTTAGCCCGAATCGGTGTGTCACAGAAGAGACACGCTCCAATCAGGAAAATGTACAGGTTCCTTAAGGGTTACATGGACAATACTGATGTTGACTATGCAGCTACACAGAGAGAATCATGACACTTTGTCTTGAGTGGAGACATTGTATGCAAGTATGCTGACTCTGCGCATACAAAGCTTCGAATAGTCGTGCCACCTAAGCTTGTTGTCAATTTAGTGTGGGTAGCTCATCACGCAACTGGACATGCGGGTTTAGATAAAACTCTTGATACTCTTAAAGAGAGGTTTATTTGGACTAACATGCGTTCCAGCATTGCTAAAGTCATTCGTTCATGTGATAAATGTCAAAGAGCAAAGTATGCTTCCGCTCTATTAAAAGGAAAACCTAAGGCTATGATTCCTTCTAAACCAAACGAACTCATGGCGACGGACATATTTGGTCCTTGTCCGAAGGGATATCAGTGTAATCAATTCCTGTTGGTTACCGTGGATGTCTTCTCAAAATTTGTAACAATGAGTCCCATGCAAAAAACTAACACGAGGAACGGTGTAAGCAGACTGGAACATGCTGTATTTCCAAAAGCTGGTAAACCAGAATATCTACTATCAGATCATGGAGCTCAGTTTACATCCCTAGAATTTGCTGCAGATATGGAGAGGCTTGGTATTAAGCACATATTTTCAAGCGTGCGCTATCCAGAATCGAATTCTTCAGAAAGATATATAGCTGAATTTTCGAAATTTTGTCGAATTTTCTGTCCAAATGATCACCCTGGTTGGGTGAGATTTGTACCCCTTATTGAGGAATGTCTGAATTCTACAGTGCAGGAGAGCACAGGAGAGGTGCCAATGAGACTTCATCTAGAAAGAAACCCAGAAAGGCCGTGGGATAATCTTTTTAACCACGTTCCTAGAGATCCCGACCTAGGAAGGCAGCTGAGAATAGACAGAGCGAAGGAACAACTCCAGAAAGCAGCAGAAAAACGATTGAAAAGAGTAGCTGGAAAACGCTTTGGGGCTCCTTTAGAAATTGGAAATCTGGTATTACTACGCAGACCTGTCAAGGCTGATGTAAGTAAGAAAATCTACCCCAAATTTGGATTAGTGTTCATGGGTCCGTTCAGAATTACGAACGCTTATGGAAACAACTGTTATGAACTCTACGATGATGAGAATAATGTCGTTTATGGCAAGTTCAATGCTGGAAACTTGAAGAGATATTATCCAAGAGTAGGCCAATAATAATTCAATTTCGTGTTCAAGTGAATTCTGATACTTATAACACAGAGTTTAAAAACAATTTGCAACTGGTTTTTAAAACGTGGTGAAGGGAGAATGCCCCCGTAAATTGAATTATATTGAGACCACGGTGGCTGTATTGGAAAATATGAGTAAATTTATGGATGTCATAGTTGTGACGTGGATACTCATGACGTAGGCACGGATGACGCAGACTTGAGGCAAGCAGGCTGGTTGAGCTGAGATTCTTGGTGACGTCATGATTTTGTTCGAGAAAGATCTGAGATTTACGACGCAGTCGCAGGAAACAAGGTCTTGTGCTAAGGAAGAAGTTACGCTATTGGAGGAAAGGCTCGAACCAATGAACGATAGTTTGGAAAGAAGACGGAGATTACTGAAACTATCATATTTAATTACTTTTGGAATGCAGAATTGTGGAAATCTATTTTCAGTTATGGCATTGATTTGGAATTTTGAAGAAATTAATTTTGAGTTTTTGAAATTTGAAAATCCGTCAAGTATAGCCAAAGTTAGAACTTTCAGCGATGACGGAGCAACAGGCTATGGAAGGGATGGATACGCCCCTTAAGAAGTTAATAAAAGGTCGTGCACAGCAGAGAGGAGCTCTCAGATCTCATATGTCAGATCGCATATATATTTCTGGTGATTTATAGTCGTTTTCAAGTGATTCAGTGAAGTAAGTCGTCTTTAGCGGGCATGGTAAAAGCCCGGCGCATCGAACGAACACGGAGCAGTTCCATTTTACGCTGCTCGAAACTAGGTGAAGTTGAAACGCTCACATTAACGTTTCCACCTGATAAGATATAAAGAGTTAACTTCAGCCTTTATTATAATTCAATTGGGCAGTACAACATTGAGGTGTGTAGAAGATTTGAACAATTTCACAGTTA
Organism: Meconema thalassinum; assembly: GCA_946902985.2. Lineage (NCBI taxonomy): Eukaryota > Metazoa > Arthropoda > Insecta > Orthoptera > Tettigoniidae > Meconema > Meconema thalassinum. Next base: position 170,241,654 of record OX336389.2, on the reverse strand, counting down.
TACTTCAAAAGATATTGGCACTTTAAGGCTGCCAACAAAAGTGATTTTCTCGCCACATGAGAAACACTTTTAAAATTTCCACATTATACACTACGGCTGACACGTGGATTACAACAGTGATATTGGAGAATACGTTTGGTAATACAACGATACATTCCACTATGGAACATTATAATCTTGCAGTGCTTTCAATGATTATAACAGAAGTTGAGATGGAAGGCTAAGGCTTTAATGCAATTGGGACATATATCGATGGAGTGAAATAGCAGCATGGAACTTCGTTAATCGTCTTTCTACAAAAGCGAGCATGTAGTGAACATCCAACTACACTCATGCATCGTGAATCCATCGCTGAATTATATCAAATGACAGTGGAAATATTTTCATACTCCACCATTATGAATATTTCTGCGGAAATAACTGCAATAAACTTCATGGCGAATTACGACCAGAACTTCAGGGAATTTTCAAGAGAGGCCAGGGTGGACCCGGCTCACAAAGAAGAATTTTGCCAGAAGGATGTCTTTCGTATACATGGAGCAGTGCAATTTCCGGAGAAGGAAGCAGTTCGATTCTCCGAGGACGCTGATTCCAGGTTCGAGGTCGGAGCACATCTTTACGCTGGTGAAATGGAACCAACAGCAGTTTTCTTTGAAAACTTTCCTCTAGAACTTCAATCAACAGATAAGGTAGTCGTGAACGTTTCTTGTATTATTTGAGTCTTGTAGCGATATCTGAGCAACCATTTTTCCCATATTTTTGTGTCCTATATTTTGCCCCATTTTCTTGATTAATATTTCTGTACTCAGTACACTTCGATGATTGCTGCCTTTTTCGACGATTTATTAAGACATGGTTATGTCATTGGCATACTTAAATAATTTTGGATCAGTTGAGACTGATATATTAGATTCTTTCAGTAATTTGCATATTTTTGAAGTCACGATTTGACTGTAAAGTTAATGATTTTCTATGGAAGATTTGAATTCAGACAGCGTGTCACTTTATTAAAGTAATTCTATTCAGTAAATTACTTTGACCAATTTTCTGTCATCCTCAAGAAAGAAGAATAATTAAAAGATTTTAGAGCGTTAAAATCTTTATCTTTGTCGACGATCTTGGAAATACTAGTCGTTTTATGAACATGATTGCAACATAGACATTTATCGTCAGTTCTAATTACCGTTGCATTACAGACAATTTTATGAAATAGGAACTTTGACTACGAATTATTGAATACACTAAAGTAATGAACATTTGATAGGAGTTTTTCTCATTTATAGATTGGAACAATAATGTTTGCATTCCACAGTCTAATTGTATTCTATTCGACTATGTATGCAGTTTAGATGAACTTTGATTGAAGATAGTATTTTTATACTGCGTTACTTTGAAGTTATTAATCTCAATTTTGATAGACCAGGGAGGAGTGTCTAATCGTATTTGCTATTAAATTTATTTGTGATTGGCAAATTTTTACTTCATATCGATTCATGAATGAAACCCACGAAGGTTAAATAATAACAGTCATTATTACAATTGATGAATATAAGAATTTTTAAAGAGGAACAATGGATGTATAATCGTTAGTTCAGTGGACATGTGAAAGTCGCTGATGAATAATGCCTTTGAATAAGTGAAGCAGATTCCCACAAAAATTATTGATGTTGAAGAAGTTGTAAGTGGAGGATTTTTGTATGTACTGTGAAAGGTTTTTATGCCATATATGTTGAAATATATGAGGAATTCTGGGCCTATTTTATGCAATTTTGTGCATTTTGAAGCGAAGTATTTTTCCGCTGAATGTATTGTCCTGGTTCTTTGAAAGTTATTCATATGAAGATACTGTTAAAATTAACAAGAGTGTTAAATAATTTGAGATAACGATTTTGAATGGAGGTTACCATCACTAATAATAATAATTATTAAAACCTTATTAAACCTGAATATGAACTTTAAAATGTAACTAACCTTCATTGGTCGATTATATTACCACGATTTAAGTAATTATCAACCGGATAAACGTGTGGTTTAATGTATTTCTTGTATAAATAATATAAACAATATTTAATATTGTAAATAATTTTGTAAATATCTTTGATAATAATTTGAAATGAAAGGGATTGAGAGTGGCGAATATATATTTTTCAATTGTCATTTGACATTGTTATAAACAATTATAATTGTTATAAATAATTAATGAACTTTTGTTATAAACATTTGGAGTTTTGTTTTTATACTCTAAACAACGCTAATTAAGCAAGTGGCTTGAACAATTAAACATGATTTGGGATTGTTAGAGTATTCCACCGGTGTTTGAATGGAGCATTTAAAAGATTTGCGTGATAATATTTCAGTTGAGATGTGGCCATTAACGTGTTTTGAAAGGGAGAGCTAAGCTCTGATGTAACAAGCATATGCTAACGCGGACCAGACAGGTGAGTCCACTTTGACGATGCAGGTGCATTGCAGCTGGCCCGGACAACTGTATGACAGAGGCCAAGGACGTTTCCATAATAGCCTTGTGGCTATAAATAAAATGTGAAGTGTATAAACACGCAAAACAATTGCTATATGTGTCTCGTCCCAAATCCCGTTTCCATTCCAAGTGCATTATTATTTTTACGTTATTTTGAGCTTGAGAAAGCTGAAACATTGTATGTAGAGTATACAAGTCCGACAGGAGGACATGGTTATGTGGTCGATGACTTCTGATTGCCACGTGGATTTTGATGTTTTATTTTGTTAAATTCATTCTTTTTGTGAAATAAATTATTGTGCAGTTTAAAGTTTCTCGTCTTCGTTATGGTTCATTTTAAATATCATGGTGGAGGTTATTGTGTGGGCATACTTTAAGTGATCCAGTTGACAACCCAGTCCCCGAGATAAATTTAAGAGGTAAGTAAAGGTAAGTATGAACCCCCGTATATTTTGGTGTGTTCCGCAATAATTTCTTGTTAACTATTGTGCTCTAATCTCGATAGTATCTGTCAGTGCCATTTTCATTGATGTAGCTATGCCGGCGCGTTTGATTATTGGCAATCCGATTGAGGGGGCGGATATCTGACAGCCTACTATCCGGGTTATCGGGTACAGTACCATCCCGGCATTTGCCCGAAGACGAAGTGGTAAACAACGGAAAGCCTCTTCGAGGATGCCTGAGGTGGGAATCGAACCCCCTCTACTCATTTGGAACACCCGAAGCTGAGTAGACCCCGTTCTAGTCCTTATACCCCTTTTCATATTTTGTGGCAGAGCCGAGAATCGAACCCAGGACCTCCAGGGCGGCAGCTAACCATGCTGACCGCTACGCGATGGAGGCGACTTCACAATAAATAATTATAATTATAATTTTATATTGGGTCATCTCCGTTGTGTAGTGGGCAGCATGCTTAGCTGCCGCCCCAGAGGCCCAAGGTCCTATTCCTGGGTTTTCTACGTAATTTGAAAAGCGGTATGATTGGAACGGGGTCTACTCAGCCTCGGGTGGTCCAAATGATTCGAGGTTGTTTGATTCCCACCACAGCCATCCCCGAAGTGTTTCTCCGCGGTTTCCCACTTCGTCTTCGGGCTAATGTCGGGATGGTATCTAACGTCAGGCCACGGCCGCTTCCTTCCCCGTTCCATGTCTAACCCTCCCATTCTTCCCATCCTTTCCCGTCCCTCATGTTGCCCACTATTCGCTTTGCAGGTGAGGCCACCTGGGCGAGGCACTAGTCCAGCCTCCCTCCCCAGTTGTATCCCATAATTGCATGTCAAGAACCAGGACACTGCCCGTAGAGGCAGGAAAGGCGGGATCATTCGCTGAGACCGTGGGAAAAGCCTAAATGGAGGGTAGAAAAAGAAAAGGAATAAACGAAACAAATAATTTTATATTACACCTATTGTAATTCATCACTCAAGTGTGTCAGATTTTTTGTACGATACAATTTGGATATAATATTGAAGACTGTTACGTAACTCAAAATGTCCAAGATAGTTGAGAGAAAGAAAATAATGCACATCAAGAAATCAAAGCAGTTTGTAAGCTCAGTTTGGAAGTGGACGTGTGTCATTCACGATTTTTGGAATCCGGAAATATTTCAGAAATAAAATTACACAAATCCACGTTCCATAAGATGAGTGTACAAAGTGACTCCTGTTTTAAAGGATCGGGGTTCGATCCCCATCTCTTCCTGCAAAGATATTTCTAGCCTCAGCGCTAGAAACTGTACACTAAGCCTAGTCAGTTAGTTAGTTAGTTATTGGGGTTGAAAGGGGAGGACATACGAGGTCATCGGCGCTAACCACTAGACTAAGCCACGTGAGGATAGTTTGGAAGAGATAGGTTAGATTCCTACCTAGCTATGCTGGAGGTGGAATGGCGTGGTTCCCTACTTCAAAGCCAGACAAATGCCCGGATGGTACCTAAGTGAAGGCCACGATCATTTCCTTCCCAAACCTAGCCAAAATTACAAATACGCAAATTACCACAGCCAACACAATGTCAGTGGTGAACACACTGATTCCACACACACCTAAGACAATAATAACACTAATAATAATAATAATAATAATCATAATGTTGTCGGTACGAATAACAACGAAATGAGCGTTATCAATGTTGGATTTTGCGTAACGCTACAAGAGATGGTAGAGGTTGTAACTTCGTACCGCCAGCATTGACCCTCAGAGAAGAAACGGTACAGGCTGTAACGTTAAGGTTGGATGTAGCCGCAGTTTCGGTACAGGCTTGAGGAACGTTTCTCGCATGTGTACCGCCTGTTTGTTTGGCTCAGCAGGGCGAGCTCCATGCAATCAAAGATGGTGGACGGTTGTCAATTGAGGGTGGTATATGCTGTTGATGGGCATTATTAGAATACAAATCAGTCATTAAGATACGTAACTGTAAGTTGAAAACATGCCAGGCACTGATGAATGCATTCCTGCCGGTCTTGAAGATTGAACTGAAATCATTCGACCTTCAACAATTCCATTCGGATTCAGTAACATAAGCTACCTGTGAGCTGGTCGATATACTTGAAAAGTGTAGCAGGGGTAAGGCCGTAGCTTCGTAACGAATAGGTCCTCGGTTCAGGCCTCCTTAGAGACCAAAATTTTATTTCTTTTTAAATTACTTTATTAAAATCATCCGACTTTCTGCTGTCTATTCTCTGAGTCGGAAACCATTAATATTTATCCTATTCGTGTAAAATAATACAATTTGATAGCACAATCATATTTTCACTCCACAATAAATACGGTAATTCTTCTTTTCTTCTTTTATTTTCTTAGTCGTTTACCCTCCAGGTTGGTGGAACCAACGGACTCAGCGAGGGAGCTCACCACTACCGCCTCTACGGGCAGTGTCCTAGAGCTGGGAACATCTAATCGGAGTGAATACAACTGGTGAGGTGTGATTGGCTCCTCGCCCAGACGGCCGCACCTGCAAAGCGAACAGGGGCCTCATGAGGGAAGGTAAGGGATGGTCAGGATGGATAGGCAAGGAAGAGGGAAGGAGGCGGCCGTGGCCTTGAAAAAGGTACTGTACCCGATATCCTGATAGTAGGCTGTCAGATATCCGCCCCCTCAATCGGATTGCCAATAATCAATCGCACCGGCACAGCTACATCAATGAAAATGGCACTGACAGATACTATCGAGATTAGAGCACAATAGTTAACAAGAAATTATTGTGGAACACACCAAAATATACGGGGGTTCACACTTACCTTTACTTACCTCTTAAATTTATCTCGGGGACTGGGTTGTCAACTGGATCACTTAAAGTATGTCCACACAATAACCTCCACCATGATATTTAAAATGAACCAGAACGAAGACGAGAAACTTTAAACTGCACAATAATTTATTTCACATAAAGAATGATTTTAACAAAAATAAGACAACAAAATCCACGTGGCAATCAGAAGCCATCGACCACATAACCATGTCCTCCTGTAGGACCTGTATCCTCTACATATAATGTTTCAGCTTTCTCAAGCTCATAGCAACGTAAAATAATAATGCATATGGAATGGAAACGGGATTTGGGATGAGACACATATATCAATTGTTTTGCGTGTTTATATACTTCACATTTTATTTATAGCCACAAGGCTATTATGGAACGTCCTTGGCCTCTGTAATACAGTTGTCCGGGCCAGCTGCAATGCACCTGCATCGTCAAAGTGGACTCCCGTTCGATCAACCCTAGCATAAGCGTGTTACCTCAGAGCTTGGCTCTCCTTTTCAAACACGTAAATGTTCACATCTCAACTGAAATATTATCACGCAAATGTCTTACATGCTTCATTCAAACACCAGTGGATTACTCCAACAATCCCAAATCATGATTAATTGTTCAAACCACTTGTTTAATTAGCGTTATTTAGAGTATAAAAAAACAAAACTCTAAATGTTAATAACAAAAGTTCATTAATTATTTATAACAATAATAAATTGTTTATAACAATGTCAAATGACAATTGAAAATTTTATACACGCCTGTATTAATCACTATCATTTCAAATTATTTAACAAAGATATTTACAAAATTATTTTACAATATTATATTGTTTATATTATTTATACAAGAAATACATTAAACCACACGTTTATCCGGTTGATAATTACTCAAATCGTGTTGATATAATCGACCAATGAAGGTTAGTTATATTTAACTGTCAAATTCAGGTCATATTTCATGAAATTGTCTATAATGCAATGATAAATGTCTATGTTGCAATCATGTTCATAAGACGACTAGTATTTTAAAGATCGTCGATATCGTAATAGATTTTAACGCTCTAAAATCATTTAATTATTCTTCTTTCTTGAGGATGACAGAAACTTGGTCAAAGTAATTTACTGAATAGAATTACTTTAATAACATGACACGCTGTCTGAATTCAAATCTGCCATAGCAAATCGTTAACTTTACAGTCAAATCGTGACTACAAAAAAAAATGCAAATTACTGAAAGAATCTAATATCAGTCTCAACTGATCCAAAATTATTTAAGTATGCCAATGACATAACAATGTCTCAACAAATCGAAGAAAAAGGCATAAATCATCGAAGTGTACTGAGTACAGAAATATCAATCAAGAAAATGGGATAAAAGATAGGACAGAAAATATGGGAAGAATGGTTGCTCAGATATCGCTACAAGACTCAAATAATACAAGAAACGTTCACGACTACCTTATCTGTTGATTGAAGTTCTAGAGGAAAGTTTTCAAAGAAAACTGCTGTTGGTTCCATTTCACCAGCGTAAAGATGTGCTCCGTCCTCGAACCTGGAATCAGCGTCCTCGGAGAATCGAACTGCTTCCTCCTCCGAAATTGCACTGCTCCGTGGATACGAAAAACATCCTTCTGGCAAAACTCTTCTTTGTGCGCCGGGACAACCCTGGCCTCTCTTGAAAGTTCCCTGAAGTTCTTGCAGGAATTCGCCATGAAGTTTATTGTAGTTATTTCCGCAGAAATATTCATAGTTGTGGAGTATGAAAATATTTCCACTGTCATCTGGTATAATTCAGCGATGGATTCACGATGCATGAGTGTAGTTGGATGTTCACTCCATGCTCGCTTTTGTAGAAAGACGATTAACGAAGTTCCATGCTGTTATTTCACTCCAATCAATATATGTCCCAATTGCATTAAAGCCTTAGCCTTCCATCTCAACTACTGTTATAATCATTGAAAGCACTGCAAGATTATAATATTCCATAGAAGACTGTATCGTTGTAATACCAAACGTATTCTCCAATATCACTGTTGCACTCCACGTGTCAGCCGTAGTGTATAATGTGGAATTTTAAAAGTGTTTCTCCTGTAGCGAGAAAATCACTTTTGTTGGCAGCCTTAAAGTTTCAATATCTTTCGAAGTATAACTGTGAAATCGTTCAAATCTTCTACACACCTCAATGTTATACTGCCCAATAGAATTATAACACAGGCTGAAGTTAGCGCTTGATATCTTAACTGGTGGAAACGTTAATGTGAGCGTTTCAACTTCACCTAGTTTCGAGCAGCGTAAAATGGAACTGCTCCGAGTTCGTTCGATGCGCCGGGCTTTAACCACACGCTAAAGACAACTTACTTCACTGAATCACTTGAAAATAACTATATATCACCAGAAATATATATACGGTATCAGCGGTATGAGAGATATGAGAGATATGAGAGCTCCTCTATCCTGTGCACGACCTTTTATCAACTTCTTAAGGGGCGTATCCATCCCTTCCATAGCCTGTTGCTGCGTCATTGCTAGCAGTTTTAACTTTGGCTACACTTGACGGATTTTCAAATTTCAAAAACTCAAAATTAATTTCTTCGAAATTCCAAATCAATGCCATAACTGAAAATAGATTTCCACAAATCTGCATGCCAAAAGTAATCAAATATCGTAGTTTCAGCAATCTCCGTCTTCCTTCCAAACTATCGTTCATTGGTTCGAGTCTCTCCTCCAATAGCGTAGCTTCTTCCTTAGCACAATACCTTGTTTCCTGCGACTGCGTCGTAAATCTAAGATCTTTCTCGAACAAAATCATGACGTCACCAAGAATCTCAGCTCAACCAGCCTACTTGCATGAAATCTGCGTCATCCGTGCCTACGTCATGAATATCCACGTCATAACTATGACATTCATAACTTTACTCATATTTGCCAATACAGCCATCGTGGTCTCAATATAATTCAATTTCCGGGGGCAGTACCATACCGGAATTTCACCGAAGACGAAGTGCAAAACCACGGAAAACCACTTCAAGGATGGCTGAGGTGGGAATCGAACCCCCTCTACGCATTTGGAACACCCAAGGCTCAGTGGACCCCGTTCCAGTCCACATACCACATTTAAAATTTTCGTGGCAGAGACGGGGATCGACCCCAGGACCTCCAGGGCGGCAGCTAACCATGCTGCTAAGGAGGCGACTAATGATAATAATTATATATTTATATTGTCGCCACCGTAGTGTAGCGGTCAGCATGGTTAGCTGCCGCCCCGGAGGTCCTGGGTTCGATTCCCACGAAATTTGAAAAGTCGCATGAGGACTGGAATGGAGTCTACTCAGCCTCGGGTGTTCCAAATGAGTAGATGGGGTTCGATTCCCACCTCAGCCATCCTCGAAGTGGTTTTCCGTGTTTTCCCACTTCGTCTTCGGGCAAATGCCAGGATGATACCTTCTTAAAGGCCACGGCTGCCTCCTTCCCTCGTCCTTGCCTATCCATCCTGGCCATCCATTACCCTCCGTCATGAGGCCCCTTTTCGCTTTGCAGGTGAGGCTGCCTGGGCTAGGTGCCAATCACACCTCACCAGTTGTATCCTCTCCGATTAGATGTTCCCAGCTCTAGGACACTGCCCGTAGAGGCGGTAGTGGTGAGTTCCCTCGCTGAGACCGTGGGTTCCACCAACCTGGAGGGTAAACGACTAAGAAAGAAAAGAAAATAATAATAATAATAATTTATTTTCTTTTTTTCTTCTTAGTCGTTCCAGTCCTCATACCACTTTTCAAATTTCGTGGCAGAGCCGGGAATCGAACCCAGGACCTCCGGGGCAGCAGCTAACCATGCCGACCGCTACGCTACGGAAGCGACTAATAATAATAATAATATTAATAATAATAATAATAGTCTAATAATTTTAATGATAATATAGTTGGTACGAATAACAACGAAATAAGCCTTATCAATGCTGAGTCGGAAACCATTAATATTCATCCTATTCCTGTAAAATAATACAATTTGATAGCACAATGATATTTTCACTCCACAATAAATAATAATTAGAATTTTATATTGGGTCGTCTCCGTTGTGTAGTGGGCAGCATGCTTAGCTGCCACCCCAGAGGCCCAAGGTCCGATTCCTGGGTCTGCTACGTAATTTGAAAAGCGGTATGATTGGAACGGTGTCTGCTCAGCCTCGGGTGGTCCAAATGATTCGAGGTTGTTTGATTCCCACCTCAGCCATCCCCGAAGTGGTTTTCTGCGGTTTCCCACTTCGTCTTCGGGCTAATGTCGGGATGGTATCTAACGCCAGGCCACGGCCGCCTCCTTCCCCGTTCCATGTCTATCCCTCCCATTCTTCCCATCCTGTCCCGTCCCTCATGTGGCCCACTATTCATTTTGCAGGTGAGGCCACCTGGGCGAGGCGCTAGTCCAGCCCCCCTCCCCAGTTGTATCCCATAATTGGATGTCAAGATCCAGGACACTGCCCGTAGAGGCAGTAAAGGCGGGATCATTTGCTTAGTCCGTGGGAAAACCTAAATGGAGGTTAGAAAAAGAAAAGGAATAAACGAAACAAATAATTTTATATTACACCTATTGTAATTCATCACTCAAGTGTGTCAGCTTTTTAGTACGATACAATTTGGATATTATATTGAAGACTGTTACGTAACTCAAAATGTCCAAGATAGTTGAGAGAAAGAAAATAATGCACAACAAGGAATCAAAGCAGTTGTGTAAGCCCAGTTTCGAAGTGGACGTGTGTCTTTCACAACTTGCGTAATCCGGAAATAATTCAGAAATAAAATTACATAAAGCCAACTTCCATGAGATGAGTGTGCAATGTGACTCCTCTTTTAAAGGACCTGGGTTCGATCCCCATCTCTTCCTGCAAAGATATTTCTAGCCTCAGCGCTAGAAACTGTACACTAAGCCTAGTCAGTTGGTTAATTAGTTAGTTAGTTATTGGGATTGAAAGGGGAGGAACTACGAGGTCATCGGCGCTAAACACTAGAATAAGCCACGAGAGGATAGTTTGGAAGAGATAGGTTAGATTTCTACCTAGCTATGCTGGAGGTGGAATGGCGTGGTTCCCTACTTCTAAGTCAGACAAATGCCCGGATGGTACCTAAGTGAAGGCCACGATCATTTCCTTCCCAAACCTAGCCAAAATTACAAATACGCACATTACCACAGCCAACACAATGTCACCGGTTAACACACTGATTCCACACACACCTAAGATAATAATGATAATAATAATAATAATAATAATAATAATAATAATAATAATAATAATAATAATAATAATAATAATAATAATATTGATAATGTTGTCGGTACGAATAACAACGAAATGAGCGTTATCAATGCTGGATTTTACGTAACGCTACGAGGGATGGTAGAGGTTGTAACTTCGTACCGCCAGCATTGACCCTCAGAGAAGAAACGGTACAGGCTGTAACGTTAAGGTTGGATGTAGCCGCAGTTTCGGTACAGGCTTGAGGAACGTTTCTCGCATGTGTACCGCCTGTTTGATTGGCTCAGCAGGGCGAGCTCCAAGTAATCAAAGATGGTGGACGGTTGTTAATTGAGGGTGGTATCTGCTGTTGATGGGCATTATTAGAATACAAATCAGTCATTAAGATACGTAACTGTAAGTTGAAAACATGCCAGGCACTGATGAATGCATTCCTGCCGGTCTTGAAGATTGAATTGAAATCATTCGACCTTCAACCATTGCATTCGGATTCAGTTACGTAAGCTACCTGTGAACTAGCCGATGTACTGGAAAAGCGTAGGAGGGGTAAGGCTGTAGCTCCGTAACAGTTATGTCGTGGGTTCAAGCCACCCTAGTGACCACAATCTTATTTCTTTTTAAATAATTTTATTGTATCCATCCGACTTTGAGCTGTCCATTCTCTGAGTCGGAAACCATTAATATTCATCCTATTCGTGTAAAAAAATACAACCTGATAGCACAATGATATTTTCACTCCACAATAAATACGGTAATTCTTCTTTTCTTCTTATCTTTTCTTAGTCGTTTACCCTCCAGGTTGGTGGACCCAACGGACTCAGCGAGGGAACTCACCACTACCGCCTCTACGGGCAGTGTCCTAGAGCTGGGAACATCTAATCGGAGTGAATACAACTGGTGAGGTGTGATTGGCGCCTCGCCCAGGCGGCCACACCTGCAAAGCGAACAGGGGCCTCATGAGGGAAGGTAAGGGATGGTCAGGATGGATAGGCAAGGAAGAGTAAAGGAGGCGGCCGTGGCCTTGAAGGTACTGTCCCCGTTAACCCGGATAATAGGCTGTCAGATATCCGCCCCCTCAATCGGATTGCCAATAATTAATCGCACCGGCACAGCTACATCAATGAAAATGGCCCTGACAGATACTATCGAGATTAGAGCACAGTAGTTAACAAGAAATTATTGTGGAACACACCAAAATATACGGGGGTTCATACTTACCTTTACTTACCTATTCAAATTAATCTCGGGTCTGGGTTGCCAACTGGATCACTTAAAAGTATGCCCTCACAATAACCTCCACCATGATATTTAAAATGAACCAAGACGGAAACAAGAAACTTTAAACTGTACAATAATTTATTTCACATAAAGGAATCATATAACAAAAATTGAACAACAAAATAAACGTGGCAATCAGAAGCCATTGTCAATGTAATCATGTCCTCCTGTAGGACTTGTAGACTTTGCATACCAAATTTCAGCTTTCTAGCTCAAAAGAACGTAATAATAATAATACACTTGGAATGGATAAGGGAGTTGGGACGAGACATATAGCAATTGTTTTCCTTTTAATAAGCATCACATTTTATTTATAACCGCAAGCCTGCTATGTAGACGACCTTGGCCTCTATCATACGGTTGTCAGGCCACCTGCACCATGTCGCATGCTTGCATCGTCAAATGGACCCACCTGTCCAGCCAACGTTAGCATATGCTAGTTACATCAGAGCCTAGCTCCGTTTCAAAACACTTTAAATGTCCACGTCTCAGCTCAAATATTATCACGCAAATCCCTTAAATGCTCCATTCAAATATCCATGGATTACTCTAATAATCCCAAATCTTGTTTAATGGTATAATCCAATGTTTAACTAGCGTTGTTTAGAGTATAATAACAAACGCTTAATGTTTATAACAAAATGATCATAAATTATTTATAACATTATAAATTGTTTATAACATTGTCAAACGACAATTGAAAAATGTATACACGCCTCTATTAATCCCTTTCGTTTCAAATTATTATTAAAGATATTTACATAATTATTTACAATATTTATATTATTTATTTTAGAAATACATTAAACCACACGTTTATCCGGTTGATAATTACTTAAATCGTGTTGATATAATCGACCAATGAAGGTTAGTTATATTTAAATGTTATATTCAGGTTTAATAAGCTTTAATAATTATTATTATTATTTGTGACGGTAACCTCCATTCAAAATCGTTATCTCAAATTATTTAAACACTCTTGTTAATTTTAACAGTAACTTCACATGATTAATTTTCAAAGGACCTGGACAATACACTCAGCGGAAAAATACCTCGCTCAAACGCACAAAATTGCACAAAATAGGCCCAGAATTCATCATATATCTCCATATATATGGCATCAAAATCTTCCACAATACATACAAAAAACCTCCACTTATAAATTCATTAACTTCATTAATATTACTGTGGGAATCTCCTTCACTTATTCAAGGGCATTATTCATCAGCGACTTTTACACGTCCACTGAACTAACGATTATACATCCATAGTTCCACTTTAAAAATTCTTATATTCATTAATTGTATCAAAACTGTTATTATATTTAACCTTCGTGGGTTTCATTCATGAATCGATATGAAGTAAAAATTTGCCAATCACAAATAAATTTAATAGCAAATACGATTATACACGCCTCCCTGGTCTATCAAAATTGAGATTAATATCTTCTAAGTATCGCAGTATAAAAATACTATCTTCAATCAAAGTTCATCTAAACTGCATAAATAGTCGAATAGAATACAATTAGACAGTGGAATGCAAACATTATTGTTCCAATTTAGTATTGAGAAAATCTCCTAGCAAATGTTCATTACTATAGTGTACTCAATAAATCGTATTCAAAGTTCATATTTCATAAAATTGTCTATAATGCAATGGTATTTCAGAACTGACGATAAATGTCTATGTTGCAATCATGTTCATAAAACGACTAGTATTTCCAAGATCGTCGATACAGTAATAGATTTTAACGCTCTAAAATCTTTTAATTATTCTTATTTCTGGAGGATGACAGAAAATTGGTCAAAGTAATTTACTGAATAGAATTACTTTAATAAAATGACAAGCTGTCTGAATTCAAATTTGCCATAGAAAATCGTTAACTTTACAGTCAAATCGTGACTACAAAAATATGCAAATTACTGAAAGAATATATTATATCAGTCTCAACTGATCCAAAATTATCTAAATATGCCAATGACATAATAATGTCCCAAGAAATCGTAGAAAAAGGCATAACTCATCAAAGTGTACTGAGTACAGAAATATCAAGCAACAATATGGGGCAAAATATATGGGACAGAAAATATGGGGAAAATGGTTGCTCAGATATCGCTAAATGGCTCAAATAAAACAAGAAAGGTTCACGACTACCTTATCTGTTGATTGAAGTTCTAGAGGAAAATCTTCCAAAGAAGACTGCTGATGGTTCCATTTCACCAACGTAAAGATGTGCTCCGACCTCGAACCTGGAACCAGCGCCCTCGGAGAATAGAACTGCTTCTTCCTCCGGAAATTGCACTGCTCCGTGTAGACGATAGACATCCTTCTGGCAAAACTCTTCTTTGTGAGCCGGGTCCACCCTGGCCTCTCTTGATAGTTCCCTGAAGTTCTGGTAGAAATTCGCCATGAAGTTTATTGCAATTATTTCCGCAGAAATGTTCATAATTGTAGAGTATGAAGATATTCCACTGCCATTTGATATAATTCAGCGTTGGACTACGATGCATGAGTGTAGTTGGATGTTCACTACATGCTCGCTTTTGTAGAAAGACGATTAGCGAAGTTCCATGCTGCTATTTCACTCCATTGATATATGTCCCAATTGCATTAAAGATTTAGTATTCCATCTCCACTTCTGTTATAATAATAGTGGAAAGAATTGCCAGATTATAATGTTGCATTGTAGAATGTAGCGTTGTATCACCAAATGCAATATGTAGTATCACGGTTGCAATACACGTGTCAGCCGTAGCGTAGAATGTGATATTATAAAAGTGCTTCTCAGGTGGCGAGAAAATCACTTTTGTCTGCAGTCTTAAAATGCGAATATCTTCCAAATTATAATCGTGAAAATGTTCAACTTTCCTACACACTTTAATACTGTAATGCACAATAGAATTAGCATACAGGCAGTATCTAACTCTAGATAGAAATTCTTGTAGACTCGTTTATGTGTGCGTTTCAACTTCGCCTAGTTTCATAAACCGTAAAATGGTACTGCTGCACTGCTCCGTGCTCGATCGATGCGGTGGGCTCTACCACACGCGCTAATAACGACTTGCTTCACCGAATCACTCGAAGTCTGACAATATGATAATCAGAAAAACCACTATAAGACACGAGAAAATGAGATATGAGATATGAGATATCAGCGCTCCTCTCTGCTGTGCAAGACCTTTTATCAACTTCTTAAGGGGCGTATCCATCCCTTCCATAGCCTGTTCCTCCGTCATTGCTAGAAATTCTAACTTTAGCTATACTTGACGGATTTTCAAATTTCAAAAACTCAAAATTAATTTCTTCAAAATTCCAAATCAATGCCATAACTGAAAATAGATTTCCACAATTCTGCATTCCAAAAGTAATTAAATATGGTAGTTTCAGTAATCTCCGTCTCCCTCCAAACAATCATTCATTGGTTCGAGCCTTTCCTCCAATCGCGTAACTTCTTCCTTAGCACAATTCCTCGTTTCCCTGCGACTGCGTCGTAAATCTCAGATCTTTCTCGAACAAAATCATGACGTCACCAAGAATCTCAGCTTCATCAGCCTACTCGCATAAAGTCTGCGTCATCCGTGCCTACGTCATGAATATCCACGTCACAACTATGACAGCCATAACTTTATTCATATATGCCAATACAGTCACCGTGGTCTCAATATAATTCAATTTACGGGGGCATTCTCCCTTCACGACGTTTTAAAAACAGTTGCAAATTGTTTTTAAACTCTGTGTTATAAATATCTCAATTCACTTGAACACGAAATTGAATTATTATTGGCTTACATATAATGATATTTCTTCTATGTTCCTTAATCATAAGTCTCTTCTTCTCTGGGTTGTGTGTGGCTAATGCATTCTCTCCTCTCTACTTTCTCTTCTGTCCTGAATTCCTGTTTTCCAAGTTCTGCTGACTTGTAGAAGGACCAAGATCGATCACTACATCCTGTCTTTTCTTTTGGTTTTCAGCTTCCTTCTCTCGTAATTCCTTCAGATACTGCTGACATTCTTTCTCTCTCTCTTGATACTTGTCGGGTGTCATAACCTGACCTTGAGAATTCTGATTTCGATTCAGGTACTGGTTATTTCTGTTGTAGTTTCTATTGTACCCCAGGTTATTATAGTATCTACCTCTTCCGTTATTATAATTCCCTCTATTATTGTTCCAGCCTCGTCTTTGCTGTCTTTGTGATCGGTTGTTGCGAAAATAATTGTTCCTGTGAGGACCTACATTTTCAGTTTTTTCTTCATCAGCAGGCTTATCAGTTTGCTGGACTTGATCCATATAGACTGTATTAATGTCTTTGAATTCGTGCCTCTGACCTTTTTGAACCACATTTGGCATCGGACTCGTGTAGTCAAGCCTTCTCAACAGTTCGTCCATACTGGTCAAATCCCTGATATTTGACGATATGATAAGTCTTCTTACCTCCACAGGCAGCATACGAGAAATCGCATCTATCAAGTGCTCTGTCGACAATGGGGGTTGCAAAAATCTCAAGCGTGATAACTGGCTCGTGAAGAAATCAGCGTACCGTGTTGGAAGAGTACCTGAATACTTCCTCGAGTATACCTCAGCTCTTAATGAATTCTGTGCTTCTATTGACCAGAATCGTTTTATCAGTGCCTCTGCAAATTCGACGAAATTACTGAAAGTGTACCGAAATGCTCTGAACCATTCAAGGGGTCCTCCAGCTAGAAATCTTTCTACGATTCTCATCTCTCTTTCTCTGGGAATATGGGCTTCAATAAAATAGTCTTTAAGGTTCCTGATATATTCTATCGGTGTTAGACTATCAGTATTACTAAATTTTTGAGGTTTGTCCTCAAAGTTTCGGATGACTGTCACATTTCTTGGATATGAATCCATGTAATTCTTCCCACTATCACGATATTTCCATTCAGGTTCAATATTCCTATCCTCTTCTTCTTCCCGAAATCTGAATATACGTTCCTCAGGACTAATATATCTCTCTTCTGTAGCGAGGTTACATCTTCTGACGTAATTCCTATCATCTTCACCAGTCAAGCCTTCTGGATCCTTATCTGTGATTTCCGTGATGACTTTCCTAATCAACTCTTCTTTATAGGTTTCCATCATGCTAGCTTCTCCTAGTTTCAAATTCTGAAGTTTGCTCGTAGTTTCATTAACATCAGAGACAACCTTATGAATTTGTTCCTCTAACGCGGTTTTTAATGCTTGCACGTCCTGACCTATTTGAGTTCTATCCTCTACCTGCTTTTCGGATATCGAATCCATCCTTATACTCAAATCCTTTCTAGTTTGAACTACTTCATTATTTATGTCTACTTGTGTACTGGCAAGTTTTCGTTCAATTCGCTCCTGAATCTGATTTACATGTTCCCCACTTGACCTGTTCCATTCATCTTTCCAAACCGTTACATTTGCAGTTAACATTTCCGCAATATCTACTTCAATGTCTTCCTTAAGTAAACGATTATGATCTAAGACTTGGGTTCTCATGACCTCTACATCATATTTTAATCCAGCTAAAGAAGCTGTTGTCCCAACAGACTCGTCAACCAACCTAGTTGTTAAAGCACTAATGTTACGAGTACAAAGCGTTTTTGAAGTTTCAATTTCTTCTCTAACTTTATTAACATCAGTTTGAACTTTAGCAATGTCTACAAAAACTGTATTTACTTCTACTTGTATCTTATTGATGTCGCTTTGCATCTCATTTACATCAGAATGAATATTATTTATGTCTAATTGAACGTTTGACACATCGGTTCGAACATTTTTAATCTCTCTTTGAACTTCTTCTACTTTATCTTGTACAGTAGCAACATCATTCCTAACAACGATTACTTCTGCTCTAGCACATGAAATATCACCCCGGACATTAGCAACATCAAGATTCAACATAGTAAGGTCTTTCTGTACCTTAGAAACATCTACTTGAACATCAGACACATCCTTGTGAATGTCAGTCACGGCATTCTGGATTCCCTGGGTACTGGTCTGTAAACGCGACATATCATTTTCTAAGTTTGCAGAACTGGTCTGAAGAACTTTCAAATTTTCATCCAGCATCTGCTTTACACTTTCATTCATGCTAGCTTTCAAATTAGCAGACATATTACTAGAATTCTCCTCCATTCGACTAGTATTCCTAGCTTCCATCTCCTTCATGCTTTCATTCAACCAAATAGACAAATTGTTGGACATCTCCTCCAACATCTTCCTTATACTCTCATCTGCCATTTCAATAATATTTCAATAATAGACTGCTTTAGGGACATACATCAAACAGAGCAAAATAACAACATCTGAGCAACATCTTTCACCATATATAAAGTTTGAGCAATTTTCTGTCTTAAATCTAACTTATAATTACCTTATAATTAACTTTCGTAGACACTTCATGTTGAAATAAACTCAAGCACGTGTTCAAATTTCTTTGGTTCATTTTAAAATATCCTAACACAAATAATTTACATTTACAATCCAAATAGTTTAATTTTATCTTTAATATGACTAAACATGTCATAAGCCGGTCAAATAAAATAAGACTCCAGATCATAGGCGATTTTTCTAAGTTTCCAGCCTATTTAACCTCTCTCAAGTTGTATAAGATCTGATCTTTTCTGAGTGTAATTTTCCTAATACAACGCAACATTTAATCCCTATATAATTACACTCTCAAATTCTACAATTGGCCAAGACATCTAACAAAGAATCAATCTCTTTATTTGAGTCTTCACAATCCCATTGACATCGATAACTTGGTAATCCAATGTTATTCGAGCACTCCACAAAATTGCGGTGCCAATTCTACTGCAATAACTTGGTAATCCAATGTTATTCAAGCATTCCGAACTTCGATTGTGCCAATTCTACTGCCGTTCAACCTGGTAATCCAGTGTTGTCAATCGAGCCCCACCGAATTGCGGCGCCAATCCTACTGTCCCCGTTAACCCGGATAGTAGGCTGTCAGATATCCGCCCCCTCAATCGGATTGCCAATAATCAATCGCACCGGCACAGCTACATCAATGAAAATGGCCCTGACAGATACTATCGAAATTAGAGCACAGTAGTTAACAAGAAATTATTGTAGAACACACCAAAATATACGGGGGTTCATACTTACCTTTACTTACCTATTCAAATTAATCTCGGGTCTGGGTTGCCAACTGGATCACTTAAAAGTATGCCCTCACAATAACCTCCACCATGATATTTAAAATGAACCAAGACGGAAACAAAAACTTTAAACTGTACAATAATTTATTTCACATAAAGGAATCATATAACAAAAATTGAACAACAAAATAAACGTGGCAATCAGAAGCCATTGTCAATGTAATCATGTCCTCCTGTAGGACTTGTAGACTTTGCATACCAAATTTCAGCTTTCTAGCTCAAAAGAACGTAATAATAATAATACACTTGGAATGGATAAGGGAGTTGGGACGAGACATATAGCAATTGTTTTCCTTTTAATAAGCATCACATTTTATTTATAACCGCAAGCCTGCTATGTAGACGACCTTGGCCTCTATCATACGGTTGTCAGGCCACCTGCACCATGTCGCATGCTTGCATCGTCAAATGGACCCACCTGTCCAGCCAACGTTAGCATATGCTAGTTACATCAGAGGCTAGCTCCGTTTCAAAACACTTTAAATGTCCACGTCTCAGCTCAAATATTATCACGCAAATCCCTTAAATGCTCCATTCAAATATCCATGGATTACTCTAATAATCCCAAATCTTGTTTAATGGTATAATCCAATGTTTAACTAGCGTTGTTTAGAGTATAATAACAAACGCTTAATGTTTATAACAAAATGATCATAAATTATTTATAACATTATAAATTGTTTATAACATTGTCAAACGACAATTGAAAAATGTATACACGCCTCTATTAATCCCTTTCGTTTCAAATTATTATTAAAGATATTTACATAATTATTTACAATATTTATATTATTTATTTTAGAAATACATTAAACCACACGTTTATCCGGTTGATAATTACTTAAATCGTGTTGATATAATCGACCAATGAAGGTTAGTTATATTTAAATGTTATATTCAGGTTTAATAAGCTTTAATAATTATTATTATTATTTGTGACGGTAACCTCCATTCAAAATCGTTATCTCAAATTATTTAAACACTCTTGTTAATTTTAACAGTAACTTCACATGATTAATTTTCAAAGGACCTGGACAATACACTCAGCGGAAAAATACCTCGCTCAAACGCACAAAATTGCACAAAATGGGCCCAGAATTCATCATATATCTCCATATATATGGCATCAAAATCTTCCACAATACATACAAAAAACCTCCACTTATAAATTCATTAACTTCATTAATATTACTGTGGGAATCTCCTTCACTTATTCAAGGGCATTATTCATCAGCGACTTTTACACGTCCACTGAACTAACGATTATACATCCATAGTTCCACTTTAAAAATTCTTATATTCATTAATTGTATCAAAACTGTTATTATATTTAACCTTCGTGGGTTTCATTCATGAATCGATATGAAGTAAAAATTTGCCAATCACAAATAAATTTAATAGCAAATACGATTATACACGCCTCCCTGGTCTATCAAAATTGAGATTAATATATTCTAAGTATCGCAGTATAAAAATACTATCTTCAATCAAAGTTCATCTAAACTGCATATATAGTCGAATAGAATACAATTAGACTGTGGAATGCAAACATTATTGTTCCAATTTAGTATTGAGAAAATCTCCTATCAAATGTTCATTACTATAGTGTACTCAATAAATCGTATTCAAAGTTCATATTTCATAAAATTGTCTATAATGCAATGGTATTTCAGAACTGACGATAAATGTCTATGTTGCAATCATGTTCATAAAACGACTAGTATTTCCAAGATCGTCGATACAGTAATAGATTTTAACGCTCTAAAATCTTTTAATTATTCATCTTTCTTGAGGATGACAGAAAATTGGTCAAAGTAATTTACTGAATAGAATTACTTTAATAAAATGACAAGCTGTCTGAATTCAAATTTGCCATAGAAAATCGTTAACTTTACAGTCAAATCGTGACTACAAAAATATGCAAATTACTGAAAGAATATATTATATCAGTCTCAACTGATCCAAAATTATCTAAATATGCCAATGACATAATAATGTCCCAAGAAATCGTAGAAAAAGGCATAACTCATCAAAGTGTACTGAGTACAGAAATATCAAGCAACAATATGGGGCAAAATATATGGGACAGAAAATATGGGGAAATGGTTGCTCAGATATCGCTAAATGGCTCAAATAAAACAAGAAACGTTCACGACTACCTTATCTGTTGATTGAAGTTCTAGAGGAAAATCTTCCAAAGAAGACTGCTGATGGTTCCATTTCACCAACGTAAAGATGTGCTCCGACCTCGAACCTGGAACCAGCGCCCTCGGAGAATAGAACTGCTTCCTCCTCCGGAAATTGCACTGCTCCGTGTAGACGATAGACATCCTTCTGGCAAAACTCTTCTTTGTGAGCCGGGTCCACCCTGGCCTCTCTTGATAGTTCCCTGAAGTTCTGGTAGAAATTCGCCATGAAGTTTATTGCAATTATTTCCGCAGAAATGTTCATAATTGTAGAGTATGAAGATATTCCACTGCCATTTGATATAATTCAGCGTTGGACTACGATGCATGAGTGTAGTTGGATGTTCACTACATGCTCGCTTTTGTAGAAAGACGAGTAGCGAAGTTCCATGCTGCTATTTCACTCCATTGATATATGTCCCAATTGCATTAAAGATTTAGTATTCCATCTCCACTTCTGTTATAATAATAGTGGAAAGAACTGCCAGATTATAATGTTGCATTGTAGAATGTAGCGTTGTATCACCAAATGCAATATGTAGTATCACGGTTGCAATACACGTGTCAGCCGTAGCGTAGAATGTGATATTATAAAAGTGCTTCTCAGGTGGCGAGAAAATCACTTTTGTCTGCAGTCTTAAAATGCAAATATCTTCCAAATTATAATCGTGAAAATGTTCAACTTTCCTACACACTTTAATACTGTAATGCACAATAGAATTAGCATACAGGCAGTATCTAACTCTAGATAGAAATTCTTGTAGACTCGTTTATGTGTGCGTTTCAACTTCGCCTAGTTTCATAAACCGTAAAATGGTACTGCTGCACTGCTCCGTGCTCGATCGATGCGGTGGGCTCTACCACACGCGCTAATAACGACTTGCTTCGCCGAATCACTCGAAGTCTGACAATATGATAATCAGAAAAACCACTATAAGACACGAGAAAATGAGATATGAGATATGAGATATCAGCGCTCCTCTCTGCTGTGCAAGACCTTTTATCAACTTCTTAAGGGGCGTATCCATCCCTTCCATAGCCTGTTCCTCCGTCATTGCTAGAAATTCTAACTTTAGCTATACTTGACGGATTTTCAAATTTCAAAAACTCAAAATTAATTTCTTCAAAATTCCAAATCAATGCCATAACTGAAAATAGATTTCCACAATTCTGCATTCCAAAAGTAATTAAATATGGTAGTTTCAGTAATCTCCGTCTCCCTCCAAACTATCATTCATTGGTTCGAGCCTTTCCTCCAATCGCGTAACTTCTTCCTTAGCACAATTCCTCGTTTCCCTGCGACTGCGTCGTAAATCTCAGATCTTTCTCGAACAAAATCATGACGTCACCAAGAATCTCAGCTTAATCAGCCTACTCGCATAAAGTCTGCGTCATCCGTGCCTACGTCATGAATATCCACGTCACAACTATGACAGCCATAACTTTATTCATATATGCCAATACAGTCACCGTGGTCTCAATATAATTCAATTTACGGGGGCATTCTCCCTTCACCACGTTTTAAAAACAGTTGCAAATTGTTTTTAAACTCTGTGTTATAAATATCTCAATTCACTTGAACACGAAATTGAATTATTATTGGCTTACATATAATGATATTTCTTCTATGTTCCTTAATCATAAGTCTCTTCTTCTCTGGGTTGTGTGTGGCTAATGCATTCTCTCCTCTCTACTTTCTCTTCTGTCCTGAATTCCTGTTTTCCAAGTTCTGCTGACTTGTAGAAAGACCAAGATCGATCACTACGTCCTGTCTTTTCTTTTGGTTTTCAGCTTCCTTCTCTCGTAATTCCTTCAGATACTGCTGACATTCTTTCTCTCTCTCTCTTGATACTTGTCGGGTGTCATAACCTGACCTTGAGAATTCTGATTTCGATTCTGGTACTGGTTATTTCTGTTGTAGTTTCTATTGTACCCCTGGTTATTATAGTATCTACCTCTTCCGTTATTATAATTCCCTCTATTATTGTTCCAGCCTCGTCTTTGCTGTCTTTGTGATCGGTTGTTGCGAAAATAATTGTTCCTGTGAGGACCTACATTTTCAGTTTTTTCTTCATCAGCAGGCTTATCAGTTTGCTGGACTTGATCCATATAGACTGTATTAATGTCTTTGAATTCGTGCCTCTGACCTTTTTGAACCACATTTGGCATCGGACTCGTGTAGTCAAGCCTTCTCAACAGTTCGTCCATACTGGTCAAATCCCTGATATTTGACGATATGATAAGTCTTCTTACCTCCACAGGCAGCATACGAGAAATCGCATCTATCAACTGCTCTGTCGACAATGGGGGTTGCAAAAATCTCAAGCGTGATAACTGGCTCGTGAAGAAATCAGCGTACCGTGTTGGAAGAGTACCTGAATACTTCCTCGAGTATACCTCAGCTCTTAATGAATTCTGTGCTTCTATTGACCAGAATCGTTTTATCAGTGCCTCTGCAAATTCGACGAAATTACTGAAAGTGTACCGAAATGCTCTGAACCATTCAAGGGGTCCTCCAGCTAGAAATCTTTCTACGATTCTCATCTCTCTTTCTCTGGGAATATGGGCTTCAATAAAATAGTCTTTAAGGTTCCTGATATATTCTATCGGTGTTAGACTATCAGTATTACTAAATTTTTGAGGTTTGTCCTCAAAGTTTCGGATGACTGTCACATTTCTTGGATATGAATCCATGTAATTCTTCCCACTATCACGATATTTCCATTCAGATTCAATATTCCTATCCTCTTCTTCTTCCCGAAATCTGAATATACGTTCCTCAGGACTAATATCTCTCTCTTCTGTAGCGAGGTTACATCTTCTGACGTAATTCCTATCATCTTCACCAGTCAAGCCTTCTGGATCCTTATCTGTGATTTCCGTGATGACTTTCCTAATCAACTCTTCTTTATAGGTTTCCATCATGCTAGCTTCTCCTAGTTTCAAATTCTGAAGTTTGCTCGTAGTTTCATTAACATCAGAGACAACCTTATGAATTTGTTCCTCTAACGCGGTTTTTAATGCTTGCACGTCCTGACCTATTTGAGTTCTATCCTCTACCTGCTTTTCGGATATCGAATCCATCCTTATACTCAAATCCTTTCTAGTTTGAACTACTTCATTATTTATGTCTACTTGTGTACTGGCAAGTTTTCGTTCAATTCGCTCCTGAATCTGATTTACATGTTCCCCACTTGACCTGTTCCATTCATCTTTCCAAACCGTTACATTTGCAGTTAACATTTCCGCAATATCTACTTCAATGTCTTCCTTAAGTAAACGATTATGATCTAAGACTTGGGTTCTCATGACCTCTACATCATATTTTAATCCAGCTAAAGAAGCTGTTGTCCCAACAGACTCGTCAACCAACCTAGTTGTTAAAGCACTAATGTTACGAGTACAAAGCGTTTTTGAAGTTTCAATTTCTTCTCTAACTTTATTAACATCAGTTTGAACTTTAGCAATGTCTACAAAAACTGTATTTACTTCTACTTGTATCTTATTGATGTCGCTTTGCATCTCATTTACATCAGAATGAATATTATTTATGTCTAATTGAACGTTTGACACATCGGTTCGAACATTTTTAATCTCTCTTTGAACTTCTTCTACTTTATCTTGTACAGTAGCAACATCATTCCTAACAACGATTACTTCTGCTCTAGCACATGAAATATCACCCCGGACATTAGCAACATCAAGATTCAACATAGTAAGGTCTTTCTGTACCTTCGAAACATCTACTTGAACATCAGACACATCCTTGTGAATGTCAGTCACGGCATTCTGGATTCCCTGGGTACTGGTCTGTAAACGCGACATATCATTTTCTAAGTTTGCAGAACTGGTCTGAAGAACTTTCAAATTTTCATCCAGCATCTGCTTTACACTTTCATTCATGCTAGCTTTCAAATTAGCAGACATATTACTAGAATTCTCCTCCATTCGACTAGTATTCCTAGCTTCCATCTCCTTCATGCTTTCATTCAACCTAATAGACAAATTGTTGGACATCTCCTCCAACATCTTCCTTATACTCTCATCTGCCATTTCAATAATATTTCAATAATAGACTGCTTTAGGGACATACATCAAACAGAGCAAAATAACAACATCTGAGCAACATCTTTCACCATATATAAAGTTTGAGCAATTTTCTGTCTTAAATCTAACTTATAATTACCTTATAATTAACTTTCGTAGATACTTCATGTTGAAATAAACTCAAGCACGTGTTCAAATTTCTTTGGTTCATTTTAAAATATCCTAACACAAATAATTTACATTTACAATCCAAATAGTTTAATTTTATCTTTAATATGACTAAACATGTCATAAGCCGGTCAAATAAAATAAGACTCCAGATCATAGGCGATTTTTCTAAGTTTCCAGCCTATTTAACCTCTCTCAAGTTGTATAAGATCTGATCTTTTCTGAGTGTAATTTTCCTAATACAACGCAACATTTAATCCCTATATAATTACACTCTCAAATTCTACAATTGGCCAAGACATCTAACAAAGAATCAATCTCTTTATTTGAGTCTTCACAATCCCATTGACATCGATAACTTGGTAATCCAATGTTATTCGAGCACTCCACAAAATTGCGGTGCCAATTCTACTGCAATAACTTGGTACTCCAATGTTATTCAAGCATTCCGAACTTCGATTGTGCCAATTCTACTGCCGTTCAACCTGGTAATCCAGTGTTGTCAATCGAGCCCCACCGAATTGCGGCGCCAATCCTACTGTCCCCGTTAACCCGGATAGTAGGCTGTCAGATATCCGCCCCCTCAATCGGATTGCCAATAATCAATCGCACCGGCACGGCTACATCAATGAAAATGGCCCTGACAGATACTATCGAGATTAGAGCACAGTAGTTAACAAGAAATTATTGTAGAACACACCAAAATATACGGGGGTTCATACTTACCTTTACTTACCTATTCAAATTAATCTCGGGTCTGGGTTGCCAACTGGATCACTTAAAAGTATGCCCTCACAATAACCTCCACCATGATATTTAAAATGAACCAAGACGGAAACAAAAACTTTAAACTGTACAATAATTTATTTCACATAAAGGAATCATATAACAAAAATTGAACAACAAAATAAACGTGGCAATCAGAAGCCATTGTCAATGTAATCATGTCCTCCTGTAGGACTTGTAGACTTTGCATACCAAATTTCAGCTTTCTAGCTCAAAAGAACGTAATAATAATAATACACTTGGAATGGATAAGGGAGTTGGGACGAGACATATAGCAATTGTTTTCCTTTTAATAAGCATCACATTTTATTTATAACCGCAAGCCTGCTATGTAGACGACCTTGGCCTCTATCATACGGTTGTCAGGCCACCTGCACCATGTCGCATGCTTGCATCGTCAAATGGACCCACCTGTCCAGCCAACGTTAGCATATGCTAGTTACATCAGAGGCTAGCTCCGTTTCAAAACACTTTAAATGTCCACGTCTCAGCTCAAATATTATCACGCAAATCCCTTAAATGCTCCATTCAAATATCCATGGATTACTCTAATAATCCCAAATCTTGTTTAATGGTATAATCCAATGTTTAACTAGCGTTGTTTAGAGTATAATAACAAACGCTTAATGTTTATAACAAAATGATCATAAATTATTTATAACATTATAAATTGTTTATAACATTGTCAAACGACAATTGAAAAATGTATACACGCCTCTATTAATCCCTTTCGTTTCAAATTATTATTAAAGATATTTACATAATTATTTACAATATTTATATTATTTATTTTAGAAATACATTAAACCACACGTTTATCCGGTTGATAATTACTTAAATCGTGTTGATATAATCGACCAATGAAGGTTAGTTATATTTAAATGTTATATTCAGGTTTAATAAGCTTTAATAATTATTATTATTATTTGTGACGGTAACCTCCATTCAAAATCGTTATCTCAAATTATTTAAACACTCTTGTTAATTTTAACAGTAACTTCACATGATTAATTTTCAAAGGACCTGGACAATACACTCAGCGGAAAAATACCTCGCTCAAACGCACAAAATTGCACAAAATAGGCCCAGAATTCATCATATATCTCCATATATATGGCATCAAAATCTTCCACAATACATACAAAAAACCTCCACTTATAAATTCATTAACTTCATTAATATTACTGTGGGAATCTCCTTCACTTATTCAAGGGCATTATTCATCAGCGACTTTTACACGTCCACTGAACTAACGATTATACATCCATAGTTCCACTTTAAAAATTCTTATATTCATTAATTGTATCAAAACTGTTATTATATTTAACCTTCGTGGGTTTCATTCATGAATCGATATGAAGTAAAAATTTGCCAATCACAAATAAATTTAATAGCAAATACGATTATACACGCCTCCCTGGTCTATCAAAATTGAGATTAATATCTTCTAAGTATCGCAGTATAAAAATACTATCTTCAATCAAAGTTCATCTAAACTGCATAAATAGTCGAATAGAATACAATTAGACTGTGGAATGCAAACATTATTGTTCCAATTTAGTATTGAGAAAATCTCCTATCAAATGTTCATTACTATAGTGTACTCAATAAATCGTATTCAAAGTTCATATTTCATAAAATTGTCTATAATGCAATGGTATTTCAGAACTGACGATAAATGTCTATGTTGCAATCATGTTCATAAAACGACTAGTATTTCCAAGATCGTCGATACAGTAATAGATTTTAACGTTCTAAAATCTTTTAATTATTCATCTTTCTTGAGGATGACAGAAAATTGGTCAAAGTAATTTACTGAATAGAATTACTTTAATAAAATGACAAGCTGTCTGAATTCAAATTTGCCATAGAAAATCGTTAACTTTACAGTCAAATCGTGACTACAAAAATATGCAAATTACTGAAAGAATATATTATATCAGTCTCAACTGATCCAAAATTATTTAAATATGCCAATGACATAATAATGTCTCAATAAATCGTAGAAAAAGGCATAACTCATCAAAGTGTACTGAGTACAGAAATATCAAGCAAGAATATGGGGAAAAATATATGGGATAGAAAATATGGGAAAAATGGTTGCTCAGATATCGCTAAATGGCTCAAATAAAACAAGAAACGTTCACGACTACCTTATCTGTTGATTGAAGTTCTAGAGGAAAATCTTCCAAAGAAGACTGCTGATGGTTCCATTTCACCAACGTAAAGATGTGCTCCGACCTCGAACCTGGAACCAGCGCCCTCGGAGAATAGAACTGCTTCCTCCTCCGGAAATTGCACTGCTCCGTGTAGACGATAGACATCCTTCTGGCAAAACTCTTCTTTGTGAGCCGGGTCCACCCTGGCCTCTCTTGATAGTTCCCTGAAGTTCTGGTAGAAATTCGCCATGAAGTTTATTGCAATTATTTCCGCAGAAATGTTCATAATTGTAGAGTATGAAGATATTCCACTGCCATTTGATATAATTCAGCGTTGGACTACGATGCATGAGTGTAGTTGGATGTTCACTACATGCTCGCTTTTTTAGAAAGACGAGTAGCGAAGTTCCATGCTGCTATTTCACTCCATTGATATATGTCCCAATTGCATTAAAGATTTAGTATTCCATCTCCACTTCTGTTATAATAATAGTGGAAAGAACTGCCAGATTATAATGTTGCATTGAAGAATGTAGCGTTGTATCACCAAATGCAATATGTAGTATCACGGTTGCAATACACGTGTCAGCCGTAGCGTAGAATGTGATATTATAAAAGTGCTTCTCAGGTGGCGAGAAAATCACTTTTGTCTGCAGTCTTAAAATGCAAATATCTTCCAAATTATAATCGTGAAAATGTTCAACTTTCCTACACACTTTAATACTGTAATGCACAATAGAATTAGCATACAGGCAGTATCTAACTCTAGATAGAAATTCTTGTAGACTCGTTTATGTGTGCGTTTCAACTTCGCCTAGTTTCATAAACCGTAAAATGGTACTGCTGCACTGCTCCGTGCTCGATCGATGCGGTGGGCTCTACCACATGCGCTAATAACGACTTGCTTCGCCGAATCACTCGAAGTCTGACAATATGATAATCAGAAAAACCACTATAAGACACGAGAAAATGAGATATGAGATATGAGATATCAGCGCTCCTCTCTGGTGTGCAAGACCATTTATCAACTTCTTAAGGGGCGTATCCATCCCTTCCATAGCCTGTTCCTCCGTCATTGCTAGAAATTCTAACTTTAGCTATACTTGACGGATTTTCAAATTTCAAAAACTCAAAATTAATTTCTTCAAAATTCCAAATCAATGCCATAACTGAAAATAGATTTCCACAATTCTGCATTCCAAAAGTAATTAAATATGGTAGTTTCAGTAATCTCCGTCTCCCTCCAAACTATCATTCATTGGTTCGAGCCTTTCCTCCAATCGCGTAACTTCTTCCTTAGCACAATTCCTCGTTTCCCTGCGACTGCGTCGTAAATCTCAGATCTTTCTCGAACAAAATCATGACGTCACCAAGAATCTCAGCTTAATCAGCCTACTCGCATAAAGTCTGCGTCATCCGTGCCTACGTCATGAATATCCACGTCACAACTATGACAGCCATAACTTTATTCATATACGCCTATACAGCCACCGTGGTCTCAATATAATTCAATTTACGGGGGCAGTACCATCCCGGCATTTGCCCGAAGACGAAATGGTAAACCACGGAAAACCACTTAGAGGATGCCTGAGGAGGGAATCGAACCCCCTCTACTCATTTAGAACACCCGAGGCTGAGTAGCTCCGTTCAAGTCCTCATAATTCTTTTCATATTTAGTGGCAGAGCCGAGAATCGAACCCAGGACCTCCAGGGCGGCAGCTAACCATGCTGACCGCTACGCGATGGAGGCGACTTCACAATAAATAATTATAATTATAATTTTATATTGGGTCATCTCCGTTGTGTAGTGGGCAGCATGCTTAGGTGCCACCCCAGAGTCCCAAGGTCCGATTCCTGGGTCTGCTACGTAATTCGAAAAGCGGTATGATTGGAACGGGGTCTGCTCAACCTCGGGTGGTCCAAATGATTCGAGGTTGTTTGATTCCCACCTCAGCCATCCCCGAAGTGGTTTTCCGCGGTTTCCCACTTCGTCTTCGGGCTAATGTCGGGATGGTATCTAACGTCAGGCCACGGCCGCCTCCTTCCCCGTTCCATATCTATCCCTCCCATTCTTCCCATCCTGTCCCGTCCCTCATGTGGCCCACTATTCGCTTTGCAGGTGGGGCCACCTGGGCGAGGCGCTAGTCCAGCCTCCATCTCCAGTTGTTTCCCAAAATGGATGTCAAGATCCAGGACACTGCCCGTAGAGGCAGTAAAGGAGGGATCATTCGCTGAGTCCGTGGGAAAAGCCTAAATGGCGGGTAGAAATAGAAAAGGAATAAACGAAACAAATAATTTTATATTACACCTATTGTAATTCATCACTCAAGTGTGTCAGATTTTTAGTACGATACAATTTGGATATTATATTGAAGACTGTTACGTAACTCAAAATGTCCAAGATGGTTGAGAGAAAG
This sequence comes from Meconema thalassinum, assembly GCA_946902985.2. Lineage (NCBI taxonomy): Eukaryota > Metazoa > Arthropoda > Insecta > Orthoptera > Tettigoniidae > Meconema > Meconema thalassinum. The sequence continues at coordinate 170,210,468 of OX336389.2, read as the reverse complement.
AAAATAATGCACAACAAGGAATCAAAGCAGTTGTGTACGCTCAGTTTGGAAGTGGACGTGTGCCTTTCACGACTTGTGTAATCCGGAAATAATTCAGAAATAAAATTACACAAAGCCACCTTCCATGAGATGAGTGTGCAATGTGACTCCTCTTTTAAAGGACCTGGGTTCGATCCCCATCTCTTCCCGCAAAGATATTTCTAGCCTCAGCGCTAGAAACTGTACACTAAGCCTAGTCAGTTAGTTAATTAGTTAGTTAGTTATTGGGGTTGAAAGGGGGAGGAACTACGAGGTCATCGGCGCTAGACACTAGACTAAGCCACGAGAGGATAGTTTGGAAGAGATAGGTTAGATTCCTACCTAGCTATGCTGGAGGTGGAATGGCGTGGTTCCCTACTTCTAAGCCAGACAAATGCCCGGATGGTACCTAAGTGAAGGCCACGATCATATCCTTCCCAAACCTAGCCAAAATTACAAATACGCACATTACCAAAGCCAACACAATGTCACTGGTTAACACACTGATTCCACACACACCTAAGATGATGATAATAATAATAATAATAATAATAATAATAATAATAATAATGATAATGTTGTCGGTACGAATAACAACGAAATGAGCGTTATCAATGCTAGATTTTGCGTAACGCTACAAGAGATGGTAGAGGTTGTGACTTTGTACCGCCAGCATTGACCCTCAGAGAAGAAACGGTACAGGCTGTAACGTTAAGGTTGGATGTAGCCGCAGTTTCGGTACAGGCTTGAGGAACGTTTCTCGCATGTGTACCGCCTGTTTGATTGGCTCAGCAGGGCGAGCTCCAAGCAATCAAAGATGGTGGACGGTTGTCAATTGTGGGTGGTATCTGCTGTTGATGGGCATTATTAGAATACAAATCAGTCATTAAGATACGTAACTGTAAGTTGAAAACATGCCAGGCACTCATGAATGCATGCCTGCCGGTCTTGAAGATTGACCTGAAGGCTGAAATCATTCGACCTTCAACAATTGCATTCGTATTCAGTTACGTAAGCTACCTGTGAACTAGCCGATATACTGGAAAAGTGTAGGAGGGGTAAGGCAGTAGCTCCGTAACAGTTACGTCGTGGGTTCAAGCCACCATAGTGACCACTATTTTATTTATTTTTAAATTATTTTATTGTATCCATCCGACTTTGTGCTGTCCATTCTCTGAGTCGGAAACCATTAATATTCATCCTATTCGTGTAAAATAATACAACCTGATAGCACATTGATATGTTCACTCCACAATAAATACGGTAATTCTTCTTTTCTTCTTTTATTTTCTTAGTCGTTTACCCTCCAGGTTGGTGGAACCAACGGACTCAGCGAGGGAACTCACCACTACCGCCTCTACGGGCAGTGTCCTAGAGCTGGGAACATCTAATCGGAGTGAATACAACTGGTGAGGTGTGATTGGCTCCTCGCCCAGACGGCCGCACCTGCAAAGCGAACAGGGGTCTCATGAGGGAAGGTAAGGGATGGTCAGGATGGATAGGCAAGGAAGAGGGAAGGAGGCGGCCGTGGCCTTGAAAAAGGTACCATCCCGGAATTTGACCGAAGACGAAGTGGTAAACCACGGAAAACCACTTCAAGGATGGCTGAGGTGGGAATCGAACCCCCTCTACGCATTTGGAACACCCAAGGCTCAGTGGACCCCGTTCCAGTCCACATACCACATTTAAAATTTTCGTGGCAGAGACGGGGATCGACCCCAGGACCTCCAGGGCGGCAGCTAACCATGCTCACCGATACGCGATGGAGGCGACTTCGCGATAAATAATTCTTCTTTTCTTTTCTTAGTCGTTTACCCTCCAGGTTGGTGGAACCAACGGACTCAGCAAGGGAACTCACCACTACCGCCTCTACGGGCAGTGTCCTAGAGCTGGGAACATCGAATCGGAAGGGATACAACCGGTGAGGTGGGATTGGCACCTCGCCAATGCGGCCTCACCTGCAAAGCGAACAGGGGCCTCATGAGGGAATGAAAGGGATGGTTAGGATGGATAGGCAAGGAAGAGGGAAGGAGGCGGTCGTGGCCTTGAAGAAGGTACCATCCCGGCATTTTCCCGAAGACGAAGTGGGAAAACACGGAAAACCACTTCGAGGGCGGCTGAGATGGGAATCGAACCCCCTCTACTCATTTGGAACACCCAAGGCTGAGTAGACCCCGTTCCAGTCTTCGTACCACTTTTCAAATTTCGTGGCAGAGCCGGGAATCGAACCCAGGGCCTCCGGGGCGGCAGCTAACCATGCTCACCTCTACGCTAAGGAGGCGACTAATGATAATAATTATATATTTATATTGTCGCCACCGTAGTGTAGCGGTCAGCATGGTTAGCTGCCGCCCCGGAGGTCCTGGGTTCGATTCCCGGCTCTACCACGAAATTTGAAAAGTCGCATGAGGACTGGAATGGAGTCTACTCAGCCTCGGGTGTTCCAAATGAGTAGATGGGGTTCGATTCCCACCTCAGCCATCCTCGAAGTGGTTTTCCGTGTTTTCCCACTTCGTCTTCGGGCAAATGCCAGGATGATACCTTCTTAAAGGCCACGGCTGCCTCCTTCCCTCGTCCTTGCCTGTCCATCCTGGCCATCCATTACCCTCCGTCATGAGGCCCCTTTTCGCTTTGCAGGTGAGGCTGCCTGGGCTAGGTGCCAATCACACCTCACCAGTTGTATCCTCTCCGATTAGATGTTCCCAGCTCTAGGACACTGCCCGTAGAGGCGGTAGTGGTGAGTTCCCTCGCTGAGACCGTGAGTTCCACCAACCTGGAGGGTAAACGACTAAGAAAGAAAAGAAAATAATAATAATAATAATTTATTTTCTTTTTTTCTTCTTAGTCGTTCCAGTCCTCATACCACTTTTCAAATTTCGTGGCAGAGCCGGGAATCGAACCCAGGACCTCCGGGGCAGCAGCTAACCATGCCGACCGCTACGCTACGAAAGCGACTAGTAATAATAATAATATTAATAATTATTTTTTTTTATTTTATTTTTTAGCGTATGGCTTTTAGTGCCGGGAGTGTCCGAGGACATGTTCGGCTCGCCAGTTTTTGTAGCTGCTTCGAGACGGACACCCAATGGGTGAGCTACAAGTACCGTTGGGGAGGGAAGGAGGGAAGTTGGAATGTAAGGACGAGGAGTTGGAAGGTAGCGGCTGTGGCCTATAGTTAGGGACCAACCCCGGCATTTGCCTGGAAGGAAGATGGGAAACCACAGAAGACCATCTTCAAGGTTGCCGGCGGGGGGATTCGAACCTCCTCGCCTCCCGGATGTGAGCGACTGCCATCAGTCATGCCGTAACCACCACGGCTAACTCACCCGGTATAATATTAATAATAATATTAGTCTAATAATTTTAATGATAATGTAGTTGGTACGAATAACAACGAAATAAGCCTTATCAATGCTGAGTCGGAAACCATTAATATTCATCCTATTCGTGTAAAATAATACAATTGATAGCACAATGATATTTTCACTCCACAATAAATAATAATTAGAATTTTATATTGGGTCGTCTCCGTTGTGTAGTGGGCAGCATGCTTAGCTGCCACCCCAGAGGCCCAAGGTCCGATTCCTGGGTCTGCTTCGTAATTTGAAAAGCGGTATGATTGGAACGGTGTCTGCTCAGCCTCGGGTGGTCCAAATGATTCGAGGTTGTTTGATTCCCACCTCAGCCATCCCCGAAGTGGTTTTCTGCGGTTTCCCACTTCGTCTTCGGGCTAATGTCGGGATGGTATCTAACGCCAGGCCACGTCCGCCTCCTTCCCCGTTCCATGTCTATCCCTCCCATTCTTCCCATCCTGTCCCGTCCCTCATGTGGCCCACTATTCATTTTGCAGGTGAGGCTACCTGGCCGAGGCGCTAGTCCAGCCCCCCCTCCCCAGTTGTATCCCATAATTGGATGTCAAGATCCAGGACACTGCCCGTAGAGGCAGTAAAGGCGGGATCATTTGCTGAGTCCGTGGGAAAACCTAAATGGAGGGTAGAAAAAGAAAAGGAATAAACGAGACAAATAATTTTATATTACACCTATTGTAATTCATCACTCAAGTGTGTCAGATTTTTAGTACGATACAATTTGGATATTATATTGAAGACTGTTACGTAACTCAAAATGTCCAAGATAGTTGAGAGAAAGAAAATAATGCACAACAAGGAATCAAAGCAGTTGTGTAAGCCCAGTTTGGAAGTGGACGTGTGTCTTTCACAACTTGCGTAATCCGGAAATAATTCAGAAATAAAATTACATAAAGCCAACTTCCATGAGATGAGTGTGCAATGTGACTCCTCTTTTAAAGGACCTGGGTTCGATCCCCATCTCTTCCTGCAAAGATATTTCTAGCCTCAGCGCTAGAAACTGTACACTAAGCCTAGTCAGTTAGTTAGTTAGTTATTGGGGTTGAAAGGGGAGGAACTACGAGGTCATCGGCGCTAAACACTAGAATAAGCCACGAGAGGATAGTTTGGAAGAGATAGGTTAGATTCCTACCTAGCAATGCTGGAGGTGGAATGGCGTGGTTCCCTACTTCTAAGTCAGACAAATGCCCGGATGGTACCTAAGTGAAGGCCACGATCATTTCCTTCCCAAACCTAGCCAAAATTACAAATACGCACATTACCACAGCCAACACAATGTCACTGGTTAACACACTGATTCCACACACACCTAAGATAATAATGATAATAATAATAATAATAATAATAATAATAATAATAATAATAATAATATTGATAATGTTGTCGGTACGAATAACAACGAAATGAGCGTTATCAATGCTGGATTTTACGTAACGCTACAAGAGATGGTAGAGGTTGTAACTTCGTACCGCCAGAATTGACCCTCAGAGAAGAAACGGTACAGGCTGTAACGTTAAGGTTGGATGTAGCCGCAGTTTCGGTACAGGCTTGAGGAACGTTTCTCGCATGTGTACCGCCTGTTTGATTGGCTCAGCAGGGCGAGCTCCAAGCAATCAAAGATGGTGGACGGTTGTCAATTGCGGGTGGTATCTGCTGTTGATGGGCATTATTAGAATACAAATCAGTCATTAAGATACGTAACTGTAAGTTGAAAACATGCCAGGCACTGATGAATGCATTCCTGCCGGTCTTGAAGATTGAATTGAAATCATTCGACCTTCAACCATTGCATTCGGATTCAGTTACGTAAGCTACCTGTGTACTAGCCGATATACTGGAAAAGTGTAGGAGGGGTAAGGCTGTAGCTCCGTAGCAGTTATGTCGTGGGTTCAAGCCACCCTAGTGACCACAATTTTATTTCTTTTTAAATAATTTTATTGTATCCATCCGACTTTGAGCTGTCCATTCTCTGAGTCGGAAACCATTAATATTCATCCTATTCGTGTAAAACAATACAACCTGATAGCACAATGATATTTTCACTCCACAATAAATACGGTAATTCTTCTTTTCTTCTTATCTTTTCTTAGTCGTTTACCCTCCAGGTTGGTGGACCCAACGTACTCAGCGAGGGAACTCACCACTACCGCCTCTACGGGCAGTGTCCTAGAGCTGGGAACATCTAATCGGAGTGAATACAACTGGTGAGGTGTGATTGGCGCCTCGCCCGGGCGGCCACACCTGCAAAGCGAACAGGGGCCTCATGAGGGAAGGTAAGGGATGGTCAGGATGGATAGGCAAGGAAGAGTGAAGGAGGCGGCCGTGGCCTTGAAGGTACTGCCCCCGTAAATTGAATTATATAGAGACCACGGTGGCTATATTGGAAATTATGAAGAAAGTTATGGCTGTCATAGTTATGACGTGGGTAGTCATGACGTAAGCACGGATGACGCAGACGTTATGCCAGCAGGCTACTTGAGCTGAGATTCTCAGTGACGTCAGCATTTATTCGAGAAAGATCCGAGATTTACGACGCAGTCGCAGGAAACGTGGAATTCTGCTGAGGAAGAAATTATGCTATTGGAGGGGAGGCTCGAACCAATGAACGATAGTCTGAAGGAAGACGGAGATTGCTGAAACTATGGTATTTTTATTACTTTTTGGAATGCAGAATTGTGGAAATCCATTTGCAGTAGAGGCATTGATCTGGAATTTTGGTGAAATTTATTTTCAGTTTTTGAATTTTGAAAATCCGTCATGTATTGACCAAGTTGGAACTTCTAGCGATGACGCAGTAACACGCTATGGAAGGGATGGATACGCCCCTCATGAAGTTTATAAAAGGCCTTGCGCAGAAGAGAGGAGTCTCAATCGCCTCATAGCTCAATCGCCTCATAGCTCTAATCGCCTCATAGCTCTAAGCTCATAGCTCAATCGCCTGATAGTCTAATCGCCTCATAGCTCAATCGTCTGATAGCTCAAATCGTCAGAACCTAATCTCAGTTCTTATATGGTCAGTTCGGTGAGACGTCGAGTGAAATTAGTAGAAAGAGTCGTCATTATAACGCGTGGTGAAGTCACCGCAGTGAACGAGATTCGAGCAGACAAGCAGTGCAAGTTTACAGTGAGTAAATCTAGGTGAAGTTAAAACGCACATTATAACGCGTCTACAAGATTAGCTATGAACAGTTAGTGGTCGCCTATAAGCTAATTCTATTGTGCCATGCTACATTAAGGAGTGTAGAAAAGTTGAACAATTTCACGGAGTTATTTTGGAAGATATTGGCAATTTTAGACGACTGACAAAAGTGATTTTCTCGCCACCTGGGAAGCACTTTATATCGTCCGATTCTACGCCACAGCTGACACTGCTAGTGAAATAGGGAGACTTCAGATTGCTTTTGTGACACAACGCTACAGTATTATGGAGCAGTTTAATATGGCAGTTTGTTCTACGATTACCATAACCGAAGAGAAGATGGAAGGCTAAAGGACTTTAATGCAATTGGGACATATATTAACAGAGTAAGATAGCAGCATGGAACTTCGCTAATCGCCATTCCACACAAGCGAACATGTGGTGAACAACCATCTACGCCCATGTTTCGTGGTTCAACGCTGAATACTATCAAAGAGCAATGGAAACGATTTCATACTCACTGAATATGAATATTTCTTCGGAAATTACTACAAAAACTTCATGGCGATTTTCTACTGGAACTTCAGGGATTTTTCAAGAGAGGTCAGGGTAGTCCCGACTCACAAAGAAGAATTTGCCGGAAGGATGTCTTTCGTCTACACGGAGCAGTGCAATTTCCGGAGGAGGAAGCAGTTCGATTCTCCGAGGGTGCTGTTTCCTGTTTGGAGGATGGAGCTCATCTTCAAGTTGGTGAAATGGATCCATCAGCAGTCTTCTTTGGGGAATTTTCCTCTGGAACTTCAACCAGCAGATAAGGTAGTCGTGAACGTTTATTGTATTTGAGTTTTTTTAGCGATATTTGAGCAACCATTTTCCCACATTTTCTGTCCTCATGTATTTTGCCCTATATTCTTGTTTGAGATTCCTATTCTCAGTACACGTTGAGTTACGTTTTTTTCGACGATTTGTTAAGACATTGTTATGTCATGGGCATAGTTAAATGATTTTGGATCAGTTGAGACTGATATTTAGATTTTTCAGTAATTTGCTTATTTTTGTAGTCACGATTTGACTGTAAGTTAATGATTTTTATGGCAGATTTAAATTCAGACAGCGTGTCACTTTATTAAAGTAATTCTACCCCAGTTTAATTACTTTGACCAATTTTCTGTCATCATCAAGAAGGAAGAACATTTAAATGATTTTAGAGCGTTAAAATCCATTACGTTGTCGACGATCTTGGAAATACTAGTCGTTATTTGAATTGATTGCAACACAGACATTTATCGTCAGTTATGAACGACCATTGCATCATAGACAATTTTGTGAAAGATGAACTTTAATTATGAATTATTGAATGCATTAAAGTCATGAACTTTTGTTAGGAGTTTTTTCTCAATTAGAGATTTATATAATGATGTTTGCATTCCCCAGTCTAATTGGATTCTATTCGACTATTTTGCAGTTTAGTTGCACTTTGTTTGATGATAGTATTTTTATACTACAATTCTTTGAAGATGTTAATCTTAAATTTTGATAGACCAGACAGGCGTATATAAGCGTATTCACTATTAAATTTGTTTGTGATTGGCAAATTTTTACTTCATTTCGATTCATGAATGAAATCCACGAAGGTTAAATGACAACAGTTTTGAAACTATTAATGATTATAAGAATTTTTGAAGTGGAACTATGAATGTATAATCGCTAGTGCAGCGGACGTGTTGAAAGTCGCTGATGTATAATGCCCTTGAATAAATGAAGGAGGTTCCCACAGTAATTAATGATGTTAAAGAATTTGTTAGTGGAGGTTTTTGTAAGTTCTGTGGAAGATTTTGATGCCATATATATTAATATATGATGAATTTTGGGCCTATTTTAATGCAGTTTGTGCATTATTTTGTAAGCGAAGTATTTTCCGCTGGAGTGTATTGTCTTTGTCCTTTGAAAATTAATCAAGTGAATTTACTGTTATAATTAACAAGAGTATTGAAAGAATTTGAGATAAGATTTTGAATGAAAATTACCGTCACAAATAATTATAATAATTATTACAACCTTTATTAAACCAGATTGTGACATTAAATGTATAACTAACCTTCATTGGTCGATTATATTGACACGATTATGAAATTACCAACCGGATGAACATGTGGTTAAATGTATTTCTTAAATTAATAATTTGAATAATTTAAATGTTAATATTGTAAATAATGATGTAAATATCTTTGACAATAATGTGGAACGAAAGTAATGTTAGAGGCGTGTTTAAATTTTTTTTATTGTCTTTGACAAATATTATAAACAATTTCTAATTGACATAAATAATTTATGTGCTTTTGTTATAAACATTTAAGAGTGTGTTTTATACTCTAAACTATGCTTATTAAACATTTGGATGCTAATTAAACAAGGTTAGGGATTGTCAGAATAATCCAGTGGTATGTGAGTAAAGCATTTGAAAGATTTGCGTAACTAAATATATATGAGTTGTCTTGCGGACATTTAAAGCTTTTGAGAGGGAGCTGGATTCTTACGCAACATAGCAGGACAAGTGAGTCCATTTGACAGGTGTGCGTCAGGTTGGAGGGTAGACCGCAGCTGGCCAGACAACTGGTTATCAGCGGGCGAGGTCGTCTACATTGTGGCCTTGCGCCTATAAATACAAGTGTCATGTTTATTAAAAGAAACCAAATGCTCTGTATATGTGTCTCGTCCTGACTTCCTTATCCAGTCCAATTGTGCTATGAATGTTACGTTATTTTGAGCTCGTGGGAGCTAACATATTGTTTGATAACTTTACAAGTCCTACAGGAGGACATAGTCAGATTGACATGGGCTACTGATAGCCACATTTATTTTGTTGAGTTGTTAAAATCATACCCTTTATTTGAAATAAAAGCTTTTGTACAGTTCAAAGTTCTCGTCTTCGTTCTGGTTCATTTTTAAATGTCATGGTGGAGGTTATTGTGGGAGCATACTTTAGAGATCCTGTTGTCAACCCAATCCCCGAGATAATTTTTAAGAGGTAAGTAGAGGTAAGTATGAACCCCCGTCTATTTTGGTGTGTTCCACAATAATTTCTTGTTAACTTCTGTGCTCAAACCTCGGTAGTATCTGTCAGTGCCATTTTTATTGGTGTAGCTGAGCCGGTGCGATTGATTATTGGCAATCCGATTGAGGGGGCGGATATCTGACAGCCTACTATCCGGGTTAAACGGGGACAGTACCATCCCGGCATTTTCCCGAAGACGAAGTGGTAAACCACGGAAAACCACTTCGAGGATGCCTGAGGTGGGAATCGAACCCCCTCTACTCATTTAGAACACCCGAGGCTGAGTAGACCCCGTTCAAGTCCTCATAACACTTTTCATATTTAGTGGCAGAGCCGAGAATCGAACCCAGGACCTCCAGGGCGGCAGCTAACCATGCTGACCGCTACGCGATGGAGGCGACTTCACAATACATAATTATAATTATAATTTTATATTGGGTCATCTCCGTTGTGTAGTGGGCAGCATGCTTAGCTGCCACCCCAGAGGCCCAAGGTCCGATTCCTGGGTCTGCTACGAAATTCGAAAAGCGGTATGATTGGAACGGGGTCTGCTCAGCCTCGGGTGGTCCAAATGATTCGAGGTTGTTTGATTCCCACCTCAGCCATCCCCGAAGTGGTTTTCCGCGGTTACCCACTTCGTCTTCGGGCTAATGTCGGGATGGTATCTAACGTCAGGCCACGGCCGCCTCCTTCCCCGTTCCATGTCTATCCCTCCCATTCTTCCCATCCTGTCCCGTCCCTCATGTGGCCCACTATTCGCTTTGCAGGTGGGGCCACCTGGCCGAGGCGCTAGTCCAGCCTCCCTCCCCAGTTGTTTCCCAAAATGGATGTCAAGATCCAGGACACTGCCCGTAGAGGCAGTAAAGGAGGGATCATTCGCTGAGTCCGTGGGAAAAGCCTAAATGGCGGGTAGAAATAGAAAAGGAATAAATGAAACAAATAATTTTATATTACACCTATTGTAATTCATCACTCAAGTGTGTCAGATTTTTAGTACGATACAATTTGGATATTATATTGAAGACTGTTACGTAACTCAAAATGTCCAAGATAGTTGAGAGAAAGAAAATAATGCACAACAAGGAATCAAAGCAGTTGTGTACGCTCAGTTTGGAAGTGGACGTGTGTCTTTCACAACTTGTGTAATCCGGAAATAATTCAGAAATAAAATTACACAAAGCCACCTTCCATGAGATGAGTGTGCAATGTGACTCCTCTTTTAAAGGACCTGGGTTCGATCCCCATCTCTTCCCGCAAAGATATTTCTAGCCTCAGCGCTAGAAACTGTACACTAAGCCTAGTCAGTTAGTTAATTAGTTAGTTAGTTATTGGGGTTGAAAGGGGGAGGAACTACGAGGTCATCGGCGCTAGACACTAGACTAAGCCACGAGAGGATAGTTTGGAAGAGATAGGTTAGATTCCTACCTAGCTATGCTGGAGGTGGAATGGCGTGGTTCCCTACTTCTAAGCCAGACAAATGCCCGGATGGTACCTAAGTGAAGGCCACGATCATTTCCTTCCCAAACCTAGCCAAAATTACAAATACGCACATTACCACAGCCAACACAATGTCACTGGTTAACACAGTGATTCCACACACATCTAAGAATATAATAATAATAATTTAATTTAATTTAATTTATTTATTAAATACTATTTATGTTACATTATTGTGATATGTCTCACGAATCTGATGACAGTACAGATTATCTGTGAGACATATTAATTATTATTTACAACATATATATAGATTATATTTCAGTACAAGAGTGCATGCATTTTTTTTGTAATGTTAATGATAAAATATTAATGTAAATAATTAAAGATACAAAAAATTACACTATGGTAGTTATATTAATACATTTATGTTATGAGTTAATGTTTGGTTAAGTAATATTTTTTAATGCGACTTATAGCTAGTTGTTTGCTGTTAATGTTTGTCAGTCCAGGTGGTAGTTCATTAAGTAGTGATGGTATAATATAATTTAGTCTCTTGAAACCATAGCTATTTATACATAAAGGTTTAACATGTTTAGTACTTGTTATGGCTCTTGTTTGTATGTTGTGAGAGACCTTATGCCTGAATCTTGGATCATGGTAGTAGAGATTCAGTACAGTAATTTGAAACAACTCTTTAATATTAAAATAAGGGATATCAGTGAAATATTTAAAGAACCTGTTTTGGCTATCTTGAAGATTATTAATTAAAGTTGTGTTTTGATTTCCCCAAGCTGCTATAGCATATCTTAATTTGCTTTCAATCAGAGCACTGTAAATTGTTTTGTAAGTTTTCTTATCTACATAAAATCGGAGATTGTAGAAGATGTAGAGGTTTGCTCTTAGGTTTTTTATTATGTTTACTGTGTGTGTGTTCATTTTAAAGTGTTCATCAAGGGTAATTCCTAGGTATTTTTGTGTCGAAGTACTATTTATGAAGGTGTTACATTTGCAACCTGCCAGGATGTTTTGGTGTATGCATGATAAGCTGTGGTGCGTTAGTTTGTATTTTTCTTGTGTGAAGTGATCAACTCTGATGTGCATTATTTTAGATTTGGTTGTATTTATATACAAATTATTGTCATGACACCATCTTGTGATGTTATTGAAGTCTTCTTGAGGTCTCTCAAAAGCTGTTTTAGAGTCTTTATGTATGGTATATATAGTGGTGTCATCAGCATAAATAAATATTTTACTGTGTTTAATGGCTTCATTCATGTCGTTTACGAACAGGTTATATAGTGTAGGTGAAATAATGCTGCCTTGAGGGATACCTTGTGTTCCTTCTACTGCGTCACTGATAGTGTTATTGACCATAACTGCCATTTCCCTTTTTTCAGATAGCTTTCAAATAGTTTGTAAGTCGTGCCTCTTATTCCAATATCGTGTAATTTAGCAAGTAGTTTATTGTGATTTATTGTGTCAAATGCTTTAGAAAAGTCAAGAAAAAGTACCATTATGTGATTGTTCTTATTTAAGGCATTATTTATTACATTGGCAAATTCAGCCAGGAGTAGTTCAGTACTTTTCCCCTTCCTAAAACCGTATAGGTGTCCCCTTAAAATATCATATTTATTTAGGAAATTCTTCAATCTCTTATCCAAGCATTTTTCCATTATTTTGTGGAGGATTGATAAAATGCATATTGGTCTGTAGTTGCCAAAGTCTAAGTGATCGCCATTCTTATATATTGGTTTAATAATTGTGTATTTCAGATATTTTGGTATTATGCCTGATTCGAATATCTTGTTTATGAGATGTGTTATGATTGGTATAGTTTTTTTGGATGTTGCCTTTATGTCTTTCAAGCGTATATTGTCTACCCCAGGCGATTTGTCTGTTTTTAATTCCTTAATTATGTTTTCTATTTCATATTCATCAGTTTCACGTAATGTAAAGGAATTCATTAATGTGTTTCTATTTGATTGCCATATGTTGATACTACAGTTATGAGCTAGGCTGTTTATTTTTTCACTGAAAGTATTGATGAATTTATTGACTATCACTTCGTTAGTATAATGTAATATTAAATGTTTGTTTATGACTTCATTGACAGTTTGTGTTTTCCGACCTGTTATATCATTAATGACTTTCCACATTCCTTTATTATCGTTTTTGGAACTATTTATCTTATTTTTAAAATATTAATGTTTTGTTTTATTTATTAGCTTATTTAATTTGTTTCTGAAAGCTTTGTATTCATTTTTTATTGTAATATTATCCTTGTTTCTGAGCATTGTTTTGTAAAGTCTGTCTCTTTCCTTACATTGTATTTTTAGGTCATAAGTGAACCATTGTTTGCTTTTTCTGTGTTTACGAGTTGTTATGTAAGATGCTTTTTGGTAGATTTCCTTAAATTTGGTTGTTATATTGTTATATATGTCATTAGGATTTTTTAATTCAAGGCAATCTGTCCAGTCTGTGTTGTTAAGGCTTGTGTGTATTATAGTATCGTTCATAATAATAATAATAATAATAATAATAATAATGATAATGTTGTCGGTACGAATAACAACGAAATGAGCGTTATCAATGCTGGATTTTGCGTAACGCTACAAGAGATGGTAGAGGTTGTAACTTTGTACCGCCAGCATTGACCCTCATAGAAGAAACGGTACAGGCTGTAACGTTAAGGTTGGATGTAGCCGCAGTTTCGGTACAGGCTTGAGGAACGTTTCTCGCATGTGTACCGCCTGTTTGATTGGCTCAGCAGGGCGAGCTCCAAGCAATCAAAGATGGTGGACGGTTGTCAATTGACGGTGGTATCTGCTGATGATGGGCATTATTAGAATACAAATCAGTCATTAAGATACGTAACTGTAAGTTGAAAACATGCCAGACACTGATGAATGCATTCCTGCCGGTCTTGAAGATTGAACTGAAATCATTCGACCTTCAACCATTGCATTCGGATTCAGTTACGTAAGCTACCTGTGAACTAGCCGATATACTGGAAAAGTGTAGGAGGGGTAAGGCTGTAGCTTCGTAACAGTTATGTCGTGGGTTCAAGCCACTCTAGTGACCACAATTTTATTTCTTTTTAAATTATTTTATTGTATCCATCCGACTTTGTGCTGTCCATTCTCTATGTCGGAAACCATTAATATTCATCCTATTCGTGTAAAATAACACAACCTAATATCACAATGATATTTTCACTCCACAATATATACGGTACGGTAATTCTTCTTTTCTTCTTTTCTTTTCTTAGTCGTTTACCCTCCAGGTTGGTGGAACCAACGGACTCAGCGAGGGAACTCACCACTACCGCCTCTACGGGCAGTTTCCTAGAGCTGGGAACATCTAATCGGAGTGAATACAACTGGTGAGGTGTGATTGCCATCTCGTCTGGACGGCCGCACCTGCAAAGCGAACAGGGGCCTCATAAGGGAAGGTAAGGGATGGTCAGGCAAGGAAGAGGGAAGGAGGCGGCCGTGGCCTTGAAAAAGGTAATGCCCCCGGAAATTGAATTATATTGAGACCACGAGGGCTGTATTGGAAAATATCAGTAAAGTCATAGTTATGACGTGGATATTCATGACGTAGGCACGGATGACGTAGGATTCATGCCAGTAGGCTGATTGAGCTGAGATTCTTGGTGACGTCATGATTTTATTCGAGAAAGATCAGAGATTTACGACGCAGTCGCAGGAAACAAGGTATTGTGCTAAGGAAGAAGCTACGCTATTGGAGGAGAGACGAGAACCAATGAACGATAGTTTGGAAGGAAGACGGAGATTGCTGAAACTACGATATTCGATTACTTTTGGCATGCAGATTTGTGGAAATCTATTTTCAGTTATGGCATTGATTTGGAATTTTGAAGAAATTAATTTTGAGTTTTTGAATTTTGAAAATCCGTCAAGTATAGCCAAAGTTAAAACTTCCAGCAATGACGCAGCAACAGGCTATGGTAGGGATAGATACGCCCCTTAAGAAGTTGATAAAAGGTCGTGCACAGGAGAGAGGAGCTCTCATACTCATTCTGATACTCATACTCAGATCTCATATATATTTCTGGCGATATAGTGTTATTTTCAAGTGATTCAGTGAAGTAAGGTGTCTTTAGCGTGAGGTGAAAGCCTGCCGCATTGAACGAACTCGGAGCAGTTCCATTTCACGCTGCTCAAAACTAGGTGAAGTTGAAACGCGCACATTAACGTTTCCACCAGTCAAGATATCCAGCGCTAACTTCAGGCTGTATGATAATTCTATTAGGCAGTATAACATTAAGGTGTATACAAGATTTCAACGATTTCACAGTGATACTTCGAAAGATATTGGAACTTTTAGGCTGCCAACAAAAGTGATTTTCTCGCCACAGGAGAAACACTTTTATATTCCACATTATACACTACGGCTGACACGTGGAGTGCAACAGTTTGGTACTACAACGATACATTCGACTATGGAACACTATAATATTGCAGTGCTTTTGATGATTACAACTGTAGTTGAGATGAAAGGCTAAGGCTTTGATGCAATTGGGACATACATTATTGGAGTAAAGTAACAGCATGGAACTTCGTTAATCGTCTTTCTACAAAAGCGAGCATGTAGTGAACATCCAACTACACTCATGCATCGTTAATCCATCGCTGAATTATACCAGATAAGAGTGGAAATATTTTCATACTCCACAACTATGAATATGTCTGCGGAAATAACTACATTAAACTTCATGACGAATTCCTGCAAGAACTTCAGAGAACTTTCAAGAGAGGCCAGGGTTATCCCGGCGCACAATGAAGAATTTTGCCGGAAGGATGTTTCTCGTATCCACGGAGCAGTGCAATTTCGGAGGAGGAAGCAGTTCGATTCTCCGAGGACGCTGATTCCTGTTTCGAGGATGGAGCTCATCTTTAAGTTGGTGAAATGGATCCATCAGCAGTCTTCTTTGGGGAATTTTCCTCTGGAACTTCAATCGGCAGATAAGGTAGTTGTGAACGTTTCTTGTATTATTTGAGTATTGTAGCGATATTTGAGCAACCATTCTTCCCATATTTTCTGTCCTACCTTTTGCCCCATTTTCTTGATTGATATTTTTGTACTCAGTACACTTCGATGATTTATGCCTTTCTCTTCGATTTTTGAGACATTGCTATGTCATTGGCATACTTAAATAATTTTGGATCAGTTGAGACTGATGATTTAGATTCTTTCAGTAATTTGCATATTTTTGTAGTCACGATTTGACTGTAAAGTTAACGATTTGCTATGGCAGATTTGAATTCTGACAGCGTGTCATTTTATTAAAGTAATTCTATTCAGTTAATTACTTTGACCAATTTTCTGTCATCCTCAAGAAAGAAGAATAATTAAAAGATTTTAGAGCATTAAAATCTACTACGATATCGACGATCTTTGAAATACTAGTCGTCTTATGAACATGATTGCAACATAGACATTTATCATTGCATTATAGACAATTTTATGAAATATGAACGTTAATTACAATTTATTGAATACACTATAGTAATGAACATTTGACAGGAATTTTTCTCAATTATAGATTGGAACAATAATGTTTGCATTCCACAATCTAATTGTATTCTATTCGACTATTTTGCAGTTTAGTTGAACTTTGTTTGAAGATAGTATTTTTATACTGCGTTACTTTGAAGATGTTAATCTCAATTTTGATAGACCAGGCAGGAGTGTCTAATCGTATTTGCTATTAAATTTATTTGTGATTGGCAAATTTTTTTACTTCATATCGATTCATGAATGAAACCCACGAAGGTTAAATGATAACAGTCATTATTACAATTGATGAATATAAGAATTTTTAAAGAGGAACAATGGATGTATAATCGATAGTTCAGTGGACGTGTAAAAGTCGCTGTTGAATAATGCCCTTGAATAATGAAGGAGGTTCCCACAATAATTAATGAAGTTGATGAATTAATAGTGGAGGTTTTTGTGTGTAGTTTGGAAGATTTTTATGCCATATATATAAAGATATATGATGAATTTTGGGCCAATTGTTGTGACATTTTTGTGCGTTATGAGCGAAGTATTTTCCCGCTGAATGTTATTGTTCTTGTTCTTTGAAAGATTATTCATATGAAGATACTGTTAAAATTAACAAGAGTGTTAAATAATTTGAGATAAAGATTTTGAATGGAGGTTACAGTCACAAATATTAATAATTATTATTAAACATTATTAAACCTGAATTTGACTATTAAATATAACTAACCTTCATTGGTCGATTATATCAACACGATGTGAGTAATTATCAACCGGATAAACGTGTGGTTCAATGTATTCCTTGTATAAATAATATAAACAATTTAATATTGTAAAATAATTTTGTAAATATCTTTGTTAAATAATTTGAAATGATAGTGATTAATAGAAGCGTGTATTAAATTTTCAATGGTCATTTGACATTGTTATAAACAATTTATTATTGTTATAAATAATTAATGAACTTTTGTTATTAACATTTAGAGTTTTTTTATACTCTAAACAATGCAAGTTAAGCAAGTGGTTTAAACAAATAATCATGATTTGGGATTGTTGGAGGAATCCATTGGTGTTTGAATGAAGCATGTAAGACATTTGCGTGATAATATTTCAGTTGAGATGTGAACATTTACGTGTTTAAAGGGAGAGCCGAGCTCTGAGGTAGCACGCTTATGGTAGGGTTGAACGAACGGGTGTCCGCTTTGACGACACAGGTGCTTTGCAGCTGGTCCGGACAACTGTGTTACTGAGACCAAGGGCGTTTATAATAGCCTTGTGGCTATAAATAAAATGTGCAAGATATAAACACGCAAAGCAATTGATATGTGTGTCTCATCCCAAATCCCGTTTCCATTCCCATTGCATTGTTATATTTTCGTTGCTATAAGCTTGAGAAAGCTAAAACATTATATGTAGAGAATACAGGTGGCTAGATAACAGGCTAGGGAATAACCCACCCACCAAGGGAAGATGATTAAGAGAAGGAAGTAGATTTGGGATTGGAAAAGAAGGATAGAAGAATAGGAGGAGAGTCCCACAAAAGTAATAAGTTTAGTGTTAAACACACTTAAAGGTGGTTGCCACTGCAAATATGTGCTCGGATACCTAAAGTGGCTACGAGCTTGGTCGAAGCTGACGGGAACCGCAGCTGAGACTTGGGCAGTTTGCCAGAGAGAGGCTTTAGTGTGTTTCCTGCCAAGCATGTATAAAAGTACTATGGGGAAGGGTGATGGTCTGGCCAGACAGATAGTAAAAGCTTTATTGAGCATTAACGAGGGCATAAACCTAGGAAGAGCTAGGAAAGCCAGGATCCTGCCTAACTGTAGTATCAGAGAAATGATGAATCCAAAAACAAATATTTAATTTATTTAACAATGCAGGAAGTTTGAGGAAATTAACAATTATGCAATATAAGTTTAATAAACATGGTTCATTTGAACTTTTTAACAAATAGGGTCGCAGACCTCTCCACATTAAACAGTTGCTCCAGGCAATTGACAATTTTAAGGTTTTTTAAACCGTGTATTAAAATCTTGGTAAGATTTCATAAATAGGCAAAATGGAATAATTAAAGTTTTAACATTTACAGGAGTACAAGCAGTGTACTATATGAAACCTCTGAAAGAACATTCTAACGAGAATAACAACTTCGAAGATGACAAAATGGAAAACATAAAGAATAAAAAGGAAGTTCCTACAACTTCTTATATGTAAACAGAATTACTTTGTGAGATTTATACAAAGAGAGCAGGTCACTTACTGTGAACCTGAAAAGTTAATCAGAAGGAAGGTTCTAGACCTCTTATACTTTGAATAAGACTCGCCAGTCAAATGAGGCAGTTTTCATTTAGCGAGACCAAAAAATAACTCACTCAAGAGTTGAGAGAATTGTTTTCCCTGCTTTTGAAGGGAGGAACAATGTAAGTTTGAAACGTGTGCTGGACACGTATCACAAAGATTATACAGAAATACTTAATGATAAACCAACAAAAATGGAAGGGCACTTCTTAGAATGACACCTTATAGAGAAGTTTCAATTTTATAAATAATGGTTGTTAGTAGAAGGTTAAGGAAAGATCATTGGGATATAGGATCAATGTTCATGGCCGTATTTAATATAACCGGACGATCGCGACGCGGTAGAAACGTGGAGAAAGCACTGTTTATCACTGTAGTCCATGAAGATGGATTCAAAGTTCACTATAGAGACACTAAAGTTCATGAAAAAGAAAGT
Organism: Meconema thalassinum; assembly: GCA_946902985.2. NCBI lineage: Eukaryota > Metazoa > Arthropoda > Insecta > Orthoptera > Tettigoniidae > Meconema > Meconema thalassinum. Next base: position 170,191,185 of record OX336389.2, on the reverse strand, counting down.
TATTGCAATTATGGAAAGAACTGATTGCACTATATAGATGAGAGTCTATTACTTGAAACAGTTGTAATCCACAATTAAATGCGCCATAGAATGTTCCAGCGGCGGACGAAAATTCACTATTGTGGTAATTTAGTTTTAAACAGAATTCTCCCAAGTACGTGAAAAATACATGACGGCAGGACTCGCAGATAGAGAACAAGTTCTAGAAGGTTCCAGAACGACCTTAGCAGAAAATGGGGTTGAGAAAATCCAACGGAGGAAATAGTTCTATAATTATAGGCAGTGGGTATTAGATAATATCCCACGTAGCGAGAGGGTTTCTCGTTTAAATAGCTTAAGAAAAGCTCTTTTATAGTAAGGTTGGCTAATACAAGGAAAAGCTCAACATGGCAAATCCCACGAAGGATGATTTTGCCCCAAGTAAATATTTTCACACTGCCTATAATTAAAATCACTTGGAAGTTAAAACCATGAAGATGAGGTTAAAACTTTTTAAAAATGGTACTTATCTTTGTTGCATGTCGAAGTGAAGTTCCTTATGCAGACTATCTAGCCAACATGGCGTAGAAGAGGGTGTGCCTCTTGGTTTGAGGCTAGCTCGAGAGGAGCTTTGACTGATCCAGTCAACTGCAGACGGAGAAGTGAGTGCAGCTCAGCGGAGCACGGAGAGACCACGGAAGGGGGAGAGAGTGGGGGTAGGAAACAAAAGGTATACATATCAGCATAACCAACTTTAAAGAAAAAAAATAATCTTCTTTTGCTGAGCTGGTCTTCAAAGAGTTGACAACAGTATCTGGTAGCCAAATGGATGTGGAATTCCTCTTGCGCGAGGAAGAGTGGAAGAGCTTCAGAGATTTGTTGTTATATGACGCTAGGTGGGTCACAGAATATATATCTGGAACAAACTCATACAAAATATAAGAAATTTGCACATAGAGGAGAAAACAAATGATCACTGTTGGTGTTTGACAAAAGGGAAGGAAAGAACGTGCAAAAGCATTCAAAATTATGATCTCAGGTACCGTGCATTCCAAGAATGCACCATACTGGGAGGGCCAGACACCAACAGGGAACAAGAAAAACAAGTACAGTAATGAACAATTGTCGTAAAGTAGTCTTGTGATCTGACCATTAGTAGTCAAGACTCTGAATACCCTGACTCTCCTATCTCTTCCAGGGTAACACTTAGTCACTTTTCCAAAAGGCCAGACTAGGGGGGGTGAAACATCCCTAACTAAGACCAAGTCCCCTACTTTAATGTCGGGACTGGAAAGAAACCACTTCTGCCTCCGTTGCAAGGAAGTTAAATATTCCAAGTTCCACCTTTTCCAAAAAGAATTACGGAGGGCTTCAAGTTTACACCAAACAATAGGTAAATCAGAATCCCTGAAAGAAATGGGAAGGGGAGGAGGGGCAGAGAGAGAAGGGCGTGTAAGACAGTGACCAGGTGTGAGTGGAAGGAGGTCATCAGGGTCATTAGAAAGCGGAGTTAAAAGGTGAGAATTAACGACACTTTCAATCACGAAATAACTAGAAGCTGAGGGAAATAAAGCACTAGTAAAGATTGCGATACGATGAGAAAGAAGAATTGGCAAGTTTAAACAAAGCGTATAGGAACAAGTACATCTATTCAGGACAAGAATATACCAAATAAACAAAGGAACTATGCGAGTAGAAAGCAAGAACGCCATAGGTAACAAACGAGTAGCCATAAACAATGACCTCAAGTTATAATGAGTATCAAAGGGGTTACTCAGAGAAATACTTAAGTCAGCGAAAAACGTGACAGGACAAGTGTAAATACAAAAACACATCGAATGTGACGACGAGAAAAAACAAGTTTGTTCATCAATGAACATTAAGATCGCAAAATATGCAAGCACATTGCAATACATAAGCAAAGTGGAATACATGAACGCGTGAGAAATACGCAACGAAGTTTTGAAACAGGGATCGAAACAATTGTAAGATACGAGCGTGAGTAAGTGAACGACGTAAACAAGCAAGGCCTTGACACACATAGTACAACGAGATAAGGCATATAAATAGCTGAACGAGTCCTTAAGCGGAACAAGTTTATTTTGGGAACTAGGTGAACGACTTCCGAGCGTGCGGTAGCGACTCGCAAGACGATCGTTGGCAGTCGGCCAGAGTTGAGATAAGAGAAACTTGTTTTGAACTGTGTCAATCATACAGGAAATGAACAACAACTTGGCATTCCTCAGACTGGTATACACACGAGTCTGAAAAACAAGCAGTTCAAAGTGCACACACACTAATTGAGTCAGCTGTAACTTAAAGCAGAACGAGTCACACGACATGCAGTCAATCGTAACTTGGACGTGAAAAAGCAATTTAAAGCTATATGAAATAAAAGAGGAAATCAATTTCGCATAATTGAGAGGATCACGAAATCGAACAATTTTCAACAAAAAGAAGCTTAATTCTTCCGAGCAAAGAAGACAAACTGGGACATTGAGAAGAAGGTTATGCATAAGAATAGTTATTCTAGATGCTATAGAATTCAAAGTTTCAATCGGTTTCATGAGCGACTTCCAATTGCGAGGAAGGGGGGAGGAGCCGGCCGTGGCCATCCTTCTACATAACGAAAGAAGTGAAACATAGCGTACAGCAAAGTGATGGTGACTGATAGCCATGGTTTTACACAAGGGGAAGATAGTTTTCGAGGAATAGTTTAAGCAATTAACTGCTATAAAAAATGACATAAGAAGATAGACGAAATAACACAAAGCAAGGCGAACTTGAATGGCCATCTTGTGCGGGAAGAAAGAAAAAACATTTAAACAACTTACAGGGTTAGCGCAGTTGTTCATGATGAGACATCGTTTCGACAAGTGGTTTTCAAAAATATTGAGATTTGAAACATGAGCGTTCTCTTTTTCAGAAATGGGATTTATGTCAGCTGTGACAAAATGACATTGCGCTTTGGTTTGAACACTGGTATGTCTGATTTTACCAGTAATAACCCAACCAAAATCGGTGTCTCTAGCGACCACGGTTGAAGATAACTTGCGTGTTTGTTTGCGAATGCAATTCCAAAAAACATTGGCACTGAAAAGTACATCAATGGGACCTTGAGCATTAAACTGAGGATCGGCTAACCTTAAGTGCGAAGGAATGTTTAAACCGGAAGTATTGATAGAGTGACTTGGAGTGTCTTTACCAATACTGGTAAGAATGAGACAGTTTAAATTAAGATTGGTGTTTCTTTGACAAACGTCTCTGATTTTCAATTTTGAAGACTGCAAAACTTGAGTTTTCAAATTGTCAATGCCGGTCACATTGATAGAAGTAGGCGATGACGAAAGACCTAGTTTTTTAATCAACGATTGCGAAACAAAGTTGTGCGTTGAAGCGGAATCGAGAAGACCACGGGTTCGAGACCAATTTCCAAATCTATCTTGGATTTCAAATTGTACAGTGGTCAACAGGGTTTGCGCACTGTGAAAAGTGTCGGCGTTGGAAATGCAGGAAGAAGCATTAGTTTGTTCGGAGCGGCTCTGCAAGGAGCTTAAAGAGGCAGGTGCTGATGACCTCGATTTATCGTGAACGTGCAATAAAGAATGATGCGGTTTTTTACAATGGAAACAAAGATTTGATGACGTACAGTTCGGAGAAGAATGCTTAGGTGATAAGCAGTTGAAACAATGTTTGCTATTCAAGACAAACTTTCTTCGATCTTCGACAGACAATTCTTTAAAGGATTTGCACAAATACAAGGTGTGAAGCTTTTTACAGAGCGTGCATTTTAATGATTTATTAAGCGGCCTGATATCTTCTCTTGAATGATTGAAAGAAGAACGGGTTTGTTTGTTTTCGACAAATGGGGGCTGATGTCCCTTTGAAGAAGCAAGTTTTTTTTCAAAAATTTGACACTGAGGATTCGTTTCGACTTTTTCGCACTGAAATGCGAGTGCTGTAAGGAATTGACATCGACTGTTGAGAAACGAGACGAGGTGTTCGAACGAATGTTCCTTGTTGCAGGTGAGTTCGACCTCCCAGGCCTTCAGTGTCGAAAAATCGAATCTTGATGTAGCTAGGTGAATAAGTATGGTGTCCCATGTTTGGACAGGCTGTTTTAGCTGGTATAACGCTCTGACATTTAACTGCATAGAATCTAAGAGGTCTCTTAAAGATGTGACGTCATTAGGTTTGACGGCAGGTAAGTTGAAGAGACAGCGGATATGACGAGCGACACTCAACCGTAAATTGCCATATCTCTCTTTAAGGAGATTAAAGGCGATGTGGTAGTTGTCTGCGCTTAAAGGCAGTGACTCTACCAAGGTCAAGGCCTCGGATTCCAAAGAAGTACGGAGGTAGTAAAATTTATGTATGTCTGGGATCTCGATATTTTCATGAATTAGGGAGCAGTAAAGTTCGTAAAAAGAATACCATTCACCTTCCTTGCCTGAGAATTGCGGTAGGCTTATCTTGGGAAGTAACGGTTTCGGTTTGTTCTTGTGAACTGAAGCGGGTGCTAACTGGGCCGGATTGATGACCTTAGTGTCCGGTTCTGAGATATTGCGGATCAATTGGTGGGCCTTTGCAATTCCTTCAAAGTACAAGGGTTCAACCTCGTCCCGATCCGATTGCAGTTCTGGACAAGCGGATTCGATCTCGGTTTGAATTTGGTCATAATAATCATAAGACCGTTCGTACAACTTAAGACGATGTGTTAAGATATCTAAATCACACTCGGCGGGATCTAATTTGTTGATAAAATTTCGGAATCTAGTGAGTTGCCCTTTATAAGAAGAACGTCTGGCAATGAGAGTTTCATCTTTTTCAGAAGGAGCCATATTAAAGAAGATAAATGAAAATGTAACTCACGAAACTGTAGAACCTTGAAGATGCTGTCAGGCTGGCAGCAGCAAATGGGTATAAAGAACAGGACACGCCAAAGGAGACAGGAGCGGCCTCTTTCCCGTTCACAGGCTTTGCATGATGTAGATATAGCTGAAAGATCCAAAGGAGATGTTAGAAATATGCAAAGTATTATCAAATGACACTTGACAAACAATAGACATAAAAAATGGACTCTCCCGGGTTTCTGGTACCAAATTTTGGGTAGATTATAGGCTAGGGAATAACCCACCCACCAAGGGAAGATGATTAAGAGAAGGAAGTAGATTTGGGATTGGAAAAGAAGGATAGAAGAATAGGAGGAGAGTCCCACAAAAGTAATAAGTTTAGTGTTAAACACACTTAAAGGTGGTTGCCACTGCAAATATGTGCTCGGATACCTAAAGTGGCTACGAGCTTGGTCGAAGCTGACGGGAACCGCAGCTGAGACTTGGGCAGTTTGCCAGAGAGAGGCTTTAGTGTGTTTCCTGCCAAGCATGTATAAAAGTACTATGGGGAAGGGTGATGGTCTGGCCAGACAGATAGTAAAAGCTTTATTGAGCATTAACGAGGGCATAAACCTAGGAAGAGCTAGGAAAGCCAGGATCCTGCCTAACTGTAGTATCAGAGAAATGATGAATCCAAAAACAAATATTTAATTTATTTAACAATGCAGGAAGTTTGAGGAAATTAACAATTATGCAATATAAGTTTAATAAACATGGTTCATTTGAACTTTTTAACAAATAGGGTCGCAGACCTCTCCACATTAAACAGTTGCTCCAGGCAATTGACAATTTTAAGGTTTTTTAAACCGTGTATTAAAATCTTGGTAAGATTTCATAAATAGGCAAAATGGAATAATTAAAGTTTTAACATTTACAGGAGTACAAGCAGTGTACTATATGAAACCTCTGAAAGAACATTCTAACGAGAATAACAACTTCGAAGATGACAAAATGGAAAACATAAAGAATAAAAAGGAAGTTCCTACAACTTCTTATATGTAAACAGAATTACTTTGTGAGATTTATACAAAGAGAGCAGGTCACTTACTGTGAACCTGAAAAGTTAATCAGAAGGAAGGTTCTAGACCTCTTATACTTTGAATAAGACTCGCCAGTCAAATGAGGCAGTTTTCATTTAGCGAGACCAAAAAATAACTCACTCAAGAGTTGAGAGAATTGTTTTCCCTGCTTTTGAAGGGAGGAACAATGTAAGTTTGAAACGTGTGCTGGACACGTATCACAAAGATTATACAGAAATACTTAATGATAAACCAACAAAAATGGAAGGGCACTTCTTAGAATGACACCTTATAGAGAAGTTTCAATTTTATAAATAATGGTTGTTAGTAGAAGGTTAAGGAAAGATCATTGGGATATAGGATCAATGTTCATGGCCGTATTTAATATAACCGGACGATCGCGACGCGGTAGAAACGTGGAGAAAGCACTGTTTATCACTGTAGTCCATGAAGATGGATTCAAAGTTCACTATAGAGACACTAAAGTTCATGAAAAAGAAAGTTATTGCAATTATGGAAAGAACTGATTGCACTATATAGATGAGAGTCTATTACTTGAAACAGTTGTAATCCACAATTAAATGCGCCATAGAATGTTCCAGCGGCGGACGAAAATTCACTATTGTGGTAATTTAGTTTTAAACAGAATTCTCCCAAGTACGTGAAAAATACATGACGGCAGGACTCGCAGATAGAGAACAAGTTCTAGAAGGTTCCAGAACGACCTTAGCAGAAAATGGGGTTGAGAAAATCCAACGGAGGAAATAGTTCTATAATTATAGGCAGTGGGTATTAGATAATATCCCACGTAGCGAGAGGGTTTCTCGTTTAAATAGCTTAAGAAAAGCTCTTTTATAGTAAGGTTGGCTAATACAAGGAAAAGCTCAACATGGCAAATCCCACGAAGGATGATTTTGCCCCAAGTAAATATTTTCACACTGCCTATAATTAAAATCACTTGGAAGTTAAAACCATGAAGATGAGGTTAAAACTTTTTAAAAATGGTACTTATCTTTGTTGCATGTCGAAGTGAAGTTCCTTATGCAGACTATCTAGCCAACATGGCGTAGAAGAGGGTGTGCCTCTTGGTTTGAGGCTAGCTCGAGAGGAGCTTTGACTGATCCAGTCAACTGCAGACGGAGAAGTGAGTGCAGCTCAGCGGAGCACGGAGAGACCACGGAAGGGGGAAAGAGTGGGGGTAGGAAACAAAAGGTATACATATCAGCATAACCAACTTTAAAGAAAAAAAATAATCTTCTTTTGCTGAGCTGGTCTTCAAAGAGTTGACAACAGTATCTGGTAGCCAAATGGATGTGGAATTCCTCTTGCGCGAGGAAGAGTGGAAGAGCTTCAGAGATTTGTTGTTATATGACGCTAGGTGGGTCACAGAATATATATCTGGAACAAACTCATACAAAATATAAGAAATTTGCACATAGAGGAGAAAACAAATGATCACTGTTGGTGTTTGACAAAAGGGAAGGAAAGAACGTGCAAAAGCATTCAAAATTATGATCTCAGGTACCGTGCATTCCAAGAATGCACCAACAGGTCCTACAGGAGGACATGGTTATGTGGTAAATGGCTTCTGATTGCCACGTATATTTTGTTGTTTCATTTTGTTAAATATCATTCTTTATGTGAAATAAATTATTGTGCAGTTTAAAGTTTCTCGTCTTCGTTTTGGTTCATTTTAAATATCATGGTGGAGGTTATTGTGAGGACATACTTTTAAGTGATCCAGTTGACAACCCAGTCCCCGAGATATATATTTAAGAGGTAAGTAAAGGTAAGTAATAACCCCCGTATATTTTGGTGTGTTCCACAATAATTTTCTTGTTAACTATTGTGCTCTAATCTCGATAGTATCTGTCAGTGCCAGTTTCATTGATTTAGCTATGCCGGCGCGTTTGATTATTGGCAATCCGATTGAGGGGGCGGATATCTGACAGCCTACTATCCGGAGATCGGGTACAGTAGGATTGGCAACCCTGAAACGTGGGGCTCGATCAGCAAAACGTTGGATTACCAAGTTATTGCAGTAGAATTGACACCGCAATTTTTGTGGAGTGTTCGAATAACATTGGATTACCAAGTTATCGATGTCAAAGGGATTGTGAAGACTCAAATAAAGAGGTTGATTCTTTGTTAGATGTCTTAGCCAATTGTAGAATTTGAGAGTGTGATTATATAGGAATAAATGTTGCGTTGTATTAGGAAAATTACACTCAGAAAAGATCAGATCTTATACGACTTGAGAGAGGTTAAATAGGCTGGAAACTTAGAAAAATCGCCTATGATCTGGAATCTTATTTTATTTGACCGGCTTGTGACATGTATAGTCATATTAAAGATAAAATTAAACTATTTGGATTATAAATGTAAATTATTTGTGTTAGGATATTTTAAAATGAACCAGAGAAACTTGAACATGTGCTTGAGTTTATTTCAACATGAATTGTCTACGAAGGTTAATTATAAGGTAATTATAAGTTAGATTTAAGACAGAAAATTGCTCAAATTTTATATATGGTGAAGAATGTTGCTCAGATGTTGTTATTTTACTCTGTTTGATGTATGTCCCTAAAGCAGTTTATTATTGAATATTGTTGAAATGGCAGATGAAAGTATTAAGAAAATGTTGGAGGAGATGTCCAACAATATGAGGGAGATGGAAGCTAGAAATACTAGTCAAATGAAGCAGATGATGGAGGAGAATTCTAGTAGTTCGTCAGCTAATTTGTCTATTAGGCTGGATGAAAGTGTAAAGGAAATGGAAGCTAGGAATACTAGTCGAATGGAGGAGAATGCTAGTAATATGTCTGCTAATTTGTCCATTAGAATGCAGGAGATGATGAAGGAGAATGCTAGTAGAATGGATGAAAGTTTGAAAGTTATTCAGACCAGTTCTGCAAACCTAGAGGATAATATGTCGCGTTTACAGATTAATACCCAAGAAATAGAGAATGCTGTAACTGATATGCGCACAGACGTGTCCAATGTGCATAAAGATGTGTCTGTTGTTAAAATTGATGTGTGCAAGGTACAAAAAGATCTTACTATGTTGAATCTTGATGTTGCTAATGTCCGGAATGATATTTCTTGTGATAGGGCTGAAGTAGTTGTTGTTAAAAATGATGTTGCGACTGTCCAAGACAAGGTTGAGGAAGTCCAAAGAGAAGTCCAAAATGTTAGAACTGATGTGTCCAATGTTCAGGTTGATATTAATAACATTCATTCGGATGTAAATGAGATGCAAAGTGACATAAATAAGATTCAAGTAGAAGTCAACACAGTTTTCGTAGATATTGCTAAAGTCCAAACTGATGTAAATAAAGTCAGGGAAGAAATAGAAAATTCGAAAACACTTTGTACGCGTAATATGAGTGCATTAACGACTAGGCTAGTTGATGAGTCAGTTAGAACGACAGCGTCTTTAGCAGGTTTAAAGTATGATGTAGAGGTCATGAGAACCCAAGTATTAGACCATAATAGATTACTCAAAGAAGATATCGAAGGAGACATAGCAGAAATGTTAACGGCAAATGTAGCAGTATGGAAAGACGAGTGGAATAGGTCAAGTGGGGAACATGTAACCCAAATTCAGGAACGTATTGAAAGAAAACTTGCCAGTACTCAAATAGATATTAACAATGAAGTAGTACAGATTAGGAAAGATTTAAGCGTAAGGATGGATTCGCTATCCGAGAGACAAGTACAAGATAGAACACAAATAGGTCAGGATGTGCAAGCATTAAAATCTGCGTTAGAGGATCAGATTCATAAAGTTGTCTCTGATGTAAATGAAACGACGAGCAAATTGCAGAATTTGAAGCTAGGAGAAGCTAGTTTAATGGAGACCTACAAAGAAGAGTTAATCAGGAAAGTCTTAACGGAAATCACTGACAAGGATACAGAAGGCTTGGCTTGCGAAACCAATAGGAATTATGCCAGAAGATATAACCTAGATCCAGAAGAAAGAGACGTGACTCCTGAAGAACGAATAACCAGATTCAGGGAGGAAGATGACGAGAGGAATAGGGAACCTGAGTGGAACTATAGAGATAGTGGGAAAAACTACCCGGATTCATATCCGAGGAATGTAACGGTCATCTGGAATTTTGAAGACAAACCGCAAAAATTCAGCAACACTGATAGTTTGACGCCTATAGAATATGTCAGGAACCTCAAAGATTATTTCATCGAAGCTCACATTCCCAGAGAGAGAGAGATGAAAATAGTGGAAAGATTTTTGATTGGAGGACCCCTTGAATGGTTTAGAGCTTTTAGATACACTTTCAGTAACTTTGACGAGTTTGCAGAGGCATTAATCAAACGATTTTGGTCCATAGAAGCGCAGAATTCGTTAAGAGCGGAGGTTTATTCAAGAAAATACTCAGGTACACTTCCAACACGGTACGCTGATTTCTTTACGAGTCAATTGTCCCGCTTGAGATTTTTGCAACCCCCATTGTCAACGGAGCAATTAATTGATGCGATTTCTCGTATGCTGCCTGTGGAGGTGAGGAGACTAATCATTTCGTCAAACATCAGGGATTTGACCAGCATGGACGAATTACTGAGGAGGTTAGACTACACAAGTCCAATGCCTAACGTGGTACAGAAAGGTCAAAGGCATGACTTCAAAGAAATAAATACTGTATACATGGACCAAGTTCAGCAAACTGACAAGCCAGATGAAGAGAAAACTGACAATGTAGGTCCTCACAGGAATAATCAGTTTCGGAATAACAGATCGCAAGGTTACCGTCCGTATCAACAGAGAAGAGGCTGGAACTATAATCGAGGAAATTACAACAATGGAAGAGGCAGATATTACAACAATAATGGTTATAACAGAAATTATAATAGAAATAACCAGAACCAAAATAGAAATCAGGATTCTCAAGGTCAGGTTATGACACCCGATCAGTATCAGGAAAGAGAGAAGGAAAGCCAGCAATACCTGAAGGAGTTACGGGAAAAGGGAGGCCAATATCAAAGTCAATTTTGGTAAATGTCAATTCTTGAAGAAGGAGATAAATTACTTGGGGCATACCATTGATAAAGATGGATATCATCCAAACATGCAGAAAGTAGATGCAATCACTAGATTCCCAAAGCCAACTAAGGTGAAACAAGTCAGAGAATTTGTAGGCGCTTGCCAATTCATTAGCAGCCACTGTCCGAGATACTCTGAAATTATGGCTCCTCTGTATGATTTACTCAAGAAAAATAATAGATGGAAATGGAGTACAGCAGCAAACGAGGCTTTTGAGAAAGCAAAGGAGATGCTCAGAAACAACGTCAAACTGGAGTACCCAGACTTTGAGAAGGTATTTTATATAGAGTCTGATGCATCAAGAATAGGCATTAGTGCAGTCTTATACCAGAAAGACGAGGCAGGCAACAAGCACTACATTGCGTTCACTAGTCGGAAGTTGAAGAAACACGAGGAAAATTACTTTACGACAGAACTAGAAGCGTTAGCTTTTGTAACAGCTTTGCAAGCTTGGAAAAAAATGTTGCTGGGACATAAGGTCATCATTATTACAGACCATAAAGCACTACAGTTTATGTTGCAAACTGACATGTCTAGTGACAGATTGACACGTTGGGCTTTGTTCACCCAACAGTTTAATGTCACTATCGTCCACCAGCCTGGGAAAGATAACTTACTGGCTGATGCTTTATCACGTAACCCTATTAAAAATGTGCAGATACACCATGTACAATTGGAGCAAGAAGACCAAGAAACCGTTAGGAGGTTAGCCCGAATCGGTGTGTCACAGAAGAGACACGCTCCAATCAGGAAAATGTACAGGTTCCTTAAGGGTTACATGGACAATACTGATGTTGACTATGCAGCTACACAGAGAGAATCATGACACTTTGTCTTGAGTGGAGACATTGTATGCAAGTATGCTGACTCTGCGCATACAAAGCTTCGAATAGTCGTGCCACCTAAGCTTGTTGTCAATTTAGTGTGGGTAGCTCATCACGCAACTGGACATGCGGGTTTAGATAAAACTCTTGATACTCTTAAAGAGAGGTTTATTTGGACTAACATGCGTTCCAGCATTGCTAATGTCATTCGTTCATGTGATAAATGTCAAAGAGCAAAGTATGCTTCCGCTCTATTGAAAGGAAAACCTAAGGCGATGATTCCCTCTAAACCGAATGAACTCATGGCGACAGACATATTTGGTCCTTGTCCGAAGGGATATCAGGGTAATCAGTATCTGTTGGTTACCGTGGATGTCTTCTCAAAATTTGTAACAATGAGTCCCATGCAAAAAGCTAACACGAGGAACGTTGTAAGCAGACTGGAACATGCTGTATTTCCAAAAGCTGGTAAACCAGAATATTTACTTTCGGATCATGGAGCTCAGTTTACGTCCTTGGAATTTGCTGCAGATATGGAAAGGCTTGGTATTAAGCACATATTTTCAAGCGTGCGATATCCGGAATCGAATTCTTCGGAAAGATATATGGCTGAATTTTCGAAATTCTGTCGAATTTTCTGTCCACATGATCATTCTGGTTGGGTGAGATTTGTACCCCATATTGAGGAATGTTTAAATTCTACAGTGCAGGAGAGCACAGGAGAGGTGCCAATGAGACTTCATCTAGGAAGAAACCCAGAAAGGCCATGGGATAATCTTTTTAACCACGTTCCTAGAGATCCCGACTTAGGAAGGCAGCTGAGAATAGACAGAGCGAAGGAACAACTCCAGAAAGCAGCACAAAAACGACTGAAAAGAGTAGCTGGAAAACGTTTTGGTGCTCCCTTAGAAATTGGAAATCTGGTATTACTACGCAGACCTGTCAAGGCTGATGTAAGTAAGAAAATCTACCCCAAATTTGGATTAGTGTTCATGGGTCCGTTCCGAATTACGAATGCCTATGGAAACAACTGTTATGAACTTTACGATGATGAGAATAATGTCGTTTATGGCAAGTTCAATGCTGGGAACTTGAAGAAATATTATCCAAGAGTAAGCCAATAATAATTCAATTTCGTGTTCAAGTGAATTGAGATATGTATAACACAGAGTTTAAAAACAATTTGCAACTGTTTTTAAAACGTGGTGAAGGGAGAATGCCCCCGGAAATTGAATTATATTGAGACCACGAGGGCTGTATTGGAAAATATCAGTAAAGTTATGGATGTCATAGTTATGACGTGGATATTCATGACGTAGGCACGGATGACGTAGGATTCATGCCAGTAGGCTGATTGAGCTGAGATTCTTGGTGACGTCATGATTTTATTCGAGAAAGATCGGAGATTTACGACGCAGTCGCAGGAAACAAGGTATTGTGCTAAGGAAGAAGCTACGCTATTGGAGGAGAGACGAGAACCAATGAACGATAGTTTGGAAGGAAGACGGAGATTGCTGAAACTACGATATTCGATTACTTTTGGCATGCAGATTTGTGGAAATCTATTTTCAGTTATGGCATTGATTTGGAATTTTGAAGAAATTAATTTTGAGTTTTTGAATTTTGAAAATCCGTCAAGTATAGCCAAAGTTAAAACTTCCAGCAATGACGCAGCAACAGGCTATGGTAGGGATAGATACGCCCCTTAAGAAGTTGATAAAAGGTCGTGCACAGGAGAGAGGAGCTCTCATACTCATTCTGATACTCATACTCAGATCTCATATATATTTCTGGCGATATAGTGTTATTTTCAAGTGATTCAGTGAAGTAAGGTGTCTTTAGCGTGAGGTGAAAGCCTGCCGCATTGAACGAACTCGGAGCAGTTCCATTTCACGCTGCTCAAAACTAGGTGAAGTTGAAACGCGCACATTAACGTTTCCACCAGTCAAGATATCCAGCGCTAACTTCAGGCTGTATGATAATTCTATTAGGCAGTATAACATTAAGGTGTATACAAGATTTCAACGATTTCACAGTGATACTTCGAAAGATATTGGAACTTTTAGGCTGCCAACAAAAGTGATTTTCTCGCCACAGGAGAAACACTTTTATATTCCACATTATACACTACGGCTGACACGTGGAGTGCAACAGTTTGGTACTACAACGATACATTCGACTATGGAACACTATAATATTGCAGTGCTTTTGATGATTACAACTGTAGTTGAGATGAAAGGCTAAGGCTTTGATGCAATTGGGACATACATTATTGGAGTAAAGTAACAGCATGGAACTTCGTTAATCGTCTTTCTACAAAAGCGAGCATGTAGTGAACATCCAACTACACTCATGCATCGTTAATCCATCGCTGAATTATACCAGATAAGAGTGGAAATATTTTCATACTCCACAACTATGAATATGTCTGCGGAAATAACTACATTAAACTTCATGACGAATTCCTGCAAGAACTTCAGAGAACTTTCAAGAGAGGCCAGGGTTATCCCGGCGCACAATGAAGAATTTTGCCGGAAGGATGTTTCTCGTATCCACGGAGCAGTGCAATTTCGGAGGAGGAAGCAGTTCGATTCTCCGAGGACGCTGATTCCTGTTTCGAGGATGGAGCTCATCTTTAAGTTGGTGAAATGGATCCATCAGCAGTCTTCTTTGGGGAATTTTCCTCTGGAACTTCAATCGGCAGATAAGGTAGTTGTGAACGTTTCTTGTATTATTTGAGTATTGTAGCGATATTTGAGCAACCATTCTTCCCATATTTTCTGTCCTACCTTTTGCCCCATTTTCTTGATTGATATTTTTGTACTCAGTACACTTCGATGATTTATGCCTTTCTCTTCGATTTTTGAGACATTGCTATGTCATTGGCATACTTAAATAATTTTGGATCAGTTGAGACTGATGATTTAGATTCTTTCAGTAATTTGCATATTTTTGTAGTCACGATTTGACTGTAAAGTTAACGATTTGCTATGGCAGATTTGAATTCTGACAGCGTGTCATTTTATTAAAGTAATTCTATTCAGTTAATTACTTTGACCAATTTTCTGTCATCCTCAAGAAAGAAGAATAATTAAAAGATTTTAGAGCATTAAAATCTACTACGATATCGACGATCTTTGAAATACTAGTCGTCTTATGAACATGATTGCAACATAGACATTTATCATTGCATTATAGACAATTTTATGAAATATGAACGTTAATTACAATTTATTGAATACACTATAGTAATGAACATTTGACAGGAATTTTTCTCAATTATAGATTGGAACAATAATGTTTGCATTCCACAATCTAATTGTATTCTATTCGACTATTTTGCAGTTTAGTTGAACTTTGTTTGAAGATAGTATTTTTATACTGCGTTACTTTGAAGATGTTAATCTCAATTTTGATAGACCAGGCAGGAGTGTCTAATCGTATTTGCTATTAAATTTATTTGTGATTGGCAAATTTTTTACTTCATATCGATTCATGAATGAAACCCACGAAGGTTAAATGATAACAGTCATTATTACAATTGATGAATATAAGAATTTTTAAAGAGGAACAATGGATGTATAATCGATAGTTCAGTGGACGTGTAAAAGTCGCTGTTGAATAATGCCCTTGAATAATGAAGGAGGTTCCCACAATAATTAATGAAGTTGATGAATTAATAGTGGAGGTTTTTGTGTGTAGTTTGGAAGATTTTTATGCCATATATATAAAGATATATGATGAATTTTGGGCCAATTGTTGTGACATTTTTGTGCGTTATGAGCGAAGTATTTTCCCGCTGAATGTTATTGTTCTTGTTCTTTGAAAGATTATTCATATGAAGATACTGTTAAAATTAACAAGAGTGTTAAATAATTTGAGATAACGATTTTGAATGGAGGTTACAGTCACAAATATTAATAATTATTATTAAACATTATTAAACCTGAATTTGACTATTAAATTTAACTAACCTTCATTGGTCGATTATATCAACACGATGTGAGTAATTATCAACCGGATAAACGTGTGGTTCAATGTATTCCTTGTATAAATAATATAAACAATGTAATATTGTAAAATAATTTTGTAAATATCTTTGTTAAATAATTTGAAATGATAGTGATTAATAGAAGCGTGTATTAAATTTTCAATGGTCATTTGACATTGTTATAAATAATTTATTATTGTTATAAATAATTAATGAACTTTTGTTATTAACATTTAGAGTTTTTTTTATACTCTAAACAATGCAAGTTAAGCAAGTGGTTTAAACAAATAATCATGATTTGGGATTGTTGGAGGAATCCATTGGTGTTTGAATGAAGCATGTAAGACATTTGCGTGATAATATTTCAGTTGAGATGTGAACATTTACGTGTTTAAAGGGAGAGCCGAGCTCTGAGGTAGCACGCTTATGGTAGGGTTGAACGAACGGGTGTCCGCTTTGACGACACAGGTGCTTTGCAGCTGGTCCGGACAACTGTGTTACTGAGACCAAGGGCGTTTCATAATAGCCTTGTGGCTATAAATAAAATGTGCAAGATATAAACACGCAAAGCAATTGATATGTGTGTCTCATCCCAAATCCCGTTTCCATTCCCATTGCATTGTTATATTTTCGTTGCTATAAGCTTGAGAAAGCTAAAACATTATATGTAGAGAATACAGGTCCTACAGGAGGACATGGTTATGTGGTAAATGGCTTCTGATTGCCACGTATATTTTGTTGTTTCATTTTGTTAAATATCATTCTTTATGTGAAATAAATTATTGTGCAGTTTAAAGTTTCTCGTCTTCGTTTTGGTTCATTTTAAATATCATGGTGGAGGTTATTGTGAGGACATACTTTTAAGTGATCCAGTTGACAACCCAGTCCCCGAGATATAAATTTAAGAGGTAAGTAAAGGTAAGTAATAACCCCCGTATATTTTGGTGTGTTCCACAATAATTTTCTTGTTAACTATTGTGCTCTAATCTCGATAGTATCTGTCAGTGCCAGTTTCATTGATGTAGCTATGCCGGCGCGTTTGATTATTGGCAATCCGATTGAGGGGGCGGATATCTGACAGCCTACTATCCGGAGATCGGGTACAGTACCATCCCGGAATTTGACCGAGGACGATGTGGAAAACCACGGAAAACCACTTCAAGGATGGCTGAGGTGGGAATCGAACCCCCTCTACGCATTTGGAACACCCAAGGCTCACTGGACCCCGTTCCAGTCCACATACCACATTTTAAATTTTCGTGGCAGAGACGGGAATCGACCCCAGGACCTCCAGGGCGGCAGCTAACCCTGCTGACCGATACGCGATGGAGGCGACTTCGCAATAAATAATAATACTATGTTTTTTGTTGTTTTTTTAGTCGTTTACCGTCCAGGTTGGTGGAACCCACGGACTCAGCGAAGGAACTCACCTCTACCGCCTCTGCGGGCAGTGTCCTAGAGCGGGGAACATCGAATCGGAAGGGATACAACTGGCGAGGTGGGATTGGCACCTCGCCAAGGCGGCCTCACCTGCAAAGCGAACAGGGGCCTCATGAGGGAAGGAAAGGGATTGTTAGGATGGATAGGTAAGGAAGAGGGAAGGAGGCGGCCGTGGCCTTGAAGAAGGTACCATCCCGGCATTTGCCCGAAGACGAAGTGGGAAACCACGGAAAACCACTTCGAGGGCGGCTGAGATGGGAATCGAACCCCCTCTACTCATTTGGAACACCCGAGGCTGAGTAGACCCCGTTCCAGTCTTCGTACCACTTTTCAAATTTCGTGGCAGAGCCGGGAATCGAACCCAGCAGCTAACCATGCTGACCGCTACGCTAAGGAGGCGACTAATAATAATAATTACAATTTTATATTTTCGCCACCGTAGTGTAGTGGTCAGCATGGTTAGCTGCCGCCCCGGAGGTCCTGGGTTCGATTCCCGGCTCCGTCAGAGATTTTAGACATTGACGTGAGGGCTGAAAAGGAGTGCACTCTGCTTCGTGAGGACAATTGAGTAGCTGTCTGATAGAGTGGCAGCGCCCAGGTCACGAAGAACAAGATTAACGGCCGAGGGGACACGATTCACTGACCACGCGTCACCACAATATCTGCAGGCCAAATGGCTGGGAAGCGGTCGCATGATAGGCCTAGGCCCTTCATGGTGTGTAGTGCCAGAGGTAAAAAATTAGGGATAGCGCCTTCTAATATCACTTTTAATTTTTAAACACTACAGTAGCGGCTACTAAAGAAAGGTAGCGATATAGCTACGTTCAATTTCACAAACACTGGGCCTACAAATCCCGTATATTTAAGTACAAATATCAGTCTGGTCGTTATTTCAGTAGCAACGAAGCTCTATGGCGGCTATTGCCGTTTCGGTAACATTTAAGGCATCCCGCCGTCACATACCTCAATGTGCACTTAGAAAATTGTGGACCGGTCTATTTTACTGAAGAGAATTTCTACGAGCGAATATCCACTCCGGCAAAAACCACACTCACCACCTTTTCCAAAATTTACACAAGACATGATTTTTAAAGCACTCTTCTGTAAGTTGAGGTACAGAGATATACCACATGGAAAGGCACAATAAAATGTTGGCAAATCTGGTTTCAAGGAACTGCTGTCCAGAATAGGCTTTCGGTACAGGTTATGAGGCCCATGTTCGTAACATGGAATGTTTTCCTTTGACAATGCATCTACACCATGTGCGAGGGCAACGCATTTCAAAGATCTCTAAAAACACAATAATCAGGAAATTAGAGAAACATTTAAAGTGGGAGCGGAGATTCAAGAAGAAATAATGCCATCTTTGAGATATGCTGATGACATCGTCATCTTGGCCGATACGCCAGAGGATTTGAACGAGTTTGTGAATGGTATGGACTCCGTCTTGAGGAATGAATTCATGATGAAAATCAATAAATGAAAATCAAAATTATTGGAATGCAGCCGAAATAAATTAGAAACCTCTATGGACCTCAAATTGGCAGGAGAAACGCTACGGGAAGTAGGAGACTTCTGTTACTTAGGAAGCAAAATAACCAGTGATGGACGAAGCAAAGAGGATATAAAAAGCAGGTTAGCTCAGACAAGGAAAGATTTTCTAAAGAAAAGGAGTCTGTTGACATCGAATATACATTTAGGTATTAGGAAGTCATTTTTTGAAAGGTTTGGTCTGGAGCATGACACTATAAGGAAGTGAAACTTGGACTAATGGTGCAGCAGAAAAAGGGCAATTGAAGCGTGTGAAATGTGGTGTTACAGGAGAATGACGAAGATCAGATGGGTAGATAGGGTAACAAATGAAGGGCTATTAAGAAGAGTTGGAGAGGAGAAATGATTCTGGCGACTGCTAATGAAGTGAAGAGATAGGTTGGTACGACACTTATTAAGACACTCAGGAATAGCAACCTTAGTTATAGATGGGAGGGTTGAGTACAAGAAATGTAGGGGAAGACCAGGGTTAAACAAATTGCTTCGGATGTAGGGTGTGGTAGCTATGTGGAGATGAAACGTTTAGCTCAGGAGAGGAAGGCATGGAGGGCTGCATCAAACCAGTCAAAAAACTGAAGACTCAAACGACAACAATGGGGAATTTTAATTAATTAGAGAGGCATGTGAGGTATAAGGGTTGTTGGAGAATTTCAATCCCTGGGATGTAACACTGGAAGAGACTGCATAATGTACATCAGCGGCCAAGGTGAGAGGTATTTTACTATAGTTCTATTAATAGCGACATGTTGACGTTCAAATCATCAATAAGTGTGGCAAAATTACACCCAGATTAACTTCAGGAAAATACTTTTAATTCCCCATATTCCGATAGATTTGCCATTCCAGTGTGCAAGAGTGCAGTTCCCTCTTCAAACAATATTCACAATTTCTATTAACAAAGCGCAATGACACACACTTAACAGCAGCAGGTGTACATTTAGACAAAACCATTTTATCCCATGGGCAACTGTATGTGGCGTGCTCGCTAGTATCTGGACAGCAAAATAGTTATGTCTCAGCAGAAGGTGGCAAAACCAAAAACGTAATTCTAAAATGTGTTCACATTATGTAACACCGTACCCTGCAGACTTTCTCAACTCTATAAAATTCCCACTTTGCTGCTCATATCAATATACTGTATGTATCAGAATTTTCAGAATTGGAATGGACCCACCTGTAGCCGCGATTGCTGTAATATAATAGACCAATTATCAGCAATAATGCATCGTCCTCATAGTCTTGATCGCGAGCGAAGCCGCGGGTACCTGCTAGTTTTTAAATACATATAACTTCTACACTATCGATTGGATTTCAACCAAATTTCGTATGTACTATGTGTACATAAACAGATATAACTGAGCGTATTATTAAGAGCCACGAGGGCTGCCAACTGTAAAAAAATGCTCTCTCTATGTTTTTTATCCAAATACCAATATATCAGAAAGTATGCAAGCCGACAGCTTTTAATTATGCACACGTAGCCTATATTACCTAACATTCTAGATTAATTTGGTGAAGCTAATATACGTCAGTGCTACCAACATGATTCTAAGCCTGCTCATAAGACCAATGTTTAAATACCTGTAACTTCTTTACTATCAATTGGATTTCAACAAAATTTCGTATGCTCTATGTGTACCATAAGTGATATGACTATGCGTATTCTTAAGAGCAACCAGGGCTGTCAACTGTTAATAAATGCTGTCTCTATTCCTTTACCCTAATATAATATATCAAGGTATGCAAGCCAACAGCTCCAAACTTTGCACACGTATATTACCTGACATTGTAGATTAATTAGGAGTAACTAATATACGTCAGTGCTGCCAACATGATTCTAAGCCTGCTAATTTTAAAATAAATGTCACTTCAATAATAATAAATGGATTTCTTCCAAAATTGGCACAACAACAGATCATGATTTTTTAGATTATTACTGACCAACACATGCATGACATTGTTGCCAACATCATTTTACGCGCGCTGATCGATCCAATGTCTAACTGCATGTAACGTCCATGCTCTCCATTATACTTCAACCAATATGTGTATTCTGTACCTTATGAGATGGAATTAGGAATATATTCAGTCACCAGGGCTGCCAACTGTAGTGATCTATTAGTCTACATAATGCCAGGTATATTTCGAAATTAGAAATTTCGATATTAGCAACTTAATTTCGTCTATATTCTAGACAGGTCCATATAGATTAATCATTGGCATGTTTCTAAAATGTTAAGAAAAGTAGGCTCTTTTGTCCCGCACGGAACTTTTTGTTATTAATAATTTTATAATAGTTGCTACTGAAAATCCACAGCCTGCTCCCAGTTGACCAACCGGGTCAGGGATGGAATGAATGAAGCCCCCATCTAGCGGTGAGGATATGAACTGTGCCGGCTGCCGAAGCCAGTCACACTCCTTTGAGGCAATTATTAAATGAATGACAGAAGAAATGAAATGGTAGTGGAGAGTGTTGCTGGAATTAAATGTTGACAGGGAAAACCGGAGTACCCGGAGAAAAACCTGTCTGCTTCCGTTTTGTCCAGCACAGATCTCACATGGTGTGACTGGGATTTGAACCATGGACCCAGCGGTGAGAGGCCCGCGTGCTGCACCCTAAACCACGGAGGCTCCTATTGTTCTTACTATTTGCGCAATTTACTAACAGTGACACACTTTTAAGATAAAGCCAATATTTAGAACGCCGTAATGTATAAGTTAAAACTTCGTTTTGTCCAATGTCTAATAACTTCAAATAGTTTTCTAAATTCGTTTGGCGAAAGTAATATTCTTGTAAAACTCGGTTAAACTCGGTACAATACTTAATTTCCTATTTGTTATTTAACTTCTAATCCAGGCAAATGCCGGGATGGTTCCTAACTTAAAACCACGGCCGCTTCCTTCCAATCCTCATCTGAATGACAAAGGCGCACACTAAGAGAGCCATCACAATAACACAGGTTATCAGACAAATTACACACACACAAATACACGGGGCTACATGACCATGATATCAAAACCCCTAAATCAATCATCAACAACTATCGATGTATTTCAGATAGAGATTAGCCAGTTTGGACTATACCATTACCTTAGTGACACTGGTATTGCTAAAATTCTGAATAGAAGTGTGAAGCGAGCATTTGCTGTGCACGCGTGGTGAGGTTTAGTCTGCCTGCTCGGCCCAGCCCGTCCAGTGCAGTGGGCTACGGTGGGCTTTTCGAGCCCAGTGCTATGGGCCAGAACGCGGCCGCATTAGACGAGAACGGCGCTGAACGGGCTGGGCTTCTAAAGTCCATGGGCTCTGAGTGCGGTGCGGTGGACCACGCAGCAGTACTCTTCCTACCAACATAACAAATATAGCATATTTGTTTATGCTGTCGCTAAGATCTCTACTAGAACGAGAAGAGCAATCCGATTGGTTCTTGTACTCAAACTTCCATGCAAACTGCCTGGAAAAATAGCACCTGTTCAATTTCGTGAGTCGTATGGAAGCTATCATGGAAGGCAGAACCTAGCAAGGAAGGTAACAAGTAGTTCTGTGGCGAACTAAAGAGACTACTTTTCTTAAAATTGAACATTCATGGCAATCTATATATAGACCTATCTAGAATATTGACGAAATCAAGTTGATAATACTAACATTTCTAAGTACTGAATTTGAAATATAGGCTACCTGAAATAGTTTAACCTAATAGAGTAACTTACCACAGTTGGCAGCCCTGGTTGCTCTGAATATATTCATAGTTCCATCTCTTAAGGTACAGAATGCACATACAAAATTTGGTTGAAGTCTAGTGGATAGTATGGACTTTACATGCTGTTTGATATTGGATTTATGAGTTCGCGTAAAATCAAAACTAGCAGGTACCCGCGGCTTCGCTCGCGATCAAGACAATGAGGACGATGCATTATTGCTGATAATTGGTCTATTATATTACAGCAATCGCGGCTACAGGTGGGTCCATTCCAATTCTGAAAATTCTGATACATACAGTATATTGGTATGAGCAGCAAAGTGGGAATTTTATAGAGTTGTGAAAGTCTGCAGGGTACGATGTTACATTATGTGAACACATTTTAGAATTACGTTTTTAGTTTTGCCATCTTCTGCTGAGACATAACTATTTTGCTGTCCAGATACTAGTGAGCACGCCACATACAGTTGCCCATGGGAAAAAATTGTTTTGTCTAAATGTAAACCTGCTACTGTTAAGTGTGTGTCATTGCGCTTTGTTAATAGAAATTGTGAATATTGTTTGAAGAGGGAACTGCACTCTCGCACACTGGAATGGCAAATCTATCGGCATATGGGGAATTAAAAGTATTTTCCTTAAGTTATTCTGGGTGTAAGTTTGCCACACTTATTGATGATTTGAACGTCAACATGTCGCTATTATTAGACCTATAGTAAAATATCTCTCACCTTGGCCGCTGATGTACATTATGCAGTCTCTTCCAGTGTTACATCCCAGGGATTGAAATTCTCAAACAACCCTTTTGCCTCACATGCCTCACTAATTAATTAAAATTCCCGATTGTTGTTGTTTGAGTCTTCAGTTTTTTGACTGGTTTGATGCAGCCCTCTATGCCTCCCTCTCCTGAGCTAAACGTTTCATCTCTACATAGCTACCACACCCTACATCCGAAGCAATCATTTAACCCTGGTCTTCCCCTACATTTCTTGTCCTCAACCCTCCCATCTATAACTAAGGTTGCTATTCCTGAGTGTCTTAATAAGTGTCGTACCAACTTATCTCTTCTCTTCATTAGCAGTCGCCAGAATCATTTCTCCTCTCCAACTCTTCTTAACAGCCCTTCATTTGTTACCCTATCTACCCATCTGATCTTCATCATTCTCCTGTAACACCACATTTCACACGCTTCAATTGTCCTTTTTCTGCTGCACCATTAGTCCAAGTTTCACTTCATTATAGTGTCACGCTCCAGACAAAAACTTTCAAAAATGACTTCCTAATACCTAAATGTATACTCGATGTCAACAGACTCCTTTTCTTTAGAAAATCTTTCCTTGCCTGAGCTAACCTGCTTTTTATATTCTCTTTGCTTCGTCCATCACTGGTTATTTTGCTTCCTAAGTAACAGAAGTCTCCTACTTCCCGTAGAGTTTCACCTGCCAATTTGAGGTCCATAGAGGTTTTTAATTTATTTCGGCTGCATTCCAATAATTTTGTTTTTCATTTATTGATTTTCATCATGAATTCATTCCTCAAGACGGAGTCCATACCATTCACAAACTCGTTCAAATCCTCTGGCGTATCGGCCAAGATGACGATGTCATCACCAAATCTCAAAAATGGAATTATTTCTTCTTGAATCTCCGCTCCTACTTTAAATGTTTCTCCAATTTCCTGATTATTGTGTTTTTAGAGATCTTTGAAATGCGTTGCCCTCGCACATGGTGTAGATGCATTGTCAAAGGAAAACATTCCATGTTGCGAACATGGGCCGCATAACCTGTACCGAAAGCCTATTCTGGACAGCAGTACCTTGAAACCAGATTTGCCAACATTTTATTGTGCCTTTCCATGTGGTATATCTCTGTACCTCAACATACAGAAGAGTGCTTTAAAAATCATGTCTTGTGTAAATTTTGGAAAAGGTGGTGAGTGTGGTTTTTGCCTGAGTGGATACTCGCTCGTAGAAATTCTTTTCAGTAAAATAGACCGGTCCACAATTTTCTAAGTGCACATTGAGGTATGTGACGGCGGGATGCCTTAAATGTTACCGAAACGGCAATAGCCGCCACAGAGCTTCGTTGCTACTGAAATAACGACCAGACTGATATTTGTACCTAACTATACGGGATTTGTAGGCCCAGTGTTTGTGACACTGAACGTAGCTATATCGCTACCTTTCTTTAGTAGCCGCTACTGTAGTGTTTAAAAATTAAAAGTGATATTAGAAGGCGCTATCCCTAATTTCTTACCCCTGGCACTACACACCATGAAGGGCCTAGGCCTATCATGCGACCGTTTCCCAGCCATTTGGCCTGCAGATATTGTGGTGACGCGTGGTCAGTGAATCGTGTCCCCTCGGCCGTTTATCTTGTTCTTCGTGACCTGGGCGCAGTCACTCTATTAGACAGCTACTCAATTGTCCTCACGAAGCTGAGTGCACTCCTTTGCAGCCCTCACGTCAATGTCTAAAATCTCTGACGGAGCCGGGTTTGTTCAGCAGTTGGTAGCACTGACATCATTATCAAATATGGCCTTGAGGTATTCAGGAATAGATCTTTACTCATACCAAATTCAGTTTCGATAGCTGCAGCCGTTTAGGAGTTGATAGGGGAGGACACACAAAGAAAGACAGACAGATAGACAGAAGTTAGTTAGTTCGTTAGTTAGTTATTGTTGTTTTAAAGGGCGGAACTACGATGCCATCTGCCCCTGATAGATAGAAGGACAGACAGACACACATTTTCCCGGATCGATCTCCTAAGTCTAACTTTCCTCATCTTTGCAAAATGTGGAAAGTAGGCTAACAATGTATTGACGAATTATAGCCACATTTGTCATATAAAGCAAGAACTCGGTGTTTAACGTGTTTAGTTAATACTTGGGTGTAGGGGGGTTTTGCTGTTTTTAGCCTCTCTCTATGTTTTTATCCAAATACCGATAGCCTCTATCAGAAAGTATGCAAGCCGACAGCTTTAAACTACGCACACGTATACTACCTGACATTCTACCTTAGTTTGTAGTCACTTACTTTAATGTATACATCAGTGTTGCCTACACGATTCTAAGCCTGCTGACAGGTCCAGTTTTTAAATGCATATAACTTCTATATGAACAAAATATGGATTTCAACCGAATTTCGTATGTGCTTTGTGTAACATAACAGTTATGACTATGCGTATTCGTAAGAACAAGCAGGGCTGCCAACTCTTAATAAATGCTCTCTCTATTTGTTTAATCCTAATATCAATATATCAGAAAGTATGCAAGTCATCATCTCTAAACTTTGCACACGTATGGTACCTGACATTCTAGATTAATTCCGAGTAACGAATATACTTCAGTGCTGCCAACATGATTCTAAGCTTTCTGATATTTTCAATTTTTAATTACATGTAACTTCTATACCAACAAATGGATTAATTTGGAGAACTAATATACCACGGTGATGCCAACATGATTCTAAGCTTTCTGATAGTTTCAATTTTTAATTACATGTAACTTCTATACTAACAAATGGATTTTATCCTAAACTGGCACTATAATAGATCGTAATATTTCAGATTAATTCAGAGCATCACATACATAACATTGTTCCAAACATGATTTTACGCACACTGATAGACTAAATCCAATATCAAACAACATGTAACGTCCATACTATCCATTAGACTGCAGCCAAATTTTGTATGTGCATTCTATACCTGAACAGATGGAACTAAGAATATATTCACAGTCACCAGTGTTGCCTACTGTAGTAAGTTACTCTATTACTTGATTTCGTCATTATTCTAGATAGGTCTATATAGATTGGCATCAATCTGGAATTTTAAGAAAAGTAGGCTCTTTAGTTCGTCACGGAACTACTTGTATTTTATTAAGATCAGAAAAGGAGATGGCAAATCATAGCACATGCGCTTTCTCTTCATTTATGAACCCCAGCAGTTCGTACAGAAGGCCATTTCAAGCATAATAATGGAACATTACACAGTTTATTTTTCACGGTGTGATAACGTCGTCCACAAAAATAGAATAACACTCATGTTTCTGCCATGGCCCCCTCATGCTATGACGTACGGTAGCTGTCCCCGCTACATAAAATGATAGTTGAGAGGGAAATAATAACTTGCATTCGACCACGGGCACCCTGAATACCCCACTATGACACTAGTCACGCATATACATTTATAATAGGAGGCCATTTAAGTTGGCAGCAGTCACTCTAGCATTGGCGTCGCACGTAAGTCACTCTGTCTTCATGTAGTACGTATTGAAGCTGCCAACCCATGGACTAGCAAAGCGCTCTCATTCGTCCGCGCGCGTTAAAAGCGGCATAATATGGTCCGACCCAACCACGTGCGGCGACGTTACGGGTAGCTAGGCTCGAGATTTGTGAATCCCAGTACGGTCGTGTGAAAGCAGCACATGGGATCGGGCCGCTGTTCAGGTCCCTGTGCAGGCCCTCGAATAATACCTCAGAACGAAACTATATTTTCCCTAAACGGCGTCCGTGCGAAAAGTGCTTGCTATATACAGAAAATAAAGAACGCCTAATTTATTTATTTTTAATTTTTTTTCGTAGTCAGTTTATCCTCCAGTTAGGCTTTTCTCACGGACTCAACGAGGGATACCACATATACCGCCTCTATGGGCAGTGTCCAGGAGCTCGACATCCTATGGGGGATACAACTGGGGAGGCGGAACAAACGCCTCGCCTGCGCGCCCCCAAATGCAAAGCAAACTGTGGGCCTCATGAGGGACGGGACAGGATGGGAAGTATGGGAGAGAAGGAGGCGGCCGTGGCCTGACGGTAGCTACCATCCCGGCATTAGCCAGAAGACGAAGTGGGAAACCACGGAAAACCACTTCCAATATGGCTGAGGTGGGAATCAAACACCCTCTACTCGTTTGGACCACCCGAGGCTGAGTAGACCCCATTCCAATCTTACCGCTTTTCAAATTTCGTAGCAGACCCAGGAATCGGACCTTGGGCCTCTGGGGTGGCAGCTAAGCATGCTGCCCACTACACAACGGAGACGACCCAATATAAAATTATAATTATTATTTATTGTGGAGTGAAAATATCATTGTGCTATCAAATTGTATCATTTTACACGAATAGGATGAATATTAATGGTTTCCGACTCAGCATTGATAAGGCTTATTTCGTTGTTATTCGTACCAACTACATTATCATTATTATTATTATTAGACTATTATTGTTAATATTATTATTATTAGTCGCCTCCGTAGCGTAGCGGTCGGCATGGTTAGCTGCCGCCCCGGAGGTCCTGGGTTCGATTCCTGGCTCTGCCACGAAATTTGAAAAGTGGTACGAAGACTGGAACGGGGTCTACTCAGCCTCGGGTGTTCCAAATGAGTAGAGGGGGTTCGATTCCCATCTCAGCCGCCCTCGAAGTGGTTTTCCGTGGTTTCCCACTTCGTCTTCGGGCAAATGCCGGGATGGTACTGCCCCCGTAAATTGAATTATACTGAGACCACGGTGGCTGTATTGGCATATGTGAATAAAGTCATGGCCGTCATAGTTGTGACGTGTATATTCATGACGTAGGCGTGGATGACGCAACGCTCGAGCAAGTAGGCTGGCTGAGCTTAGATTCTTGCTGACGTCACGATTTTGTTCGAGAAGGATCTTAGATTTACGACGCAGTCGCAGGGAAGCAAGCAAACGTGCTGAGGAAGAAGTTACGCTATTGGAGGAGAGGCTCGAACCAATGAATGATAGCTTGAAGGGAGACGGAGATTACTGAAACTACCATATTTAATAACTTTTGGCATGCAGAATTGTGGAAAACTATTTTCAGTTATGGCATTGATTTGGAATTTTGAAGAAATTAATTATATGTTTTTGAAATCTGAAAATCCGTCAAGAATAGCCAAAGTTGGAACTTCGAGTAATGATGGAAGAAGAAGCTATGGTAGGGATGGATACGCCCCTTCAAAGTTGATAAAAGGCCTTGCACAGCAGAGAGGATCTTCTCACTTCGTGGTTTTATTCTGACTTGTTAGTCTGACTTCGTGTTCTCATAGAACAAGCATATCGTCATAAGCAAGTGTGGCAGAGCCCACCGCATCGAACAGTATTGGGTATCCAGCAGTGCAATTTTACTGTTACTAAAACTAGGCGAAGTTGGAGCGCACACATAAACGATTCTACAAGTTTATCTATCAAGAATTAGCTACTGCATTTATACTAATTCAATAGTGCATTACAATATTGAGGCGTGTGCGAAAGTTGAACATTTTCATTATAATACTTCAGAAGATATTCGCATTTAAAGACTGCAGAGAAAAGTGTTTTTCTCGAATCCTGAGAAGCACTTTTAATACCACATTCTACGCTACGGCAGACACGTGTATTGCAACCGTGATACTGAAGATTACATTTGGTGATACAACGCTACATTCTACAATGGAACTATACAATCTGGCAGTACTTTCGACTAACATTATAATGGAAGTGGAGATGGAAGACTAAAACTTTAATGCAATTGGGACATACATCAGTAGTGTGAAGTAGCAACATGGAGCTTCGATAATCGTCATTCTACAAAGACGAGCATGTAGTGAACATTCAGCTACACACATGCATCGTAATCCATCGCTGAATTACATCAAATGGCAGTGGAAATAAATTCATACTCCACAATTATGAACATTTCTGCGGAAATATTTGCAATGAACTTCATGGCTGATTTCTACAAGAACTTCAGGGAACTTTCAAGAGGGGCAAGGGTTTTTCCCAGCACACAAAGAAGAGTTTTGCCAGAAGGATGTCTATCGTCTACACGGAGCAGTGCGATTTCCGGAGGAGGAAGCTGTTCTATTCTCCGAGGGCGCAGGTTCCAGGTTCGAGGTCGGTGCACATCTATCCTGTGGTGAATTGGAACCAGCAGCAGTCTTCTTTGAAATTCTCTTCTAGAACTTCAATCCAACAGATAAGGTAGCCGTGAACGTTTCTTGATTTATTTGAGCCATTTTAGTGAGATCTGAGCAACTATCTTTCCCATATTTTCTGTCATATATTTGATTGCCCCATATTCTTTTGCTAGATGTTTCTGTACTCTGTACACTTTGCAGCTTTATGCCATTTTCTTCGATTTATTGAGACATTATTATGTCATTTGCATATTTAAACATTTTGGATCAGTTTATATTGAAGTTAAATATTCTTTCGAGTATTTGAATTTTTCTTGTAGTCACGATTTGACTGTAAAGTTAACGATTTTCTATGGCAAGTTTGAATTCAGACAGCGTGTCGTTTTATTAAAGTAATTCTTTCCAGTAAATTACTTTGACCAATTTTCTGTCATCCTCAAGAAAGAAGAATGATTAAAAGATTTTAGAGCGTTAAAATCTACTACTTTATCGACGACCTTGGAAATACTAGTCGTTTTTATGAACATGATTGAAACACAGACATTTTTAGTCAATTCTGAAATACCATTGCATTATAGACAATTTTATGAAATATGAACTTTGAATACGATTTATTCAGTACACTATAGTAATGAACATTTGATAGGAGATTTTCTCAATTCTAGATTGAAACAATAATGTTTGCATTTTCTGGTCTATTTGCATTCTATTCGACTATTTCTGCAGTCAAATGAATTTTGCTTGAATATAGTATTTTTATACTGCGATAATTATGATGAGATTAATTCATTTTGATAGACCAGGGAGGCGTGTCTAATCGTATTTGCTATTAAATTTATTTGTGACTGGCAAATTTTTACTTCATATCGCTTCATGAATGAAACCCATGAAGGTTAAATATAATAACAGTTTTCGATACAATTGATGAATATAAGAATTTTTAAAGAGGAACTATGGATGTATAATCGTTAGTTCAGTGGACGTGTAAAAGTCGCTGATGAATAATGCCCTTTAATAAGTGAAGGAGGTTCCCACAATAATATTGATGATGATGATGAATTTATAAGTGGAGGTTTTTGTGTGTATTGTGGAAGATTTTGATGCCATATATAATGAGATATATGATGAATTATGGGCCAATTTTGTGCGTTTGTGCGAGGTATGTTTCCGCTGAGTTGTATTGTTCAGGTCCATTGAAAATTATTCATGTGAAGTTACTGTTAAAATTAACAAGAGTGATAAATTGATTGAATTATAGATTTTGAATGGAGGTTACCGTCACAAATTATAATTATTAAATCTTATTAAACCTGAATCTAAAATTTTAATATAAGTAACCTTCATCGGTCGATTATATTACCACGATTTAAGAAAATATCAACCGGATAAACGTGTGGTTAATGTATTTCAAATATAAATAAAACATGAATAATGTAAATAACTATATAAATATCTACAATAATAATTTGAAACAAACGGGATTAATAGAGGCGTGTAAAAAAATTTCAATTGTCGTTTGATTAAGTTATGAACAATCTTAATGTTATAAATAATTATTGAACACTATGATATAACATTATGCGTTTTGCTATTAACATTTAAACAACGCTAGTTCGATAATTGGAATAAACATTTAAATAATATTTGAGATTAACAGAGTAATCCATTGCAATGTGAACGGAACTTGTATAAATTTTGCGTGATTATATTTGAGTTGAGATGTGAGCATTTAAATTGTTTTGAATGAGAGCTAGACTCTGCGTTGGCCAGCTTATGGTGACACTGGTTAGGCAGCTGCGTCCATTTGACGAAGCAAGCATGCAACACTCCTTAGGGTGTATTGCAGGTGGCCAGATAACTGAATGATGGAGGTCAAGGTCAACTACTTAGCGGCCTTGCGGTTATTAATAAATGTGTGTCAATGAACTAAATTATGAAGTTCATGAACAAGGAAACAAATGCTATATGTCTCGTCCCAGCTCCCTTATCCATTCCAATGTGCATTGTTATTATTACGTTCTTTTGAGTTAGAGAAAGCTGAATTTTTGTATGTGAAGTCTACAGTCCTGCAGGAGGACATGGTTGCATTGACAATGGCTTGAGAGAGCCATAACTATTTTGTTGTTAAATTTTGTTACAATATTTTTTTTTCTTCTTGTGAAATAAATTATTGTGCAGTTTAAATTTTCTGGTCTTCGACTTGGTTCATTTTAAATATCGTGGTGGAGGTTATTGTGAGGGCATACTATTAAGTGATCCAGTTGAAAACCCAGACCCGAGATTAATTTGAATAGGTAAGTAAAAGGTAAGTATGAACCCCCGTATATTTTGGTGTGTTCCACAATAATTTCATGTTAACTACTGTGCTCTAATCTCGGTGGTATCTGTCAGTGCCATTTTCATTGATGTAGCTGTGCCGGTGCAATCGATTATTGGCAATCCGATTGAGGGGGCGGATTTCTGACAGCCTACTATCCGCATTATCGGGGACAGTAGGATTGGCGCCCAACGTGGGGATCGAATAACATTGGATTACCAAGTTATCGATGTCAATGGGATTGTGAAGGCTCAAATAAAGAGGTTGATTCTTTGTTAGATGTCTTGGCCAATTGTAGAATTTGAGAGTGTGATTATATAGGGATTAAATGTTGTGTTGTATTAGGAAAAGTACACTCAGAAAAGATCAGATCTTATACAACCTGAGAGAGGTTAAATAGGCTGGAAACTTAGAAAAATCGCCTATGATCTGGAGTCTTATTTTATTTGACTGGCTTATGACATGTTTAGTCATATTAAAGATAAAATTAAACTATTTGGATTGTAAATGTAAATTATTTAAGTTAGGATATTTAAAATGAACCAAAGAAATTTGAACATGTGCTTCATTTTATTTCAACATAGGGTGTTTATGTAGTTAGTGATAAGCTAATTATAAGTTAGATTTAAGACAGAAAATTGCTCAAACTTTATATATATGGTGAAAGGCGTTGCTCAGATGTTGTTATCTTGCTCTATTTGATGTATGTCCCTAACGCAGTCTATTATTGAAATATTATTGAGATGGCAGATGAGTGTATGAGAAAGATGTTGGAGGAGATGTCCAACAGTTTGAAAACTAGCATGAATGAAAGTGTGAGGGAGATGGAAGCTAGGTATGCTAGTCGAATGCAGGAGATGATGAAGGAGAATTTGAAGAATCTCCAGACCAGTTCTGCAAATTTGGAAAATAACATGTCGCGTTTACACACCAGTACACAGGAGGTCCAGAATGCCGTGACTGGCATTCACAAGGATGTCTCAGATGTTAAAGTAGATTTATCCAATGTCCATAAAGATGTTTCAGATGTAAAAATTGATGTTTCCAATGTACAGGGAAAAGTTGATTCAGTCCAGAAAGACCTTACTTTGTTAAATCTTGATGTTGCTAATGTCCGGGGTGATATTTCATGTGCTAGAGCAGAAGTAATCGTTATTAGGAATGATGTTGCTACTGTACAAGACAAGGTAGAAGAAGTTCAAAGAGAGATTAGAAATGTTCGAACCGACGTGTCAAACGTTCAAGTAGACATAAATAATATTCAGTCTGATATTAATGATATGCAAAGCGATATCAATAAGGTGCAAATAGAAGTTAATACAGTTTTTGTAGACATTGCCCAAGTTCAAACTGATGTTAATAAGGTTAGAGAAGAAATTGAAACTTCAAAAACGCTTTGTACTCGTAACATTAGTGCTTTAACAACTAGATTGGTTGACGAGTCTGTTAGGACAACAGCTTCACTAGCTGGATTAAAACATGATGTAGAGGTCATGAGGACCCAAGTCTTAGATCATAATCGTTTACTTAAGGAAGACATTGAAGTAGATATTGCTGAAATGTTAACTGCAAATGTAACGGTTTGGAAAGATGAATGGAACAAGTCAAGTGGGGAACATATCAATCAGATTCAGGAGCGAATTGAACGAAAACTAGCCAGTACACAAGTAGATATAAATAATGAGGTAGTTCAAATTAGAAAGGATTTGAGTATAAGGATGGATTCGCTATCCGAAAGGCAGGTAGAGGATAGAACTCACGTGGGCCGGGACGTGCAAGCATTAAAAACCGCGTTAGAGGAACAAATTCATAAGGTTGTCTCTGATGTCAATGAAACTACGAGCAAACTTCAGAATTTAAACCTAGGAGAAGCTAGCATGTTGGAAACGTATAAAGAAGAGTTGATTAGGAAAGTCATCACGGAAATCACAGATAAGGATCCAGAAGGGTTGACTTTGGAAGATAATAGGAATTACGTGAGAAGATGTAACCTCGCTACTGAAGAGAGAGATATTAGTCCTGATGAACGTATATTCAGATTCCGGGAAGAAGAAGAGGATAGGAATATTGAACCTGAATGGAAGTATCGTGATAGTGGGAAGAATTACATGGATTCATATCCAAGAAATGTGTCAGTCATCCGAAACTTTGAGGACAAGCCTCAGAAATTTAGTAATACAGATAGTCTAACACCGATAGAGTATATCAGAAACCTGAAAGACTATTTTATTGAAGCCCATATTCCTAGAGAAAGAGAAATGAGAATCGTAGAATGATTTCTAGCTGGAGGACCTCTTGAGTGGTTCAGAGCATTTCGGTACACTTTTAGTAATTTCGATGAATTTGCAGAGGCACTGATAAAACGATTCCGGTCAATAGAAGCACAAAATTCATTAAGAGCTGAGGTATTCTCGAGGAAGTATTCGGGTACTCTTCCAACACGGTACGCTGATTTCTCCACGAGCCAGTTATCGCGCTTAAGATTTTTACAACCCCCATTGTCTACAGAGCAGTTAATAGATGCCATTTCACGTATGCTACCTGTTGAGGTAAGAAGACTTATTATATCGTCAAATATAAGGGATTTGACCAGTATGGACGAACTATTGAGAAGGCTTGATTACACGAGTCCGGTGCCAAATTTGGTTCAAAAAGGTCAGAGGCACGAATTCAAAGACATTAATACAGTCTACGTGGATCAAGTTCAGCAAACTGATACGCCTGCTGAAGAGAAAACTGAAAA
Organism: Meconema thalassinum; assembly: GCA_946902985.2. Lineage (NCBI taxonomy): Eukaryota > Metazoa > Arthropoda > Insecta > Orthoptera > Tettigoniidae > Meconema > Meconema thalassinum. Next base: position 170,156,769 of record OX336389.2, on the reverse strand, counting down.
TGTAGGTCCTCACAGGAACAATTATTTGCGCAACAACAGATCACAAGGTTACCGTCCATATCAGGAAAGACGAGGCAGGCAACAAGCACTACATTGCGTTCACTAGTCGGAAATTAAAGAAACACGAGGAAAACTACTTTACGACAGAACTAGAAGCGTTAGCTTTTGTAACAGTTTGCAAGCGTGGAAGAAAATGCTGCTGGGACACAAGGTTATCATTATTACAGATCACAAAGCACTTCAGTTTATGCTGCAAACTGACATGTCTAGTGATAGATTGACACGTTGGGCTTTGTTCACCCAACAGTTTAACGCCACTATTGTCCATCAGCCTGGGAAAGACAACTTACTGGCTGATGCTTTATCACGTAACCCTATCAAAAATGTGCAGATACACCATGTACAATTGGAGCAGCAAGATCAAGAGACCGTTAGGAGGTTAGCCCGAATCGGTGTGTCACAGAAGAGACACGCTCCAATCAGGAAAATGTACAGGTTCCTTAAGGGTTACATGGACAATACTGATGTTGACTATGCAGCTACACAGAGAGATTCACGACACTTTGTCTTGAGTGGAGACGTCGTATGTAAGTATGCTGACTCTGCGCATACAAAGCTCCGAATAGTCGTGCCACCTAAACTTGTAGTCAATTTAGTGTGGGTAGCTCATCACGCAACTGGACATGCCGGTCTGGATAAAACTCTTGATACTCTTAAAGAGAGGTTTATTTGGACTAACATGCGTTCCAGCATTGCTAATGTCATTCGTTCATGTGATAAATGTCAAAGAGCAAAGTATACTTCCGCTCTATTAAAAGGAAAACCTAAGGCTATGATTCCCTCTAAACCGAATGAACTCATGGCGACGGACATATTTGGCCCCTGTCCGAAGGGATACCAGGGTAATCAGTACCTGTTGGTTACCGTGGATGTCTTCTCGAAATTTGTAACAATGAGTCCCATGCAAAAAGCTAACACGAGGAACGTTGTAAGCAGACTGGAACATGCTGTATTTCCAAAAGCTGGTAAACCAGAGTATCTACTATCGGATCATGGAGCTCAGTTTACATCCTTAGAATTTGCTGCAGATATGGAAAGGCTTGGTATTAAGCACATATTTTCAAGCGTGCGCTATCCGGAATCGAATTCTTCAGAAAGATACATGGCTGAATTTTCGAAATTTTGTCGAATTTTCTGTCCGAATGATCATACTAGTTGGGTGAGATTTGTACCCCTTATTGAGGAGTGTCTAAATTCTACAGTGCAGGAGAGCACAGGAGAAGTGCCAATGAGACTTCATCTAGGAAGAAACCCAGAAAGGCCGTGGGACAATCTTTTCAACCACGTTCCTAGAGATCCCGAACTAGGAAGGCAGCAGAGAATTGACAGAGCGAAAGAACAACTCCAGAGAGCAGCACAAAAACGACTGAAAAGAGTAGCTGGAAAACGTTTTTGTACTCCCTTAGAAATTGGAAATCTGGTATTACTACGCAGACCTATCATGGCTGACGTGAGTAAGAAAATCTATCCCAAGTTTGGAATAGTATTTATGGGTCCGTTCAGAATTACGAATGCTTATGGAAACAACTGTTATGAACTCTATGATGATGAGAATGATGTCGTATATGGCAAGTTCAATGCTGGAAACTTGAAGAAATATTATCCAAGAGTAAGCCAATAATCATTCAATTTCGTGTTCATGTGAATTCAGATATTTGTAACAGAGTTTAAAAACAATTTGCATCTGTTTTTAAAACGTGGTGAAGGGAGAATGCCCCCGTAAATTGAATTATACTGAGACCACGGTGGCTGTATTGGCATATGTGAATAAAGTTATGGCCGTCATAGTTGTGACGTGTATATTCATGACGTAGGCGTGGATGACGCAACGCTCGAGCAAGTAGGCTGGCTGAGCTTAGATTCTTGCTGACGTCACGATTTTGTTCGAGAAGGATCTTAGATTTACGACGCAGTCGCAGGGAAGCAAGTAAACGTGCTGAGGAAGAAGTTACGCTATTGGAGGAGAGGCTCGAACCAATGAATGATAGCTTGAAGGGAGACGGAGATTACTGAAACTACCATATTTAATAACTTTTGGCATGCAGAATTGTGGAAAACTATTTTCAGTTATGGCATTGATTTGGAATTTTGAAGAAATTAATTATATGTTTTTGAAATCTGAAAATCCGTCAAGAATAGCCAAAGTTGGAACTTCGAGTAATGATGGAAGAAGAAGCTATGGTAGGGATGGATACGCCCCTTCAAAGTTGATAAAAGGCCTTGCACAGCAGAGAGGATCTTCTCACTTCGTGGTTTTATTCTGACTTGTTAGTCTGACTTCGTGTTCTCATAGAACAAGCATATCGTCATAAGCAAGTGTGGCAGAGCCCACCGCATCGAACAGTATTGGGTATCCAGCAGTGCAATTTTACTGTTACTAAAACTAGGCGAAGTTGGAGCGCACACATAAACGATTCTACAAGTTTATCTATCAAGAATTAGCTACTGCATTTATACTAATTCAATAGTGCATTACAATATTGAGGCGTGTGCGAAAGTTGAACATTTTCATTATAATACTTCAGAAGATATTCGCATTTAAAGACTGCAGAGAAAAGTGTTTTTCTCGAATCCTGAGAAGCACTTTTAATACCACATTCTACGCTACGGCAGACACGTGTATTGCAACCGTGATACTGAAGATTACATTTGGTGATACAACGCTACATTCTAAAATGGAACTATACAATCTGGCAGTACTTTCGACTAACATTATAATGGAAGTGGAAGTGGAGACTAAAACTTTAATGCAATTGGGACATACATCAGTAGTGTGAAGTAGCAACATGGAGCTTCGATAATCGTCATTCTACAAAGACGAGCATGTAGTGAACATTCAGCTACACTCATGCATCGTAATCCATCGCTGAATTACATCAAATGGCAGTGGAAATAAATTCATACTCCACAATTATGAACATTTCTGCGGAAATATTTGCAATGAACTTCATGGCTGATTTCTACAAGAACTTCAGGGAACTTTCAAGAGGAGCAAGGGTTTTTCCCAGCACACAAAGAAGAGTTTTGCCAGAAGGATGTCTATCGTCTACACGGAGCAGTGCGATTTCCGGAGGAGGAAGCTGTTCTATTCTCCGAGGGCGCAGGTTCCAGGTTCGAGGTCGGTGCACATCTATCCTGTGGTGAATTGGAACCAGCAGCAGTCTTCTTTGAAATTCTCTTCTAGAACTTCAATCCAACAGATAAGGTAGCCGTGAACGTTTCTTGATTTATTTGAGCCATTTTAGTGAGATCTGAGCAACTATCTTTCCCATATTTTCTGTCATATATTTGATTGCCCCATATTCTTTTGCTAGATGTTTCTGTACTCTGTACACTTTGCAGCTTTATGCCATTTTCTTCGATTTATTGAGACATTATTATGTCATTTGCATATTTAAACATTTTGGATCAGTTTATATTGAAGTTAAATATTCTTTCGAGTATTTGAATTTTTCTTGTAGTCACGATTTGACTGTAAAGTTAACGATTTTCTATGGCAAGTTTGAATTCAGACAGCGTGTCGTTTTATTAAAGTAATTCTTTCCAGTAAATTACTTTGACCAATTTTCTGTCATCCTCAAGAAAGAAGAATGATTAAAAGATTTTAGAGCGTTAAAATCTACTACTTTATCGACGACCTTGGAAATACTAGTCGTTTTTATGAACATGATTGAAACACGGACATTTTTAGTCAATTCTGAAATACCATTGCATTATAGACAATTTTATGAAATATGAACTTTGAATACGATTTATTCAGTACACTATAGTAATGAACATTTGATAGGAGATTTTCTCAATTCTAGATTGAAACAATAATGTTTGCATTTTCTGGTCTATTTGCATTCTATTCGACTATTTCTGCAGTCAAATGAATTTTGCTTGAATATAGTATTTTTATACTGCGATAATTATGATGAGATTAATTCATTTTGATAGACCAGGGAGGCGTGTCTAATCGTATTTGCTATTAAATTTATTTGTGACTGGCAAATTTTACTTCATATCGCTTCATGAATGAAACCCATGAAGGTTAAATATAATAACAGTTTTCGATACAATTGATGAATATAAGAATTTTTAAAGAGGAACTATGGATGTATAATCGTTAGTTCAGTGGACGTGTAAAAGTCGCTGATGAATAATGCCCTTTAATAAGTGAAGGAGGTTCCCACAATAATATTGATGATGATGATGATGAATTTATAAGTGGAGGTTTTTGTGTGTATTGTGGAAGATTTTGACGCCATATATAATGAGATATATGATGAATTATGGGCCAATTTTGTGCGTTTGTGCGAGGTATGTTTCCGCTGAGTTGTATTGTTCAGGTCCATTGAAAATTATTCATGTGAAGTTACTGTTAAAATTAACAAGAGTGATAAATTGATTGAATTATAGATTTTGAATGGAGGTTACCGTCACAAATTATAATTATTAAATCTTATTAAACCTGAATCTAAAATTTTAATATAAGTAACCTTCATCGGTCGATTATATTACCACGATTTAAGAAAATATCAACCGGATAAACGTGTGGTTAATGTATTTCAAATATAAATAAAACATGAATAATGTAAATAACTATATAAATATCTACAATAATAATTTGAAACAAACGGGATTAATAGAGGCGTGTAAAAAAATTTCAATTGTCGTTTGATTAAGTTATGAACAATCTTAATGTTATAAATAATTATTGAACACTATGATATAACATTATGCGTTTTGCTATTAACATTTAAACAACGCTAGTTCGATAATTGGAATAAACATTTAAATAATATTTGAGATTAACAGAGTAATCCATTGCAATGTGAACGGAACTTGTATAAATTTTGCGTGATTATATTTGAGTTGAGATGTGAGCATTTAAATTGTTTTGAATGAGAGCTAGACTCTGCGTTGGCCAGCTTATGGTGACACTGGTTAGGCAGCTGCGTCCATTTGACGAAGCAAGCATGCAACACTGCTTAGGGTGTATTGCAGGTGGCCAGATAACTGAATGATGGAGGTCAAGGTCAACTACTTAGCGGCCTTGCGGTTATTAATAAATGTGTGTCAATGAACTAAATTATGAAGTTCATGAACAAGGAAACAAATGCTATATGTCTCGTCCCAGCTCCCTTATCCATTCCAATGTGCATTGTTATTATTACGTTCTTTTGAGTTAGAGAAAGCTGAATTTTTGTATGTGAAGTCTACAGTCCTACAGGAGGACATGGTTGCATTGACAATGGCTTCAGACAGCCATAACTATTTTGTTGTTAAATTTTGTTACAATATTTTTTTTTCTTCATGTGAAATAAATTATTGTGCAGTTTAAATTTTCTGGTCTTCGACTTGGTTCATTTTAAATATCGTGGTGGAGGTTATTGTGAGGGCATACTATTAAGTGATCCAGTTGAAAACCCAGACCCGAGATTAATTTGAATAGGTAAGTAAAAGGTAAGTATGAACCCCCGTATATTTTGGTGTGTTCCACAATAATTTCATGTTAACTACTGTGCTCTAATCTCGGCGGTATCTGTCAGTGCCATTTTCATTGATGTAGCTGTGCCGGTGCAATCGATAATTGGCAATCCGATTGAGGGGGCGGATTTCTGACAGCCTACTATCCGGATTATCGGGGACAGTACCTTCTTGAAGGCCACGGCCGCCTCCTTCCCTCTTCCTTGCCTATCCATCCTAACCATCCCTTTCCTTCCCTCATGAGGCCCCTGTTCGCTTTGCATGTGAGGCCACATTTCCGAGGTGCCAATCCCACCTCACCAGATGTATCCCTTCCGATTCGATGCTCCCCGCTCTAGGACACTGCCCGCAGGGGCGGTAGTGGTGAGTTCCCTCGCTGAGTCCGTGGGTTCCACCAACCTGGACGGTAAACGACTAAAAAAAACCAATATATTATTATTTATTGTGAAGTCGCCTCCATCGCGTATCGGTCAGCATGGTTAGCTGCCGCCCTGGAGGTCCTGGGGTCGATTCCCGTCTCTGCCACGAAAATTTTAAATGTGGTATGTGGACTGGAACGGGGTCCACTGAGCCTTGGGTGTTCCAAATGCGTAGAGGGTGTTCGATTCCCACCTCAGCCACCATTGAAGTGGTTTTCCGTGGTTTTCCACTTCGTCTTCGGTCAAATTCCGGGATGGTACTGTCACCGTTAACCCGGATAGTAGGCTGTATTGATGTCTTTGAATTCGTGCCTCTGACCTTTTTGAACCACATTTGGCATCGGACTCGTGTAGTCAAGCCTTCTCAATAGTTCGTCCATACTGGTCAAATCCCTGATATTTGACGATATGATAAGTCTTCTTACTTCCACAGGCAGCATACGAGAAATAGCATCTATCAACTGCTCTGTCGACAATGGGGGTTGCAAAAACCTCAAGCGCGATAACTGGCTCGTGAAGAAATCAGCGTACCGTGTTGGAAGAGTACCTGAATACTTCCTCGAGTATACCTCAGCTCTTAATGAATTCTGTGCTTCTATTGACCAGAATCGTTTAATCAGTGCCTCTGCAAATTCATCAAAATTACCAAAAGTGTACCGAAATGCTCTGAACCATTCAAGGGGTCCTCCAGCTAGAAATCTTTCTACGATTCTCATCTCTCTTTCTCTGGGAATATGGGCTTCAATAAAATAGTCTTTCAGGTTCCAGATATATTCTATCGGTGTTAGACTATCAGTATTACTAAATTTTTGAGGTTTGTCCTCAAAGTTTCGGATGACTGTCACATTTCTTGGATATGAATCCATGTAATTCTTCCCACTATCACGATATTTCCATTCAGGTTCAATATTCCTATTCTCTTCTTCTTCCCGAAATCTGGATATACGATCCTCAGGACTAATATCTCTCTCTTCTGTAGCGAGGTTATATCTTCTGACGTGATTCCTATCATCTTCACAAGTCAATCCTTCTGGATCCTTATCTGTGATTTCCGTGATGACTTTCCTAATCAACTCTTCTTTATAGGTTTCCATCATACTAGCTTCTCCTAGTTTCAAATTCTGAAGTTTGCTCGTAGTTTCATTAACATCAGAGACAACCTTATGAATTTGTTCCTTTAATGTTTGCACGTCCTGACCTATTTGAGTTCTATCCTCTACCTGCTTTTCGGATAGCGAATCCATCCTTATACTCAAATCCTTTCTAATTTGAACTACTTCATTATTTATGTCTACTTGTGTACTGGCAAGTTTTCGTTCAATTCGCTCCTGAATCTGAGTGACATGTTCCCCACTTGACCTGTTCCATTCATCTTTCCAAACCGTTACATTTGCAGTTAACATTTCCGCAATATCTACTTCAATGTCTTCCTTAAGTAAACGATTATGATCTAAGACTTGGGTTCTCATGACCTCTACATCATATTTTAATCCAGCTAAAGAAGCTGTTGTCCTAACAGACTCGTCAACTAACCTAGTTGTTAAAGCACTAATGTTACGAGTACAAAGCGTTTTTGAAGTTTCAATTTCTTCTCTTACTTTATTAACATCAGTTTGAACTTTAGCAATGTCTACAAAAACTGTATTAACTTCTACTTGTATCTTATTAATGTCGCTTTGCATCTCATTTACATCAGAATGAATATTATTTATGTCTACTTGAACGTTTGACACATCGGTTCGAACATTTTTAATCTCTCTTTGAACTTCTTCAACCTTAACTTGGACAGTAGCAACATCGTTCCTAACAACTTTTACTTCTGCTCTAGCACATGAAATATCACCCCGGACATTAGCAACATCAAGATTCAACATAGTAAGATCTTTCTGTACCTTAGAAACATCAGTCTTAACATCTGAAACATCTTTATGCACATTGGATAAATCTACTTTAACCTCTGAGACATCTTTATGGACATTGGACACGTCTGTGCGCATGTCAGTTACAGCATTCTCGATTCCCTGGGTACTGATCTGTAAACGCGACATATCATTTTCTAAGTTTGCAGAACTGGTCTGAAGAACTTTCATATTCTCCTCCATTCGACTAGTATTCCTAGCTTCCATCTCTCTCACACTTTCATCCATCCTAATAGACAAATTACTAGCATTCTCCTCCATCATCTGCTTCATTCGACTAGCATTCCTAGCTTCCATCTCCTCCAACATCTTTCTAATACTCTCATCTGCCATTTCAATAATATTTCAATAATAGACTGCTTTAGGGACATACATCAAACAGAGCAAAATAACAACATCTGAGCAACATTTTTCACCATATATAAAGTTTGAGCAATTTTCTGTCTCAAATCTAACTTATAATTAGCTTATAATTAACTTTCGTAGACACCTTATGTTGAAATAAACTCAAGCACATGTTCAAATTTCTTTGGTTCATTTTAAAATATCCTAACACAAATAATTTACATTTACTATCCAAATAGTTTAATTTTATCTTTAATATGACTAAACATGTCATAAGCCGGTCAAATAAAATAAGACTCCAGATCATAGGCGATTTTTCTAAGTTTCCAGCCTATTTAACCTCTCTCAAGTTGTATAAGATCTGATCTTTTCTGAGTGTAATTTTCCTAATACAACACAACATTTAATCCCTATATAATCACACTCTCAAATTCTACAATTGGCCAAGACATCTAACAAAGAATCAACCTCTTTATTTGAGTCTTCACAATCCCATTGACATCGATAACTTGGTAATCCAATGTTATTCGAACATTCCACACGAAATTGCGGTGCCAATTCTACTGCAATAACTTGGTAATCCAATGTTTTGCTGATCGAGCCCCACCGAATTGCGGCGCCAATCCTACTGTCCCCGTTAACCCGGATAGTAGGCTGTCAGATATCCGCCCCCTCAATCGGATTGCCAATAATGAATCGCACCGGCACAGCTACATCAATGAAAATGGCACTGACAGATACTATCGAGATTAGAGCACAGTAGTTAACAAGAAATTATTGTGGAACACACCAAAATATACGGGGGTTCATACTTACCTTACTTACCTATTCAAATTAATCTCGGGTCTGGGTTGCCAACTGGATCACTTAAAAGTATGCCCTCACAATAACCTCCACCACGATATTTAAAATGAACCAAGACGGAAACAAGAAATTTTAAACTGTACAATAATTCATTTCACATAAAGGAACTATATTAACAAAAATATAACAATAAAAAAATACGTGGCAATCAAAAGCCATTGTCAATATAATCATGTCCTCCTTTAGGACTTGTAGACTTTGCATACAAAATTTCAGCTTTCTAGCTCAAAAGAACGTAATAATAATAATACACTTGGAATGGATAAGGGAGTTGGGACGAGACACATAGCAATTGTTTTCCTTTTAATAAACATCACACTTTATTTATAACCGCAAGGCTGCTATGTAGACGACCTTGGCCTCTATCATACAGTTGTCAGGCCACCTGCACCATGTCGCATGCTTGCGTCGTCAAATGGACCCACCTGTCCAGCCAACGTTAGCATATGCTAGTTACATCAGAGCCTAGCTCCTTCTCAAAACACTTTAAATGTTCACGTCTCAGCTCAAATATTATCACGCAAATCTTTTAAATGCTCCATTCAAATATCACTGGATTATTCTAATAATCCCAAATCCTGTTTATTGTTAATCCAAATGTTTAACTAGCGTTGTTTAGAGTATCATAACAAAACGCTTAATGTTTATAACAAAATGTCCATTAATTATTTATAACAATTTTAAATTGTTTATAACATTGTCAAACGACAATTGAAAAATTTATACAGGCCTCTATTAATCTCGTTCGTTTCCAATTATTATTAAAGATATTTACATAATTATTTACAATATTTATATTATTTATTTTAGAAATACATTAAACCACACGTTTATCCGGTTGATAATTACTTAAATCGTGGTAATATAATCGACCAATGAAGGTTAGTTATATTTAAATGTTAGATTCAGGTTTAATAATTATTATTATTTGTGACGGTAACCTCCATTCAAAATCGTTATCTCAAATTATTTAAACACTCTTGTTAATTTTAACAGTAACTTCACATGATTAATTTCCAAAGGACCAGGACAATACACTCAGCGGAAAAATACCTCGCTCAAAACGCAAAAAATTGCACAAAATGGGCCCAGAATTCATCATATATCTCCATATATATGGCATCAAAATCTTCCACAATACATACAAAAAACCTCCACTTACAAATTCATTAACATCATTCTTATTACTGTGGGAACCTCCTTCTCTTATTCAAGGGCATTATTCATCAGCGACTTTTACACGTCCACTGAACTAACGATTATACATCCATAGTTCCACTTTAAAAATTCTTATATTCATTAATTGTGTCAAAACTGTTGTTATATTTAACCTTCGTGGGTTTTATTCGTGAATCGATATGAAGTAAAAATTTGCCAATCACAAATAAATTTAATAGCAAATACGATTAAACACGCCTCTCTGGTCTATCAAAATTGAGATTAATATCTTCAAAGTAACGCAGTATAAAAATACTTCAATCAAAGTTCATCTAAACTGCAAAAATAGTCGAATAGAATACAATTAGACTGTGGAATGCAAACATTATTGTTCCAATCTAGAATTGAGAAAAACTCCTATCAAATGTTCATTACTATAGTGTAATCAATAAATCGTAATCAAAGTTCATATTTCATAAAATTGTCTATAATGCAATGGTATTTCAGAACTGACGATAAATGTCTATGTTGCAATCATGTTCATAAAACGACTAGTATTTCCAAGATCGTCGATACAGTAATAGATTTTAACGCTCTAAAATCTTTTAATTATTCTTCTTTCTTGAGGATGACAGAAAATTGGTCAAAGTAATTTACTGAATAGAATTACTTTAATAAAGTGACACGCTGTCTGAATTCAAATTTGCCATAGAAAATAGTTAACTTTACAGTCAAATCGTGACTACAAAAATATGCAAATTACTGAAAGAATAAATGATATCAGTCTTAACTGATCCAAAATTATTTAAATATGTCAATGACATAACAATGTCTCAATAAATCGTCGAAAAAGGCATAACTCTTCAAAGTGTACTGAGTACAGAAATATCAAGCAAGAATATGGGGCAAAATATATGGGACAGAAAATATGGGGAAAATGGTTGCTCAGATATCGCTAAAAGGCTCAAATAAAACAAGAAACGTTCACGACTACCTTATCTGTTGATTGAAGTTCTAGAGGAAAATTTCCAAAGAAGACTGCTGATGGTTCCATTTCACCAACGTCAAGATGTGCTCCGACCTCGAACCTGGAACCAGTGCCCTCGGAGAATAGAACTGCTTCCTCCTCCGGAAATTGCACTGCTCCGTGTAGACGATAGACATCCTTCTGGCAAAACTCTTCTTTGTGAGCCGGGTCTACCCTGGCCTCTCTTGATAGTTCCCTGAAGTTTTGGTAGAAATTCGCCATGAAGTTTATTGCAATTATTTCCGCAGAAATGTTCATAATTGTAGAGTATGAAGATATTTCCACTGCCATTTGATATAATTCAGCGTTGGACTACGGTGCATGAGTGTAGTTGGATATTCACTACATGCTCGCTTTTGTAGAAAGACGATTAGCGAAGTTCCATGCTGCTATTTCACTCCATTGATATATGTCCCAATTGCATTGAAGTTTTAGTATTCCATCTCCGCTTTCGTTATAATAATAGTTGAAAGAACTGCCAGATTATATTGTTCCATAGTAGAATGTATCGTTGTATCACCAAACGTAATATGTAGTATCACGGTTGCGATACACGTGTCAGCCGTAGCGTAGAATGTGGTGTTATAAAAGTGCTTCTCAGGTGGCGAGAAAATCACTTTTGTCTGCCGTCTTAAAATGCCATTATCTTCCAAAGTATAATCGTGAAAATGTTCAACTTTCCTACACACTTTAATACTGTAATGCACAATAGAATTAGCATACAGGCAGTATCTAACTCTTGATAGATTATCTTGTAGACTCGTTAATGTGTGCGTTTCAACTTCGCCTAGTTTGACTAACCGTAAAATGGTACTGCTGCACTGCTCCGTGCTCGTTCGATGCGGTGGGCTCTACCACACGCGCTAATGACGACTTGCTTCACTGAATCACTCGAAGTCTGACAATATAATAATCAGAAAAACCACTATAAGACACGAGAAAATGAGATATGAGAGCTTCTCTCTGCTGTGCAAGACCTTTTATCAACTTCTTAAGGGGCGTATCCATCCCTTCCATAGCTTGTTTCTCCGTCATTACTAGAAATTCTAACTTTGGCTATTCTTGACGGATTTTCAAATTTCAAAAACTCAAAATTAATTTCTTCAAAATTCCAAATCAATGCCATAACTGAAAATGGATTTCCACAATTCTGCATTCCAACAGTAATTAAATATGGTAGTTTCAGTAATCTCCGTCTCCCTCCAAACTATCATTCATTGGTTCGAGCCTTTCCTCCAATCGCGTAACTTCTTCCTTAGCACAATTCCATGTTTCCCTGCGACTGCGTCGTAAATCTCAGATCTTTCTCGAACAAAATCATGACGTCACCAAGAATCTCAGCTCAACCAGCCTACTTGCATAAAGTCTGCGTCATCCGTGCCTACGTCATGAATATCCACGTCACAACTATGACAGCCATAACTTGATTCATATTTGCCAATACAGGCGCCGTGGTCTCAATATAATTCAATTTACGGGGGCAGTACCTTTTCAAGGCCACGGCCGCCTCCTTCCCTCTTCCTTGCCTATCCATCCTGACCATCCCTTACCTTCCCTCATGAGGCCCCTGTTCGCTTTGCAGGTGTGGCCGCCTGGGCGAGTTGCCAATCACACCTCACCAGTTGTATCCACTCCGTTTAGATGTTCCCAGCTCTAGGACACTGCCCGTAGAGGCGGTAGTGGTGAGTTCCCTTGCTGAGTCCGTTGGTTCCACCAACCTGGAGGGTAAACGACTAAGAAAAGAAAAGAAGAATTATTTATTGTGGAGTGAAGATATCATTGTGCTATCAAGTTGTATTATTTTACACGAATAGGATGAATATTAATGGTTTCCGACTCGGAGAATGGACAGCACAAAGTCGGATGGATACAATAAAATAATTTAAAAAGAAATAAAATTTTGGTCCCTAGTGTGTCTTCAACCCAGGACCCATCCGTTACGAAGCAACAGCCTTACCCCTCCTACACTTTTCCAGTACATCGGTGGGCTCACAGGTAGCTTACGTAACTGAATCCCAATGCAATGGTTGAAGGTCAAATGATTTCAGTTCAATCTTTAAGACCGACAGGAATGCATTCATCAGTGCCTGGCATGTTTTCAACTTACAGTTACGTATCTTAATGACTGATTTTCATTCTAATAATGCCCATGAACAGCAGATACCACCCTCAATTGACAACCGTCCACCATGTTTGATTCCTTGCACCTAGCCCTGCTGAGCCAATCGAAATAGCCGGTATAATTGTCAGTAACGTTACAGAAGCCTGTACCGAATCTGCGGCTACATCCCATCTTAACGTTACAGCCTGTACCGTTTCTTCTCTGAGGGTCAATGCTGGCGGTACAAAGTTACAACCTCTACCATCTCTTGTAGCGTTACGTCAAATCCAGCATTGATAACGCTCATTTCGTTCTTATTCGTACCGACAACATTATCAATATTATTATTATTATCTTAGGTGTGTGTGGAATCAGTGTGTTAACCAGTGACATTATGTTGGCTGTGGTAATGTGCGTATTTGTAATTGTGGCTAGGTTTGGGAAGGAAATGGTCGTGGCCTTCACTTAGGTACCATCCGGGCATTTGCCTCACGTGGCTTAGTCTAGTGTTTAGCGCCGACGACCTCGTAGTTCCTCCCCTTTCAACCCCAATAATTAACTAACTAATTAACTGACTAGGCTTAGTGTACAGTTTCTAGCGCTGAGGCTAGAAATATCTTTGCAGGAAAAGATGGGGCTCGAACCCAGGTCCTTTAAAAGAGGAGTCACATTGCACACTCATCTCATGGAAGGTGGCTTTGTGTAATTTTATTTCTGATTTATTTCCGTATTACACAAGTTGTGAAAGACACACGTCCACTTCCAAACTGAGCACACAACTGCTTTGATTCCTTGTTGTGCATTATTTTCTTTCTATCAACTATCTTGGGCATTTTGAGTTACGTAACTGCCTTCAATATAATATCCAAATTGCATCGTACTAAAAATCTGACACACTTGAGTGATGAATTACAATAGGTGTAATATAAAATTAATTGTTTCGCTTATTCCTTTTCTTTTTCTACCCTCCAGGTAGGCTTTTCCCACGGACTCAGCGAATGATCCCGCCTTTACCACTTCTACGGGCAGTGTCCTGGATCTTGACATCCAGTTATGGGATACAACTGGGGAGGGAGGCTGGACTAGCGCCTCGCCCAGGTGGTCTCACCTGCAAAGCGAATAGTGGGCCACATGAGGGACGGGACGGGATGGGAAGAATGGGGGAGGATAGACATGGAACGGGTAAGGAGGCAGCTGTGGCCTGTCGTTAGATACCATCCCGACATTAGCCCGGAAACGAAGTGGGAAACCACGGAAAACCACTTCGGGGATGGCTGAGGTGGGAATCAAACAACCTCGACTCATTTGGACCACCCGAGGCTGAGTAGACCCCGTTCCAATCATACCGCTTTTCAAATTACGTAGCAGACCCAGGAATCGGACCTCGGGCCTCTGGGGTGGCAGCTAAGCATGCTGCCCACTACACAACGGAGATTACCCAATATAAAATTATAATTAATATTAGTTATTGTGAAGTCGCCTCCATCGCTTAGCGGTCAGCATGGTTAGCTGCCGCCCTGGAGGTCCTGGGTTCGATTCCCGGCTCTGCCACGAAATATGAAAAGTGGTATGAGGACTGGAACGGGGTCTATTCAGTCTCGGGTATTCCAAATGACTAGAGGGGGTTCGATTCCAACCTCAGCTATCCTCGATGTTGTTTTCCGTGGTTTCCCACATCGTCTTCTGGCAAATGCCGGGATGGCGCCTTCTTCAAGGTCACGACCGCCTCCTTCTCTCTTCCTTGCCTATCCATCCTGACCATCCCTTACCTTCCCTCATGAGGCCCCTATTCGCTTTGCAGGTGTGGCCGCCTGGGCGAGGTGCCAACACATCTCACCAGTTGTATCCACTCCGATTAGATGTTCCCAGCTCTAGGACACTGCCCGTAGAGGCGGTAGTGGTGAGTTTCCTTGCTGAGTTCATTGGTTCCACCAACCTGGAGGGTAAACGACTATGAAAGAAAAGAAGAATTATTTATTGTGGAGTGAAGATATCATTGTGCTATCAAGTTGTGTTATTTTACACGAATAGGATGAATATTAATGGTTTCCGACTCAGAGAATGGACAGCACAAAGTCGGATGGATACAATAAAATAATTTAAATAGAAATAAAATTTTGGTCCTTAGGGTGTCTTGAACCCAGGACCCATTCGTTACGAAGCAACAGCCTTACCCCCTCCTACACTTTTCCAGTACATCGGTGGGCTCACAGGTAGCTTACGTAACTGAATCCCAATGCAATGGTTGAAGGTCAAATGATTTCAGTTCAATCTTTAAGACCGACAGGAATGCAGTCATCAGTGCCTGGCATGTTTTCAACTTACAGTTACGTATCTTAATGACTGATTTGCATTCTAATAATGCCCATGAACAGCAGATACCACCCTCAATTGACAACCGTCCACCATGTTTGATTCCTTGCACCTAGCCCTGCTGAGCCAATCGAAATAGCCGGTATACTTGTCAGTAACGTTACAGAAGCCTGTACCGAATCTGCGGCTACATCCCATCTTAACGTTACAGCCTGTACCGTTTCTTCTCTGAGGGTCAATGCTGGCGGTACAAAGTTACAACCTCTACCATCTCTTGTAGCGTTACGTCAAATCCAGCATTGATAACGCTCATTTCGTTCTTATTCGTACCGACAACATTATCAATATTATTATTATTATCTTAGGTGTGTGTGGAATCAGTGTGTTAACCAGTGACATGTTGGCTGTGGTAATGTGCGTATTTGTAATTGTGGCTAGGTTTGGGAAGGAAATGGTCGTGGCCTTCACTTAGGTACCATCCGGGCATTTGCCTCACGTGGCTTAGTCTAGTGTTTAGCGCCGACGACCTCGTAGTTCCTCCCCTTTCAACCCCAATAACTAACTAACTAATTAACTGACTAGGCTTAGTGTACAGTTTCTAGCGCTGAGGCTAGAAATATCTTTGCAGGAAAAGATGGGGCTCGAACCCAGGTCCTTTAAAAGAGGAGTCACATTGCACACTCATCTCATGGAAGGTGGCTTTGTGTAATTTTATTTCTGAATTATTTCCGTATTACACAAGTTGTGAAAGACACACGTCCACTTCCAAACTGAGCACACAACTGCTTTGATTCCTTGTTGTGCATTATTTTCTTTCTATCAACTATCTTGGGCATTTTGAGTTACGTAACTGCCTTCAATATAATATCCAAATTGCATCGTACTAAAAATCTGACACACTTGAGTGATGAATTACAATAGGTGTAATATAAAATTAATTGTTTCGCTTATTCCTTTTCTTTTTCTACCCTCCAGGTAGGCTTTTCCCACGGACTCAGCGAATGATCCCGCCTTTACCGCTTCTACGGGCAGTGTCCTGGATCTTGACATCCAGTTATGGGATACAACTGGGGAGGGAGGCTGGACTAGCGCCTCGCCCAGGTGGTCTCACCTGCAAAGCGAATAGTGGGCCACATGAGGGACGGGACGGGATGGGAAGAATGGGGGAGGATAGACATGGAACGGGTAAGGAGGCAGCTGTGGCCTGTCGTTAGATACCATCCCGACATTAGCCCGGAAACGAAGTGGGAAACCACGGAAAACCACTTCGGGGATGGCTGAGGTGGGAATCAAACAACCTCGACTCATTTGGACCACCCGAGGCTGAGTAGACCCCGTTCCAATCATACCGCTTTTCAAATTACGTAGCAGACCCAGGAATCGGACCTCGGGCCTCTGGGGTGGCAGCTAAGCATGCTGCCCACTACACAACGGAGATTACCCAATATAAAATTATAATTAATATTAGTTATTGTGAAGTCGCCTCCATCGCTTAGCGGTCAGCATGGTTAGCTGCCGCCCTGGAGGTCCTGGGTTCGATTCCCGGCTCTGCCACGAAATATGAAAAGTGGTATGAGGACTGGAACGGGGTCTATTCAGTCTCGGGTATTCCAAATGACTAGAGGGGGTTCGATTCCAACCTCAGCTATCCTCGATGTTGTTTTCCGTGGTTTCCCACATCGTCTTCGGGCAAATGCCGGGATGGCGCCTTCTTCAAGGTCACGACCGCCTCCTTCTCTCTTCCTTGCCTATCCATCCTGACCATCCCTTACCTTCCCTCATGAGGCCCCTATTCGCTTTGCAGGTGTGGCCGCCTGGGCGAGGTGCCAACACATCTCACCAGTTGTATCCACTCCGATTAGATGTTCCCAGCTCTAGGACACTGCCCGTAGAGGCGGTAGTGGTGAGTTTCCTTGCTGAGTTCATTGGTTCCACCAACCTGGAGGGTAAACGACTATGAAAGAAAAGAAGAATTATTTATTGTGGAGTGAAGATATCATTGTGCTATCAAGTTGTATTATTTTACACGAATAGGATGAATATTAATGGTTTCCGACTCAGAGAATGGACAGCACAAAGTCGGATGGATACAATAAAATAATTTAAATAGAAATAAAATTTTGGTCCTTAGGGTGTCTTGAACCCAGGACCCATCCGTTACGAAGCAACAGCCTTACCCCTCCTACACTTTTCCAGTACATCGGTGGGCTCACAGGTAGCTTACGTAACTGAATCCCAATGCAATGGTTGAAGGTCAAATGATTTCAGTTCAATCTTTATGACCGACAGGAATGCATTCATCAGTGCCTGGCATGTTTTCAACTTACAGTTACGTATCTTAATGACTGATTTGCATTCTAATAATGCCCATGAACAGCAGATACCACCCTCAATTGACAACCGTCCACCATGTTTGATTCCTTGCACCTAGCCCTGCTGAGCCAATCGAAATAGCCGGTATACTTGTCAGTAACGTTACAGAAGCCTGTACCGAAACTGCGGCTACATCCCATCTTAACGTTACAGCCTGTACCGTTTCTTCTCTGAGGGTCAATGCTGGCGGTACAAAGTTACAACCTCTACCATCTCTTGTAGCGTTACGTAAAATCCAGCATTGATAACGCTCACTTCTTTGTTATTCGTACCGACAACATTATCATTATAATAATAATTATTATTATTATTATTATGTTAGGATTGTGTGGAATCAGTGTGTTAACCCGTGACATTATGTTGGCTGTGGTAATGTGCGTATTTGTAATTGTGGCTAGGTTTGGGAAGGAAATGACCGTAGCCTTCACTCAGGTACCATCCGGGCATTTGCTTGGCTTTGAAGTAGGGGAGCAGGCCATTCCACCTCCAGGATACGCTGTTGGGAATGTAACCTATCTCTTCTAAAATATCCTCACGAGGCTTAGTGTAGTGTTTGGGGCCGATGGCCTTGTAGTTTATCCCCTTTAAACCCCAATAACTAACTAACTAAATAATTAACTAACTGACTAGTCTTAGTGTACAGTTTCTAGCACTGAGGCTAGAAACATCTTTGCTGGAAGTGATGGGAAACGAACCCAAGACCATTAAAACTGTAGTCTCAGTACTCACTCTGTTGACGGAAGGCGACTTAGTATAATTGTATTTCTTAAATCTGATTGTTTTATACAAACCGTAAAGGAACACAATTTTACTTCCAAACTCTACTCCGCCATGTTTGATTCCTTGCACCCGGGCCTGGTGCTGTACCGATTGTAACACGCGGTACGGCTATATATAACGTTACTAATGGCAGTACCGGAACTCCTGCCTTAGCCAAACGTAACGTTACAGCCTGTACCTTCTCTACTCAGCTGGCCAATGCTGACGGTACAACACACCCGACATAGCTGTAACGTTACTAATGTCTGTTCCGGAACTGACGTTATATGAAATGTAACGTTACAGCCTGTACCATCTTTACTGTACCGATCAATGCCTGCGGTACAACTGTTACGTTACTACTGTAACCTTACACTTGGTTAGAACGTTAGTTGCGGTACACGCAAGAGGCACGTTACCCAACCACGTCGGTTCCACGTTACATTACGTGTAACGTAACGTAAAACTCAGCGTTAATAACGCTTATTTCGTTAAGTTACGGGTCCCTGCTTTCAACATATTATTCAACACTCCAAACGTCAACCTCAGTTGCTACAAACTGACCAGGGGAAAGAATTTTTCAACAAAGAGTTCTCCAGTTTTCTCAAATCTAAGGATATTCACCATTACACCACGCACAGCAATCTCAAAGCCAGTGTGGTCGAGCAGTTCAAAAAGGAAGGAAGATTGTAGTTTTACGTGACCGTGAATCTTGTGATTATGAGCCACGGGACCTCCGTTTTACGTGGAATCCGAACCACAGGGCATGGTATTTCACTTCGAAAATCTCACATGCATTGACCGGGAATGAGCGGTTCGACCGAACATTGAAAACCCATATGTGGAAAGCGTTTACCGCTCAGGGCACGTATAGCTGGTTGGACATGTTACCAGAGTTAGTATCACGTTACAATGACACTAAACATAGAACGATTGGGACCAAACCACGGCTCGTGACTAAGAATATTCAGCGATTGTATAAACTATTTAACCCCATAAAAACAGCCGATCCTAAACGTCACCGACTGAAAATTGGGGATTTTGTTCGTGTGAGCAAATTTAAGTCTGCCTTCAATAAGGGCTACACACCTCAGTGGGGGGACTGAACTATTTCGAATTCGTCAAGTCAACTTGGACAGTCCAGTCACCTATTTACTCGAGGACCTCAACCATCAACCCATAAAAGGTAGATTTTATCTCCATGAACTTCAGAAAACAGCATTTCCTAAGCATTATCTTGTGGAAAGAGTGTTGAAACAAAAAGGAAATAAACTATATGCCAAAAAGTTAGGATTTAACTCTACGTTTAATTCTTGGATCAATAAATTACATGTTGTGTAAACCAGTGCACTTTTTATTCACACATGTTGTACACCACCTATAGCTCTGTGTGGACAGTCCTCAGCTCCACATAGTTCTTTCTCTCTCCACCTGTGTTCTCTCTTACATCACCCATCCCCCTCTCCCCCCCCCCCCCTTCATCACCCAACACTGCTGTTCGCAGCTCTTGCCTATTTTATTGGTTGTGACATCATTCCCACAAATTGCATCATACTTTTTATTGATTCAGCGATTCCCGCGCTTTGAACATTCTGTTATCGTGCACGTGGACAGCTAACGTCCAAGGTGAACACGTGTGTTGGATCATATTACACGTCAACTTGCATTTTGTCACGTACGAAACAAACAGGATGTAACTTGTTTAGCCCTCATGTCATCTCACACGTGTTCACATGCATTTCGCTCTTTCCTGCCACCACGGTTGTCAGATTATTTAACCTTGAAGTGTCCTCTGCGTCCTTGTCATTTTCCATTGCACCTGTTGTCAAGTCAGATCAGCGCATTCCAATAAGCTCAAATGACATTCACCTCCTGCTAGTCTGCTCCTCGGCAAGTTTGTTTTCTGTACTCGCTTCGACCAACATAGAACAGAGTTCTCATCACCGTTTACACGTTGAAGGCTCTCTTCGGGGGTAAAATATCAGAAAAAATGAACCCTCGCTCTGTCATAAACCGACCCGTCGAAATAGCGATTGTTCTATTAAGCATGGTCATGGTGGTTAGCGACAGGTTCGTTGAAACGCATACCCACCCAGCAGTATCGTCTCTCTCAACAACCACGCTTCATGAACATTTTAAACAGGTAAAGAAAAAGAAAGTTTTTTCAACATGTATAGCGTTAGGCCCTTTGTAAATTATTTTTTGGAGAAAATATCTACCACATTCCAAAGGGGGACGATAGCTCGAGTCCTAGGACACCTCGTACACGACTCTAGCGTTATTGGTTTGCGAGATAGAGCAAAAAGTCTAAAATCACGGTTTTACCTCAAAATGGTTTTTCATTCCTGCTCAACACGAACATCCTCGGCAAGAGGACAAAGCGACGACAAAAATGACACCTCGTACAAGTCTCTAGGCTTATTGGTTCGTGAGATATCAGCAAAAATCACAAAAAACACTTGTTTACCCCAAAATCGAGTTTCCAAATTTAAAAAAAAATTATAACGAGTGGTCCATAGCAAAGAGGACGTCACTGCGAGTCCTTGGACCCCTCGTACACGCCTCTGGCATGATTGGTTCGCGAGATATAACAAAAAGTCTAAAATCACTGTTTTACCCCCCCCCCCCCCCAAAAAAAAACATGTTTCCAGATTTTCACCTTTTCGACACCTACATTACCGTAAAGAGCGCAACGAGACGAAAAAAACGAATCCAAGCACGCCCTCCTAGCATAACTCCTTCTATTCCAAGGTCGCAGGGGCTCACAACTTCTTAAGTGGCGCAGCTTCCCCCTCACCACACTACTGTCAGGTTTTTATCCTAGGGACTTGAAATTTATTTTGGGGCTAGAGGGCATAGGGACCTTTCATTAATGTCAAACAATTTTATTTGTAGAATTCCTAGTTTCCAGAATATAGGATTTTCAAAATTCGAGTGTTTTCAAATAAACATAAAAAATAAATAAGATTTATTACAGAAAATAAAGGACATGAAGACCGTTCGTTTGAACCATGGCAAAACGTTCTACCATGTTTGGTTTTCAAACTATGACCTACTTTCGAAAACAAAAATTTTCAAAAAAATTCAAAAATATAACTCGAGTGGTCCATAGCAAAGCTCCCGTCAGCCCGAGTCCAACGACACCTCATTCATGAATCTCCGACCACGGGTACGGGAGTTATCGGCTCGTATTAGTGGTGGGAGGGTTTAGAACTGTCACTACTCACCGGGAATATCAGGAACGGGACAGAGCAGAGTGACGCCCCCAACCTTCGACGGAAAGGTCCCGTGGAGCACCTATTTACGTCAGTTCGAGGCAGCCTGTTCCAAAAACAACTGGAACAGCACGGAAAAGGCTACAGCTCTCATTGTAGCGCTGAGAGGGGACGCCCTTAACGTTCTTCAGGCCATCCCGACTGGATCCCAGTGTAACGTGTTTTTCGAGGGGTTTTTATGCAACTGGCATAAGTCAGTAGGAAGCCATTCTATATTTATTTACGCGGCAAATTGTTCAGCCAAGATAATTTTTCATGTTAATTTATTATTATTATTAATTTATTATAATTATTATTTAGATATTTTCGGAGCATTTTATAAAAATTATAAGCATACAGATAGGTTTTCTATGTCTTAGAAAACGCTATCAAGCAAATTATTACGAACGACAATATCAAAGAAAATTACATGATTACGGAATTTTACGGAGTTTTGTCAGTTAGGGTATTTGAGAGAGTTGAGTCACGGGGAATTCAAATACAAGCTGATTCCTGTCAAGAAGCATGACGCAATCTTGGGTCGCATCGTCAAGGAAAGGCGAATTGTTGGAACGGAACCCTCCCGCCGAGTGTAATGACCCGGAGGAGGGGAAGATCGCGTGGTGGGTCAGCCAATCAGTGGAGACGACGTAAGCTAGTTGGGACTGAAGAGTGGGGGAGCCGACAGGTGCATATATCGTTCAACGCGCCGTGAAACGAGGACAATCTGTATAGTTCTTGCCGAGTGTGGTTCACGCGGGAGTCGCTCCGATGTTCAGTGGAGTTAGCGACTATCTTTGTGAAACTTAACCAGTGTGGTTATACGAGTGTTTGGGTCCGAGGTACGGACCATAGAATTATCCAATCTACCAGAATATCATCAAATAACGAAGAAGATGGCGACGTCCAGGAGACGGTGGGAAGCACACAGCATCATCCAGTACGAGGGAAATGCTTTAGCAATTTCCAGTGGTAAGCGCAAATGACGCAGAAATACGCAATCTCTCATTTCTCTTTGTTTTACATTTCATATTTCAGTAACTTCATAGCTTGGAAATAAGAGTAAAATCAATTTATCAGACTCCGTTTTCACGTAATTTTCTATCGGTAATATTAAAATCGCAACGCTCCAATTTAAATTTTATACTTATTATTATTATTAATTTTGCTATACTTGTTTTATATAATAAATTCATTTCTTTTACAATGCAATCTTTGCTTTCAGTAGGTAGCATTAGATATAGACCAATTCCTTCTCCTGATACAATTGTTTGTTGGGTTAATGATCAAATCATACCACGATCTGAGTGAATAGATTCTTGAAGGTGTTCTGCCAGAGCTAGACGTTGTTAAATACAAATTTAGATTTCAACATTGCGTTGAGGTCTTGGCGCCCATTAAAACAACATAGCTTAGGCAAAGGTCAACAGTTACAATTATCACCCAACAGTTAGGGGCTAGCAAAACGTTACACTTGTCGCTCAAAGTGAGGGCTGTAGAAACCATTACACCGGGACTACGCTTCACTAATCGCCCATATGGAGTCCCGATATGGAGATAGCCATCTTCAGCAGACCTATCAGATGCAGCTCCGGACCCGGGTACAAAAGAACGCGGAAACCCTGCAGGAGTTCGAGATGGACATCGCACTCCTCGTAAGGCTCGCCTATCCAACAGCGCCGGCCGACGTTCTGGAACAGCGACGCAGACCTTCACCGACGGGCTACGGGACTCGGACACTCAACAGGCGCTGCGACTCGCGCGCAATAAGACCCTGGCAGATGCGCTGAGCCACGCACTTGAGTTCGAGACGGCAAAGCAGGTATCCAGAATGCACGCAAGGGTGCGTCAAGTGGACGTCGACGAACCAGCCAAAGCCAACGAGACCAAGCCCCTGGCCGATGAACTGATGGAGGCGCTAGGCCGGTTCTTCAAGAGTCGCAGCACCACCAACGACGTAGCCTGAAAACACCCGGAGAGGCGGCCCGGAAGAGGACTACCGAACTGCTGGACATGCCGTAAGAAGGGCCACCTGAACAAGGACTGCGATGTTCGTCGCCGCCAAGGGTTACCGTCGGGAAAGTCAGTCATAGGGAAACCGCGCGGCCCAGGAAAGCGAGTACCAGCCAGCCTTGGGGGGGGGGGGGGGGGGGGCAAAAGTCGGCTTGTGACAGTCGTCAAGCCCCGGCAGCCCAAGTTCGTGTGACGAAGTTACGGAGGGACAATAGCAGCCTGATGGTCGACGGAGTGAGCTGGCCCATGCTGATCGAAACGGGAGCGTCGAGGACAATCGTCAATCCCACCGTGAACCCGAAGTGGAGAGTGCAACCCACACAAAGGAACCTCCAGCTAATAGCCGCGACCGGAGAGACCGCACCGGTACATGGCGAAGCATCACTGGAGTTCGTCATTGGTCGACGGGCGGTAAAGCGTCCAGTGCTTGTGGCTGACGTATCAAACGAAGTGATCATCGGACTGGACTTCCTGGACCAGAACAACATCATCTTGGACTTGAGTACCAACACTCTGCACTTCGGAGGTGGGGAACTTGCTTTGCAACCAGCACACGAGGCCGTCACCGCTCGACGAGTAAGGCTGAGAGAGGACATCATCGTTCCCGCCAGGACGGAAGTCAGCGCTGCCGTAATTGTCGACGGAACTGCTGAGGGAGTGGCGGCTATCATCGAGCCAAAATATGAGGACATCCAGACAAAAGGATTGCTAATTGCCAAGTCTCTCATCAACACGACGTCTCGGCCGTACGTCCGCCTGTCCAACCTGAACGACTACGACATTACGGTTCACCGGAACACCAACCTAGGAGTCTGCAAGCCCGTTACCTGGATTGCCCGCGTCACAGACACGACTGACGGACACCCGAAGAAGACGCGCCCTGCCAGAAGAACTATAGAAGCTGTACCAAGGATCCCAGGACCATTTAGACGAGGAACAATCACACCAACTTCGGGACCTGCTACATGAATTCCAGGATGTCTTCTCCGTGGGGAGCAAAGACTTCGGCAGGACAAGCTTGGTCCAGCACAGAATCGACGTTGGGGACAGCGCACCGATTAGGGCCCCATTCCGACGTGTCCCGCTCGCCAAGCAAGCCGAAGTCGACCGGATGGTAGAAGAGATGAAGGAGCAAAGAGTGATCGAGCCATCTCATAGTCCTTGGAGTTCTCCGGTCGTGCTTGTGAAGAAGAAGGACGGTTCCACCAGGTTCTGCGTGGATTACAGGCGGGTGAATGACGTCACGAAGAAGGACAGCTACCCTCTACCCCAGATCGACGACACCCTGGACACCATATCAGGGTCAAGATGGTTATCTACCTTGGATTTGAAGAGTGGCTACTGGCAGGTGGAGGTCCACCCTAAGGACCGCGAGAAAACTGCGTTCTCTGTGGGCAGCGGGCTCTGGCAGTTCACCGTCATGCCATTCGGTCTGTGCAACGCCCCCTGCGACCTTCGAAAGGCTAATGGAGTCCATTCTGAGGGGACTACACCGGAAGACCTGCCTGGTCTACCTAGACGACGCCATCGTTCTAGGAAGAAGCTTCGAGGAGCACTACAGCAACCTGAAGGAGATCTTGATGAAGCTACGGGCTGCCCAGCTGAAGTTGAGCCCCAAGAAGTGTCAGCTCTTCCAGAAGCAGGTCCAGTACCTTGGGCATATCGTCTCCGAGAAAGGGGTGCACACCGACCAAGAGAAGACCGCAGCGGTGAGGAAGTGGCCAGTTCCGAAGGACAAGTCCCAACTACGAAGCTTCCTGGGACTCTGCACTTATTACCGTCGCTTCGTGAGAGGATTCGCCGACATCGGCAAACCACTACATCGACTGACTGAGAAGGACCAACTCTTCACGTGGACAGCAGAATGCCACAGTGCCTTCGAACAACTCAAGCAGGCTCTGTGCACCGCACCTATTCTGGTCTACCCCAGACCTGGAAAAAGGTTCATCGTCGATACCGATGTCAGCGACTTTGGTATAGGGGGAATCCTGTCGCAAGTAGAGGACGGCGAGGAGAGAGTAGTGGCCTACTTCAGCAAAGCCTTGTCAAAGCCAGAAAGGAACTACTGCGTCACCAGGAAGGAGCTGCTCGCCATCGTGAAGACCATTGAACACGTCCACAAGTACCTATACGGGCAAGAATTTCTCATTAGGACCGACCATGCATCCCTGCGGTGGCTCCTGAACTTCAAGCAGCCCGAGGGTCAACTCGCGCGGTGGATCGAGAGGCTTCAACAGTACAACTTTGAGATCCAGCACAGGAAAGGCCAACTGCATTCTAACGCCGACGCCCTGTCACGAAGACCGTGCCCCGAAGACTGCACCTTCTGTACCAGAAGAGAGGAGAACACCGGGATACAGTGCCGAAGGACTACCGTGGAACTTCAGGGGAGCTGGAGCCGCGAATCTTTCACGCGGGCACAAGCAGAAGATGATGACCTGGGTCTGATAGCCGAATGGAAGAGGGCCTGTGTTCCCAGACCCGGGTGGAACATTGTGAGCGATTGCAGTCCAAAGTTCAAGTCCTACTGGGCGCAGTGGGACTCGCTGATTGTAAGGGATGGCCTCATCTGCCGGACCTGGGAGAGCACCGACGGGAAGACATCTCGGGAACAAGTCGTCGTACCAAAGGCTATGACGGAGGAAATCCTGAAGGAAGTCCATGGAGGATCATCTGGTGGACACCTAGGGATAAAGAAGACCCTGGAGAAGCTGAGAGAGCGGTTTTACTGGATCGGATGCCGAACAGACGTGGAGAACCACTGCGCGAGGTGCCACGATTGCGCAGCCAGCAAGGGCCCAGGACGAAGACGACGGGGTCCACTGAAGACCTATAACGTGGGCGGCCCCATGGAGAGAGTGGCCATCAATGTTGCTGGACCATTCCCGTTAAGCGAGGCAGGGAACCGCTACATATTGGTCGTCAGCGACTACTTCACCAAATGGCCGGAGGCGTATGCGCTCCCTAACCAAGAAGCCGCGACGATCGCAGAGACCCTGGTGAAGGAATTCGTCAGCCGGTACGGAGTACCCCTGGAGCTGCACTCCGACCAAGGGAGGAAATTCGAGTCGCAGGTGTTCCAGAACCTATGCCAGCTGCTGGGAATCCGGAAGACAAGGACGACGCCGCTACACCCTCTGTCCGACGGGATGGTAGAGCGATTCAATCGCACCATCGAGAACCATCTCCGAATAGTCGTCAGCGAGCACCAGAGGGATTGGGACAAACATCTTCCACTATTTCTTCTGGCCTACCGCGCCGCCGTGCATGAGACCACCGGGTGCACACCAGCCCGGGCCATGTTTGGGAGGGAACTCCGTCTACCTGTCGATCTTGCCTTCGGCCGACCTGGGAATGATCCGATCCCGGTAAGCCAGTATTGTCAAGAACTGGTCGACCAACTGGAGGACGTGCACGCGTTCGCGAGGAGGAAACTGCGGATCGAGACCGACCGAATGAAGACCCGATACGACCAGCCGGCGGATTCCACGAGGACGACCTGGTCTGGCTCTTCAATCCATTACGGAAGTATGCCTGTCACCTGAACTGCAGAAGTCCTGGGAGTGCCCGTACCGAGTCGTGAAACGGATCAACGATGTCGTCTACAGGATCCAGCGGAGCCCGGGGGCGAAGATGAAGATCCTGCATCGAGATCGCCTGGCAGCCTACGGAGGGACACAGGCGGACCAATGATTGATCGGGACGATCGGCCTTTTAGGAAGTTGGTGGTGTTACGGCTGTGAGTTGTTTCGTCGCCTCGCCGGTTGAGTCACAGCTACTCCGGGCTGTGCTCTGCCTCAGTGTATTACGTGCGCCTTACGCAACAGGGCTACTAGGGCAAAGGGATGGTCCAGAATATTCGTGACCCAGCCAGTGATGGAAACCTCGAGAAGCCGTGAATCCTGAACGGGTCTAGAAACATTTATTAAGTCACCAGCCTGCTATATAAGAGCGACCTGGCAAGCGGGGTGGACAGTGTTTTTCGAGCTAGTGCGAGCGTTTACCTTGAGCGACAGTTGTTGGCGACGTGACTTGCATAACCCTAGTGAAGCTGATTCTCTTGACAGCGAAGGAGTGTAAAGCCTACAGAGGAACTGTGTCTTGAACGAGTGTGTTTTCCAGTGCAGCAGAGGTTAGTGTGGTGAATTGCGAAAGCGCCGGGGGCTGTTTCCCTAGCCAGTGGACAGCGAAGCAGAGTGTAGTGGTGAGTGACCGGCTATCGTAAATAACGGTAGCTTGCGTATTCTAGGAAGTGTTGCAGGTAGTTCTATCGAGGCCACCAGTCTAATTAGGAGGAATTAACTTCTGTGGCTTCTTGACAAGTGAAAGGCAAGTGTTCCCTACGAGAGGAAATTAGAGTGGGATACTAATTGCTTGTATTTGCTATTTGTGTGGTGTATTTTTCCGGCCCGCAATAAAGCTAACACGTTTCTTTAAAGGAACATTTGTGTTTGTGATTTCACCCACCGTAATCCAGTTAACGGAAGTGCCACTAGGGGGTGACACGTAACAAACGTATACAAATCAACCAGCATGGGGTGAGCTTGGCAAAGGTATGGGAAAGCCCACTTACATGGGTAGGAGCGATCATCCTTTCAAAGTTAAGGGCCGACCACAGCGAACAAATTATGGTAAATATTCTTTCGTTAACTGGGCCATTGATAACTGGAACTTTCTACCTGCCGCACTCTTAGAGCCTTTTCCCAAACATATAGGTGAGTTTAAGGAAAGACTGACGATTTGTGTAAATACTCCAGTTTAATTGTTAATTGTTATTGACGTGTTATGTATAATTATGTATTTGTTATGTATACCCAATTTGCCACCAGGGGACACACACCCAATTGCAAATAAATGAATGAAATGAATGAATCCGTCAGCAAACAGCACTCACTTTCTGCACTATAGGTCTAACTATAGTATGCATAATTCACAGCAGATCAGTTTGTGGTCTGTTTCATGAGAGTTGACCCTGAATACTGTACAATTCCCTATCAATTTACTAAATTCAAAGACAGTAATGATATAGTCTATAAATGATCTGGTTCCTCTACCATACCTGCCAACTTTTGAAAAGGGCTATCAGTAAAACTCACGCGCGAAAAAAAAAACTAACGATTTTCGACATACCCCGGCTTGACGAAAATAATAATACTTCTGGGCTACAAAATACAATAGTTCATGCTTTCAACAGGATACTTCAATGAAATCATATCTACTTACATGATTTGTAGATGAACATAACAATCAAGAAGAAATCCATGTTAATCAGCAGCAGGCGAAGTGAATATTGGTTTGGAGCAGACATAACAGGACTTCTTTGATAGATTAAGCTGATATACGATAATTGAAAAAGGATTTAAACAATAAAACTTGTTTAACGTAACACAGGCAAGAAATAATATAATACACACTGCAAATCACATGCTAGTTCGACTTTAAAGTCATGGTTGTGGCCATTTTAGCTTCCTGCAAAAAGTCTTGAGAAAATGTTTTGTCATAACAGGGACCAGAACTCCTGGTCTTCAAAATAGAAATAGACTCCAGAGATTCATAGGACATGGATGACCTGAACCGTGTTCTATTTTTCTTCACAAGGCTAAAAACACGTTCACATTCTGCATTGCTATGGGGTATGGTGAGAATAGAGAGCAATACTCTAGAAATTCGGTTACACTTAAGAAGTCCATCGGCTCCACGAATTCTTGATATTTGTGCCCAACTGCAATCACTTGCAGCATCTTGATGTGCAGCCAAAGTGTCATCTACCTGAAGAGCTGTGAACTGCCCCTGAAGCTCATTCACCACCTCATCTGTAGTTTCATTCTCTTCCTTGCATAACATGATAGGAAACTTTTCCAAGAAAAAACGAATGGAAGAAAACTGTGCATCTTCAATTTTGTCTAACCTAGCAACTTGAGCATTCTTTAACACGTCATCCTTGAGTGGAAACTTGTTGATGATTTAGTCACAGGCAGTACAAAAGTAGTTTCTCACTGATGAAAACAAAAGGGACTTATCTGTATCCGGTCCGTTCTGAAGGCACTTAACAACTTCAGATGATGCATTTTTTGCCATTTTATTTACAATGCACAACTATATTTCTTTGCAACTTCCGATGTGGGAAACATCTTCTTAAATAAAGCACCAGCATGATCAGCCGCACTTAAGGGCACATTGTGTTCCACCAAAAAGGAAGTAAACAGACACTCGGCCCTAATTACGTCACTGTCAACGTTTCCAGACTTAGCAAAAAAGGTGTTGATTTTCTTGCTATCTTCCTTCGATTTAGCATGTGTTTACCGCACTTCACATGATTACTTAAATCGTTTTTTCCACCATGTGCAATATTAATATCACACCCACATACCGTGCAAAAGGCACATTTTTCTCCCTTTCTTGATTTTAGTATGCACGGAAAATCAACCGAGTATGATTATTTAAATGTCTGGAAGTACTGTTTCTTGTTGGATTTGTTCATTCTCGATATCTACTAAAACATCGAAAGGAACCTGGATCATTGAACGTCACATAAAATTATAACATTGAACACAATGCCAAGCTCGTGAAAAAAGAATATGCACATTGTAGAAAAAAACCACACACACACGTGGAACGAAGGTAATTAGTCCAAGGAATACAGGAAACTGCGAAGCACGAAGTTATAGCACAAAAACTCGAACGCTTCATTAAAATATGCCATAACCTTAAAAGACGGAAACATTCAAGGAACGCCAACTTCGCGAACAATGAACAACTAACGTGGTCAAAGAATATGGTTTAAATCGCAACGAGCAAACGGAGCGGAACAAAGAATATGCGAAGCAGAGCCTGTCGACACCTAAGATTCACATGGAAGAACGGTTATCCCGGCTTCAAATTCAATTACAATGACGACACAAACATCACACGGTTAAAAGTACGAATCATATCAAAGAACGAGTTATCGACTATCGTGGACTTGCCTTCGACCCACGCAAACAATCGATTGTACGGAAGTGGGCGGTATTATCGAATGTAAATTATCGTTTCAAATTTTTGTCCGCGAAATCGTAAAATGACACCGTTCATCCGTAAAACCGTAAAATGCTGCAATTTCCGTAAATTTTACGGATAAACCGTAAAAGTTGGCAGGTATGCTCTACCCTCCCATGCGTATTTGTGAATCTCCTTATGCTTCGAGAATGAGTTTGCTACAGATAACCCCATGCTAGCACAGACGTCCAATAAACATTTCCCATTGGTGTTCACTTCCCTATCCTCACCCCATTACCTTCTCATACCCCTCAGTTCTATCTCCTATCCTAGCATTGATATCCCCCATCAGTCCTATTGTCAACACGCCAGGAGATGGCATTTCAACACACTGTGACTGGGGTGCGGGGGTACCTAAATGTATTGGCTTCGCGCATGCCAATGGTAGTTTATCGCAGCAGACGACTCGCAGCCAGTGAAAGAAGGAATGTGCTGAGTGAGTGATGCAAATAGTGACCAACTTAATGTTTTTGGAATGCGCGATACGCAGTGAGCGGAAAGACATCTGCAGTTCAAACCCAACTGCCATCTCCTGGTGCCATATCAATATACTATCCTTATTGTTAATTCTCACTACCACATTACTTAGTGCCTCAAAAATCCGTCTACTCCGTCCTGATCTGCCCCTTCACATGGAGCATACACTGAAACAATCCTGACCGATTTCCAGACATTTCCAAATCTATCCACATTAATCGTTCATTTAAGTACCACACAGCAACTATGTTATGCTCCAAGGTTTTCTTATCATACAGCCCTACTCCATACTTTGCCCTGCCTCGTTTTACACCTGACAGGTACACCTTGTAATCTGCTACTTCCTCCTCACTAGCTCCCATCATCTGAAATTCACTAATCCCTAGAATATCAAACCTCATCCTATTTGTTGACTTAGTTATTCTACTTTCTTCCTTTCATAACCACCCTGAACATTAATTGCACCTCATTGAATACCAGTTCGATTGCTTGTTCGTTTCCAAGGAGTTCCTGATCTGTCAGATGGGAGTGGGACTCCATCACTCCCATAGGTCCGAGGCTTGCTCATGACATTTTCAGCAGGTTTAAGAAGTCCAAGTGAAGCAGGTTGCTAGCCCTACTTACACAGGGCCCAACGAGTTTCACCTTAGGGAACAAACAAGGGAGTTGAGTAGTCCTAGCTGCCTGAGTGGAAGGCCAAGACTCAGAATATGTCCAAGATGCCCACTCCTATTCCATAGTAACTGGTATCTTGACTGTTGGGATCTCTTACTAGGTCAGTCAGCCATTGCCCATGGTTCATGGACTAGAAGGCCAACTACACCATGAGCCATGAAATCTCCTTCATTCTAAGATTATTCGAGCAATTACTTTGCTCTCGTTAATTTAATTATTAATGATTTTCTAGTGGTGCGGGAAACATAAGAATATAATTTACTGTTGGACAATGTGTAGACCTATTTTTGCTCTTACGGTGGCAGGCTAAACCATATATGCTTAGACTGTGTCAATTGAAGAAGTTGGGCTAGAAGAACCAAATTACTGGTAAAACCCTATTCTGTAGGTCATAATCAACCAGTTCTCTCTAACAACATACATTAGCCTAGTACAGTGAGAGCCTTCCCAATATAAAGGAGCTTTGCCGGGACGTGTGACTAGTCACCGAAAATTGGCTGGCATCTACCGTTACACAACAGCGGTTTGGGAATCGCATGTGGTTATAGCATCGATTACATTCCCAGCTGGCAGATACCATAGTTCAGAGTTAAGACTGTAACACTTTGGGAGTGATGAATAAAGTACAAAACTACTTAAATTAATATTATAGCTTTCATTTGGTCAATAGAAAAAGCATTCCAATAATCTGAAATAAATTACATGTGGTTAAGATTTATGTATATTGTTGTGGACTATAGAAGAAGTCTTCAATGTGATTAAGATTTATATATATTGTTGCAGACTGTGTAAGAAGTCGTCAATAGTCCATAACAATATAGATAAATCTTAATCACATGTAATTTATTTCAGGTCATTTTTCACATATTCCAGTAATTGAAATTATTTTCTTATTGACCGACTGAAAGCTACAAACGAGTGGTGGCTGAGGAGAGAAGAAAGTGGATGGAAGAGTGGACAAGGATGATGGAGGAGGATAGTGAAGATACCAAAAAGGTCCTATATGGGATGGTTAAAAGTAAGAGGAGGTATGATATTATCAATAAATGATAAAAATGGTCCGGTTAGCTCAAACAATGCCAGCGTTTCGCCCCAGTGTGCCGTTGGGCTAGTCAGTTGGTACAGACACACCTACCAATACGAGTGGCCAGCACATACTGAGAAGGCCATGCAAGACACAAAATACAAGCAGTATTGACGTCACGAGCATGCCAATGTGCTACGGGAGTCAAACCCCCTTTCATAAAAACAAAAGCCCTACCTTGGCAATCCAAATAAGGTTTTGAATATTCTCGAAGGGAATATGATGTAGTTTCCATTTGAGCGGATGAATTATCAATAAATGATAAAAATGGTCCGGTTAGCTCAAACAATGCCAGCGTTTCGCCCCAGTGTGCCGTTGGGCTCGTCAGTTGGTACAGACACACCTACCAATACGCGTGGCTAGCACATACTGAGAAGGCCATGCAAGACACAAAATACAAGCAGTATTGACGTCACGAGCATGCCAATGTGCTACGGGAGTCAAACCCCATTTCATAAAAACAAAAGCCTTACCTTGGCAATCCAAATAAGGTTTTGAATATTCCCGAAGGGAATATGATGTAGTTTCCATTTGAGTGGATGAATTATCAATAAATGATAAAAATGGTCCGGTTAGCTCAAACAATGCCAGCGTTTCGCCCCAGTGTGCCGTTGGGCTCGTCAGTTGGTACAGACACACCTACCAATACGCGTGGCCAGCACATACTGAGAAGGCCATGCAAGACACAAAATACAAGCAGTATTGACGTCACGAGCATGCCAATGTGCTACGGGAGTCAAACCCCCTGCTTGTATTTTGTGTCTTGCATGGCCTTCTCAGTATGTGCTGGCCACGCGTATTGGTAGGTGTGTCTGTACCAACTGACGAGCCCAACGGCACACTGGGGCGAAATGCTGGCATTGTGTGAGCTAACCGGACCATTTTTATCATTTATTGATAATTGAAAATGAAAATCCACAGCCTGCTTCCAGTCTCCGACCGGGTCAGGAATGGAATGAATGAAGCCCCCATCTAGCGGCGAGGATATGAACTGTGCCGGCTGCCGAGGCCTGACGCACTCCTCTGGGGCAATGATTAAATGAATGACAGATGAAATGAAATGATAGTGGAGAGTGTTGCTGGAATGAAATTTTGACAGGGAAAACCGGAGTACCCGGAGAAAAACCTGTCTGCCTCCGTTTTGTCCAGCACAGATCTCACATGGAGTGACCGGGATTTGAACCACGGACCCAGTGGTGAGAGGCCGGCGTGCTGCCGCCTAAGCCACGGAGGCTCTATTTATTGATAATTCATCCGCTCAAATGGAAACTACATCATATTCCCTTCGGGAATATTCAAAACCTTATGAGGTATGATATGACGGACTACATTCGAACGTTGAACAAAAGTGGTCGAGAAGTAGGGAATGAGGATGAACTCGAGATCATGTGGAGGGAGTACTTTGACGAACTATTCAACCCGAATGGTGACCCTGATGAAGAAATAGAGGAACTGGGAACAGAAATGGACTTGACATGGAGGGAAGAGGAGGATGCAGTGAGGAAGATGAAAGAAGGGGAGTCACCAGGAACAGAAAAGGACTTAACATGGAGGGAAGTGGAGGACGCAGTCAAGAAGATGAAAGGCACCAGATCTGGACGAGATATGTGTAGAGATGCTGAGAGCGGCAGGAGAGGTGGGGATGCAATGGCTATATCGAGTAATGAGGGCTGTATGGAAAGAGAGGAGGACCCCTGAGGACTGGAAGAAGGGAATAATTGTCCCAATCTTCAAGAAAGGTAGCAGAAAGGAGTGCAAGAATTATTGGGGGATTACATTGATGAGCCATTGTGCGAAGATAAAGTTTAGCATAAGCAAAAGCGAGTGGATGATCACAACCAGGAAGAAGGAGAGAGTCACAACGGGAATAACAATTGGCGGGAAAGAATTGAGTTTTGGAAAAGAGAATTCGGGCAAAAATAGAAGGAAAGATGAGAGAAGAACAACATGGCTTCAGAGCAGGAAGGTCCACAGTAGATCAAACTTTTGCTGTAAGACAGTTGCAGGAAAAACATTATGAATATGGAATAGACCTACTGATGGCCTTCCTGGACATTGAAAAAGCATATGGTAGTGTATGTAGAAGTAAGGTATGGAAGGCTTTGGAGAAGAGAGGAGTAGGAAAGCAGACTATATGGAAGATAAGGGAGATGTACAATGGAAGTATAAGCTGTGTGAAAGTAGGAGGAGAGAGATCAGATTGGCTGGAACAGAAGAATGGCTTGAGGCAAGGAAGTGCACTTTCATCGCTACTCTTCATTGTAGTAATGGACGATATATTGACCAGAGTGGCGGAAGTGATTGGCAAAAGAAGGATGAAAGTAATGGCATTTGCAGAAAATTTGATGATCTGGGGAAACATGGAGGAGGAAGTACAGGAAGAAATAGTACTTGGATATGCGATGAAGTTTAGCATAAACAAAAGAGAGTGGGTGATCACAACCAGGAAGAAGGAGAGAGTCACAACGGGAATAACAATTGGTGGAAAAGAATTGAGAAAAGTAGAGAGTTTCAAGTATCTGGGAAACATGATACAAGAAAATAGAAGAAACGACAGAGAAGTAAATGAGCAGGGAAGGCAAGCAGAATTATTCAGGAAAAGTGTTAGGAGCCTGGTATGGAGTAAGGATGTCCCTCAAAACAGCAAAAGGGTCATATATAGGACGTACTACGTTCCAATCCTGACGTATGCCTCCGAGACCTGGGTTATGAAAGGAAGGGGGCGAAGCAGAATACAGGCTAGTGAGATGAAATCCTTGAGAAGCAGTATTAGAGTGAAAAAGGTGGACAGGTTAAGAAATGAGAAGATCAGAGAATTAGTCAAGGAGGGAGCATTACAGGATAGGATAGAGGAATCAAGGCTTAAATGGTATGGGCACGTTAAGCGAATGGATGGGAGGAGGATACTCAGGAAGATACACGAGATGAAAATAGAGGGAAAAAGACCTGGAGGAAGGCCAAGAGATAAGTGGCTGAAGGGGGTGGAGGACTGCGTGAGAAAGAAAGGAGAAGACTGGACCAAGGTGGTGATGGAGAGATGATGGGAAGACAGAAGACGATGGAGAGGCCTATGTTCCAAACAGACCCGGCCAGTGGCTGGAAACTGTTCAAGATGATCATGAATTAAAAAGACGGAACCCGTACCAGGAAAGTTAGTAGAACATTCAATACGGACCTAATATGGAGAATAATACTCTTATGAAAGCAACAATATTAATTGTTAATGATGCAACACTGAAAAATGGCTTCAAAGTTATGACTACTTAAATTAGCTGAAATATCTCATGTAAGGATAAATAATAATTGTTGAAATGATGTACTAATAGATGGTTTCTCTTCCGCTGTTTATAACCCACCCGCCATCCTCTTTTTATAGCACGACTTATATAGTGAAATTTCAGTTGTGACTGGCATTGTGGGCGTGATTCATAGGATAAATAACATGTTGCCAACTCCACGCATACGGTACAGTGTGGTGTTTGTTTTATGCTGCGCTTGCTCTACTCAATTTGTTCTCTTTGTTGTGTTTCTATGTTAAGAAGGCTTTATACACAAAAACAAACCTAACCTGGGGCAAACACCCCAGACCCCCTTGTTTGTAGTACAACCAGTAATTTTTGGCCAAACAGAAGCCAATAGTTTCTCGCTCCGCTTGCTGAGCTTGTTATGCATGACCTGTGTTGTGTATAATGTGTACCATACATTGGCAACAGTGAAATGACGTCTTGGTAACAGATGCCTCTTTCAGTAGCAATTGAGCAACAATGAGCCATGACAGTTGCCATCGTTGGATGAACAATAAATAATGACTAGTCACATATTTACGTGGGAGCCTCCGTGGCTTAGGCGGCAGCACGCCGGCCTCTCACCACTGGGTCCGTGGTTCAAATCCCGGTCACTCCATGTGAGATCTGTGCTGGACAAAACGGAGGCAGACAGGTTTTTCTCCGGGTACTCCGGTTTTCCCTGTCAAAATTTCATTCCAGCAACACTCTCCACTACCATTTCATTTCATCTGTCATTCATTTAATCATTGCCCCAGAGGAGTGCGTCAGGCCTCGGTAGCCGGCACAGTACATATCCTCGCCGCTAGATGGGGGCTTCATTCATTCCATTCCTGACCCGGTCGGAGACTGGAAGCAGGCTGTGGATTTTCATTCATTTTCACATATTTACGTAATTTAGCACATATTTCCTGAGCAGTAGTAATACTGTAATGGACAGTAATTTCAATTGGTAATGACTCTCGGAATATCAAATAAGGTATGAAAATGACATATATTAGGTAAGTGCAAGTGTAGGATCCTGGTTCATCACTCCTGAAATATTACCGTTGAGACGAGGTGACGTACATCCCGTGAACATGATTAGGTATTGAACAAAACATGGAAGTTTCCTAGTGAAAACTAATCTTCTCAAGAAGTAGTCTTCCAGTAAATGTGTTCGTATGTTTCAGCGCCATGCGATTGTTACGTGTGGGGAACCTCAAACAAGAGGTATACGGAAACAATTCGCATACTCTCAAGAACGAAGTAACTGCAGGCATATCAGTGAGGATGAATTTCAGCAAGTGTACCAAAACTTGAGTATTTTACAGACTTGTAATATATTGGTTGTATGTCGGCTCTGCAAACTTTGAGCCCTACAAACCAAGTAGGCCTACTCTGATTGTGACCTGACAACATATTCCGCATGCTTTGTTTTTAGTATTCTCACAAACATTTACACTCCACACGTGAATGAAATGTACAAAGTAGTCGGTAAAATCAAAATCCCCTTCCCTAGGCCTTACAACTGTGGGAACATAAAAGGGCTACCATGGTGCTCAAGAGTTTATCCAGGAATTATTTCCACCAGCATAGATAGGGCCCCTTCTGTTTGAATTTCTTGCCATTGTTGTGGTCTAGAAGTACAGTATGTATTGAGATTGTTTGATTCCCAGCTCTGGAATATCTTACAATGAGCCTCATAAGGACAACTGAGAAGAGGTTGGTACAAGTCTTATTACAGTTAAGTACAGAATTTAGTGGCAGGAAGAGGAAAGATAGAATTGAATGGGAAAATTCTAGAAGTGGTTAAAAGTTTCAAGTACTTGGGAAGTGTGATCACAGAAGATGGAAGGATAACTGAGGAAATTGGAAAGAGAATACAACAAGCGAACAGTTTTTACCAGAGCATAAGGGGGTATTCTGTGGAACCGAGATGTCCCAAAGAAATGAAAAAATGTATTATATTCAACCTACTACAGACCCATACTAACATATGCAGCTGGAGCGTGGACTACTACAAAAAGAGAGGAGAGTAGAATACAAGCCGCGGAGATGAAATTCCTAAGAGGTATAGAGGGCAAGACCAGAAGAGATAAGAGTTAGAAATGAAGAGATTAGAGAAAGGACAGGAATCTTGAAGCTGCAGGACAGGATAGAAACAACAAAGTTAAAGTGGTATGGACATATGATGAGAATGGGAGAGGAGAGAGTACCAAAGAAAACTTTCTGTGAAAAGATGACAGGGAAGAGACCACGAGGAAGGCCCCGAAAGAGATGGGCAGATACAGTGTGGGAGTGTGTAGAGAAGAGAGGAGGAAAACCTGAAGAAGTACTAAAAACAGGAGAGGAGTGGTGGAGAGACAGGAAACGTTGGAGGTCCTTAATTCACAACCCGACCCAGGAAGCTGGAAACGGGAAATGAAGATGATGATGATGATGTATTCTGAGTGGGTCGTGGCATCCTTGTTGATATCGCATAATACCATAATTACAAGAACTTCTGCACACAACAGTCATGGCCAAAATAAATATGTATAATTGGTCTGCCTTGGGTTTATGTGGGTATCTACCCACATAACCTAACGACAGTACTTTTCGAGGATCCAACCAGCCTTCGGGCTGACTACCTAACAGACAGAATTGGAGTGAATATGAATACACACACAGTGGGAGGAATGGAAGACAAATGAAACAATTTGTAAACCTAGTTAAAATGTACCTTAGAGAAAGAAAATAGGCTGGTGTCCATATTATTTTTCATGAGAAACCTAATAGAATTTATCACCACCCGGCCAAGTACAGATATTTGTTACCATACTGAGGTAGGGCCTATGTACATCAACAAAAACAATGTGTGTAGACCAAAGACATAAAATGCAGTATTTTTTCGTAACAACGTACTGTAAGTAAGATACTTTCACAAATCTTTGACTTCTTATGGAGTACCGGTATGGGTTTTCCTCAATGGTACATAACACAGAACATAACCAAATAAATTTAATCATCAATTAAATAATTATAACTTTCAAAGCAATACTAAGTTTTCCTAGGCTAGATCCTACTTTATCAAACATGATATTCAGTCATACACACATATACAACACCACTTTAAAAATGATATTTCGATTATTATTCATAAAAAGAAATAATTAAATTAACATTCTCTTGGCATGAAAACTATTTTAAATATATTTTAAAATATATTTTAAATATATCTTCTAGCACAATAAACAAAATGGCAAACACTATTGAAAATATGCAGTGGTATCAACAAGTCCAAAAGTGTCTCCTTATAATACTGATATGTGTGAGAAATATGAAGTTTTGCTTTCCATGTTTTTACTGCCATTACTATTCACTCTAAAAATCAGCCTATCTTGATGTCATTATCGTCGGTACGCCACTGCTGATATGGTTTAATGTTACAAACAGTTAAGCGGTTGTCGAGTTCAATCCCGGTTCAGTCCAATGGCATTAAGTCCGCGACAACCTTGTGTAGGCATATTTACAGACACTTCAATTTTAATTTGGTTGACCTGTGCAATAAAACACACAAAATGAACCTTGTATTTCACAAGATAGACCGGAGTTTGACAGCCAGAGTGAACAGCCGTTGAGATAAGCAAACAGCGGACGTGTCATGCCTCTCGTATAGATCATTGCATCACAGGGTGCTTCCTCACAGAATGATGATACTGCATGTGTATACGAGACATACTACAGGTAGCTTCCACACCAAGAGATACCATTGAAGGTTCGAGTGCGACTTTAATCATTAGCATTTTAAGATTGTTGAAATACGACATCTCTCCATTCTTCAGCTTCTGTTGAGGCAGATTAGCTGTTAGAATTGAACTTAAGGGTGACAATCACTTTGATTACACTGATGTATTTATAGCCGAAGAAAACATTTATCAAAATCATCATATCAGTGATGCGACTGGATACCCGATGGGCCTTAACTGGTGTTTCAAAGGATGTATCCTGTTCCTCACACTTACTTCCTTCTTTAATAATAATCCTTCTAACAGTCCTCTCTG
This sequence comes from Meconema thalassinum, assembly GCA_946902985.2. NCBI lineage: Eukaryota > Metazoa > Arthropoda > Insecta > Orthoptera > Tettigoniidae > Meconema > Meconema thalassinum. The sequence continues at coordinate 170,116,112 of OX336389.2, read as the reverse complement.
GCACTATCCTGCCACTTTTTTCAGAGGAATTAAGACCTCACCTGATGCTCCTTCACTTTTCATACACAAATGCACATTATTTATAACTTCACGAGTTTGAATGAGAAGTTTGATTGAATAGGTGGCATTTCGCTCAGCTCACTAACACAATCTCCACTGTAAGTAACACAACATGCACACAATAAACTAGAAGTAACTACGATAATATCAGTCTACTACAGTATTTCATTCATTCATCAGAAGGGCATACAGCATGATTATGACACAGTCTGGCTTATCGCACCACTGGCAACTCGTGGGTCAATTGCACATGCCTGAGGCTCGCCTGTACGACTGCGCAACTGGGGCTGACCGGCCAAAATCGCTAGCGAAAACTGTATATTGCAATTATAATATGCGTGGGCAAATGAGAAATAGATACCGTATATACCCGAATATAAGACGAGGCCTAGTTATCAATTGCTTCTTACAGATTTTTTCAAAAAAATACTCACTAACTCATAACTTGCACAATATATGCCCTCAAGGTCGTGCTTTCATTTTTATAACGTCTCGTGTTATCGGGAATCCCTCTGCCCGCTTTTCCAAGACATAATCTATAATTTCTTTGTTCAAGAATGGGAGACGTTATTAAATTAAGATACGTTGATCACTCAATTACTGCTCGTAAAACTGACTGGCTGTTCTTGTACAGGTTGTTTTAAAACATATTTCCATATGCTTTCGAACATATAATTTATCCGCTTAAAATAACATGTATGCGTTAATCCTAACCTCAAAATGTACGCTATTCGTATATGCATGGTAATTCAACATAACAAACCATATTTTAATCTTCATTAACGCAATGATTTGTTGTGAGTTACAAGATGCCAACACAACATACTACTTTGCAATTTATTTTTTTTTATTACCCTGAATATAAGACGACCCCAAGTTTTTATAACACAAAAAGTGGGGAAAAACCTCGTCTTACATTTGGGTATATACGGTAATAATGCATGCGTCACTGAGTGGCAAGGCTGTGATGCTTATATTGCATTACCTTCCACTTTGCAACAATAGTATCACCTATTTATTCCCCGATTCTATTGTTGACACAAGTAACATTATCTTAGTCTAGTAACTTTTATTCCCCGATTCTATTGTTGACACAAGTAACATTATCTTAGTCTAGTAACTATCAGTTATGGCTTTACGATCGACACACAGTATAAAAATTCCAGGAGATATGGAAAAACAAAGGAGAATTACGAATTTTACATAAACAGGATTATAGTAAAGCCACCATAACTTCCGACTTGACGTTTCAGTGTTAGGCTAGAGTTTCGTTCGCTAAATCGCAACATCGCGAACAAAACTCAATATATCATGATATATCGATTTGAATGGATGCCCGTGATTGTCTAGTTAAAGTGATTTTCCTTCTGACCGCTGGACAACACTAGGCTAACAATGAAACGTCAAGTCGGAAGTAATGATGGCTTTACTATAATCTTGAGAATGAGAATGTTGCGGCATCTAAATACAAAATTCATTAGGCTTCATGTAACACTGAGGTAAATGCAAATGATGCTGAATAAGCACAGTAAAAGAATTCAAACGGATCCATAATATCGGCATTGTGACAATACCTCGTTATCTGACACAGTTCTTCCTTTCCACTCTTTTCCTTATAATTGGCCATGCCTATGTGGATATGAAGGGACCACAGGAAAAAGGGGGAATATCACTCAAAATGTAAAATCGAGATATCAGCACGATCTGGTAGGTCTCTTTGCGATGTATTGAAGGCACAATTGTGTCTGGCTAAGAACAATGAGGGTCGTGAGAAAATTATGTTTCAAGTTGACGCATACATATAAGTAATGAAACTTGAAAACTACTGTAGTTTCCTGAACATTTTACATTCCCCCTTCTTCCCGTGGACCCTTCATATACAGTCCTACACAACAATTTATGTTAGGTGATTTTCCTTTAAATTATGAGGCAGCATAGTTCTGTAGATGTAAATACTGTTGGAAGCTAGTAAACAGATGTAAAGAATCAAATGGAACAACATTGTCAGACAAGTGGTATTCCTGTAGAAACGGGTAAATAGACTGGCATCTCTCTATCAGGCACATTACTCAAGTGATATGGAAGGTATCTAGGTTGCTTCATATAATTATCATCTTTTGTCCCCCACCCATACAGTTTGAATTCCCCCCCATGGACTCAAAAAATTGTGCGATGTGGATTCATGGCCACAGAGCCCCAGCCGAGCCCAGCATTGCTGTAAAAACTAGTGCCAGGCTCCTCTATTTCATCTTCCTACCCCAAATTGTACTAGGGCATCTAAGGATCAAGATGTATTTTGTGTTCCCGCCTTATTGAGCCCTTGTCATTTCTTATCAGACACCCACATTTTTCGAGGGATCACACCTCTTTGATTCTATCTTTCTGTTTACCCATCTTTCACCTGTGAGTGGGGGTGGGTTGAATGCACCCACTACATTCTCTACCGGTCTCATAAAAGATGACTAAAAGGGCAAGGTGTGTATAACCCAGCACACATGGTCATACCCTGAGTATCCCCAGCGATTTACAGCACCCACACAGGTTCACGACTGCTGAGCTCAGGAGTTTGTGACCCCGAGGGATTCTTAAGGTGGGTCCGTTCGATCAACCTATTTTCATAATATGAAATATAAGCTTATGAGATCACCTTTTGTCTGTGTGAGTGCACACAAATGTGTGTGTGTACCCACCTAATAAGTTTGGATTGATTGGAAGGATTTCAATCAAGGATTTATTTTTACCCTGCCCAACCCCGAATGTACAGGGTCATCAATTTAAGTCTCGCATCCGATACCGATCACGGCGCGGCAAGCTCTCGCGCTGACACCCGCTCGCTGGCCGGTAAAAAGTGCGCGACTTCTCCCCACTACTTCGCGTCAACATACAGTCATTTAATAGCAATTTCTAGTGAAAATAATTATCTACAAACTTACCTGGTTTTACAAGAAATGTTCAAAGGGTTGTCCGTCAGCTCGCAAGCATGCCTGGCACCTCGTAAACAAGTTTCTAGACACACGGCGAATTTCTTCCTGGGTGACGTTCGTTATAACATGGCGAATATTTTCTTTTAACTCCTCACTTGTGTGAGGATTGTTTGCATATACCTTTCCTTTCAGCATTCCCCAGAGGTAATAATCACATGGATTTAAATCGGGTGATCTGACGGGATAATTAACTATACGGTAATTGAAAACTTCCCGTATTACTGCCAAGGAGTGATTAGCTGTGTGCGCCGTTGCATTATCTTGCATGAAGTAACCATTGTTCTTTTCTTCGTCCGCGAGTTCATGAAAGAACGGTCGTATGATTAGGTCAATGTAACGGTTAGAATTAATTGTTTCGTGGAAAAAAATATAGGTCCTATAATTCTGCGAGAAGTTATCGCACACCACACTCCAACTTTCACATCATAAAGCGGCGGCCGGACATGCAACCGAGGTGGATTTTCAGCGCTCCAGTAGCGATTGTTTTGGCTGTTCACATAACCACTTAAGCGAAACGAAGCCTCGTCACTAAAAAATTGCCCCGAGACTGCACTGTATGTTAGGTCAAATCAACTAGCACTTCACAAGCTTGAATACGCCGGAGATACTGACAACTTATTGCAACATTGCCGATCGCAGCTCACGTGTTCGTTGCGGGGAGAACTCCAAGGCCACCTTGACTGGCCTAGCGGCCGCATCTGCCAAGGCCACCTTGACCGGCCTAGCGGCCGCATCTGCCAAGGCCACCTTGACCGGCCTTGCGGCCGCATCTGCCAAGGCCACCTTGACCGGCCTTGCGGCCGCATCTGCCAAGGCCACCTTGACCGGCCTTGCGGCCGCATCTGCCAAGGCCTCCTTGACCGGCCTAGCGGCCGCATCTGCCAAGGCCTCCTTCACCGGCCTACCGGCGCGTACATGCGGGAAATAAAATGATGACCCGGTACTTTCCAAATTACAATAAGTTAGTGTCGCCAATCCAATATGGCGACTGTATAAAATATTTCACCAGTAATCAATAACTCCAAAACTATAACAGCAACCAATCTGATATTTTGTAAGTTAATAAAAGACTATTACACAAGTTCCTATCATGATACTTTCAAAATTCTGACAAGCACAATGCCAACAAGTTCGAATAGACTATTTAAATGGGCGTTTCTGGTAAAATCATCTCTTTGCAGTGAAACTTGGCACAGTAAATCTTTATTTAGAACTTAAGCTATAGGCATCCAATGCAATTAAAATGTTTTGAAAAATTTAAAATATACGGTATTATTTTCTGTATCCTAATCAAAGTGATCGAAGTGAAACTTCGCATAATGAACCACTACAATAATATTTATCTACTGATACATAACTCGATGGGCTACATATAATAAAATGGTCAACCTGAAGTGACCATTTCAGCTGTGTGAGGAGGGAGGGGTAAGGAAGTAATGGGTAGGGGTGAGGCTTCTTTTTGGAGCTTGTGCTAGGGTGGTTGGTTGTTAAGACGCTCATGTTTTTTTTGGGAAATGTGTAGAATTCTTGCATCTTTTGCTATTTCAGTCAAGTTGTAATTTTCCTCTTCCATATGTATTGCCATTGGGGAATGATTTTTGTATTTATAAGCATTAATGTGTTCTTTGTATCTGGTGTTCATGTTGCGGCCCTACTCCCCTTTTCACAAGTCAAACCACTTCATGAACGATACCACACCAAGCCATAACTCGGGCTAGAAACCCTTCTCTAGAACTTGAAGCTTTCCTTGTTAAAACAGAGGCCATGCATGCTATGTTCGATGCGTGACCAGATAGACCAAAGTGTGACTATTTTGAGGACTGATTAGTGTTTTGATTAAGGCTAAATGTCCCGTTTTTTAGTTTGTACTTCTGACACCACGTAGCAGCACCAGAGTGAGAACATTTCTTTTTTCAGTTTTCTCTTGAACGAAAGCTCGTATTTGCGATCTGAAAACCACTATGTATACTAGACTGCAATTGAATTGATATTAATTCGATGCATTTCCCAAAATGTGAAAAACAAAAAAGTTACCAACAGTTTTTTATGTCCTCGCTTAAAATATGAAAAAAAAAACTGGTAATACGAAAATAGAGATTTATTTCCTGATTTTCAGTATTCTCTTGAACGAAAGCTCGTATTTGCGATCTGAAAACCACTATGTATACTAGACTGCAATTGAATTGATATTAATTCGATGCATTTCCCAAAATGTGAAAAACAAAAAAGTTACTAACAGTTTTTTATGTCCTCGCTTAAAATATGAAAAAAAAACCTGGTAATACGAAAATAGAGATTTATTTCCTGATTCCAATGCATTTTTCAGAATTAAAATCGGATGAATGGAATCGACAGCATTAGTTTGGGAATTGTTTTGAAAAGGGTGGTAGGCGGCGCGGCCACACAAGATCTCTTGCGCAAGGAAAATGATGAACACGCTGACAGGGCCGAGTGAGAATGGGACGATTTCACGACAGGAAGGAGTTGTCTTCCTCTTGTCATAAATATTATAGTTCGACGAGTTACGTGTACAAGTGCCTAGGCGTGGAACAATATCCGAGCAGTAAAATTATACTGTAGTAGTGTCACAATATGTAACGTTGACACAATGTGTTCGTACAGATACCTTTCTTACTTCCTCAAACATTCTTGTTGATAATAATACATTGTAGGGGCTTGGGACATCTTGGTCATCAGTACCTTTGGCTGACTGTGTGGCTCAGCGGTAACGTTCTCGTTTGCTGAGTTCAAAGTTGCAGGATCGAATCCTGGTGCTGCCAGTTGGCATTTGAGGGTGCGCAAATGCGAGGGAGCCGTGTCATTAGATTTACTGGCACGTTAAAGATTCCCTTCGGGGCAAAATTCCGGCACCCCGGCGTCTCTAAAAGCCGCAGTAGTTAAAAGGGACATAAAACCAATAATATTATTATTATTACTAGACTATCATCAACTCCACTATACCGGTGGCAAGTCCGGGGCCCTATTCGCAAGAAATGGGGAAGGAGGAGTCGGAGGAGTAACACCTCGTTAAAAAACCTAGGTCCAGCTGACCCGGCTGGTAGTACCTTGTAAGTGTCCCTTGCCAGGGTTACGGTGAAGTCCTCAACGGCATTGTTGGTGGAGCGGTTGAACTGCGGTACAGTAATAATGGCGGAAGGGGCCTCCTTGTGCTCGGGAGATTAGGAGTAAAAGGTATATGGTCCACATATATCAGGGTAGCGTCTGTCTCAGATTGAGCAGCTACAAACAGCGCCTGTTCCAGATTGGGCGGCTGATTTTAATACTGGGAGGCTTACTACCTCATCAGTTATAACCCCGCTATCCTTCGGGATAGCCTTTCTCAATTCTTTTCTTCACTCATGATGGAAACACAAAGTATTGGATTATCTACCCCAGGTGGTAATTACCCAGATGGTAATAAATCCACCTCCACGTATTGTGGAGTTAGTAGGCCTGCGGAGTCTAGGGAGCCTGCAATGTCATGTAAGAAGAAATATATTATGTACTTAGCAACACTTAACATAAACTCACTCCTTCAGATAGGAAAACTAAAGCAAACATTGGATGTTCTTGAGAAACATAACATTGTCATCACTGCATTGCAAGAAACACGATTTTGTGATGAAGAAGCTTTTGAGTCTCAAGGATTCAGAATTTATAAAGGAATACCTGGCACAAGAGTTACACAGAACATCCCTCATCTTGGAACAGGTTTTATAGTCCACAAGAAAGCTGTTGAGTCAGTGCTGGATTTTACATCATTCAATGGAAGACTATCCACATTGTCATTTAGATCACTTAATAAAGCCTACACCGTGGTCAATTTTCATGCACCGACGAACTTGTCAAACAAGAAAGACCGAGAGCAAACTAATATATGATGGGAACAATTAGAAGACGTGATTGACAATATTCCAGCGCATCACACCACCATCCTACTCGGTGATTTTAACGCTCAAGTAGGAAGAGAGAAAAAGTTTAGGAATATAGTTGGAAACTATCCCGCACATAAACGAACAAACAAAAATGGCGAACGGCTGATTGACACCTGCAAAAATAACAACCTAGTTCTGAAATCTACTTCCTCGGAAAGCAAAGACATGGAGACATCCAAATTCACTTATGGGTGAATTTCAACTGGATCATGTTGCAATATCAAAAAAATCAGATCGTGAAATCCAAAATGTGAAGGTCCTGCGTAATGCGAATATAGATTCAGACCATTATCTGTCCCTTATCAAAATGAAAGGTATTCCGTTTAGGAACAATAGAGTGAATGTTGAAAAGGGAATGAAAACGCAAAAGTACAACATCGGTGGTCTGAAGTCAAATAACACTTTTGCGGAAACACTCCACAACAAACCAAAAGATGGAACATGGTCTACTTCAAGGAACGCCATTGTTACTGCGGCTTCGGAATCCATTCCTCTTGATAGAACGCACAAGCACCCTTGGTGGAACGATCAATGTGATCATGCAATAGAGGAAAGAAGAAAAGCTTGGATCAAGTGGAATAACAAGAAAGACTATGTGAACCTTGAGAACTTTCTCTGCATCAGGAAAGAAACTTGTAAAATTTTAAAATTGGCAAAAAGATGTTTCCACAAATCACAAATTATTCAAATTGAAGATGATTTTCAGAGACACAAAACAAGGGATTTCTATCAAACTTTTAAGCACCAACTGTCCAAATACGTCGCCCCAACTCTTCACATCCGAGGATCTGATGGTAAACTTAATCTCAATAATAAAGACTGTGCTAAAGCCTTTGGAGAATATTTTGAAACCCTTTTGAACACGGACATACCTACTGAACAACTTGCTTTCTATCCTAGCGTTGCATACCACGACAGCTCACCACCCTCTGTCGAAGAAATGACACAAATCATCAAGGGGCTAAAAAATAATAAGGTCTCTGGGGAGGATAGTATTGTGGCTGAATTATGGAAATATGCAGATAATGACTCCATCATTTGTCTCCAGAAAACCATTGAAGAAATATGGCATAGTGAAAAATTGCCGGAGGATTGGACTTCCGCCATCATTCATCCTAAACATAAGAAAGGGGATAAATCCAACCCAAATAATTATAGAGGTATTTCACTGGTATCGGTAACGTACAAAATATTTGCAAGGGCTCTTCTGAACAGAGCAGAACCGATATTAGACCGTCAGTTCGGTGAATAGCAAGCTGGTTTCAGGAAATCAAGATCCTGTCCTGAACAAATTCATAACATTAAGACCATAATTTCCTACTGTACGGTACGATCAAAACCTTATGTTGTGATTTTTGTGGACTTTTAAAAGGCTTATGATTGCATTCATAGAGACACAATAATTAACATCTTACGTGAGTTTGGCCTAGACAATAAATCAATTAATTTGTTCAAAGCAAGCTTAGAAAACACCATTTCTAAGGTCAAATTTCGTGGTGAATTGTCCGAAGCCTTTGCAATCAAGACTGGCTGTAGACAAGGTGACCTGGGAACACCGATGCTGTTCAACTGTGTCTTGGAAAAAATTATATGAGAATGGTTAACAATCTTACCAAATAATTATGGTATTCGAATTGGTTATAAAAAAGAAGACCTGAATATAAACTGTCTCGCTTTTGCAGATGACATTGCTTTGTTCGCGAATACAATGGAAGAGGCCACTGACCAACTTAATAAACTACAAACCATAGCTGCTAACACTGGACTTTAAGTGGCCTTCCACAAAACTAATTTTATCACAAATGTCAAAAATGCCTCAAAATTCATCACGATTGGTCTGCAAAAAATCAAAAAAGTCCAAAAATGTAAATACCTAGGGGAATGGATTACCCCTAATAATTCAGAAATAGCTGCCATTGAGAGCAGATGTAACCAATTGGAAGGTGTTTCAAACCTGCAAAAACATTTACAAAAGTAAAAGCTTGTCCTGGAATGTCAAACTTTGTCATTATAACACAGTAATTAGGCCGTCAGCACAGTATGCCGCAGAATGCTTACAGATGACAAACAAAGGTCCATTGAGAAAATTAGAACTTAAGGATCGGAAAATTCTAAGGAAAATATTAGGACCTGTTAATGATAATGGTACTTACAGAAGAAGACATAACAATGAATTATTTGAACATATAGAAGATTTGGTGAGTGTGATGAGAAAAAGGAGAATGTCTTTCTTTGGACATTTGGAGCGGATAGAGCATCATCGACTTTCATATCGAATCCACTCATCAATATCTTTAAAAAATTCCTATTGTAAATGGTCGATGCAAGTTAAAAAGGACCTAACAGAAGCTCGAATCAATCAAGCTCTGGTTTGGGATAGGAATCTGTTCAGAAAGGCGGTTAAATCAACCAGTAATCTACACCCTTTAACATCTGTGATGCCTCGCCCTCACTGCAAGTGGACGGAAGAAAGGAGAGCAGAACATTCGTCAAGAATGAAGATCTACTGGCAGACAAGAAAACAAGCATTACAGTGATCATGTGAGTGAAGAACATCGTGGTCCATTGATGGCCGAAACGTCTAAAAAAAAAAACTAGACTATCATCATCAGTCCCATGTAGTTGATGTGTGTAACTGTATTAGAGTCTGGGATGGGGCAGGTGCCCTGAAACTTCACGTACGGTACTACCTCTGCATTTACCTGGAGGGATTGTGGAAAAAACGATGAAAACACACTCAGGATAGATGCTGACAGCACTGGATTCCCTTCTAGGTAACTGTTTTAGAGTTATTTGAGGATAAACTCCCGAACAAGAGACACATTGTTCCGACATTACTAATACTTTGTAGGGCATAAGTCTTACCGCACAGAGAAGCAACTGGTTTAATTACTCGATGCGAAATCGAGTACTGTATAGAAAGATATGACTGGTTTGTAGTTAGCACAATCTTGATATTTTAGAAAAAAGATGGACAAGATATGTTCGTGTTCAGGTTTATTGGGAATATCTGACCCGGTCGGAGACTGGAAGCAGGCTGTGGATTTTCATTTCATCTATTCTAAAAACCATCCGATGCGGACGTCCAACTCTAGGTATCGTCCTAGACATAACAAACGAGACCACAAACAGTGAAAAATTCTAATCAATGGAGCCAGCTACTATAGATTTATAAGAGGCCAAATGTGCACGCACATAGGCCTACATACATACATTTATTTTGGTGATTCGTATGGGTCTTTGGTTCTTTTGACTCTAATTCCCCTTTTTTTCGTGAGATCTGAAAAGACTCCGTGAGGCCAATCACTATAACTTACTTCAATTTTCATGGAAGTAATAATAAAAGTTCATTTATGTAGGACATTTTATTACAATAAACAAATTATGAAAATGCATACCAAGAGCAAAATTATTATGTACATAATAGAATTAAAGTTCCTAAGATATTCTCATCTGCCTATTGTTAGCACAGGCACTAGTACTGCGTACTATAAACGAACAAAAATATTATACCTAATTATTTCCTGTTCTTGAAATCAATGCTTCGATTTCTTCCATATAAAAGATAAAGTTTCATGATTTACACACACTCAGTATTTTACTTCTCCTCAGGTTCTCTTATATCCATTGATCTGGTCATCCTGGGATCAATGATCTCAGGCAACAAGATTTTCTCGCAGCAGAATGTCAGTTACATAAGCATTTTTTTGTCTCCAGAAAGTTTCGTCCCTCTTTATTGTTTCTATGTGAATGTCCTTAGGCGTCCATACCACAAAATAACATATTTCCCGCTATGTTATTTCCAACTGGCCCTGGTTCTGGAAATAAAAATCATGCGAGCGTCAGAGAGTTATCAATCTGTCCTCCTCTGAAAGGCACTGTCATTGACATTCTCTAGGCTTTCTCTTTCGCTTACTTTCTGCCAAACAAAATCCCTTTAACTTTTTGCAGTATTCCAGTCTGTCTGTTAGGTATTCAGCCCGAAGGCTGGTTGGATCCTCAAAAAGTACCGCCGTTACGTTATGTGAGTAGATACCCACAAAAACCCAAGGCAGCGCTATTTTGAGGCGTTCTATGCAAAAAAAAAAAACTACACCCGTGGCGCGACAGCCCATGAAGGGCCTAGGCCTACCAAGCAACCGCCACGCTGTTCAGCCATGTAGCCTGCAGATTGCTGGGTGACGTTTAGTCATCCAACTTGTAGGCTACAGGTAAAATATGTGAACTCATAACTTCTCAGTGCATTACAGATTCCCTAATGCAAGCGTAAAGAAATATATAATTTCAAATATAAACTAGGGGGGAAAAAACTTACGGGTGTGAAGAGGTGGTTTCTTTCTCTTGTTTTTTATTTTTTTATTTTATTTTTTAGGGCATGGCTTCCTTTTCTTGGTACTTAGTCGCAATCTCCCCTGGGATTTAGTGGAACGCCCTTGAATCGGGTTTGGTGGTGGCTCCATTTTACAACAAAAAACAAAAATTAACTCCATGTGATGACCGTAATGCTCTCCACCAGTCGTAGCCTACCTATATGGACATGTATCTATTCTATCAGAAATACTCCCCAAAAAATAAAGTGCCGAAAATAGAACACCTAACGGGCATTAAAAAATAATATGTTGCAGCTAAAATAAATTAAACAAAAAGTAATTAATGAGATCGATGAACAAAAAACAAGAAGTCGTAACTAGGAACTGGTAAAATTTCAAAGGATCACTCAGAAATATCTAGACCTTGACAATAATTCAGAACTACCAGCACAGTCAATCACAACATTGGACTAGATGCTCGGGAATTCCATACTGTCTGGCAAGGTTGTCGCTCTCTCAAATCACTCTAGCTCCCCTCACCTCCCCTCCCCACAACCCTCCGCCAACCCGCTCTCCACGACCTTGTTCTACTGCCGTGCCTTCTTGCAAATACAGTAACACTTTTATTCACAAACTTCCCAAAGGGATCCCGACGATTCTATTCAACCGATTTAGGTTTTCGATGTGGCTTTAGAATCAGTGAGTAAAACTCAACTTTCGTATTACCCGTTTTCTTTCGAATTTTAATCAGATATTTGAAAAACAAACAGCAATTTTTCTGGTTTTGAAATTAAAAAGTAAGCAATGAATTAATATCAAATCTGCTACTAGACAGAGTACATAGCAGTTTTCAGATCGCAGATCGGAGCTCCCCTTCGATACAAAAATATATAAATAAATTCATATTCTCTTGTGCTGCCATCTGTGGAAATATATTCTTACCAAAGTGTCGGGACATTTAGCCTTAAAGAAAAGATATACCGTATTTGCTCGCGTATATCTCGCCCCCGCGTAGATCTCGCACCCCATTTTTTTATTTGAAATTTCAGGGGAAAAAGTACTCGCATTTATCTCGCATTCATTACTGACGCCGTCATATAAATGACCGTAATAACCTTGAGGTAGAAACACGTTCGATTTAGCGCGCCACAACAGTCGTCATTGTCCAGGAACTTACCCGAAGCGATACCAACAGGAAGAGCGAGCAACAACGAGTTGATCCGAACTTTGATACGAGCCGATTAGGGACCGAGGCGCCGCTTGCAAGCATACGGCGCAGAGTGAGTGTTAGCACGCTGTACATCGTTCGCCGCATCTCCGGCCGCGGTTGGCTAAATTCGCCGCCTTGAGACACATTCGAATTAGCGATTAGCGCGCCACAACAGCTGCGCAAGTAGGCCTACTGTTACATCGCAGAGAAACGCAGTTCAGTCTTCTCGAATCTCAATGATTTCGTCTTTACGCATTGCGTCGCATCAGAGCTCGGCCGCGTGCAAGCACATGGCGCAGCGTGAGTGTAAGCACGCTGTAAATCGTTCACCGCGTCTTCGGCCGGGGTTGGCTAAATTCGTCGCCTTGAGACACGTTCGAATTAGCGACTAGCGCGCCACAACAGTTGCGCAAGTAGGCCTACTGTTACATGGCAGAGAAACGCAGTTCTGTCTTCTCGAATCTCAATGATTTCGTCTTTACGCATTGCGTCGCATCAGAGCTCGGCCGCGTGCAAGCATACGGCGCAGCGTGAGTGTTGGCACGCTGTAAATCGTTCACAGCGTCTTCGGCCGCGGTTGGCTAAATTCGTCGCCTTGAGACACGTTCGAATTAGCGACTAGCGCGCCACAACAGTTGCGCAAGTAGGCCTACTGTTACATGGCAGAGAAACGCAGTTCTGTCTTCTCGAATCTCAATGATTTCGTCTTTACGCATTGCGTCGCATCAGAGCTCGGCCGCGTGCAAGCATACGGCGCAGCGTGAGTGTTGGCACACTGTACATCGTTCGCCACGTCCTCGGCTGGCTAAATTCGCCGCCTTGAGACACGTTCGTATTAACAATTAGCGCGCCACAACAGTTGCGCAAGTAGGCCTACTGTTACATCGCAGAGAAACGCAGTTCACTGTTCTCGAATCTCAATGATTTTGTCTTTACTCATTGCGTCGCATCAGAGCTTGGCCGCGTGCAAGCATACGGCGCTGCGTGAGTGTTAGCACGCTGTACATTGTTCGCCGCGTCTTCGGCCGCGGTTGGCTAAATTCGAGCTTGCTCGTGCATGTAGCGAGGAATCAATATGGAAGATGTCGTATCGATCGCTAAGCGTCTGCGCTCTAAATTCCTTTTCTGCCTTGAATCATCCTTAACGAGCGTATGACGACTTTTTCCTAGGTTCTTAATGTCGCATAACCATAACGAATAGAAATAAATGGTGTCGACGGACATTGTTGTGAAGAGCTTATTGAAGACGGGTATCGCAAATGCATTGGACGGAAGTCAGGATGAAGCAGTATGGGATGATGACTAGAATGATGTACGCGAGAGTATCTCGGAGATTGGCAGCAGTGACGGCAGTGACAATGAATAGGGCGAGTACCGTATGCCAGTTGCCTTGTTTCAATAATGCAAATTTTGTGTTTTTTTCAGGAATAAGGTCATTCCCCACGTATATCTTGCACCGAAAATTTTCACACATATTTTCGGTCAAAAAAGTGCGAGATATACGCGTGCAAATACGGTACATTAAATTATTAAAACCAGACTAGAGTTTTCAAAACTTTTGGACAGTGCTTATGGCTGAATTATACAAACCAGAATTTATACAAAGATTATTGTATTACCAAATATGTTATTTGTAAACTATTACAATGATATATGTCATTTACAATCATTTCCGAGGCTTGCTTGTGTTTTGAAAGCAGTTGATTTATCCACTACTGGCTTGCTAGGCCTATCATAGCTTCACCAGAGCCCCGTTAGCAGTCATATTTCAGGTTTCCTGCAGGGCATTCACAGCTACCGTAGCGGTCCCGGGGCTCACAAAGTCCCCCCTGTACATCACCCCTACAGGCAATCTTCTACTTCATGCCGTTGCCCATCTCTCAACGCGTGGAGGAGGGGTTGAAGTGAAGTGGTGATAACACGTGAGAATGACAGAGTATACTCTGGGAAGTGTCATTGAAGAAAATTGGGGGGAAATGCCTTGGAATTAGGTGAAAGAGGAAGGTGTGCTGATGGATTCTTCAAGAGTGTTAGAGACCTGATATGGAGCAAGGATGTGCCACAGAAATGTAAAGGGATCATGTACAAGACTTACTTTGTGCCGATCCTAACGTATGGATCAGAAAATTGGGTGATGAGGGAGAGAGATAAAAGCAGTGGAAATGAAGTTTCAGAGGAGTCATATAGGTGTAACCAGAATGGACAGAGTCAGAATGATAAGAGTCAGAGAAATATTAAAGGAAGAACCCCCTACAGGATAGGATTGAAAAATCAAGGCTACAGTGGTATGGGCACTTGAAAAGAATGGGAGAAGAGAGAATACCATGGAAAATATTGGAAATGGAGTGGAAGAAAAAGAGACCTAGAGGAAGACCAAGGGATAGGTGGATAAAGGGGGTGAAGAAAAGTGTCGAGAGAAAAGGAGTTAATTGGACAACAGTGACAGAAAACGATGGAGAGGCTTGTGCTCCAAGCAGACCCAACCTGCGGTTGGAAACTGCTCTAGTTGATGATATGTCATTTACTGTCCAAATTATTTTTCAGTATGGTGCTTAACTTATACAAATTACGTATTTCTTTACCACAAAGAATGACACACAAGTGTAATACCTAGAGGGCTTAATGTGATGAGCTTATTATACCCCAAAGCAGTCTACCCATGAAGAACTCATAAAGCTCAAACATTCAGACAATTAGTCACTTATGTAGTTCGCAAGATGTAAGGGCCTGCATACAGTGTAAGATGTTAAATTATTATTTCATTGTTTACCGACCAGTTGAACACAACTTTAGGACAGAAACAAGGAAAACTATACCAGTATGAAATTATTTACACTTGGAGATTCTAAATAACAGGCATCTCTTTTCTGTGAGTATTGTCTCGATCGGTTTACACACCCAGCAGAACAGTATTGCATTCTCATAAAGGTACCTATGAACAACAATGCTACAGGCACTTCACACAGAAGTAGCTCTCACAGAGGCTTTGTGAATGTCACATTAGCAGAACACAGGCAAAGGAAGCAGGCACCGATGATGAATCACACGTGGAGTCATGGGCAGATATATTCATCTTCAATGTTTGTCACTATTTTAGCTGGCATCAGCAGACCCTCATCATACATGCCATCCTTATATAAAGCTTCAGGTCCCCGTAGAGCGTACTGTTTGATGAAATCTCGTACTATGTTGGGCTGCACTACAGACATGGTCAATCGCCAACCCCATGCTAATAAGGCCAGAGGCTGAAAAGAAAATCAAAGAAACTAGAATTTCAGGGAAAGGTGTAAGTGTTTGCACGATGGGGTGCGATCGTGGCCAACTAGTAAAACAAGTTACTCGTTTCAGAATTACTCACCCTGTCGGGGCTTAGAAGAATGTCTGCAGTGATGACGTGGCGCCACAAACAGCCTGTCACGATCTGTCTCAGGCGACTCACCTCCAGAGGATTGGCACAAGGGTGATACACCATCACAATTCCACCATGCTTCAATCAACAAAATAAGTTACTTTACAGAGTTGCAAGCCATTTTTCTGTGTTGCCTTATTAAATGAAATTTAAATGCTTTTCAGTCAGTCAACACGGTTGTACCCCGATTGTAATGGGTGTTATTCCCATAGCCAGAAATAAAATTATGTGAGATTAATACACTTGGATGACTAGATTTGATCATCATCGGATGCTTTACACTCTGGCTATTATTCTATGTCCACGAATATGTATTTTAAGCAGGGTGGCCACTCAAATCGGTCAACGATATTCCAGGAGTTTTCCGGGAATTTTCCAGGAGTAATTCTCATTTTTCCAGATTTAAAAATAAGCGCGAGTGCGGGGGCGTTATCGGTTGCCAACTTCAAGACCAAAATAAAGCAGTTGTGTTTGGTTTACTTATACAGATGTTGACAAAAATTAGTGGTGATTGCGTTATTGATACGCAAGACTACACACAAATGATTTAATTGTTGTTTTAAAAAAGCCTTTGTGACTCAAATATCCACTTTAAAAAAAAAAGAGAAAAGAATGCCGCCTACAATTTTATAGCGGTGCAGTTGTCTACACTCAATATGTTTTACAAAAATACTATCGCGTGTTCTCACACACAGAAGCAGGTAGCCTGAGGAAATTTCTTTCGGTAACGATACGAGTGCTCGCCCAAAACCGCAGCGGGAGTCTGATTTAAGATGGAAATATTTTTATAATTAATTATCAGAGGCTATTTTCCAGGAGTTTTCAAATTTTTCATCATTTTCCAGGAGTTTTCCAGGATTTCCAGGTTTTCCAGGAGTAGTGGCCACCATGTTTAAGATATATATATACATGCTATTTTAATTATAGAAGTTTATTGCAAACTAGCCTAACTTGTCAGGTTTCTTAGTATTACATGATTTTTTGTTTTAATAATGTTAGTGGCTACTGACCTTCACGTTTAGTTGTTTAGTGTCCTAATCTGTAATGGTCAGTAAATGGTCAGGTTGGTGTTCTAATTTGGATATGGATTAAATAACTTAGCTGGTTATTTGAGTGATGTGATATTCGTTCTCGTTCGGCTTGTCGCAAATTACTGTCCGATTTTAATTGGCTTATACTCATAGTTTATCACACTAGACAAGTAAACTTGAGGTTAATAGCCACTTACATTATCATCCCAAAAGTCACATAATGCTAACAAACCTGAGAAGTTATGCCAGTTTACAACAAAATTCTGTAATTAAATAGTGTATATAGTGTATAATCTTACCCATGTACTCGTAGACATAAATCAATAGCCTGAGTGTAAAAGATCAGATGATGATTTCTTGATGGTCGAATTTCGTCATCCCAGCGAATTAATTAATCTCGCGTAATTATTTTCAGGTTTAGGGAATAACTTTCATTACAATTAGGGTACAATCGTGTTGACCGACTGAAAAGCATTTAAATTTCAAAATAAGTCACTGTTGAACATGCACAGGCCTACACATTCTAAATTTTAAGCTATCTTTAAGGGGGAAAGGAAAACTCCAGTTTAATTTACAGTCACATCCTTTCAATCTGCACATTCCCCATAAGCCTGACTTAAATATCTCATATCGTGATTCTTCAAGAAAGGTAAAAGAATAAACAGATCTCTCCTAAAGACAGAAAAGAAAAGGTTTCCATAAATAGTTAGGCAAAAACATTAACAATGATGGAAAATGTGTTTAATAGACACCTGTTAATACTATAATGTGTAATGAAACATGTTTTCAACCCTTCATTGGGGTTGCATTATGATAACATACTTATATACTAAAATGGTTATTTTCTATGAAACATAATAAATAAAATTCAACTCTAAAATATCCAATTTAGAATATGCAAGTCTCATAGAAATGGACGTCCATACAAAAGTATTTAAGAAAATAGGTGAACATTTATTTGAATTCTAATAAAGGCTATTAATAGGAAAATTTTATCAAATATACTGTAATATAAATGAGTATGGATCTTATTTAAGTGAAGGTGGAGGTGACATTTTCATTTAGTGTCAACTAGTACTAGGTGCTTGCACAACCTGCCCCAGGATTATCTCTTCCTGAGTTCAATATCTCCATCTCAGACTCAACACTGGAGCAGGTTGATCATTTTTCATATCTTGGTAGCATCTTGTCTAAACGGTGCACTTGCGAACAGGATGTTGACAAAAGAATTGGGGCTGCCCATGCAGCATGTGGCCGTTTAATGCACAGAGTCTTCATGAATTAAAGACCTAAAGATGCATACCAAACTCATGGTGTACAAAGCTGTCGTCATCTCAACGCTACTGTATGGCTGTGAAACTTGGACCCTCGATCGCCGTGATATCAAGAAACTTGAGCGTTTCCACCAACAAAAGATGAGATACATCTTGAACATCAAGTGGGAGGACTACGTGACCAACACTGCAGTTCTCGAGAGAGCGCATCTCAATAACATTGAGACAACTATCATCGCTCATCAACTGAGATGGTTAGGCCATGTTCACCGTATGAGTGATACCAGGCTTCCACGTCAATTCCTTTATGGTGAACTTTGCTCCGGCACTAGACCTCATGAGGCCCCTTTGAAGTGTTTTAAAGACCAGTTAAAACACATCATGACGACGACTGGTATAGATATCCACTCATGGGAAACATCTGCTGCGGACCGTTTACTGTGACGGAACACTACATCGACGGCTGTCAACTTCTTTGAGGAAGAACGTCGCAGACATGAAGAGGCCAAGCGACTAGCAAGAAAGCTTCGTCAATTGCAACCCCGCCCTCCCCCGACCATTGAGTGCAATTTATGTGGGCGCATGTTTTATGCCAGGATTGGCCTGTTTAGTCATCAGCACATCCACAAGCTGGTCTGAAAAGCTCTATGCAGGAAGAAGTATGTTTACTCGGAATCGAGTTACAGAGTTACAGCCGACGACGACGAGTACTTTTAGGTCATAAAACATTCGTGGGTTTTAGTGAATCAAATCCATTATTGTATGAAATCTTATTATTTCAAACTGGAGGAGTTGATTATAATGTAATATTATCTATAGAGTTCATAGCTCATATTATATTTGAAATGCAGCCAATGGCTCCAGTGGGGTATTTTAAATTGAAAGCCTGTAGGCTCCCCATCAAGTTCAATTTCAAGTAGTTCCAACTTTGGCTACCAGAGATGTCACTGTCAGACACCTAGCACCGAGCGTTGGAACTTCTAAATCCACTAAATATTACTTCCACCATGGTGGCACTCAAATCGGTTGTATACTTCAAGACCAAAATAAAGCAGTTGTGTTCGGTTTACTTATACAGATGTTGACAAAAATCAGTGGTGATTGCGTTATTGATACGCAAGCCGACACACAAATGATTTAATTGTTGTTTTAAAAAAGCCTTTGTGACTCAAATATCCGCTTTAAAAAAGAGAAAAGAATGCCGCCTGCAATTTTATTGCGGTGAAGTTGTCTATGCTCAATATGTTTTACAAAAATACTATCGCGTGTTCTCCCACACAGAAACACGTAGCCTGAGGAAATTTATTTCGTTAACTATAGAGTGCTCACCCAAAACCGCAGCGGGAGTATGATTTAAGATGGAAAGATTTTTATAATTAACAGTGGCTATTTTCCAGGAGTTTTCAAATTTTTTGTCATTTTCCAGGAGTTTTCCAGACCTAATAAAAATCCAGGAGCTTCCCAGGATTTCCAGGTTTTCCAGTAGTGGCCACCATGTTCCACTTTACAATACAACATGCCGTGAAGCCCTGAATGCTGTCATAGCATTTATTACATACGCAGCTGGCAAGATACCGTACTGTCCCAAAAATTCGATTTATGATGATGGTGAAACCCATGAAAAATTTTACCATGGAGTTTTGAAAATTAACAAGGCCTAGAAAGTGGTCATGAATCCAGTTTAGTAGCGAGAGACGGTGAAGAAAAGGTGTTGCCCAATGAGAAAATAGATGGTTGGATGTACGGCGATCAGATATAAGGATTAATCTGATTGGGCGCCTGGGAAGGTAGACTACCCGCTATACGAAAAATGGTATCCATAGGAGAAGTCTTGTTGCTAGGCCGAGGTCACGTGATGGAAATACCCAATGGAAGATTTTCCGTAATTATATTTTATTTGAGCAAAAATGATATCTTGGCTTTATTTATTTATTAATTTACATATGTTACGCCCTCATTGGAGCACTTAACAAAACAAGTATATACATATCTCAAAAACAATATTAAAGATTCAGCTTCTTATTTTGCTTCTTTTCCCAAAACATTTTCATTCTAGTCGACCTTGCCGCTCTCTCTGCATCGCTTATGGTGTAAGTTTTGCGGGTAAAGGTTTTTAAGGGAAGTCGGATGTTCTTGTTTTTCAAGATATTCTTCTCATCTTTGTTAGCAATTTGGGACATTGTCAAGCCGAGTTCGTCCAGATCATTTTGAATTTCCATAAACCAAGAGTTCTTTGTTTTACTTTTGAAAAAATAATTAAATAATACTTTTAATTGTCTGGTATCCGAAAGGCGTGAGATATGACAAAAAAACAGCAATTCGCCTTTTTTGCATAGTATCGACTATAGACTCAGTTTCTTTATAAACCACTTCATTTGGTAATAGACGCCATTGACCATCCACCTGATGTTTTTTATTAATTCTTCTATCAATCTTCTGTAATGTGTCAGTAACTGATCGAGTGTTTAACTTGAAAAGGGTTTCACAAGCGTATATTGCTTCCGGTTTAGTAACTGATTCGTAATGTCGTAATTTGGCATTTATGGAGAGTGATTTTTTTTTGTAACTAGACCAAGTAATATATTGCGCTTGTCTTAACTTTGTTGTTCTATTTTCGATTGACGCTTTCTCATTCAAATTCCATGTTATAATCTCCCCTAAATATTTAAATTTATGTACAACTTTAATTTCTTTAATGTTGATCAATGTAATAGCTTGTGTTTCCACATCAAAGGATGCCATTATTTCAGTCTTTTCAAATGGAATTTGAAGTCCTACTTTTGCTGCAATAGACCCAAGTTCTTCAATTTGGTGTTTAGCCTCATCTATACTGGTTGCAAGCAGTGCAAGGTCATCCGCAAAGGCCAAGCAATTCAGTTTTGCTTTATATATAATTTTTGGGACTCGGGAAAAATTGCATTATTTATTTGGTGAATAACCATGTTAAGAAATATGTAAAGAATTGCTTCAGTTCGATGGTAATTCGATATAAGCCATGATCGCGCGCAAAGGTGTTGCCACGCTGAATTTAGAGGGAAGAAGGAGAAGAAGTGGCCATTGTGAGTTGACTCTGATCACGACTTGCGAGGGGGATGGACGTGTCGAGTGCGTGATCCATGAAAGACAGAGACCCATTGTACAATGATGAAAAGTGATAAGGAACGAGTGAATGGTGGTAAATGCAAGTAAGTTCACGCGTAAGTAACGTGTAAGAAATACAAAAGATTTGAGAAAGTTTGAAATGATATAAAGACATGTTACGTGAATCTGATTGTCGTGTGAAGGACACTAATTGAGAAAAATTTAAAGTCAACGCAAGTGCGTTATATTGAGGGAACAGTGCAATGAAAATATATTGTTGAAAACTGTATGCAGAAGAAACGTGTGAATTGTAGATTATTCATTTTGAATGAAATTTTTATGAACATTGCAAACGCTGTAGAAATGTATATGATTGGGACATGTGACTTAGCTACGAGTGAGATGAGTGCGTAATAAATATTGTTCTGTACCCCAACACTCTATAAGGGTTGTGTATACAGATATACCTAATTTTTTAAAGGTGTAAGTTGAGCGGTAGGACATGGACATACGGATGTAGCAAGCCAACACCGTCCTACATTCGTAAGTACTGCAAGCCAGCAATCTTATGTAATAGTAGCAACACCAGGTACACAGCTGCATATACCGCTGACCAAGGTGACCCAATTGGGAACCTTCAAATACAGAGGACGTGCACGCCCCCCCCCCCTCTTGATTCATCACCAGGTGCTACGAGGGACTGACAGGGCGCCGCCCTTGTCGAGGTAGCAACGCCGCATCATGGAGCCACCGCAAGAGAAGATGTAGGGCGAGTAAGCGTGTCTGCTTTCCTTCTTCCCTTATTTACTTCCCCCTATCTAAGCTTCCATTACCCTTTCTTAAGTATTTCAATAAATCCCTTCTTTCAGTCGAGGGATCTATCTTTTTATTTCACCTAGTTAAGGAACTGCCCCCTTAGTTCTTAGCTTAGATTAAGATCCAGTGTTCACCGCTGTAGCATGCTGTCAAGCAGTACTGTGAAGACGACTGGCGTGCTAAAGCCCCCAAGGTAAGTAAGGCAAGTATCTCCCCTAAACCCATTTTCACCCCCTTCGTAATAACCCCCTAAGTTAACACAGTTAGCCACCGACCAAACACTTTCAATAATTGTTTACTTTCACCAAAGTAAAACAATAGTATAGGCGCCAGGTAAAACTCCGTAGATACCAGAGATGCGACCAGGTTTGTTTTACATTAAAGTAGAACAATGGTGGTTAGGCACCAACCAAATACCTAACAATATGCCGAGGGGAAATGTAGTCTAAATTATGCTGCAGGAGTGTTCATGGTTGACCAATATCAAAACACTAAGAACGGAGGCACGATGTGGCCATGGAAATTTAGAAGGAAGAAAGACTACATAAATTGCACGAACTGAATGATAGAATGAATTCAGTAGAGTTTATTATATTCCGCCCTATTCAATACAATTCAAAGACTTAGTTCATGGAAAACTATGATGATACATGTTTCGGGAACGTATGGTCCCTTCTTCAGTCCTTATAGTGACCTAATTTAACATTTGAACATCATAAGACATCGATAAAATCTTGGATAGATTAACCATTAAAATTCTAAAATTAATAATATTATCACAGAATTCACTAAGTTATATGCCTATGTGTAAAAAATACTTATTGTACTAAAAACATGTAGGTTATTATACTAAAACAACATTGATATATATGGCCTTGTGTAGCCTAGTATGTACATATTGCACTGTGAATTAAAAAAGAGGACACACTAAAACATGATTAAAATGACACTATATTATGTTATAGACTTTTTGGTTTTGGGACTGCTATACGTCCGTTCATTTGCAAACTGTAAATAGTTCAAAACTGTGAGTTCCTCTCTGGAATGGCGTTCTTCCAACATACGCTGGCCCCATTTTATCATTGGTGAGTGGCGTGAATGCTGATCAATTCGCGTGCGACACCGTGCCGATAGTAAGCGTACTATGACGAATTTATGTTCTGAAAGATTGAAAGAAGAAAAGAAAAAACTACATTAGGTCGATATTCTTCGAAGAAATGTAGGTAAAAGGAAAAGAAAGGAAAAATACATTGGCTGACTTACTCGTGAAAAGTTGAAAACCTGCGGCATCCAATTCCGCTGATTCAAAGGATTGAGACGTACATGGGGGTGGAGAAGAAAAACTGCGCATAAAAAATTATGAAATTTTATAAATATCGAGAAAAAATAACTTATTATGGTGGTGGTGGTGGGATATAGACAACAAACTTGAACTGGAGGTTACTTGTCAATCAAATGCGCATCTTACCTTGCGTGTGTGTGTGCTGTAGCTGAAGCCTCTCTGCATACTGATGGACTAAGTTAAGAGCTCTGTAGTGTAGCGTGCGGGGAAGGACACGTCAGAGGGAGAGGGGAGGGGGCACTGTCTATGGGAGGGGGAGTCTGGATGAGATGTGCGATGTGCTGGGAGGGGGAGGGGGTGGGGTCGGAGTGCGGTGGTAATTGCCGAGAGTAATGAGATGTTGAACTTCCTATTATGGTCCTGTGCTATAAATAATTGATCTATAGTGGTCTATTGATCTATTAGGGTGTCAAATAAAATGTTGGAATCAAAATTAATTTCGTTGATGTTGTGTGAGGGATTGAATCTTTGTGCTTTGTTGATTTCTATTTGTTCTAGTATGTTCATGAGAGATCCTTTCTTTTCCTGGTGTAGTATTTTCAAGTCATTTTCTATGGTGGTAAATTTGTGTCCTGTTTCTGCCATGTGGTTCCCTATTGCTGAAAATTTGTTGTGTTTGACTGCATTAACATGTTCCATATATCTGACCTTGAACCCTCTCCCGGTCTGTCCCACGTAATCGGTATCACAAAGGTTGCAGTTGAGTTTGTATACTCCTGAATTATTGTATTTGTTAGTAACATTAATATTTTTGGAGTTAAAATTTTTTCTCTGATTAGTGTTTTTCGTTCGAAATGCTGTTTTGATTTTATATTTTTTAAGGGTGCTTGTGACGTGGTAGGTGGATTGGTTGGTGAACGTGAAGGCTGCATATGTGAGAGGTTCTTTTTCTTCTTTGGTTAGTTTTGTTACGGGTCTGCTTTTGATTTTATTAATTATTCTGTTAACATATTTCTTATCGAATCCGTTAGCTTTTGCTATTTGGTAAATTATGGATAATTCATTCAAGTAATCTGTTTCGGTGAGTGGAATGCTTAGGGCTCTATTGATAAAACATGTGATTGCTGCTTTTTTGTGGGATGCTGGGTGGTTGGAATCGTTCCTAATTATGGTGTTGGTTTGTGTTGGTTTTCTGTATATTTTATAACTGAGGTGATCCTTATCTTTAGTGATCACTAGGTCCAGGTAACTTATAGAATGGTTGATTTCACTCTCAGACGTGAATTTGATGTAGCTGCTTAATTGGTTGAGGTAGGGTAAGAATTGTTCCATGTTTGTTTTTGAGTTGTCCAGAATTACGAATATGTCATCAACATATCTTCCCCAAAAGAAAACTCCTTCATGTTTGTTCTTAATAATGTGTTCATATTCTAGGTTGTCCATGAATATATTCGCTATGGTACCTGATAGCGGTGAGCCCATTGCTAAACCTTCTTTTTGTCTATAAATTGTCTCATTAAACTTAAACTGATTGTTATCCAAGATGAAAGTTAGGATATTAATGAACTCGGATATCTCGACCTGTGATAGGTTACTGTTATTCTTTAGATTACTTTCAATAATTTTTATAGTGACTGCTATTGGTATACTTGTGTACATGTCCTTGACGTCTATTGTATGTAGGGAGTGAGTTTTTTCGATGTTTAGTTTGCTGGTTGTTTCACAAAAATGTATGGAATTTTTAAACGATATGATGGCTTTAAGTTTATAATGAGAATTGAGGAATTTGTGGGCAACTTGAGCTTGTTTATATGTTGGGCTATTCCTGTGCAATATGTACATACTAGGCTACACAAGGCCATATATATCAATGTTGTTTTAGTATAATAACCTACATGTTTTTAGTACAATAAGTATTTTTTACACATAGGCATATAACTTAGTGAATTCTGTGATAATATTATTAATTTAGAATTTTAATGGTTAATCTATCCAAGATTTTATCGATGTCTTATGATGTTCAAATGTTAAATTAGGTCACTATAAGGACTGAAGAAGGGACCATACGTTCCCGAAACATGTATCATCATAGTTTTCCATGAACTAAGTCTTTGAATTGTATTGAATAGGGCGGAATATAATAAACTCTACTGAATTCAATTTGCGTCAATACGGGCCAATATGAGCGAAATGATGAATGATAGAATATCGATAATATGAACGGAATCAACCGGAACTACGATGGGCCAAGATCAGAAGAGTGGAACAAGGGGACGCTCAAGAGCCAAGAAGATGTCGAGACTCGATCCAGCGGGACCCAGGGAGGCGAGCAAAGTCTTGCAGGAGCCGAGAGGTGCGGCCGGGCGAAACTTCAGTAGGGGCTGATTTCCAGACGACCAGCGCTGGATGAGGGGATCGTGTTCGAGACAGTAGAGCCGGACCCGAGCGGGAGTCCGTAGTTCATTCTTCATAGCGTGGTGTTACATGCTAAGTGCTCCGTTGAATCAACATGAAGCCTACACAAAGTAAGATGGAAAGTTCATTTATATTATCAGTTAAGTAGTTGCTAGATGTTTGGAGCATGCCTGTAGGACCAATTTTCATAGTGAATCTTCTCTGTATTACCATATATTTTGAACGTCAATTGGAAATTGCATTAGAACTTCAAGTGTGGATAGTTTCATTCGAAGTTAATGCTTATTGGGATTGGAGATCTACACTTTCAGTATTATCTTGAATGTTGATTTGACTTGATAATGAATTATGCCAGTTCTTATTTATGGATTGTCGGATTATTAGAAATTTTAGTTGATTTATTTTTCACGTTTTCGATTCATGGAAGGATTTTCACGACGGCAGATAACATCGATTTTGACAACAACATTTCGTAAGATTGATTATACGCCAAGGATTAAGGATTTCCAAGGATGACATTGTCATGAAGATAGAATTGAATCCTATTTAAGGATTATTTTCATTTTAAGGATTTTCTTGATTAGAGTTTTTCTATTTCAGATTTTACTGAAGATCGAAATTATTTTCATTCGATGGATTTAAGGATTTTGGAATCCCATTTTCGGATTAAGGATTTTCATATAATCCCAGGATTAGGATTTCGAGTTTTGTTTTGTTAATATTAATTTATTTTTTAATCGGATTTGAGTATTCTCCGATATTTAATATTTTTATTGGATTTTATTTTCGACTTTGAAGTTGAGTTTTGATTCCATATAGTTGGATTTTCAGATGTGAGTTTCAAATCACCTGTTGATATTCCTTAAAGAATCCTTATCATTGTCGATAGTTATTGCAGACTTAGATAGTCAGTATTCCGTTTTCAAGTTGAGACTGATGAACAGGAATTATTCCTAGTTGAGGAATAATATATTTTGATGTTAATAAAGCAAATATTTTGGGATATAAGGATGGAAGCTTGTTATAGCTGTTGTTTATATCGTGAAGAAAGCATTGGTGCTTTAGTACAGAAGCTATTGTATTATCATTTATTGTAACGATACCAGTTATTTATTTGGAACCTGAGAGCGACGTATTGAGGTGTTGTAGGAAGCCAGCTGATATTATTATTGAGAGGAGGTATTAGGACGAACATGAAACTTGACTTTGGTCAGTTCATGGAGGCAAGGGCTGATGCCTTGTGACGCCTTGTCCTATGTATTGGTGTGACATTGTTTCATGATGGATAACTCCCGTGATGTATTAATGGAGTATTATAGGCCAGGAGAAATATGGCAATGCAGCGATGTATCCAGTATCGGCTTGAACGGCCTGATGTCTGTGGAAGGTTCCACTTGTTGAATCAAAGAAATGTTGAAATGATATTGCTTTGTATTAAAGGGGGCTACTAGTATGGTGATGTAGTTTGAAACAGAAGCTGTATATGCAGGAAGTAATGAAACGACATGTTGGCTGAAGAATGTAATTTGAGCGCGCCTCTATTGGTAGGCCTGAGCGGTCAGCTGTGCGGTACCGTAGTGAGTATAGTATGTGTCATAAGGGAGGTTCCTGGTATCTTATGAAAGCTTTATTGGATATTAGTATATTTATTAACAGAGGTGAGACTAGTAAGGAGTGATTATCACCTTAGTCTGGGCTTAGTTGAATGGACTATTGACCCTTATTGTAACAATAAAACACATGATTTTGAAAACAATGTTAGTGGAAGAATATTAAATATTATTGAGTCATTTTATAACACCTTAATAATGACATTTAAGCGATAACCTTTATGGTAGAACATGTTTATGATTGTACATAGTAGATATTATATTTTCATTATTTATTTAATTAATATTCAGATTTATTGGTTCAATTGGAGATGATGACAGGTTTCAGGATCTAAGCATGTATAGAGTTCAACATGGTGGTTGTAATGACGACAGGCCATCGTTATTAGAGTCATTTTCATCGATTCATTTAATTTACATTTTTTATTACCGTCGATCCTGAACACCTGGGCATAGCAGGTTAATGCAGATTACGTTAGTTTGTTTCGCCTATGTAGGCATATATAAAATGTCTACTGACATTTTGGATTAAGTTATAACATTTGTTACTTATTTGTGTTGTTACAAGGAATCTGTAGAGACAGATGGGTGGAGTTCAGTTAATAAATGCGGGCACGTGTTTACGACTGCTTGCAATGTTTTTTTAAGAATTTGCCGTTATGATTTATCGTACTGGGAGTTTAATGTAAATATTATGGTCAAGATATTGAAGCAATGCCTATTTACCCACTCCATTTTCCTAGTGACCCGAGATAATTGAGTACTCTAGCTCTCCTTTTTTGATTAAGTGCTTTTGGTCCCTGGGAGGAGAGACCATAGTATTTATTTATTTATAGATTCACCTTTATATGTTCCTAGTTTTCAGTGTGTGATATGCTAGCTGTGACGGTAAGTATTTTTAGCAGGGGTGCTGCTGTTTACATCGATCCATTGTCATCTTGAGGATTCTGGCTGTCACATCACTGGTAAATCGGGCACATATACCTTAGTTGTGATTAATAATATCAATACTGAAAATGATCATAAAAGTTATTCAGAGTGTTTCTAACCAAATAACCTACAAATTTAGCTACACACTACCAATTGTAGTGGTAAGTTCTTTTACATGCCATAGATCTATGACATGGGCCCGCCAGCTTTTACTTCCCCTCTGAAGGAAGGCATACTGAAGCATTTTTACGCTCTTAAACATCTGACGACATCGGCTTGGTTTGAACCCATGATCTTGGGCATAGCAGTTCAGCATGCTACAGACTACGCACCGAAGCTTAGCTTCGTAGCTCATATTACAGTTCAAAATTTATCTGGTACAGTTGTTTTGTAAATTTCATGTTGCATATCAATCACTATGTTGGTAGCTGTTTGGTTATTTGAGTCTTAATTATTCATGTAGAAATTCTTCTGATCATGTAATCCTTCATTGTTATGAAATAATGGATTACAATGTGTTTTCTTCCTGCTTACTATGCTATGCGTTTTTAATATGTAGTAATTGTAGTTTATTTGACGTTGAAATATCAGCTAATATTAATACGTTGTTGTATTGAAGTATGTTTTGTAATCATTATCTACAATGAGGACCATCCCTATAGAACGGAGCTTTCCAATAGCCGTGCCGCGGACACGTCGCAATGACTCACCCTCACACTTATAGCATGTACCTATTACAACAGCTCGCCATGAAGCCCTAAATGCTGTCATATCATTTATTACATATGCAGCTGGCGAGATACCCTAGTTGTGATAATTAAGACTTGCTGTGAAGTACTGTAGTCTACCTCATATCATGTGAACCGGGTTATGCATAGAACAAAACAAAACATTGAATTTTCCTAGTGGAAACTTATCTTCTCAAGAAGTTAGCAGTAAATTTGTTCGTAAGTTTCAGCGCCGTGCGATTTTTACTTGTGGAGGAACTTCAAACAAAAGGTATACAGAAGCAACTATGGAGGCTCTTGAGAACGATAAAACTGCACCGCTATAAAATATCAGTGAGGATGAATTACAGCGAGTGTATCAAAACTTGCTACGTCGGTGCAATGAGTGCCTAGAAAAAGGACAGCATTTCTAGCAACTACTGTGAAATTCATGTCAGTAAATATGATTATTAAATACGTAAAAAAGTGTAAATGTATTAAACTAGCTCCTGCTAGCATCAGTGCCCTGCTTGACAGACGGCTACACACAGTGGTCCACCTGTCACTCTATAGCAGGGCCATCCAGTCATTGCGCTCCGAGAGCGCGCTCAGGGAGCACTGGGCAGTCAGACTAGCGCTCCTTCCCCTACCACCACTACAGTGTGGCAGCGAGGAGACAGACAGACGATGTTCGGACCGCGCTGACTAGATACGTACGGTTGTACGTACAATCGTGCGGCCGATGACTTTTGTGGGTTTGTTCACATCATATTGATAGGGCTGTTTTGCCATAAAAAATATACCGCATATACAAATCGAATGGTACTCCGATGTATGGAATGTGCAGGAAACTAACGCAAGTGTTATGCAAAGAATATTGTGATTTATTCCAAACTGAAATATGAACATATTAGAGAGGAAAATTCAACTACATTTTACCAATATGAACAGATAGTACGGACCTTGAGTGACTCTTGCTCCTTTATAAGCTGTACAGAAAAATTAAATTTCCCATTCTGCTTTAAAGGCTTCTGCTTCACCACTCCATCCTTTTTAGCCTATTTTCATTTCATGAAAAATATAGGCTTATGAGATCACCTATTGTCCGTGTGTGTGTGTGTGTGTGCGTATGTGTACAACCCCCCCCCCCCCCTTCCCTAATAACTTCTAAACGGCTGGAGCAATTTCAATAAAACTCGGTAAGGACATAGCACCATTTCGGATGACCCCAACTGTGCCCTTCAAATGTTATTTCATCTCACCAATCCAACATGGCGGCTGTGCGAAATATTTCACCGGCATTCTATATCTCCGAAACTATTACCGATATCACACTGAAATTTTGAACAGTAATAAACGGCACTGCTAGAAGTTCACCTCTGAGACTTACAAAAACCTGTTAACTACAAAACCAACATGGCGGCCAAGCAAAGGTGGAACATTTTAATAGACTTTTCTCGCGATTTAACAGTCCAAATACAATGAAACTTGGTACAGCAAACGTTAATGCACATTGCAATGTACTAGCCTCTAATTTAGTTCAATTGTGTACATAACTTCAAGATGGCGGCTGTGCGAAAAATTTCACCGGCATTCTATATCTCCGAAACTATTACTGATATCACCTTGAAATGTTGTACGGTGATAAAGGGCACTACTCAAAGTTTATCTATAAGACTTTCAAAAGCCAGTTAACTACAAAACAAACATAGTGGCTAAGTGAAGTTGAAACTTTTAAATAGACTTTTCTCGCTATATAACCATCCAAACGCAATTAAGCTTGGTACAGCAAATATCTGAACACATTCTAACGCACTGTCATCTAATTTACTTCAATTGTCTACATAACCTCAAGATGGCGGCTTTGCGAAATATTTTACCGGCATTCTATATCTCCGAAACTATTGCTGATATCACCCTGAAATTTTGTACGGTGATGATGGGTACTACTGGAAGTTAAGCTATGAGACGTCCAAAAACCTGTACAATACAAAACGAACATGGCGGCCACTCGAAGGTGAAACATTTTAATAGAATTTTCTAGCGATTTAACCATCTGAGCGCAGTGAAATTTGGTACAGTAGATGTTTATACACATTGTAATGCACTGGCATCTAATTTAGTTTAATTGTTCACATAACCTCAAGATGGCAGTTGTGCGTACTTTTAAAGTTAAGTTTTTATTTCTTGTGTATTAATCATGCGATCGAAGTGAACGTTTGAACTTACGCAAAAATAGTCGTCTAACAGTACATAACTCTATGGCCTACATATATAAAAGACCAACATGGCAACCAACCGAAATATTTAGGTGGTTCTCAGTATCTACGAATCTATTACAGCAATAAAACTGAAATGTTGTATGTTGATAGAGGCAATTGACATAAGTAGGATATATGGAAATAGGCAGTATAGTTCTTCACGGAACTACTTGTTTGTATGATGTTCAGTCATGACCACTGTGAAACTGATTTACTTACACGCTGTCAATAAAGGGCATTGGACTAGACTAGCAACTGATGGATTGGCTGCTCACATCAGCATGGCGGGAAGCCTGCGCACTCAGCCAAGCTCCCCCCACCACTTCCGAAACTACCTTCCACCAAAATGCTCCGAGCACTGGCTTAGAGCGCGGCCGGAGCGCTAGCGCTCTGGGAGCGCTGTTTGGATGGCCCTGCTTTATAGGGAGGGTCCGCACTGTATATGCATATATTTTCCTATTAATAACCTTTATTAGAACTTAAATACATGTTCAACTATTTTCTTAAACACTTTTGTATGGACGTCCATTTCTATTAGACTTGCATATTCATAATTGGATATTTTAGCCTTGGAGGCTGGATTTAGACAGCTCCTTAACCCGGTTCATGAGTCAATCCTAATTGGCTACATGGATAATTCTTGCCAGGCGCGTCCACGTCGCGGGGGTGGGCAACGGTACTGTAATATACCATGGAACTACAGTACCGGCTAAGTTCTGGTGAGGACCCAGTCCTATGGGGTGTAACATAGGCCCCGTGCACAGGGTTACGTGCGAAGACCTCAACGGAATCTGCAGCGGAGAAGATGGACTTTGGAACGGTGGAGATTGCGGAAGAGGCAACCCAGTACCCAGGGAATAGTATGAGTACAGCATCAATCGGCAGCGTCTGTTTCCCATGTTAGGGGCGGCTGCAAGGGCGTCTGTTCTCCATGTTAGGGGCGGCCTGAATAATAGCTGGCAGTAGCTTCATAAAATGCCTTTGGGAGTGGCGACCCCATCGTAATAATAGCCTAAAATGGAAATGGCACTTCCAATGATTCGGAAAAGGTTAGGGCGTACCCTGCAGGCGACGCGCAGTTCCTTTGGTACTGGGGGAACTGTGAGAAATGGGCGACCAGTAACCGAAATGAAAGTGGGAATCATGAATGTCATGACCCTGACAGGCAAGGTGGAGGAGGTGGTAGACTTCATGGAGAGGGAGAAGGTTGGAATGATGGGGCTGAGTGAAGTGAAATGGAAAGGTAAAGGAAGGAAGAAATTGAGGAAAGGATATGCATTATACTGGAGTGGTGGCCAAGAGGCAAAAAATGGCGTGGGACTGATAACCTCGAAACAACTGGAGGAGTATGTTGAAGTGGTAGAGTGTGTGAGTGACAGAATAATGAAAATTAGAATGAAGATGAAGAATAACGTGATGGACTTCATACAAGTGTATGCACCACAGACTGGAAACAGAGAAGAAGATATTGAAGAATTCCTGGAGGATGTAGAAAGAGTAATCTCAGATGTAGAAGTGGTGATCATGGGAGACATGAATGCACAAGTCGGAAATGAGAGACAAGGAAAGGAGGAAGTCGTTGGACCATATGGATATGGGAAAAAGAACCGGGAAGGAGAGGAACTTGTAAACTTTTGTGAAAGGAATGGACTGATAGTGGGTAATTCATGGTTTCGGAAGAAAAACAGCAGGAAAATTACGAGATATGGGTGGGGTGATAGAAAAACAAAATCAGTAATTGACTACTTCCTGGTGGAAAGGACAAATCGCAGAAAGCTGATGGATGTGACAGCTTTACCAGGAGAAGCATTTGATGGGGACCATAGAGCTGTGGTGGCAAAATTTAGATGGGGAAAATTGGAAAACCTAAAGGAGATCAGAGAAAGTAAAATAAAAGTATGGAAATTGAAAGACAAAGCTGTACAGGAAGATTTTCAGGAGAGATTGAAGCAACAAATCCCAGTTACTGAAGTGGGAAATGTAGAAGAGGAATGGTCCCACTTTAAAAAGGCATTTGCTGGTGCAGCAGAGAGTGCTTGTGGTAGGACGTCAACAAGAGTGAAAGAGTAGGAGACACCGTGGTGGAATGAGGAAGTGAGGAAAGCAGTGAAAGAAAAGAAGTCTGCGTGGAAAGAATGGAACAGAGATCAAACAGAAGAAAGCAAAAGGAAGTATCACGACAGCAAACGCAGGTGTAAGAAAGTGGTAGGAGAAGAAAAGAAGAAAAGTTGGGAAGAATTTACACAAAGAATGGAAACAGATGTATGTGGCAGTAAAAGGATGCTGTATGGGCTTCTAAGAAGTAAGAGGAAAGAAAGAGTTACTACAAAGCTGGTGAAAAAGGAAGATGGAGAGTTGTTAACACACCCAGAAGAGATAAAGGGACGATGGAAGGAGTATTTCGATAAGCTATTGAATGTGAGCAATTGTACTGGTGAGATCGAAGTGACACAGCCTGACGACTCTATAATAGAAGATGATATAACAATGCTGGAGGTGGAATTAGCAGTACAGAAAATGAAGATGGGAAAAGCAACAGGGGTGGATGAAATCAGTGTAGAAATGATAAAGGCTGCTGGACCTGTTGGTATGCAATGGCTGTATCGACTGCTAAAGTGTGTGTGGAAACGGAAATGTGTACCAGAAGACTGGGAGAAAGGGCTAATAATACCAGTGTTTAAGAAAGGGGACAAGAAAGTGTGTGATAACTATAGAGGGATCACCCTCATATCACAGATAGTAAAAATACTGGAAAGGATATTAGAAAGAAGAATGAGAAGAAAGGTGGAAGGAGAGTTGCAAGAGGAACAGTATGGCTTCAGGAGTGGAAGATCCACAGTGGATCCAATCTTTAGCTTGAGGCAGGTAATGGAAAAGAACTGGGAATATGGAGAGGATTTGATCATGACTTTCATAGATCTAGAAAAGGCATATGATAGTGTCCCCAGAGAGAAGGTATGGGAAACCATGGTTAAGAAGAGACTAGGAAGAGAAATGTTGGAAATGGTGCAAGCAATGTACAACAACTGTGTTAGCAGAGTACTGACCCCAGTTGGAAAGACAGATTGGTTTAGGAACAAGACTGGACTAAGACAGGGGAGTGTGCTGTCACCTCTTTTATTCATAATGGTAATGGATGAAATTGTAAAGGAAACAAAGGAAGCATATGGACATAAAGAAATGAAGTTACTATTATTTGCAGACAATATTGTGGTCTGGGGAAGGAACACCGAAGAAGTGCAAAAACAACTAGATGCACTGAATGAAAATATTCAGAAGTATGGCCTGAAAATCAGTATAGAGAAAAGCAAGACCATGGTGATGACAAGAGGGGAAAGACAAGGAAAGGGCACTGTGAAAATTGGAAGTCAGAGTTTGGAAATTGTGGACACGTTCAAATACCTAGCAAATGAATTGATGCAAACTGGTAGGTTGGACATGGAGATTGGCAGGAGGGTACAGCAGAGCAATGCATTCTATCAAAGTGTAAGAAAACTTGTTTGGGATAAGGAAGTACCAAGGAAAAGCAAGGAGGTAATGTATAAAATGTACTATGTACCCATATTAACTTATGCAGCTGAGACTTGGACCCTGACGAGCAGGCAAGAGAGTAGAATCTAAGCCAGTGAAATGAAATTCCTAAGAAGTATGATAGGTAAGACAAGGAAAGACAGAGTGAGGAATGAAGATGTTAGGAAGGAAGTTGGGATGGGAAAACTAAATGAGAGAATTGAGAAGAATAAACTAAGGTGGTTTGGACATGTAAAGAGGATGGAGGAAAATAGAATACCAAGACAGATGCTGGAGGCCAAGTGCAAGGGTAAGAGAGCAAGGGGAAGACCTAGAACAAGGTGGATCGATTCAGTGAAGAACAGCGTGAGAAAAAGAAGTCTGGACTGGGACAAGATCGTGGAAGAAGAATTGTGGAAGGAAAGAGGAAAGTGGAGAAGTGCCATAAATACCCCAACCCGGCAGGAGCTGGATAAGGGGAAATGATGATGATGATGATGAGAGTTGAATTTCATTTATCATAGAAAATAACCATTTAATACATTAGTATGTTATCATAATGCAACCCATGCTGATGATGACCCCAATGAAGGGTTGAAAACATATTTCATTAAACATTATAGTATTAACAAGTGTCTCTTTATAAACTTAATTAATAAAGAGTTCAACTGATGCTTGAATACAGGTCAGAAATACAAACCTCTAGAGAATGTAACCATCTCTGCTTTGGAACAAATTTATACTCTCCATAACGTGGCCAGAGTGGACGGTGGTTTCCACTGAAAGAAAGAAAATAATCCCAAATTAACTAGCAATAAACTGACAAAAGATGAGAAATTATGATTTAGGAATACCTATACTCACAATGTAGGAAGCACTGAACTGTAATCAATTGGTACATCCATGCACTTATGTTGAGCCTGTAAGAACAACAAAACAATGCAGTCTCCTTGATAGAAACAAATTATTTTAAAGCAGTAAATAAAGAATACGGCAGTAGAACTAAGCAATAAAACATGGAGGGACAAGATATTACCCTACAAACATCACTGAAAGAGAATATAGCAGTCCAGAGTTGCAGGTATTGGAACATCCAACTGCATATCCCTCACATGATCATTTATACGGAGGTGATATTGACCCGAAGTTTGTGTTCTATGATAAAATAGGCCAATCCTACTGCAGTTGTTGACATGCTGTTGGAAATAAGAGTATTATTCTCCATATTAGGTCCATATTGAATATTCTACTAACTTTCACTTTACTGTTTCCGTCTTTTCAATACAAATTACTTTGTTGTCACTGTGGGGTAAATCTTGGCAAACTTTTAATACCGGCTTAACCTCTTATAAGTTAGTAGCTAAATATGTAGCCACTACTTTTTTTTTTTTTTTTCTGTGTGCTCAACTTAATTTTTTTCTCTGTTCTGCAAAATATTATGTTAGATGAGTTTATAGATGTAATTTGCAACAGACAGGTGTGCTCCTCAGATATGAATGGTGGCTTCGCATTTGGCTACTAAGCGTCGATGAATATCATTCATGCCACTAAGGATAGGGTACAATGTATTTTATCAATTTAAATGACGGGACGAAATGTACCAGGATGCACTGAGGTGTGTGACGTCATAGTACTGCTTGGTGCATGTGTTCCCCGACAATCTCTACTTCGTTAGTATAAGACAAAAATCCCCGATTCTTGGATGTCACGGGTAATCTCGAGAACCACTGGATGGATTTTGATGCGGTTTTCACCATTCTGTAAAGGATATCTCGAGGAAAGATTCTGTAGAAAATAATTTATGTATGATCAAAGGAAGCCAAGCAGTAACGATTTCAGTGAAAAAGTCGAAAAACAAACTTGGCGTCCGTGAACTTCTTGAGCTTACGCTGGGCAAACCGTTAAAAATATCAATATACTATGAGCGTAAGAATTGGTCAGCATGAAAAGTTCTACAAAAAAGTCTGCGCGAGCATATCTCTATCTTCTATACATCGCCCACTATAAGTGTTTTTAGACTGAATGGAAGGGGCATGTCCCGCGCGCTCTGGTGAGCGTGACGGCATCCCGCGCGCTTGCCCTTGCTTTGCACTTGCCGTTCGCGAGTAATTTGAAACAAGATAAGCAAGATGAGTATTATGCAGATAATTTTCTAACATGTCAAGAGTCTTTGGCTTCGAGCGAAGCGAGAAGCCTCCATCCTTTCTAGCATTTTTCAGCATTTGTAGCATTTAAAATGATACAAAGTCTAGTCTTTCAGACTGACTGTCACTTTTTATCACATATATTACTCTTTAATGGAAGTGGTCACATAATATGTAGCCACCAACCATTTATGCAAAATTAACTCAAAAAGAATAGTTGAGAGTTAAGGGGTTAAATGGTTAGGCAAAAGATGTGGAGTATCCTAGATATTCATATACAGGACTGTATTTCAACTAAAGTGGACTGTGCATTAGTATTTTATTTCAATATTCAAGTACACTGCATTGTAATAAGGTTAAAATACCGTACTAAGCACAGCTGAAAAGTAATACGTTCACTGAACTCGTTGAA
This sequence comes from Meconema thalassinum, assembly GCA_946902985.2. Lineage (NCBI taxonomy): Eukaryota > Metazoa > Arthropoda > Insecta > Orthoptera > Tettigoniidae > Meconema > Meconema thalassinum. The sequence continues at coordinate 170,078,731 of OX336389.2, read as the reverse complement.
CATATATGTTTCATTACTGGTTGGGGGAGAACACACACAATTTGTTCAAATCTTAACGTTCTTGATTTTTTCACGACATAGATTCATAATTGCTTCCCAACGGCGTGTCAACAACTGCAGTAGGATTGGCCTATTTTATCATCTTAGAACACAAACTTGGGGTCAATAGCATCTCGGTATAGATGCACATGAGGAATATGCAGTAGCATTCACCACACAAACTTTTCATCAGTTCTGAAAACTTTCCCTATTTGGCCAATGGTTCACATGCACATCACCATCCTTGTCTATATTACTTTGGCAGATAGGATGTATACTGAAACTTTGATACAGTTGTTCTAGAGTCACTAATAAATTCCATTAGCACAAATGAACAGTGATTCTTGATAAATAAATGACATCCCCATTTCTTCTTTCACAAATAACGTCAATGTTTCCTCTTACCAAATCTTCAAAATTCAATGTTTTAACACATGTTTCAAACTTTTGGTGTCAGGATCACCTGTAGCAGCTACCCACGCATTGCATCGTTTTTCCAAACTTTGTATGAGGTTGTTCAGGATTTTGGGTGATAAATATAGCACTGTCTTTAGCTGCTAGGCATTTTCCTTAAGACATTTATTTGCCACAATGCATCTTCCCAAGGCATCCCACACATGTTCTAAGTTACTTAGATCAGGGCAACTTGCAAGGCATCCATCTGTCAGATATCCTTGCTTTCCAACGCAGCGTAACTTTCACACTGTAACGAGCTGGATTGAATGGTTAATACAAGGTTTTGTCACAGTCCCTTTAACATCTTAACAAGGCTTTACCATCATATACTGAAGAGATGATAAAGACATTAAGAAAAGCATTTACTCCACTCATCATCGGCTTTAACTCGAATCCGAGTATAAATCTTCTTCCTTCAGTCCAGTTTGTGGATGTGTTTACGGTGACTAAAGAGTCCAATCCTGGCATGGAACAAGCGACCACACAAGTCACATAGTATTGCTGGAGGAGGACGTGGTTGGGCTGCTCGAAGTTTCCTAGCTTGACGCTTAGCCTCTTCATGTGTGTGTCGATCCCTTTCAAACGTCTTTACAGTATCCGAGATGGTACGGCGCCAAGTTGAGCGGTCTTCAGCCAGCATGTCCCAGCTTTGTGAATCAAGACCTGTCAATTTCAGGGCTGCTTAAATCGGTCCTTGTAGCGCCTCTTAGGACCACCATGAGGCCTGATGCCATAGCATAACTCACCATATAGCATCTGACGAGGTAATCTCACATCGTCCATCCGATGGACATGACCAATCAATCAAAATTGGTGACCTATTATGGATGATTCTATGCTGTTGATTTGAGCCTTTTCCAGAACAGCAATATTGGTAATGCGGTCTTCCCATTTAATCCTCAGGATTGATCGAAGTTTTTGTAGGCGGAAACGCTCAAGCTTCCTGAGATCACGTCGGTAAAGGGTCCACGTTTCACAGCCATACAACAATGTAGAAATGACTACTGCTTTGTACACCATAAGCTTTGTACTTATGGACAGATCTTTATTCATGAAGACCCGGTGCGCTAATCGTCCATATGCTGCATGGGCTGCACCAATTCTCTTATCCACATCCTGCTCACAGGTACAGCTCACAGAAATGGTACTGCCCAGGTACGAGAAGTGGTCTACCTGTTCTAATGGCAAATTTGAGATGGAGATATTGAACTGAGGAAGAGGTGTGCCTGGTGAAGGTTGTGCCAAGACTTTAGTCTTATTGACATTTATGGTAAGACCAAAGCGATCACATGCACTTTTGTAACAATTAACTGACTCTTGCAGCTCTTCTGGTGTGAGAGTTGGCGACGCAGCATCATCTGCATACAACATGTTAGTAACCTTAGTAACCTGAGTTTTCCTCAAGGAGCGGAGACGAGTTAGGTTGAAAAGCCCTCCATCAAAACGATACTTGACCTCCACACCTGGGATGTTTGTGGGTGAATCATAGAGCATTGCAGCCAAGTACAGCGCAAAAAGCGTTGGAGCCAGTACACATCCTTGTTTCAATCCATGGGTAATAGGAAATTCATCGGACAACTTATTCTGATGGCAAACCTGACCCGTCATGCCATCATGGAGAGCCTTGATTAGATCTACAAATCGCTGAGGACAACCAAACCGCTTCAGCACCGCCCACATGGCTGGTCTTGGAACCGAATCAAATGCCTTTTCCAAGTCATAAAAGACTAAGAAGAGTGGATTCTGTTGTTCTCTACATTTTTCTTGTAGCTGTCTCACATAGAAAATCAAGTCAATTGTGCTCTAAATCCACATTGTGACTCTGGGAGGATCTTCTCAGAGATAACCTTGAGGCGGTTAAGTAGAATTCTTGCAAGAATCTTCCCCACAATTGATAGCAGTGATATACCACGGTAGTTGCCACAAATACTGCGATCACCCTTTTTAAAGATAGTGACGATAGTGGCATTCTTTAGGTCTCCAGGTACCTTTCTTGATTCCCATACTCTGAGGATAAGGGTGAAAATCCTTGTTTTGAGTGAACGACCTCCAGCTTGAATTAGTTCCAGAGGGATATTATCTGGGCCAGGTGCTTTTCTGGGTTTCAATTGGGTGAGAGCTGCACTGCAATCATGATAAGTAGGAGGTACTGCCAACCACAGTTGTTCAGGTTGTTGCGGCATATCACAAAGAAGTCTTCAGCAGCTGCTGATGGACGATTTAGGAGATTGGAGAAGTGCTCCTTCCAGCGTTCCAAGATTTCTTGACTATCAGTAAAGGTAGTAGAATTATCAGCGCTTTTCAGTGTATCTGATGATGAGCGAGATGGTCCATATATTTCCTTGAGTACTGCATAGAAGTTCCTCAAGTCTCGAGCATCCGATAGTCTCTGCAGTTCCTGAGCCTTCTGTTGCCACCAAGTATTTTTAATCTGCCTTATCTGCGTCTGGCATATACCCTTGAGTTCCAGTAGTTTATCTCTCTTTGTGTTGGAAGTTGGGTCTTGAAGATGGGCAAGATAGGCATTCCTTTTGGCATTGATGAGAGACAGAATTTCCTCATTGTTGTCATCAAACCAATCTTGTCTTTTCCGCACTATAAAACCAATGGTTTCCTCAGCTGACTGTGTGATAATCTTCTGTAGTGTGGCCCATTCTTGCTGAATGTCATTTGTTGCTGGGTTTTCTGATAACTGGGTGACGATCCTGTTTCCAAAATGTTTACACATGGATTCATCCTGAAGTTTGGATGTATTAAACTTCTTTCTTGGCAAATTGTTGATGTTCCTAGGTGGTTTAGGTCTGATGGATATCCTGAGCTTACATATAAGAAGTTTATGATCTGTCCAGCAATCGTCTATATTCCTTGCTGTTCTGGTAATAAGAGTGTCCTTCTTATCACATTGCCGGGTAATGATATAATCAAGAAAGTGCCAATGTTTGGAACGAGGATGCATCCACGTGGTTTTGAAGCGGTTAGGTAGCCGGAACTGCGTGTTGGTAATGAAAAGTTCATGTTCTGCACAAAGACCAAGAAGCAACAGTCCATTGGGATTACATTTTCCAAGTCCCTGTTTGCCCATCACATTATTCCATAGCCTGTGATCTCTCCCAACTCTGGCATTGAAGTCACCGAGGAGCAAGAGTTTATCTGCAGATGGTACCTTGGAGATGATTTCACTTAGCTGATTGTAGAAATGAGCCTTTACTTCATCATCAGAATCTAAGGTAGGAGCATAGGCAGAGATGAGTGTCATAAAGGAACCTCCTGAGAGTGGTATGCGGAGAGTCATGAGCCTTTCGCGGATTGCAATGGGCGTTAAGTTGGTGATAATTTACCAGTTTGGTCTTCACAGCGAAGCCCACACCATGAATACGACATTCACCCTCCTCCTTTCCTTTCCAGAAGATGGTATATCCTGTTCCAGATTCAGTAATCTTGCCTTCAGAAGACAGCCTAGTTTCACTGAGAGCAGCAATGTCAACATTGAGTCTTGATAACTCATGGGTTACGAGAGCTGACCTTCTCTCAGGTCTAACGTTATTGTCCAAATCAAGCAAAGTTCTGATGTTCCATGATCCAATAATCAATTTGTGATTCTTTAATGTTTTTGAGTTTCGACCGCATGAGGGGTGACCTGCTGAGTGCGGTTGCCCAGCCGGACCAAGATTGTGACTTCCGATGTTTAGCCCACCTTTTCTAGGGCCTTCCCCATGTGGGGTGGGCAGTGGTGATCCTAAATAGGCCTGCCCAAACACAGATGCAGGATGCAGGACCGAATTCCTGAGTAGTCACAGAGTCTCCGGAAGACGACCATCACACATCTGCTGCCAACGTGCAGGTCCGAACTAAGGGCTTCCAGTTACACCCATAACCTGCCCCCACCGTCCATATCCCATCGCCGTTGGACTTAGAAAGTAAGTGACGTTCGGAAGAAGTGCCACTGGCGTGAATTTGTTTAGAGTGGATCTCAGCTTGCCAGGACGAGACCCACACACTATGATCTCTGAGCCTTATCCTGCGGCTCACGAAGAATGAGACATGCAGGACCGAACACAGAGACTGCAACGAACTGCCGCATACTCAAGTACTACTGAGGTGCGCCTTTACAGCCAGTCCGTCTGGCCTGACCTCTTCCGCCTCTATGACTGTTGGGAGCCAAGAGAGTGATTGGCTCCTCCTCCGCTCATTTTGCCGTTGGGCCAAAATGTGCCCATCATAACTATGGACAGTAGTTTGCCCTATTAAACCTGAGCAATAGGCTGCCCCTTCCGCCAAACACACTGTGCCAGAGTTCACCTCTTTCACTGCAGGTACCGTCGAGGACTTCACCGTAACCCTGGCAAGGGACCCTAACAAGGTACTACCAGCCGGGCCAGCTGGACCAGGGTTTTTTAAAGAGGTGTTACTCCTCTATCACTCCCTACTTGATCATACTATATACAATGTGTGTGTTCTTTTAGGTTCAAATTGCAGGGGAATTGAACTGATTCCTTGCATTAACACCTCTTATGTGCGCCAGGTTACATTCTCAGTTTGACATGGATTGTGCGAGTTGCTAGATAATTACTTCTATTTCCAATCCCCAGGTTTTGGTCACGCACAGTGGGGGTATTCACACATCAATGATCTTTATCCAGGATAATGTTTTTTGCCTAGTAGACTAATAATTGCAAGGTAGCACAGCCCTCGCTAATATATACACCCCTGGTTTTGTTATGCACAGTGGGGGTATTCACACATCAATAATCTTTATCCACGCTAACGTGTTTTGCCTAGACCAACCAAAGTAGCACAGCCCTCGCTAACATATACACCCCTAGTCTTTGTCACACAGTGGGGGTAGACACTCATCAATGAAAAATCCACAGCCTGCTTCCAGTCTCCGACCGGGTCAGGAATGGAATGAATGAAGCCCCTATCTAGCAGCGAGGATATGAACTGTGCCGGCTGCCGTGGCCTGACGCACTCCTCTGGGGCAATGATTAAATGAATGAAAGATGAAATGATAGTGGAGAGTGTTGCTGGAATGGAATTTTGACAGGGAAAACCGGAGTACCCGGAGAAAAACCTGTCTGCCTCCGTTTTGTCCAGCACAGATCTCACATGGAGTGACCGGGATTTGAACCACGGACCCAGCGGTGAGAGGCCGACGTGCTGCCGCCTAAGCCACGGAGGCTTACATTCATCAATAATGATTTAATTTAATAAACAACCTCCACCAAATCAATACAAAGTTGTTTATTAAATTAAATCATACATTTGTCAATGCGGACCAAAAAATGGCAATTAATGTTCCCAACTCGTCAATAATCTTTATCCATGCCAATGGTTTGGCCAATTAATGCTTTTTCAGATAATTACAATATTACATGTGTTGTGTGGTGTATTTGGATCCAACATGTTGGCAACAGTGATATGACATCAATGTGTGCGCCTGAGTAACAGTTGAACAGATCACATGCGCCTCGGAAACATGGCTGCCGTCGTTGAAGGAGCAAGAAATAAAAACATTTCTTTATGTAATATAACAAATATTTCCGGTGCAACAGTGATAAGTGAGAGTAACTTCAATCGCTAATGACTCCCAGAAAGGTATGAAAATCATATACTGTATTATCATTAATAAGCCAGGTAGAAGCCCGGATTTGGTCTCCTCCAGAATTAATAAAAGTTCCTTATCAAGAAGGAGATTTCCAAGGGCAAAAGTTACAGTGAGAGCCTTCCCTTTAGAATGGAGCTTTGCCTGTGCTGTGTGATGGGTGAAGCGCATTGATTCAGCGCCAGTTGACTAGCATCTACCTTTACACAACAGCGCGTCGGGAAGACCTGAATGAGGCAGTGCATTTATTACATGTGGAGCTGGCAAGATACCTTAGTTGAGATAATTACGACTTGTGGGGAAGTACTGTATGCTATCTCATATCCCGTGAACATGGTTACGTATGGACAATACATCGAATTCTTCTAGTGGAAACTTATCTATTCAAGAAGATGTTTCCCAGTAAATGTGTTCATAACTTTCAGTGTCATGCGATTTTTTTACTTGTGGGGGAATCTCAAACAAAATATATAGATACCATCTGCCGCGTACTCTGGAGGCTATCGAGAACTAAATAACTGCAATGAAATGAAATATCAGTGGGGATAAATTATGAGTGTACCAAAACCTCCTACGTTGGTGCAATGTGTATTTAGAAAATGAAGGACAGCATTTCCAACAACTACTCTGAAATTCATGTAAGTAAGGTAACTGTACCCGTTTTCGCCACTGAGCCAGTCGTCGTCACTCTCGTATACAAGTACAAAAAATAAGCATGTCAACGGGTCTTTCTCAACGCACAAAGTCTTAAGAGATTCGTCATACCTTCGTTGCCGATAAGGAGCAACTTTGCGAAATCATGCGTGCTATATAATAGGTGATTCCCAGCGTCAAACATCTCGTGTGAGTTGAACTATCTTGACGCGGCGTATTGCTTCTCGCATGTGCTAAGCAGGCACGCGAGTTAATTATGTGCATACGTGTATTATGTTCCGACATTTTAAAATGTTACAAGTGTGTGATATAATTGGCAATTGTTTCTGTAACATATGTGATTTGCTATTTCGGGCTCACGTTCTAGTTTGGTTAGAAATGCTGGTGACGAACACTGGATTTAAAAACACGCACTTTACCAATGCTCATCATTTGTGACGAAAACTGGCACATTGTCATATCTCCATGTAAGACCTAACTAACAGCGGCAATATACTTGTAATGTAGTTCTGAAGCACCCTGCATTAATTAAATTGTCGTTTGATCATCGTGTCCAATAGTCGTCATAGCTGACTATCCTTAGAGCACATGTGTGACGAACACTAGTGCATGATAATGTTAAAGTTTGCATTAACGTTTCAGAACCAATAAACATTTACAGTGTGCTGTTATTATGTAGATCTGTCTCTTTGACGGCCGTAGGTCTACGCTGGCTGCGTGGCTAAGCGGTAACATTCTCGCCTGCTGTTGCAGGATCAAATCTTGGCGCAGTCATCTGGAATTTGAGGATGCGCAAATGCGAGGGAGCCATGTCAGTATATTTACTGGCACGTTGTAGATCCCCCTTCGGGGCAAAAATCGGGCACCCCGGGGTCTCTAAAAGCCGCAGTAGTTAAAAGGGACATAAAAAAAATAACATTATTATTATTATTATCAGTAGGTCTAGGCCTAAGGATTTTAGGTGAGCTAAAGGGGATTCCTTTTAAGTTGAAATGAAAAATATATTCTAAGACTAAATCTTTGCTTTCAAGTAATATGTCGAAACGCACATTTCCCAATTAGCCTACGATATTCAGCAAATGGAAGCTGCTATTAAGGTCGTTGAGGAGGACGGCACGAGTATTACAAAGGCCGAGAAGGGGAATGGTGTTCCGAGAAACGCCTTCTCGGACAAAATTAAAGGAAAAACTAGAGAGAGGAAGATGGGGCCAAGTTCCTTTTTAACAAAGGGTGTTAGTTCAATGGGTTATCTCACTAGGAAAAGCGGGGTTCCCGGTAACAAAGGACCATTTGCAAAATAGCGTCCAGTGCCTCACAAAAGAATTGAAGAGGGACTCTCCTTTCAAAGATGGGCGGCCAGGGAGGAAATGGTGTGAATCTTTCCTAAAAAGAAATCCAAGCCTGTCTTTACGAGTCCCTCAAAATTTAACAACCTACAGTAAACCGTGCTGCAATATTACAGAACATCAAATTAAAACCTACTGTTATTGGGTGGAAATCGACTTACAGTCTATCTTGTCAGACTCTCGGCGATTGTTCTACGCAGACGTTATGTTAAGCCATGGTCTGGTCTCACGTTTTGTGACTATGCCTTACATCTCCCCGTCAAAAAAAGATCACGGCAGAACAACCCGGACCATTCGCTCTTGAACACCGGTCGGGGAAGCCTACATCAACACACGTTCTTGTGGTTATATTGTTCGAATTTCAATTATTATTAATATTGCACTTTAAGTTAATACAAAAATAACTTATAATAAATGTATTTAGAGCTCTCGGAGGAACCTGTCACCTCTAGAGAGCGCGTCCCCAGGTGGCGGATAGGGGGTCCCTACAGTTTGTAGGGTTGGTTCAAATACCCCCTAATAGAACCCGCGGACCAACAGGTAGCCCAACTCCTGGGGGCTTTATAATGCTGGGACACCCTCTCTCCAGGGGTTATAAATATGGAGGGCCCAAGCTCAGGGTTAGTAGTGAAGACCTCAACGGCGAATACGGTGGAGAAGCTGGACTTCAGTATAGCGTCTGAGGTGGAGGAGGCACCCCAGTGCTCGGGGTTGATAGAGTAAAAGGTATATGGACGTCCCATATATCCAACTCACTAGTGTCTGTTCTGGCATCCAGCGGCTAGTGGGCAGCGTCTGTTAACCTAGTTGGTGCGGCTGTTCGAAGTACGGCTTAATCTCAACAATTAAGTCTTAAAATCATGTGATCTCCATCGGAGCTCACCACAAACAATCTTCAACTTGAAGCAACCATGGTAGAATGACAGGAAAAGATTCCACTACCCCAAGCCCCAGTCAATAGATTGGATCCCTGTTCTGGTCATAGGATTCTGGGGGACCAGACATGTCATGTAGAGAAGGATCAGAGCTTCTCAAAACCTCTTCGACCTAAACAAAAGTGTTTCATAGGTACACTTAATGTGAACACTTTGTTGAAACCTGGGAAACTCAAACATCTAACGAATACACTTGATAAATTCAGCATCAAAATTTTGGCATTGCAGGAAACACAATTTACAGATGAAAATCACTTTGATTCTGAGAATTACAGGCTCTAAAAAGGAAAAACTGCAGTGCAGATCAACACAGGACCAAGACAATTTGGCACAGGATTTGCGGTTAGCAAGTCCGTCACAGATTCAGTAATTCATTTTACTTCACCATCAGAAAGACTCTCAGCACACTCAATAAAATCGAGAAACAAGGTATACACACTGATTAACGTGCATGCACCAACGAATGACTACAACAGGAAAGACCCTCAGGTAATAGAAGACTTCTGGGAACTTGGAGGAAATCATGAACAGAATTCCCAAACATCATGTCAACATTCTAGTGGGGGATTTTAATGGGCAATTAGGAAAAGAAAAGAAATATAGGAGAATTACAGGACCATACACTGCTCATAGCAGAACCAATAAAAATGGTGAACATCTTATAAACTTCTGTCAAAATTTCAATCTACAAATTGTGTCAACACAATTCCAGAAGCCTACGCGTAAATTAACAACATGGATATCCCCCAATGAAACACTTGGAGAATTCCAGATTGACCACATTGCTATCTCTAGAAGAAACGCTAAAGAAGTCCTTAATGTGAAAACCAGGAGAGGATTCTTTGGGTCAGATCATCATTTACTACAAATCAAGGTAAAATTTCAACCCAACAGACATAGGACAAGGGGAACCCAGCTTTTCCGAACTGATCCAGAATATCTTGAATTCAACAAGATGAACATCATTGAAGAAATCCGTCAAATGGATACCACGAGCTGGTCTGAACTTGCAGAGAAAATGAAACAAGCAATAAAATTTGGTCAACCTCCGAGAAAGAGAAAACATGGGTGGTGGAACATCACATGCGATCATGCTATTGAATATAGGTTTAAAGCATGGAATAATTTCAATAGTCATAACACAGAAAAATTGCAATAATGTGTGCAGGTTCGGAAAAACACTTCTAAAATTATTCGCAGAGACAAGCGCAATTATGATGATAATAGGCTAAATGAAATAGAACAGGACTTCACTAAGAACAACACCAGGAATTTTTTAAAGACTTTTAGAGAAAAATATAGCTGGCTATCAACCTCCTAGTTTATGCTTCCAACAACCTGACGGATCTCTGGAAACTAATACGAGCAATAATTGTGAAATTCTAGCTAAATATTTCAGTACACTCCTTAATTGCGAAGCACCTTCTTAACAACTTCAATTTGCAAAACCAGTGCCCAACCTTGATTTGCTTCCACCATCACATGAAGAATTAGTGGACATATTCAAGTCATTAAAAAACAATAGAGCCCCTGGTGAAGATGGACTTATTGCAGAAGTTTGGAAATTGGATCATGAACACATAACACCAAAAATTCACAGAATAATATCAGATGTCTGGAAAACAGAGAAAATCCCAAAAGAATGGAAGAGTGCTTTAATACACCCACTCCATAAGAAGGGAAGCAAAACTGATCCGAATAATTATAGAGTAATTTCGCTTCTTCCAGTCGCTTATAAAATTCTCTCGAAAGCTTTGCTGAATCGACTCGAGCCACAGGTGGACGACCTTGTTGGAGAATATCAGGCAGGTTTCAGGAAGGGAGCAGATCTGGAACCTCAAGACCATACTACACATCCGACGATGCAGGAACACTACAGTCACATTTGTGGATTTCAAAAAGGCTTACGATTCGGTTGACATACAAACCTTGTTTAACAGACTAGAAGAATTAGGAGTTGACAGGAAGACCAGGGCCATCATCCAGGAAACATTATTGGGAACTACCTCAAAAGTGAAATTCATGGGAGAAATCTCTAACTCTTTTGCAATTCATACTGGAGTCCGAAAAGGGGATGGTTGATCACCACTCTTGTTCAACATCGTACTGGACAAAATCATCAGAGAATGGGAAAAGCGTGTGAAAGGTATCCAAATTGGAAAGGAGAAAGGGAAAAGAGTCACTGTGAAATGCTTGGCCTTTGCAGATGATTTGGCCATCTTAACAAACAACAAGGATGAAGCCGTATTAGCGCTAGACAAACTACATGAAATCTCCAGTAAAACGGGACTTGATATTTCCTATGAAAAAACACAGTATATGGATACCAAATCAACAGGAAACATCACCTTGCGAACGCAGTATGGAAAAATCTCGCAGGTCACTCACTTCAAATATTTAGGAGAACCCACAGGATTGAACACAATTTCTAATGCAGAGAGAATAGAATAATTGCAGAAGGCGTACAAGCTGACATGGAATCATTATAACAAAAGAGCAGTATCTCGTAATGCAAAACACGCCATTACAACGCAGTTGTTTTGCCTGAAGCCTTGTACGCGGCAGAAACCACAGTCATTAGAGGAATGACGAGAATTCATGATATTGAGAAACAGGAACGAAAAATTCTTAGGAAAATCCATGGCGCTGTCTTCCGTAATGGAATTTGGGTCAGGAGACCAACAAAGGAACTTTATGAAAATACAGACGCCATTATAGATAAATTTATTAAGAGACGTCTGCAGTTCTATGGACACATATATAGGATGGATGAGAACAGACTCACTAAGAAGATTTTCAATATCGTGAATGCAAGTAAATTAAAGACCAGTTGGATAAAATCTGGAATTACTTAAAATCTCTTAAGACGACATTAAGGACAGAGAACAATTTAGAAATAAAATCAGAAACACGACAACTGTACAAGTTTCAGGGAAGGACACATCAGGGAAAAAATGGACAGAGGAAAGGAAGAAAAAGCAGTGAACTAATGAAGAGGTTTTGGGAAGAAAAGAAGAGAGGAAAAAGAAGTGAAGCTGTGATTGGCTCAAGTTCTCACGCTCTCCTGAAGGGGATTAATCGGAAATAATAAATGTGTTTAGAGCAGAATTACGATATTTTCATGCCCATATGTCTTCTACACACCATTCCCACTTCCCGATGCTGTCTTTTATTTTATTTTTTATTTTTTTTTAATTTCATTTTTTATATAAAAAAACATAATTACTGGCACTGTTTTATTCGTAAATGTTAGACTCCAAGTCGATAAATAGGTGTCTTACGCAACAATTGACAGAAATGCAATATAAACAGCAGACAAGGAACACTAACAATGTGACGGCAATTGGTGCAAACGGGTGACGAATATAGAAAAATCCAAAGACATCGTGCTGAGGACTAGGGCAAAAACACACTTAAAAAAAAAACTTCCAAAAACGAATATTTTCGATATTGAGAGTTTCCTAGTGTTCGAGTAGAGTTTGAGGTTAGGTACTGTGCTTTTGTTAATTAAATTTACCAAAATGTATAACGTGTATATATTTTCTTGACTAAATCTGTCTTAACATGACAACCATTGGTGCATTTACCTTAATGATGATTATTACATACGTTAAAAAGTGTAAATGTGTTGAACTAGTTGGGTGACTCTGCAGCTAGCGCCTTGCTCGACAGGCAGCTAGCCAGAGTGCCCTGGCAGTCTCGCGACGAATCCAAGGCTCTGTTCTATAGGATGACTGCAAATCCTGGACACTTAACAGAACACACCAAGAGCAAAATCCAGGCTGCTGAGATGCGATATATTCGGTAAGTAGAGACCAGGACCGGGAGAGACTGGATCTGGAATACAGTCACCAGGAGAGTAGTAAATATGAAGCCACTAGAGAAAGCCATCCATGAACACCAATTGAGATGGTATGGCCATGTCCACTGGACTTGGCAAGGTTAATGAAGGAGGTGAAGATGGGAGTCCAAGGAAGACTTGGAAGGACGGAAACAGAGATGCACTGCAGGAGAGGGGACTATCTGCAAGGGAGGCAGATGCCATAATCGGTTGTAGGAGTCGATGGAGATCTCTTGTATCCTTTACACCACTGTAAGCAAGTTACTCATTAGTTATTCCAACCTTAATGTTGGACACATGTGCAGTAATTTGTAATGGTTTATGGAACTCACAGTGAAAACATAAAGCAAAAGAAACAAATCAGTAAGCAAATAAAATGAACAAAAAACTTGAAAGTAGAGAAACTAGGCTATTTACTTACGGAATAGTATTTGGGTATGTTTTCATGCTCAATGAGAGGTTTCACATTTATGTCCGGGAAGAACTTCGTAGGATAGTAGCACGTATAATTAACTGGTGAGTAATCCCAATCCAAAGTCAAGTTGGTCTGAAAAAAAATATATATATAATATACATACATTTTCATTTGAGACTGATTTGCCTTTCAGTGTCCAGTCTAGTCTGCAAGCCACTGTTTGCAAACAAGTCACCTCCATAATGCCCTATTAGCAGTTAGCACTGCAGCCTCCTCTGCTTCTACACCTACACCTCTCACTTGGAGATCATTCGTCACTGAATCTGACTGTTGTCTCCTAGGTCTACCTCTGCGTCTCTTACCCTCTACAGCTGAACTCATTAACCTCTTAGGTAATCTCTCCTCCCCCATTCCCATGACATGTGAAATAAATAATAACACTAAAAAAATATTTAAATCACTAAATCTGCAGGGTTAGAAGAGATGTTAAATGGAGGCTGTCATAAATTATTTGAATTTAAATGTAAGACCAAAGTACAGAGACTTTGTTTTGTATGCGACAGGTATTTTCGCTCGTCCGCTCACTTACACTGTGAGCCTGTCTCCCGCCAAGCACATTGCCGTAATACGGCGCCCGCCCGGCATTGAGTATAGGAGTTTGTTCTTATCTAGTTCACAGCTGGTGCTAAAAATGTTCGCCATTCACTGCTACACATCGCTGAGTTAACTTGCATAATTTTAAAGCATGTAGGCCTAATTTTACTCCCTTGCAACTTGCAAGACATTTCATGTCACATTAAACAGCCTTAAAAGCCATCTGACTGAGCTGGGAACCTACAATCTTGAGTTTTGAAGGACAAAAAGCTTAACAGACTGCGCCACACGGCTGGACAATATGGAGAGTATTGAAGAGAATTACAGTAGGTACAAGGGTTATGTTTGGTCCATAAGCCCTAAGTACGATGTTATATATGTTGGTATATTCTGGACTTCTATGGAGAGTTTTTCTTGTAAAGCTGACGTCCAACTGTCAAAGTAAAGGAGGGGCCTTATCATTTCTGATAGCACACAATAATACAGGTTACAAAAACTTCAAAACACAAGCTCCCTGAAGTCTTGTGGGTAGCCATGTGAATCAGAGCATTTGTGGTCTGTGTGGTATACTGGCCAAGTTTATGTTGGTATAACATTGCTCCCTGAACACTATAGCCTATTCTTAAACATGCTCCTACAAGTCACTCATGTCACTAATTAAACTCCATCACTGGAGGTTAACGACCAGTCCAAGTCTCTATCCTGGAAGTAGTGGTTGACATTATTGCTCACAATTATGAAAATACACTCTGACACTAACCTACAACTTCTAGAGGCTCTCGTGTAACGAGTTCCCTTCTAGAATTGAGACCCAATAAGAAAATAACATTTCTTTTCTTCGTTGACAGGAATTTACACCACATTTCAATTGTATTTATTTTTTAATTTAACTAGTGGGTTAGATATTTTTTTACTCACTCTGGCATCATCACATTTGTTACGAATTCCCATCATATTGTTACTAGGTATTTCATTGACAAGGCTACTGGAAAGATCGGTGTGAATTGCAGGTCGATCTGGGAGCCAACGACCAGTCCATGTCTCTATCCTGGGAGTAGTGGTTGACATTATTATCTGCCCGTGAAGAAGCGGCATTAATGCTACAAACCACAGAAAGGATAGCCTCATTCTTGAGCACATTTTCTTGTATGCAAATAAAATTCTACTTCAGGTACTGAAACACAATTTTGTTTCCCTCCCTATGTTTACTACCAAAGAATATAGGGGAGAAAGGTTACTCAGGCTTAAAATTTGATTCCAACTACAACCGTCAGGATTACGTCATCAACCAGCCTAGCCTGCTACTTGGCGGTAGCGGTGAGGCAGTGTACTAAAATTTAAGCGCGGGCGATTTGAATTTTATTTAATCGCGTACTGGTACCACCGCTTACCCCCCCCCCCCCCCCCCGACCCTGTACCGCTCCCTTTGTATTTACACGTAGTAATATGATATATGTCGGCGTATTTTATTTATTCCTGTTCCTTTTGTTCTATTTTATTTTAGAGCAGATATCAAAACAAAGGCTCATAATAATGGATTATTACTATTAATATAGTAGAAATACCAGCCTGAAATCTTTAGTTTTGATATCTGACCTTGCGTAAAACAGAACAATAGGAACAGTGAATAAATACATTTTATTGACATAAATCATATTACTACGTGTAGTTACAAGAGAGGGATACAGGGTTAGGGGGAAGGATAGGACGCAGGATATCCTTTATTGTTATTATTATTTGAAACCTGTACCACGGCAGTTGCGTAGTACTCCCCCCACTTTTCTCCCCACGTCCCCTCTCTTAATTTTTCTAGTATTATATGTTTTATTCATGATAGTTTTTCTATCATTAATATTTCTTTTATAGTTTATATTTTTTTAATGGCAGTGCTTAAAGGTTACTTTTGCAGAGGATGTCATGCGAGATGAACTGGTGACCTTGGGATTTCCTTCCATAAGTCTCAGCTGAGTTCGGCCTTTGAACCCATGGCCTTGTAACACTAGAAAGTCATTCACCTACTACACAGTACTATAAGTTATAATATCAGACAGGTAGAAGAGAGGTTTAGTTGCCACCAGTGTTGTGGGATCACAGTAATCTAAGAAGAATGTAATAAACCAATACAAACCATGCACACCCTATAAAATATGAACTTATTAACTGCTGTTGAATGAGATACGATACTGGAAGGAAACAGAATTCTGAAGGAAAAAATGAGGACAAAAATAAGTATTTATATGTTCATATTATATTCTTCTTTCTTAGTTTTTACAGATAATAAAATCCACAGAACATTTTCATGAAAAGAGTAATATTTAATTTCATCAGGTCATTGTCCTAGTAGATAATTGTCATCACATGGTAGAGCCACGCATATTGCAAATCTGTAAGAGAAAAATACAATTAAAATCCTAATAATGTTGTAGGGGCTTTGCGATATCGTGGTCATGTGGCTTTATGGTACTTGGAAAGTGTATATGGGATATGTCTGATTACCCATGACATTGTGATGGCAGTAGGTGTGTGTATTTGTAATGGAGCCAGGACCTCGGGATATGAAGTTTCAATATGAACAGGTGTAGCCAATTGACTGTGCAGCGCTGCTACTCTATGGCTCGCACGGCACACCTATACCCCGAGACCACAGAAGGTGAATTCCTTACAACAAATTACATTGTGTAC
Organism: Meconema thalassinum; assembly: GCA_946902985.2. Classification (NCBI taxonomy): domain Eukaryota; kingdom Metazoa; phylum Arthropoda; class Insecta; order Orthoptera; family Tettigoniidae; genus Meconema; species Meconema thalassinum. The sequence continues at coordinate 170,062,167 of OX336389.2, read as the reverse complement.
CTAAATAGTCGTTACACATACATCTCATAATAAAGATGTTGAAGCAACAACTTGTGACAAGGACAGTAAACAGCTACTCTCTAGGTTACAATGTTAAGCATGCACATATAGAACTTTTGCTGCTCATAGAAGGAGGGGACAAGTGTAGTGTGGATAAACTAAGTTACCCGATCACTTTAATTCCATTGTTATTAATACTAATAATACAATATTATTACTTTCCTAATTGGCCTGGATGTGTGTAACAGGCCTCACCCCCTGGGTGAATGCCACTGTAGCCTCGATATTAGGATAATGCTGTTTTAATGAATGCACAAAATTGCATTTAGAATAAATATATAAACTGGAACTAATATTAGATGTTATTTGAAGTGGAGAATGCCACTAGCCAGTAACTTACATCAGAACAAATCCACCATCTCGGAAGTTCACAATTTACCCCAAGCACAGTAAGCAGTAAGATCTATGTGTATGCCCCCCTCTTACTGTGATATTATATAGCCCATCCAAAAACATCCATAGAAGAAAGAAAAAAAAAAGAAAAAATCTCAAATGAACAATATTAATTTGTGGATTAATTCATTTGTTACACAAATAGCCTACCAATCAGTAAACCGATTGAAGCATTTCTTGATGCAATATGCATTGAATTAATTTTGTGATTGACTTAAGGGGAACCGATAGGCCTAGTCATTATATTCACTGCAATGTTATATAGGCTATATACTGTACATGTAGCCTTTTATAGTCCAGTCTGCAAGCCTCTGTTTGCAAACAAGTCACCTCTATGATCCCCTGCTTCTACACCTCTCACTTTAATAAATCGTTAAACACTGAAACTAACTAACTATAGCCTCCTACGTCTATCTCTGCTTCTCGTATCCTCTACCTCCGAGCTCATTAACCTCTTAGGTAATCTCTCTCCCCCATTCTCTTTGCATGACCCATCCGAGTCTGCTCATACGAACAGCTTCATATAGCATTTCATTTCCAACCTAGTCTTTATCTCATCATAATTACACATATTATCAGGCAGATTACACACAATCAAGCAGTATACGAGGCTGATGTTCACTATGTCTAAAAGCCCTAAATGAAGCAAAGACTGCAACTATTCCTAATAACGTCACCTGTATATTTTGATTATCTCCCTGCAATAGTGTCATGATTCCAATTAGGTTTACTGTGTGCCATTCACAGATAAGGACACGTGGCATGCACTATCAAAAGAAGTAGGGCACATTCCAGTTCCTCAAGTGACTTTCTCACACATCTAACAGTATGCCAGGGTGCAATAGGCTATATGAATTTATCAGAGGGGGGTATGAACTAAGTGTATTGGTAATCAAAACCTACATAACAACTGGGCCTACCCTATACCGGTACTGGTGTAAAATTAATAGATCAAAGTTTCATCAATATGGTAACTTACCTTTGCTGAAATAGGATTAGTATACAACTGTTCGGACAACAGAATCAGGCAACTCCTGTCTATAGGCTATTGGACAAATGTAGTATATAATCTGCTTTCCTTGAAGTGCCTCATTACCTGAGAAGAGAAAAGAAACACAATAAGGTAACCAGTTCACAACCATTCTGCACATACTCTAGGCCTAGCTCTGTTTCAATAAAGTAGGGTTAGGCTATGTAAAGCCATTCATATAGTTCACAATACTTCACAAAATCATTCTAATATGCCATCTAGCTAAAATCATTTTGAATTGAGAATACTACACTGAACGAAGTAATCACAATAAAGCCCACAATTCGTAAACAGAAACACTATCATAATGGGTAGATATTAAAATCATATCCTGGCAGCAAAACTGCGAAGTAACTATTGAAATAAGTACCTACCGTATTAATGCAATATCCTACGAAGGAATGTCATGTTGGAAGCCTCAAAAGCACAAACACACACGATCATGAGTAGGATAGCCAGTTGCCAGCGACATGTTTAAATGTAACCGGCGTATCCACCCCGCATGAGCTTCAACCAATAGCAATCGAGTTGGACCGCAGCGCTATGGCAGCGCAGCGAGTGCTCAGGCAGTGAACCTGTCAGTTGGCAGAGAGGCCTTGGAAGCGAAGGATCTATAGTAGTTTCATCCCCCTGTTTACTACAGTCCACAAGAGCAAAGAATATAGGGGACAACAATAGACAGCATGTGCAATGTGTGTGTAAATCTCTTCCAACCATTCGCAACCAATGACCAAGGTAACTAGAATGCTATCAGGTAGGCCGATATCGCAGTTCCCGCTTTAGTCACCAGGCTTACGCTGACGTCATTTCGCGGACAAGACATTGTCGCCTGAAGTAGGAAATGTGCTTTGTAATGTAGTATGATTCATTTCGATAACTATACCGTTTCTGAGTACAGAAACAATGGTCGTAGAAATTCTGAAGTGATTAACCACTCTTTTCCTAACGATAATGGAGTTCGAAAGCTGTGGATTTTAAGATGCATACGAAATGATAGCGTCAATGCTAGAAATGCCTGAGTTTGTTCTGCACATTTTGTACCCTAGGACTACGAACAGGACCTTAAAAATGAATTATTGGGTTTGCCTCTGAAGAAGAAATTATGCGTTGGTGCAGTTCCCTCACAGAATATCATGCGCGACGAGAGGGAGGGGGAAGCAGGGCTGTAGGCCCGGGACCCGGATTAGCAGAGGGGCCCGAGGCGGTAAATGGACTTAAGAGTGGACAACTTTATTTAATTTAATGTCAAAACTATTACGAAATTTTCTGATGACACCCTTCGATGTAAACATAGGCAGTAAGTGAGCAGTATACACAACATTACAGAGAGAACATATAACTAATTTTATAAATTACCATTGTGTTTTTCGTTTTCCGGGGAAACGGTTAAGTTGCCAGAGTCATCCATTTTATAACCTGTTAGGGTTCAAGAAACCTTAACGTTTCTAATTCAATCTCAGAAAAAAAGACTAAACTTACTTCATACTGTATATTTCTGAAAGGAGTGTGGGTTATTCTTGTTGAGCCTGAACACGTTCAGATACAAAGAAAACATAATTTTAAGGCACAACAGTAAAGTAAAAAAACAACCAATGTGGGACGAAAATAAATGAGAGTGACTGAATAACTAAAAACAAAGTAAATTAATAAACAGTTGGGCAAGATAAATTCCATGGATGATGATGATGATTATTGAAGTTTTGTAGGGCAAAACAGCGAGGAAAATTTTGTTTGGGGAGGGGTTTAAAATTTGCAAGCTTAATACCGTAATTTTCAAAAATTTGCCCCAGGTTGAATAAAAATGGAGGGAGTCGGAAGACCTTGTCTTAGGGCCCGTGATCGCTCTCTACGTCCCTGGCTGGCGTTGATACATTGTGCTACTGTTAAAATGAGTACTGTTTTTTAATATTGAGAAAAATATCTGTCACGAATGGACCGACAGCGGTAGCTACGCTTTCCAATGCGCAGTACTAGGCCATGCGGCCAAGCTCTCTGCGGACTCGGTAGACGTGGGTTCGAGCCTAAACGTCGGCGGCCTTTGAAATGCTTTTCCGTGGTTTCGCATTTTCAATTCCAGGCAAATACTGGGACCTTACCTTCTGACAGGTCACGGCTGCTTCCTTCCACATCCTTGCCCAGTTTCATTCATTTCATCTCTTATTAACTCCTCTTATGAGGTTGACGTCAGGAAGTGTTGAAATTTAATTGTGAAAATTTACAGCTCATAACATTTACGATAGCGGCTTCGGTGGCGTGGTTGGTAGCATGCTGAATTGCTGTGCCCAAGATAGCGGGTTCAAACTCGGCCGAAGTCGTCGGATTTTTAAGAGCGTTAAAAATCCTTCAGTATTCCTTCCTTCGGAGGGGAAGTAAAGCCGGCGGTCCCATGTCATAGATTTATGGCATGTTAAAGATCCTTTCACAGACTAAACTTGTGTAAAGCTAAATTGTTCGGTTAGATTTCGTCGGAACGCTCTATGAAAGTTCCAACGTTCACCACTAGGTATGATTGATATCTGGTGGCGAAAGTTGGAATTACTTGATATTGAACGGAACTTGTAGCTCACCCTAATAAGGGTGTCCGCTGGAAGCAGCTACAGTCTCAGGCGAGCCGAACATGTCCTCGGACACTCCCGGCACTAAAGGCCATACGATAAATAAATAAATAAATAAATAAACATTTACGATGGAATGAACCCTTACCAGATAAATGCGATAATCTGACCACGAAAGTAAAACATTTGTTCAAATCTGTAATCACTTCCTCTCCTCACAGATCAACTGGCTTCGACTCTCGCCGTCACTCCTAAGTACAGTAGTCTGCCATTCACTACCTGTACTGTGTCAAAATTGCGAAATTCAGTGTGCTGGCCTAACAAGGTCCGATAGTCTAGCCATCTAGCTAAGCTAATCATGTCACCAGTCACCCGAGGGCAAAAAAAACTTAAAACGAATCTTCGTCAACGAGGGGTTAAGGAAAGCTAATGATCAAATAAACATAAATTTTATACCCGGGCATACAGCCTAAAAGTCCGCCTTGTTGCATGCTGGCTATCACTCTTGGCTGTAACCGCGGAGGCCCGGGTACGATTCCCGGCTCTGCCAAGATAGAGACTACAATTCTGCTACACTCAACCTCGTGAGGCATAACTGAGAAGAGGCGGGTTCGATTCCCACCTCAGCCATCCTGGAATTGGTTTTCCGCGGTTTCCCACTTCTAGTTCAGGTGAATACCGGGATGGCTCCTAAATTAAGGCCACGGCCAACTCCTTCCCAATCCTCATCTGAATTACAAATACACACACTAATACAACCATCACAACAACACACGCTATCAGAGAAATTCCATACACACATCCAAGTATACGGGGCTACCTAACCACGATGTCGCAAATGCCCTAAATGAATCAACAACAACACACAGCCTAAAGTGAGTGCGTTAGTTTAGCACTTCTACAAGACCACATTGATAGCTAAAAAGAAAGCAGTATCTAAAAACTTTTCCACAAACAGTTTTAAAACATTACAATTTAATTGTACGATCATCTCAATACAGCGATACTCTGTACAGCAGGAGCAGAACCCTAGGATTATTGTCTTGTTCCTCCCACCCTAAAATCTGTATATAGGGCTGAAGGAAGACCTTGACGTTTCTATCTCATAGGCGTATTGCAATATAATAAACTGGAACATTTCCTTTTGGCCGACAGAAATTTGCCTCCCAAGTTATCAAGTCTACAGCCGCTCTTTCCTTTCAGTGAATGTTTTCTCCTTGTCAACGCCAAGCCCTGATTATCGGAGGCATATGGATTCTCATTCCACCGTTTGCCTGACTTGGAGTGGTTTTCCATTTCAATTCCAGGTAAATGCCAGGGATGGTGCCTACCTCACAGATTATGACCGCTTTATTCAGAATTCCTAGCTCCACCCATTCTTTGGAACCGTAGACCATAACATTAAGCCTATGTCCTAACTCGTGCAGTATATAAATAAATCGAGATGGCCAGCTCATGTTTCGATAGTATAATAATAACAGTAATACAAGTATAGTAGGCTGTTTGATTACAGATCAACAATAAACGAGAGATGCTATCAGAGAAATTCCATACACATACACCCAAGTACATGGGCCTCTTGACCACCATGTTTGGAATGTTGTTGATTCATTTATGGACTGTGCTAATCCACCATAACTGGATTGGTTTAAATATTCCCAGTATTCCTTTAGCATAGCCGTGTTCCTTAAGTCGTGCACCATAACTGCAAACGTTCTAATTCTGACACCGTGTGTGGTTTTCATGAAAGTTCTCCACTCCAGGAAAATGTCGGGACGGTGTATGTCTCAAGTCTACTTCAATCTTAAATGCTAAAAATTACAATTACACATACTATTACAAAAACACAGGTTATCAGGCAAATTCAACACGTCCAAATACATGAGACTGATGACCAATATGTCCCAATCCCCTCAAATGAATAGTTAAGAACGGAAATGTTGGATTCTAAAGATGTGTAAAATTTAATAGCCGTTAATTAACTCTTATTCATTACGTGTTCATTCACCGTCAACATTTCCAACATCATTCAGAAGTATTCTCACATTAGTAGATCGAATGGTGTGTGCAATTACGTAGCTATTAACTCGTATATATTTAAAAAAACGTGCCTCAAGCAAAATATAAGCAAGTGTTGCAGTGCTGTGGGACTCGCCTGTGTCCGCGAGGTGACGTCACATAATGCTAGACCAATGGCTACCATTACTCGCGCAGAGCACGTAGCGGTACCCCCTGACCAATGACAGTAGAAATCAAAAGTTTTCACTTCCCACTTTTCATCCGCTAGTTAGCAGCACTTAAATTACAGATCTTTGAACACCTATGTCAACACGGTCTACACGGCAGCCATTAATGACCCTCCTCTGCATTGATGCAGGAAGGCACGGGGACTGCCGATAGGTGGGTGGGTAGATGCCTGTAGGGAATGATCTTTAAAATAATAATAATAATAATACCGACCGGAGTAGTAACGCACGCTAAGGTCCATGGCCATGAAGCCATATTGTGATAATTGAGTAAGGTGTAAATAGTTGTCCAATAAGATTGTATCTCTTAAGATCTGTTATTATAATAAGTTATAAATAGTTATTGTTAGTAATATATACCTTACCTGTAAGTTCTTTTATTTTATAGATGTAATTTCTGACGTGTCCTTTATCAGAATTGTATTGTATACATGTAATTGATCAAATGGATAAATAAAAATCAAATCTATCTCCGGACTCGGTGGGCGAGTGGGTTCGAGTCCCACCCCGGCCGTCCATGAAATAATTTTTCTTCAACTCCAGACAAATGCTAGGACGGTACCTTCTACTAAGCCACAGCTGATTCTATCTAGAGCCTTTCCCTGCTGCATTCATTTTCATCACGATTGTTACGTCGTGATATTAATTCATTTCATCCCTCATTAACTCGCATGATGAAGCAGACATTAGTAAGGGCATCCGGCGTGTAAAAACAATTCACCACATAGAAGACTCATCCAAGACCGCACCAAAACGGGAATAACAATAAATAATCGAAAATTTGATGCTTTTCAATCGGTCAACACGATTGTACCCAAATGAGATGTATTATTCCAACGGTCGACTTTAGCCAGGTCGGAAGGCTGAGACTTGGCAACATGTTCATCAGTCATAGGCCTACCCTTGTCAGGCGGGAACACGAAGGGAACGTTCAGTCTGGCAGGTGTTCTTGTTTATCTCATAGGGATATTTCCTTCTATATTTTGTTTCTTATGCTTTGTACGTTTATGCGCTTTGTAGTACCGTAGCGTTTATACTACCCTTCCAGGTGAGTTTTTTAACTGTAATCCCTAATCGAAAACACACTGACGTGTGTGCTTTGTATCTGGCAAATATAGTACCGGTATTTTTAAATACGGTACATGGAATTATCACATGTACGGTACTTCAAGTTTTAAACTTTGATTTTCCAGGAATGTTTCGGAACCGTAACAATGCCAGATAAATGGTGTGTCCCCCAACTGTAACGCAAATCCAAGTAAGGGAGGCTACACACCAGTGTTTAGGTTCCCAAGTGACGAAAATCTGCGCTAGGCTTGGATTAGGAAAATTCCTTGGAAGGCCTGGAAACCTTCGAAACGATCCGTAGTTTGCATAAATCGTTTTCACGAAGGTGATATTATTAAAGCAGAGAAATATAAGGACTCATCTGGAGAATGGAAGGACCACCCGATGGATAGATTGAAATTGGCATCAGGAGTCCTGCCTACAATTTTATCCAGATTTGCCGATATACTTGTCTATTTCTGAAACCAAGAAGAGAAGGGATCCTGAGAACAGAAGAGTCAAGCAAGGTAAAGCTCTTGAATTGAAAGCACAAGAATTTTTGGTGAAGGACATTATTAGAGATTTTACTTCATTTGCTGCTAGCATTCACAATAAACCACATGTTATATCGTGGGAGATACAAGATAAATATCATACACTTGTTAATATAAAACAACGGTTTATTAAACACTAGTTGATACACAACGATACACAAGGTGGACTAACTTGAGCGGAACTGGCACGGAACTAAAGAATATTTTATTTATTTAAACCAAGTCTACTTGTTAATTGTCACTTTAACTCAGAGAGTCATATCGTGACATACAGACAATAAACACATAGATAACATAAATTTACAGAGTGGCGTTAGATAATTAAACCAAATGTCCATTCGGCATTTCATAGCTTCCTTGTTATTTCAAAACTTAATAATGTTTTGTAGTAGTTATCTTCATTCACAATATCACTGGGCAACTTTTCTGATGGAAACTGCACAAAGATCTTTCTTAATCATAAATGTGGACACAGTGTTCTTCATTTTTTGACAGTTCTCCATGGGAGACACCTCACAGAAAGAATTACTTTTATTTCCCTATCGAGCCCTTACTGACTGTAAGAGTCTGATAAGTTTTGTGGTAAGGAAAAAAAACCATCAAACTCACAGGAAAAATCTACAGACAGCAATGTGTGGCTGTACGGTAGTAATCGTATAGGCTACCTAGTTAATACAGATAGGCTCTCCTAGGCTTTAACAAGATTTATAGCTTAGGAAGCCATCTCCTGTACTTGAATGCTTAATTTACATGCATCTTTGTTCTGAATCTCATCCGACGCTTTCTTATTCCACATTGCCCTGATGGTATTAAAATATTTTGCTAATTGACCTGCTTTCCCCCATTCCCTTTTTAGTAATTTAATTAAAGTGTGATACTCATTTTCATTTTCTATTCTGTTTAGATCTGCTTTGTCTACAAACTTTGCTCTTATCATTTTAATTTCCTTGCATTCCCTGATCAGGTGCGCCGCACCCATAACCTTCCCACAAAACAGGCAAATGTCCTCTTTTCCTACTTCTCTCAACGCTTTGTTCTTATACACCCCCATTAACCACCAAATTATCCCTCTCATTTCTCTTTTCATTAGGCATTGAGGCTTTATGCTCATAAAGTTCCTTATTTCGCAGAACTCCGTTAAGGTTCTCCTACTGGTGCACTCTTCCCTTAGCACCTGCAACTCTACGTCATTAACCCTTCTGCACACTTTTTTACACACCCTACGTTCCTCTCTTTGTAAGTCCCTATCCCATAGATAACCCATTCCTAACCTTTCCAGTACACTTCTTACCCCGTCCACCCAGTAGCCCTCTTGCTGATGCTTCATTTGGTGCAGGTAGGCTACCTTAAGCATTTCCCCCCCTCCACCTGCTTTTAAACGAATCCAAGACTTTATGACCCTTTTTATGATATGTTGTCTAATGCTTACATCCTCACACAACATTCTCGCTCCACAATTCGCCGTGCAACTAGGTAGCCCCAAAATTATCTTGGCAAACCTACTTACAATACTGTCCAGGGTTTTCGTTCCTTCCTCTAAACCCCATACTTCCACTCCATAGAGTGCTCTTGAAACGATGAGTGCGTTGAACACATTCTTATACACTTTGTAGTCAAGATTCGGTAACCTACGCTCTAACACTTTAACATTCGCCAATGCCGCTAGCCCTTTCGATTTTGCCCTTTTAATTTGTTCGGTCCATTTACCATTACTCGCCATTATCGTCCCTAGATACTCAAGTTTTTTCACCGTCTCTAACTGAGACCCATACATGACCCACTTTTCATTCTTAGCCAGTTTAACTCCCTTTTTGCAGACCATAACTTTGGTCTTACTCGGGTTAATTTGTAAGTTCCAGTCCTCACAGTATCTCACAATCTCGTCAATACTATATTGCATATTATAGGGTGTTAGAGCAAGCAGAAGGATGTCATCAGCGAAAGCTAGGCCCGGGATATCATAATAGTCCAAGCAAGGGTTGGACCGTTGCTCAAAGCCCTTTGACTCGAAAATATCGTTGATAAATAGCAAAAAAAAGCACCGGGGATAATTTGCATCCCTGTTTTAGTCCTATATTAGACGTTATCTCTCCTACAATTACATCATCTTTAGTTTTAATTGCACATTTCACTTCGGAATACACATTCTCAATTGCTCGTATCATTTTATGTGACACCCCGATTTTTCCCAGTTTAGCCATGACAGCTCCCCTGCTCACTGAATCAAACGCCTTCTCCAAATCAATAGCTGTGATATACAGCTTACCTCTTTTCCTTCTTATGTACTTGTCCATCACCGTTTTAACCACCATTATATTGTCACTGGTCCTCATTCCTTTTCTGAACCCTGTCTGGAGTCTCGAGAACACCGAACAGCCCTCTGCCCATGCTATTAAACGCTTGGATAAGACCCCGGTGTACATTTTGCTCAAATTATCAAGCAAAGTTATGCCTCTATAGTTGCCTGGGTCTAGTTTGTCCCCACGCTTCTTATATATTGGACAAATTATCCCCTCCTGCCACCCCCTTGGAAATCTGCCTCCTTCAAAGATTTTGTTAAAGATTTTTACCAAGCTCTCCATCATGAACCTATTGCTACTCAACTCTTGCCAAAATTCATTTGTTATCCCCGAAATAGCTCCTGACTTCCCTCCTTTACTTTTTGTCATTATTTCCTTAATTTCCTCTATCGATATGACTTGGTCCAGCATAGGCAGAGTGGCCCCCAGCCCCCTCGGGACGCCAAACTCATCCCTCTTCCTCCAATTATCTTCAGCATTTAACAGATTCTCATAATATGCAATCCATATTTCATCACTAATAGAGCTCCCCCCACCACTTCTGCTCCCCCTACAGTAAGACTTTATCCTGCTCCACACTTTGCTACAGTCGTTAGCTTTAGAATCCTTATTTAGTGCTGTTGCTTCCTTACCTTGCCATTCATCTTTCATTTTACTCAGCAGTTCCCTATATTTTTTCCTTAGACGACAGAATTCTACTCTCATCGTATCATCCCCTCCTCTCTTGTATAACTTCAGTGCCCTAATAACTTCGGTTTTCTTCCTTCTACAAGATTCATCGTACCATCCTTTGATTCTCCCTAATTTTCCCCTAGCCTTCACGCGCATTTTCCGCCCGGCCATCATAATTGCATTCTCAATCACACGTATTACCCCTTCAATTTCATCATTACTGATCATTAAACTTATTCCTACCTTTATCAGCTCAAAATTTTCTCCCTGGAAGTAGTTCTGGAACTCTCTGCAGTTTTCCTCCCTCCATCTGAATCTATTCACTTTTCTCTCTATAGCTTTAACTTGTGGGTTCCCTTTTGATTTTGTCACCGCTCCCTGCATGTTGACGACAATTGGTAGGTGGTGTGATTCCCCCCATTCTTCAACAGTGAACCTCTTAATTAGGGCTAGTGCTCCTCTGGAACATATTGCTAAATCTATTACACTTCCTCCAATCTCTGTTATATACGTCAGGTTACCTTCTTCATCCCCCACACAGACACCATTTAATATATATAGCTCTTCTGCACCACATAGTTCCAAAATCTTTTCTCCGTTCTTGTTACATTCCTTGTCTTTGCTGTGCCTATCCCCACATACGGCCTCGGCAACCCCCTTGCTGTAAAGGGGCTTTCTGTCTGCAACCCTCGCATTGAAGTCCCCTAAAAGCACAATCTCTGCCTCTTCATATATATTTTGAATTCTGTTTATTTCAATAGCTAACTCATCGAAAAAGCTTTCTCTTGCATACGGGGAATTCTCCGGAGAGTTGTAGACAAAGCCGAAACATACCGTTCCTTTCCCCCTCCCCCTAATATCTGCTTTTACCCACACTACTTCTTCCAGTTCAGAACTAATAAATTCTGATAATTCCCTCACCTCTTCTTTAATTAAAACAACAATTCCCCCTGGGAACCTACCGGTGCGAGCTTTCCTAATCTTAGGTTTTGTATATATATTGAAGCCATCTAATTTAACCTCGCAACCTACAGGGAGCCAACTCTCAACAAATTCTACAATCTGCATATCTTCTATTAGGGTCAAAACTACATCGTTGCCTCTCTTATTTAAAAAACCCTCTATATTTACGCTAGCAATATTCCAGTTTAGTTATTTTTTACCCCTACCCTCCTCGCTGGCGGTAGCTTTACTTCTAGTAACTCTAGCTTTCTCTAACTCTAGAATACTGCCACCTGGAGAAGAAATGACCTCCTTCTCCACATTAAACTGCCCTGTCAAGGTTTTCTTGCCCCAAAGTTCTTTTAGACTAGTAACTCGTTGTTTGCCAGTCTCACCTTTCTGCAAACCACGCACTTGTCCGGTGTTCCTGGCGCTGACGTTAGTCGTTCCTGCTCGCGCCACTTCCGTGTTGGACTTGGAGGTCGATGCTCTCTGTTGAATCATCACCGCACTTTCCTCTGAACCGACAACTGCTTCCACCTGGTTGCTAGGTCTAACTGTCTCCTGCTGTTGTTGCTTCTCCATATCCTGGAGTTGTGCCACTGTCCAAATCCGATCCCAGTTGTTGCCGCTAACCGCCAGTCTATTACCTTTTACATAAGCCTTGAGACCAGAGCTCCTTGCCTTCCTTAAATGAAACTGCAAGGTCCGTTGCTCGCTTGCCTCTTCTTTACTCATTTCTCTCCTTACCCATATCCTCTCCCCTTTCAGGTTCTTTGTGTTCGCCAGAATTCTGTGAGCCATCAGCGAAGAAACTAATGACACTTTCACGGGCCTCGTGCCCCTTCCTCGCCCTATCCTGTTCACATTGCCAATCTCTGAGACTCCAATGCTTATCCGCATGCCTTCACTAATCACTCGGAGCACCTTGGATGTTAGATCCTCGGTGCTTTCCTTGGCATCTTCCTTTATTCCGTAAATGAAGACGTTTTTCTTTCTCTCATCCAGCTTGGTCTTCCTTAATTCATTTACCTCCACCTCTAATATCTTCACCGTTTCTCTCAGGTCTTTTATCTCTCTACTATTCTCGGCCAGCCTTTCTGTCACTATTCCCATCTCTTCTCTTATACATGTCTTCATCTCCTTGAATTCCTTACATTGCTCACGAAGAATGTCCCGGATCTGGTCATTTTGTGACACTTCCTTTACAATTTCCCTTATTTTTTCCATTTCTTGCCATCCCAGCTGACCAGGCCCTGGGTTTGACTCCACTCCTCCAATTAATAGTAGCGTTGCCACAACCAGCGCTACCATCCCCATCGCCAAAACCCCCATCTGTTCAGTGACGTTGCCCACTATCACCTTCCCGACACCGAAATCGCACTTCACTCTAGCCTGCCAGCGGCCGATGACCGCCCGGTACTGCTGAATAGCGATTCCCATTCTTCCTTACACTTCACTGCACGTCTGTTCACCTTGCTTGCTTGGTTGAAACTGGAACTAAAGAATATGTGCGGGACTAGACGGAACTGTCGTCTAGAGTCTGCGGGTGCATATATACATAGTAGCTGGAAAGTTCCAGATTGGAATGTTCTGGGCATAGTGACTAGAATGTTCATGTTATCTCAAGTAGCCTAAATACACAACACAGACTAGAATGTTCATGTTAACACAAGTAAATACACAACATTTCCTCCCTCTTTTAAATAGATGATTTAGGAAACTTAAACAGGAGAGAATCTCAATGGTGGTCGGTGCTGGCGAGTACTCCTGCGGGGTAAAAGAGGTCTGGGAACTAGGTGATGTCCTGTTTACAGGTGTAGGTGGTGTTTGGGTTGTTGCTGGTGTCTCGGTGAAGCGAACTCGTCTTAGGCTTGGTTGCTCGGTGGCTTGGTCGGTTGTGCGGGGGCTTCGTCGGTTGTGCGGTGACTTCCTTGGTTGCTCGGTGGCTTGGTTGGTTGCACGGTGACTTGGTCGGTTGCACGGTGGCCTTGTTGGTTGCGCGGTGGCTTGGTCGGTTGCACGGTGACCTCGACGTGGCCTGGTCAAGTTGAGTCTCGTGCGGAGATTATGGTACTTTTGCTCCGTTGCTGTCATCGTTCGACTGGCGTAAGCGATTGGACGTTCTTGCCCGTTGCTGAGCCGGTGTGACAGTACTGCGCCCAGGCCGGTCTTGCTGGCGTCCGTGGCCAAAAGGAATGGTAACGCTGGGTCATACTGCATGAGTACCTGGGGCGAGGTTAGGGCGTTCTTGATGTCTTTGTATGCCCTGTCGCCTTCTGGTGTCCAGATGAGAGGGTCCTTGAGCAGCATGTCTCTGAGTGGTCTGTCTCTGGTGGACAAATCGGGGATGAACGAACTGTAGTAGGTTGCTTTAACAAGAAACAGTTGGAGATCTGGTCTATTCGGTTTCGGTGCATCACGTACAGCTCGGATGTGTGCATCAGACTTGTGGATGCCTGACGCATCGATTTTGTGGCCAACGGCTTCCAGGGATGTTTGAGTGAAAACGCATTTGGCTCGGTTGAGCTTGAGGTTGTGTTGCCGAAACCGTTCCAGAGTGGTGCTGAGGACCTGCATCAGATTTTCAAAGCTATCAGCAAAAACTATACTGTCATCGAAAAAACTTACGACGTTTGGGAGACCTTGCAGGACTGTGTCCATTCGCCGCTGCCAGATAGCGGGGTTGTTAGCTGCTCCATATACTGCTTGCGTTGGGCGGATTAGACCGTGAGTTGGGGTGTTAAGCGTGAGAGCATGGCTGAACTCATCGTCGAACTCGAGATGAGTGTACGCGTCGGTAATATCCAGGTGGCAGAAGAGGGTGGCAGAAGAGAGTGGCACCGCGCATTCAGTTGAACAGATGTTCCACCTTGGGATCGGATGTTCATCGATGATGATCCGCGGGTTGAGAGTAGGCTTGTAGTTGCCTGTGATCCTCAGTTTGCCGTTCTTCTTGGCGACGACGTGCGTTGTCGATGCCCACTCAGAGTAGTCCACTCTTTTGTAGAAGCCAGATGCAATTTTCTTCTCGATTTCCTTGGCGTAGGCATCGCGGAGGGCAGCTGGTACGTCTCGAGATCGGGCGAAAATAGGTGTGGCTCCAGCCTTCAGGTGCATCTTCGCTGGGGGACCTGAAACCTTCCCGGGGGTGTCGCTGAACATATCCTGGTAGCGAGACAGAATGTTGTCGAGCTGCTTCTGTTGTTCCAAGGTCAGAGCGTGCTTGTCTGAGAGCTTATGGATTGGGTCGGGTTTTGCGAAGAGGTGACCAAAGTCGATCTCCCGTATAAACTCTGAAATCCACTCTCGGCCAAAGAGCGATTCGACTTCATCGTCAACCACCTAGAGATTCAGGTTCCTGGTTGTGGTTCCGATGGTGGCGCACACTGCCGTTTTGCCAATACATTTGATCGGATGACCGGTGTAACTGACGAAGTTACGATCATTTTTCTGCAACACAAAACCTGGTTTAATCATACTTAGCTTCGATTTGCTCATGGTTGAGCAGGGGGCGCCGGTGTCGAGTTCCATTTTGACGGTGGTTCCTTCTATGTTGACATCAACCAGTGGCTTAGGTGCTGCGTTGACCGATCCTATGACCTCGATTTTGCTGAGGTAGTCCACAACGTCGAGGTTCACTGCTGGAAGCTCTTCTTCGGTCACATGGTTTGTTGTTTGATGTTTCCTAGATTTCAATCGGCAAACTTTACCGATGTGACCTTTCTTGCCACACTTCAGGCACTCGGCGTTGAGGAACCTGCACTGACTGCTAGGATGAGCTTCAACGCACCCTGCACATGTTGATTGGTTGTCCTGGGATGTTCTTCGGTTTGCCTGGTGTGGCCCTTGGTGCTGTCTGGTTAGGTTGTAAGACCCTTGACTTCGATGAGCTGACTTGCTGCGTGGCGACTCCTGGTCGCTGTTCTTCCTGGACAGAGGCTTCTCGTTTCCAATCCGATTGGTTGATTCAGACTTAGCGGCAGCCGTTTTGACCTCGTTGGTGGTAAGGCGAGTAGCTTCAAGTGCGTGCGCAATTTCATATGCAGCGGTGAAGTTCTCTGGTTGTTTTGCAATAATCTCGTCGCACATTTCTCGTGATTCCAAACCTGCGAGCATTTGTTCAATTAACATGCGATCAAGGAATGTGCCATACTCACAAAACGTTGCAGCCTGCCGCAGTCTTAAGGTGAAGCTAGCGATGGTTTCTCCTTGCTTCTGCATTACACTCCGAAATTTGATGCTCTCGGCAAACTTGTTGCGTGTGGCGTCGAAGTGGCCTTTCAGCTTAGATTGAATCTCGTTGTATGACAGAGTTTCCGGATCATTAGGACTCACCAGGATCTTCAGGGCATCATTGAGGTCAGATCCCATGTAAACACGTGCAAAGTTTGCATGCTGATCCGCGGGTACTGTACCCTCATTCTCATGACTGGAACGCCGTTATGGGAAGGTAATATGTAAAATACTTGATAACATGAAGAGCGATCCAGGATCATATGTTTCGCGGCCCACTAGCTGACTTTGGATAGCAGTCAGGCCAAGCGAAGCATAGCGCATGCGTTGTAAGTACTAATGTCACAGCTGATTGGTCAGTGGTATTGATTATTTTATCGACCAACAACAAGAGATAAATGATGCCCATAAAACGGGAATAAAAGTGTTTTACACGTTCTGGTGTATTTTGACATGTCTGCAATTATAGCAGGTGTTGGATTATCAATTACTTTCAATTAATTGAAATCTCAGGAACATGGAAATGAGATATTTGTATATTATGATTACCAATTTTGAGCACAGGTAGCGCGGTGGTCGGTGCGACTGCAGACGCGAGTTTGTATGCTCTAAGGAGAGAGCAGATTGGATTGTATCACTCTTGAATACACATATAGAGTTAGACCAGTGACCGGAGTATAAGATCACGTGAATCGCGAGTGCAAGTTCGCGTTGAGTAAACTGTACAAGCACTGTACAGCGGGGAGATTCCTAGTGTCGAAGAGGACTCCAGTTTCAGCTACGCATAGGTTATTGCGAACGGAATGGCAATGCAGTTTGTCAGTTCGGACAACTGTTTGTTTTAGGCAAGCCATGTATTGTTCTCGTAAAGTTTATAATTGCTTTTACAAGCTTAAAGACATGCTGCTCATACATTCACAATTCACCGCATTGGGACTGGCTGTTACAGGCACACATCCAGTGTGTATTGAGGACAATTAGTGCTATTATTCGAGAATCATTTCTGTGTTCAAGTGCATGAATATTGAAACAACTTATTTATTTATAAAGCCTAATCTATGTGTGTGTGTGACCTCACAACCATGTTGAGTAATTTGATGTCGGGAGGAACGGCTATTATGTGTTTCATTAATCCAAATATGGGCGGTTAAACGCTATAGACATGAGTGTCACTATGCTGGCGAGGCCACGAACATTTTGATGCACCCGGCATAGCGGTCCGCACTGGTGAGTGTCAGTGGACGCAGCTGTTACCTTAAGTACAGTGTGTTACACAATGACCCGGTTTCGCGAGGCTATTGAACTTTCGACTCAAGCCGATATGGACATCGTTGTGCTGCGATTGTTAGGACGTTTTCCTATGATGAAAAGAACTTTCGTTGGTGTTGGAGCGGAACATTCTGTCAGGATGAGAGATGTCCTGAGGATCAAAGGGGACCAGGGGAGAGACGTCTGGAGACCCAGGGTTCGGTCCTTGTTTTCCTGGAGAGTGGAGACCTCTACTGCATATATGAAAGGAATGATCATGAAGGACATGACTGTGTTCTTTCGTGAGCTCCTAGAATCATCCAAGGTACAGAAACAGTCTCATCAATCGTAGTAGAGCATGTTTATTCTAACATCGTCACATTGCCTCATTTTTATAGGATTTTTGTAGAATGTCTGAGAGTAGAGTTTAGGTTTGATCCTGGTGTCAGGTCTGATTCTACTCTGGACAGGGTTTTGATTCTACTGAAAGGTTGCACCCATTGTAATTAAATGTATTGTTTGTTTTTTTTGTAACTGTAAATTCAAGTTCATTTAATGGGGAATTTATTTAATGTAGAGAAGAGGAATTTTAGGCCACTCAAGATTCGTCATTCCACGTGTTTGTTTTTGATTTATATAGTAAATGAACACTAGTTTTATGTCTTTATATGACATTACTCAAGCTTGGGTAGACTCAATTTGGAGTTTCTACTATAGCGCGTTTTCACAGAAGACTGTTACACACTTGAAAGTGAGATTTCAGCATTCAGGTTGATTTTTGAATACTGCAGTAAGCTTTTTGAAGCTGAATCATTGAAGAAAGCGGATTCTTTTGCTTTGCTAGGCATTTATATTCTGCTCTTCTGGCAGAGAGACGTTTATAGTATTTCTAACCGGTCTTTTGGAGAGCCGACTGATATGATCGCCCAGGCGCGTGGTGTAGGATACTATTTGTCGTTCTTGACGCCATTCGAGTAGATTTATTCCGATCTTTGACTTGATCCAATTATTTTCTTCAGTATTTTTTTTTTTTTTTGAGATTTTGCATTACGATTGATTTGATAGATTTGTTTAAGATCCATTGTAGATGGACTATACAGGTGTTTTAAACACAGTTTGAAGTTTGAAGACTTTTTGCATACATTCACCCTATTTATTAACGCGAATCCCTTGATTTATGCGGAGGCAGATCTATTGCCAGATTTGTAATTGTTATTAACGCTTATTGAAAGCAATGCACATTGATCGTGATAAATAATAATATAAGAGCAAATGAAATAGTAATTAAACAGTAATTAATTGAATTGTAAAGAAACTTGTATAATTTTAACAACACTATTTCATTGTGAAGTTGATCTGTTAAATAAGCCGAATGTGGAATTGTTCGTTCACCAAGGGAGGTGATTAATCGAAGCACTAAAACTATAGTAGTGCAATGTAATAATGATATGAATGCTTAGGGTAGCATGATACTTAATGATACAGCCATGTAAAGGCTAGTGTCCTTTATTGTTGAAAGGGTATTCAATGGAATATTCCAAGTTGTAGTGTGAAAGTCAATCCACTCAGATGGAATTTGAAAGTAAGGATGATTATGGCTTAAGGCATTTTATTTCAGCATCTGTTCAGGTTAATAGTCTGTTGTGGGAATCATGCATATTAGGCACGTTGAATTAATCCTACCTGGTAAATTTTCGAATATTTGTATCACTGCAATGCTTAGCAGGCGTTATAATAATCACTAATTTCGATCTGGTGATGACAGTTCATTTAAAGGGGATATAAAATTAAATTAAAGAAATTAACTTCGACTTAGCTTAATTGTTTGGTCAGAAGAGATGAATAAAACCAGCATAATACAGCAACCACGAATATAGTAACACACATGGAACGTGTCACTTCTGAATCCTACGAAAAACACTACGAAGGTGTTACAATATGACTGTGCATTTGTATTATAGCTTTAAGCAATTATTTTTCAGGGTATAAATTTGTATGTCTTGTAAATATGAAAATTTTCGGGGATTCTATTTAAATGTTTCCATCGTTGCCAACATCCCTGTTGGACCATATAAATGATTCTTGTACATATATTTGGGTAAAATGCAGTCAATAACAGTGATGAATGTAGGGGCTGGCATTTTTTCCCCCAAAGTTCATGAAACTTCGGTTGGAAGTTGGGCATTCTGCCTCAATCACAATATAGTGGTGTACACTATATTTTTCGTTTCTGAATAAATTTTCTTTAGTCAATTTTAAATCTTCGAAGTGTGATACTTTATAGAAACGATAAGATAACACGTTAAGAAGGCCAGTGGTGGGTATTTCAGTGGTCTTCCACACACACCAGAGATTGCGTTCTTCGTAATTCTTGTGCTTTTGAGCTTTCTAAAGTCGTTCACCATGGTTTTTCTTAACTTAGTCTCAGTTAGGAATTCCTGTACCCCATTTCCTCGTCACATGTTGGGTAGAATCTGGGGAATTTTCTAGCCGGGGGTTTCAGGTTCTACGATCCAGTTGTCATCGTGGGATTCCAACATGCTTATGGTAGGTATTTCGGGTACAGTACCTTGCTGAGGTTGAGCGCCCAGGTAAAGCGGGTGAAATAGTCAGCTACAGTCGCCCGTCGGTAGCACGATACGGTTGCATTGTGAACTTTGGAGGTCGAGGATCTGATGACGTTGTTGACCGTATTGTCTGTCGGATAGCGTCGGCGATCATTGCCGAGAATTGTTGGAGTTGCTCAGAGGTTAAGTCCGGCATGGTGAAGATGAGTGGAGAACAGTATATCTAACACGCACTTGCGATGAACTTAGTTCGGTGCACACACTTAGGTTGAGGTAAGAAATCACTCGGTTTAGTATTTCCAACACGCACTGCGATGAACTTAGTTCGGTGCAAACACTTGCGTTGAGGTTAGAAAGTCACTCGGTTTCACAGCGTTATTTATCTTATCCCACTTCTGACACCACTGTTATATCGTGGGAGATACAAGATATATAACATACACTTTATAATATAAAACAACAGTTTATTAAACACTAGTTGATACATGTTAATATTTGAAAGAAAAATAGCACAGTAGCGCCACCTGGTGAAATAGACATGTACAAAAAAGAAGAGAACAAAAGACGAGTCAGTGCAAAGTCTGTGGGTGTTCGCGTGACATGTGACAAGCGTCTCAAAAGATGATTTGTATTTTGTATTGTATTTCTCACTTGATAAATAAAGATTTACATTAAAACTAACAGGTTATGGGCCCAGGCCACGTGTAAATGGTATTATCTCGTGAGTGGAACCGAAGCTGAGCGCCTGTGGAACACGTGCTGTATTTTTTTTGTGAGTAAGGATAACCTCAAAATGGCAACCGGCAGTGACTACAAAGTTCAAGTGGATAAACTTGAAGGACCTGAAGACTGGGCAAAGTGGAAATGGCATGTGTTGATGGTTTTGCGGTCGTATGAACTGGAAAATATTGTTGATGGTTCGAAAAAGTGTCCTGTGTTGCCGGCAGATGCAACTGCGCAACAAAAAGCGGCATATAAGCAGTGGTTGAAAGAAGACGCGAAAGCGGCCAGTTTGCTAGCAGGTGCGCTAGGAAAATCTGTTGCCGAGCTCGTGTTGACGTGCACCAATGCCAGTGAAATTTGGACAAAATTGAGCGCACGGTTCGAACGAAACAGTACGCAGCGACTGAACATCTTGATCGAGTCATTCTTCCGAGTGACACGTGACGACAAGGAGGACATCAGCACCCATGTCGCGAAGTTACAGAAGCTTTATCAGGATCTGAACGACGAACTACAAAATCAAAACGAAAACACGTTATCTGAAAGGATTTTGAACGGTCGAATTTTATCCACGCTGGGAAAAGAATATGATAATTTCAAGGATGTGTGGGACACGATTCCGACGGAAAATCAAACTGTGAACTTGTTGATTGAAAAATTGTGCACGATTGAACTGCGTGACCAAGGAAACGTGGAATCGACTGCGTTTGTGGTACGTAGTGCTCCCAAGAAGCATTCCCAGTATGGCAGTGGCAAAGGCAGCGCTGATGACAAGTCGAAGAAAAATGTTCAACGAGTAAAGCAGAAGTTTCCATGTTTCAAATGTAAGGAATTGGGCCATTGGGCAAGTGAATGTCCAGTGAAAAAGAAAGATGGTGACGCTAGAAACAAAGATAAGGAGAACAATGCTTCGTTTCTGACACATGCGATGAGTGCGTTAGACGGCGACTTTGTTCAAGCTGACGAGTGGTACTGCGACAGTGGCGCCACAAATCACATCACCGCGAACAAACAGTATTTTACAACATACGTCAAGTTTGCTGCTCCAGAGAAGATTTTGCTAGGAAAACGAGGTGTGAGCATGCTAGCTCACGGCAAAGGAACTGTAAACATTCAAGTGCGGCTGAACAACGCTTGGTTGAGTGCTGAGATGACTGAAGTTGTTTATGTTACGGTTGCAATGGCTCATCTGTTTTCTGTGAAAGCTGCTGCAAGGAAAGGTTTTTGTGCAAGACTTGACGACCTAACAGTTAGAATTGAAGACAAGGTTACTGGAAAGGCGATGATGGCTGGACGTGTGAGTCATGATCTGTATGTACTTGACATGCGCGTCGTGAAACCGGCGCAACCCATTCAAGTGAATTTAGCTACATCGTCGGACAAACTGCAGATCTACCATGAACGATTTGGTCATCAACACAAAGCGCATGTCAAGAATGTACTGAAGCAGATGAACATCAATGTAGACATGTGTAATGAGGATTTCTGCGATGGATGTGCACTGGAAAAAATGCATCGACTGTCATTCAAGACACGAATGAATCCACCAACAGCCACCGGTGAACAAATCCACGCCGATGTGAATGGACCAATGTCTACTGAATCTCTTGGAAAGGCACGCTACTACGTATGTTTCAAGGATGATTTCAGCAAGTTTCGACGAGTTTTCTTTTTAAAGCACAAAAGTGAAGTGTACACCGTTCTGGAACAGTTTCTGAATGAAGCCAAAACAAAAGGACGCGTCGTGAAGCTGTTCAGGTGTGATGGAGGAAAAGAATTTGATAACAAGAAGGTTTCTGAACTACTCGCAAGCAGAGGCATAGAACACAGCATTACTACGCCGTACACACCACAACAAAACGGAGTTGCGGAACGTGAAAATCGGACGATTGTGGAGTGCGCAAAATCTATGCTGAATCCCAGCGAGTTAACGAAACAACTTTGGGCTGAAGCCTGCAACACTGCGGTGTACCTCCTGAATTGCACTGGGAAGTCATCCATTGAAAACAAATCTCCCTATGAATTGTGGTATGGACGACCAGTGGGAAGTCTCAGTCATCTGAAGATCTTCGGAACAGAATGCTACGTGCATATCGACAAGAATTTTCGCTCAAAGTTCGACGACAAAACTGTTTTTGGACATCTGGTTGGGTACGTGAACGACAGGGATGGATTTAGAGTCTGGATTCCAACTCAGGGAATGGTTGTTCTAAGCCGTGATGTGAAATTCAACCCTGAAGTTGTCTGCAATCTGCGCGCCAACGCCGGAAAGGTTGAAGTCACGCTTGAAGAACGTGTGGAGAGGAATCAGTCTAATTCATCGTCTGATGTAGGCCTACAGAGGAGGTCAGAGTCAGATGAGAACTTAAGCGAAATTGAAGATTTTTCTTCGGCATCCAGTTCCGGGGGAAGCGAAGATGAGGAAGAAGGAGAGACTGAAGAAAGAAGGAAAAGTAAACGTGAAAGTAAGAAGCCATCGTGGATAATCAGTGGAAATTACATGTACATGGCTGGACCATCTATCGCTGAAAAGAATCCTGACTCATACTCTGAAGCGCTGCAGTCTAGTGATAAAAATCAGTGGCTGAAAGCAATTAATGAAGAATTGGAGTCCTTAAAGGAAAATGATACCTGGAAATTGGTTGAGCGTCCAAATGGTGCACGGGTCCTGAAAAATCGGTGGGTTCTTCGACAGAAGACAACGGACAGTGGAGAAGTTCGCTTCAAGGCACGATTGGAAGCCAAAGGCTATGCGCAACAGCAAGGAATCGATTATGAAGAAACATTCAGCCCTGTTGCACGGTATGATACCATTCGAGCTCTGTTGGCAGTAGCTGTTGAAAAAGAGATGAAACTTGGTCAATTTGATGTCAAGACGGCCTTCTTGAACGGCGAGCTTGAAGAAGATGTGTTCATGGAACAGCCAGAAGGTCATCAGGACGGTACTGGCCGAGTGTGTCATCTAAAGAGAAGCTTATATGGTTTAAAACAGGCTCCACGCTGCTGGAACAAGCGTTTAAAGAAATTCATGGAGAAAGCTGGATTCAAAAACAGCAAAGCTGATCCTTGTCTCTTTTACAGCAACAAAAATGGAAAGTGGTTGGCTGTTGTAATCTTTGTGGATGATGGTCTGGTAATTGGCAACGAAGAAGACATCGAGCAGTTCATGGAAGAACTTCAGCAGGAATTTCACACGACCAGAGGATCTCTCAACAATTTCCTGGGCATGAAGTTACAACAAAACCATGATGGATCAATTGCAATCAGTCAAGAGGATTATACGGGGGAAATCCTAGAAAAATTTGGGATGGCCGAGTCAAATGGAGTGTCTACCCCAGTTGGACGCGAAGAAAGTGAAGACGGAGAAAGGTTTCGGCCAGGGTTCCTTATATTGAGGCGGTGGGATCCTTGATGTACCTGACTACAGCTACACGTCCAGATATCGCATTCGCAGTCAACAAAGCTGCTCGAGCCATGGAGAATCCTACAGTTCAAGACTGGAGTCAAGTGAAACGGATATTTCGATATTTAAAGAGCACAGTGAACCATGGAATCGTCTATATGAAAGAGGACGTTTTGAAGGTCTACAGTGATGCTGACTACGCCGGTGACAAGAGGACGAGACGTTCAACGACGGGTGTCATTTCGACCTACAATCATGGAGCTGTATCGTGGAGAAGTCAGTTACAGATGTCTGTGTCAACATCGACAACTGAAGCTGAAATTGTGTCTGCAAGTGAAGGAGCAAAGGAGTTGATTTGGCTGAAAAGACTGTTTTCTGAATTACTGGGAAATGCTGACAAACCTACGCTTTACATCGACAATGCTGGTGCAGATAAATTGGCTAAAAATCCGGAGTACCATCGAAAATCCAAGCATATTGAGGTACGTCATTTCTATGTGAGGGAAAGATTTTTGGACGGAGACCTTGAGCTGGAGCACATCTACGGGACCAATCAATTAGCTGATCTTCTAACTAAACC
Organism: Meconema thalassinum; assembly: GCA_946902985.2. Taxonomy (NCBI): domain Eukaryota; kingdom Metazoa; phylum Arthropoda; class Insecta; order Orthoptera; family Tettigoniidae; genus Meconema; species Meconema thalassinum. Next base: position 170,037,611 of record OX336389.2, on the reverse strand, counting down.
TCTGGAGAGGGTCAGATTCGAGATGCTGCGTGAGAGGATTGGCGTGCAGAAGATGACATATTAGAGACTGAAAAGTGTTCAATAGTTCATCTTGTTTATTTTTTTATTTGTATTTGATTTTTCTTTGGAGGAAGTGTTAATATTTGAAAGAAAAATAGCACAGTAGCGCCACCTGGTGAAATAGACATGTACAAAAAAAGAAGAGAACAAAAGACGAGTCAGTGCAAAGTGTGTGCGTGTTCGCGTGACATGTGACAAGCGTCTCAAAAGATGATTTGTATTTTGTATTGTATTTCTCACTTGATAAATAAAGATTTACATTAAAACTAACAATACACAACGATACACAAGGTGGACTAACTTGAGCGGAACTGGCGCGGAACTAAAGAATATGCGCGGGACTAGGTGGAACTGTCGTCTACAGTCTGCGGGTGCATATATACATAGCAGCTGGAAAGTTCCAGATTCGAATGTTCCAGATTGGAATATCCTGGGCATAGTGACTAGAATGTTCATGTTATCTCAAGTAGCCTAAATACACAACACTGACTAGAATGTTCATGTTAACACAAGTAAATACACAACACCACAGCTGTTCAAGGATTGGTGTATTTATACCAATTGTGATAGTGTAGTAATTTATCAGTACAACTTTCAAAATATTCCACAGATAACAGTGAGTGTTAAGAAACAAAATGACATGACGTGTGAAGTATATGTGAATCAGAACAAATATTGTTGACTTTCAAGTTTACTCTTCCTGTCTTCTGTATGCATCAGGTATGCTGCATTCCAGGTCAATTGTTTGCGAAGTTTGTGTAGGTTTTTGAATACGGAATGTGATAGTTATGTCAAGGTAATTTATTTTCCGATTGGTTACGGATTCCTTAGTGAATTTGATAGAGTGGTGTAGGCTATTAATGGTTTGTACAATAGTTTCTTCGCTTGTTAATTCAGTGTCGTAGATGCAGATTATATCATCCACGTTACTATTCCCTTTGTCCAGGTGTTTGCTAGGAACGCATTTTCCAGTGTGTTAATGAAGATGTCGGCGAATATCCCGCTTAGTGGTGACCCTATGGCTAGGCCATCTGTTTGTGTGTATATTTTATCATCAAATTGAAACACGTTTTGGTTGAGTACGACCCTCAGTAATATCACGACCTCTTCGGTTTCTTTTGCCCAGTTGTTGGACTTCAAGTTGTTTTTGATAATATTGATTGCTTCATTAATTGGAATGTTGGTGTACATGTTAGTTATATCGAAGGATACTAGCTGCAAGCTAGGTTTCATTTGTAACATGTTTAATGCAGTTACTAGCTCCGTTGTATTGTTTGCAGAATTGTTTTTGTTCCTGCAATTAACTATTGGTCTAATTGGGCACTCCTTTTTGTCTATTTTTGGTAGTCCCCTCAAGGACGGTACTTTTGGGTTCATATTTATTAATTTTGATTTTTCGGCTTTGGCCAATATGTATTCTGTCTCTTCTAGCTCACTTTTTATTTGTTTTTGGAATTTGTTGGTAGGGTCTTTTCCTAGTTCCTTGATTTCATTGTTGTTCGGATATTCGAATGTTTTATAGATGCATTCGGTTTTGTTCAGAATTACTGTGGTGTTCCCCTTATCTGCTTTCGTGATGACTAGGTCTTGTTCTTTTATTTTTTGTTTCAAAGACTTTACGTCTTTACGTCTTTGAGTTGCCTGTTGCCATGAGTGTTGTTGTTTTTGCTCTCTCGTCTGAGAATTCTTTTGGCTTCGTTGGTGGCTAAATTTTTGGTTACCTGTATTTCCCTATCTTGTGCTGGAAGCATGCGACTGACTATCTCAATGTCTGCGATTAATTGTGTAATATTGTAGGTCGTGTGTGAGACCGTACAATTGTATTTCAAACCTTTGTCTAACATATTCATTTCTTGTGTGGAAAAAATAAAGTTCGTTCTGTTATTTACTCTACTATGGAAGTTGAATTCATTATTATTCGTGTGTTGTTCATTGGGTACAGTGTTTTGTGTTTCTCCTAGTCTTCTCAGTTTAATTTCTAGCGATTCGTGCTTCCTCGTTGCTCTTGTTTTGACAGTGTCGTGTATATGCTCAGTGAAGCAGCTCCATTGGGATGCATGCCAGAATATTATTAATCGCATGGCATACAGTAATATTAGATATCACAAAAGAACAACTTATTTACAAATTAATGTCCAAGTTCCTCAAATAATCCACTGAATCTGGAGTCACGCGCACAAAATCCCCGAGGGCACCTGGATATGCCCTCAGAGAACAATGGCGTACAATATGGGAGATAGGGTCTGTCTCTCATCACCACAATCACATGCAGGATATGGTAATGTGTTCCATTTGAACATCGCATCAGCACAAACACCATGGCCAGTCCGTATTCTGTTCAGTCTAGTCCATGACCTTCTGGGTAGATTGAATCCAGGGTCCTTCACAGTTACGGATGTCATATCACGGAGCTCTGCAGTACAAGTTGAGTTCCAGCCCCTAGTCCATTGATTCAGGACATCAAAGTTTGTATCCACTAGTTTCTGAGCTGTTTGTAATGGTGGGCTCCTCGATTTGAGCCTCCTAATCGGTAGATCAGCAATATCAGAATGAATAGGCAACTGATGATTAATTGATTGCCTATGATATTCCCTTACCACCAAAGCATGATGTCTGCGAATTCGTGGAGGAGTAATGTGACTGAGCACAGGAAGCCATTCAGTTGGAGTTGACTTTATAGTGCCTGAGATATTCTCATGGTATTATTGAGTTGCACATTAATTTTCTCTACATGTGGGCTGTTTAACCAAACAGGGGCACAATACTCAGCAGCAGAAAATACTAGACTAATAACAGAACACCGAAAGGTAGTGGCATTTGATCCCCAAGTTGTGCCACAAAGATTGCGAAGGATGTTATTCCGAGCGTTTAGTTTCGTAGCATTGCATGTGAGATTATGCTTGAAGGAGAGTGTTCTATCTAGAATAACTCTCAAGTACTTTGGAAACCTGTTATACTTTAACAGTGTATTCCAAAAATAAACATTGATAACTCTTTTTGCCTCACGATTGCTAAGATGAAACGAGGAAACTTCTGTTTTGGTCAAACTAGGCTGGAGCCTCCATTCACAGAAGAAATTTATAAGTTTAGAGAGATCTTCAGTGAGAATATCTTCAGTGGCTTCAAAGGTGGAATTCCTTGTTGCTATTGCCTAGTCATCCGCATAACCAAATTTTCTCGACCTCGTCATCGGCATGTCAGCAATAAACAAACTGAATAGGAGAGGGGCAAGCACCGTTCCTTGAGGAAGACCATTACTTAACTTCTTCGTTCTGCTTCTTGAATCACCCATTATAACCCGAAACATTCTGTCGCTCAATATGTTGTTAATGAGCCGAGCTACAGTTTGACAGAATATCACACGTAGAAGTTTATATATAAGTCCATCTCTCCAGACAGTATCGTATGCAGCCTTTAAATCAATAAATGCCACAGACGTCTGAAGGTGAAACTGAAATCCTGCCTCAATGTAAGTAGTTAGGGACAGTACCTAGTCAGTACAGCTGCGTTGGAGCCGAAAGCCAGCCTGTTCATTAGGGATGTGCTCAAGCACAGCGGGAGCAATTCTGTTAAGGAGAAGTATTTCCAAAAGCTTGTAGCAAACACTCAATAATGCAATGGGTCGATAACTATCAGATCTATTAACTTACCACTTTGCATAATGTTAGTACAGAACCTGTTTAGCCACAGACAGGTGTTCTTCCCATAGTTTATTAGGAATTCAAGGAGAATATTATCAAATCCAGGAGCTTTGCCATCCTTCATATCCTTGAGACCACTTTTGATGTCATCAATGATGAAAGGCTGAGAATATTCAGAATTTGGTAAACAACCTTCCTTTAGGACCTTTGGCTCATTTCTAACATACTGTGTCCGATATTTGCTTTCAATTGAGATTAAAATAAGTTTTTTTTAAATTCTGGATTCTGTTAAAATTATCAATGTTATTTTATGATGCATTGGCTAGCAGAATTCCAAGAGTTCAGTCGTGTTAAAACGAGCTGCAAATAACAAGTTTCGATGTCTAAAGAAAGGCCGAGCCAATGAGTATTAAGTATTTTATTGTGAGGAACTAGTGAGCGGCGAGCGCTTGTCAAAGCTTTGCTATGAAGAGAGCCGGCGACAAAGGAGGACAGGTAGTGTCCTAAATCTCCGCTGCATTAAAAAAACCTGGTCGAGCCGAGAAGCACGAGTGACAGCAGACAATGGCACGTGCCTGTGACGCGTGCCACCGAGGCTCGCGCGCCAAGAGAGACCAAATGATCTAATGCAGCCAATCAGAGGGCTAGATTGTCGCAATTAACGGAGCAACTCATGACTGATTAAACAGCGATTTTCAAGAAATTTTATACGCCAAGATGCAGTTTTTTTTTTTTCAAATTTGATCATGTTTTAACATTTAAGATTGGATGATTATTACGGTAATAAAGTGGATATTTATAGTCATCCGCCAAGAATTGTTGCCATTTTGACGAAATGCCGCCAACTTCTTAGGAGAGGGGATGGATTGATGAATCAAGAGAAGGGACTATTCTGACTGTGAAGGGGTACCAACGTGCTAAGTCGACCCTTGAAAGTGCGGGCTTTACGTGAAAAAGTATACCGGGAATCGAGGCGCTATTGACGGCCGAAGTATTATACACGGTCGCCCTCGAGTCGAAATGATAATGTGAGGACTTGAAATATTTTTCGCAAGTGATAGTGAAGAAATACAGTAATTTAGAATATTTACGAGTGTCAACTCGACTCCCCCCAATGGTATCCTTGCCATGAAGTGGCGGTGGGGCTTGCGTGCTCTGACAACCTCGAGATCTAAGCCGGCGGTAGTTTAGCTACTGGTAGGGCCTCCCATGCCGGACAGGTCTTCGTGAGGTAGGAGCCAGACTAGAATGGATACCTTGGTCCTCCAGGATGGGGGTTAAGCGTAAGGCTAACAACCTTACCCTGTAAAATATCTTCTTGTTCAGAAACGCCAACAGTGTGCCTTGGACTCCAGGTTGGGGGTTAAGCGTAAGGCTAACAACCTTACCCTGTAAAATATCTTCTTGTTCAGAAACGCCAACAGTGTGCCTCGGACTCGGGTGGAAATAATGGAAACAGACCTAAGCTTATTATTACTGATTTGAGATTTGGCTCATGGAATGTAGGAACTCTGGCAACGCCAGGAAAAATGGATTTAGTTACCAAAGAAGTAGAAAAGTATAACATAGATCTAGTTGGTCTACAAGAGACAAGATGACCATTAAATGGCCAAATTAACGCCAATAGCTATACCCTGTACTATAGTGGCTGTGATAATGGAAGTTACCATGCAGGTGTAGGAATTGCCATAGCAAAGAAATTTTAAACACCTTAATTACGTTTGACCCAGTCAATGAAAGAATGTGCTACATGCGATTAAAAGGAAAGTTTCATAATATTTTTATAGTATGTTTTATGCACCCACTGAGGATGCAGAGGACGATGTTAAAGACTTTTTCTATGATAGTTCAGACCAACGGATGACAATCCTACCCAGCTATGACATAAAATTGTTTTTGGGAGATGCAAATGCAAAAGTTGGTAATGAAGAAATATGGAAACAGTACACAGGAGGCGACAGCCTTCATGCTATCTCCAATGATAATGGACAAAAGCTAATCAGCTTTGCTAGTGCCAAAAACTTTAAATTATGTCCACTCACTTCCCTCGAAAATATATTCATAAAGCAACATGGGCATCTCCTAACTGCATAACAAAAAAAATCCAATTGACCATGTTTTAGTGGAAAGTAGACACAAAAGTAGCATCATAGGTGTACGAAGCAGGGGAGGTGTAGAATGTGGAACAGATCACCACCTAGTCATTTCCAAACTTAGACAAACACTATGTACAGTCAAAAGAGTGAAACATACTACAGCTCCAGAAATTAATATAAAAAAGCGTACTGATCAAACCATAAAAAATGATTTTAAACTGAAGCTAACCAGCAGGTTCCAAATCTTAGACCAACAAGAATCAGAACAAACGGTAGAGGGAAAATGGCAAAAAATAAAGGATTCTATTACAGCAATCGACGAAGAAGTTGTAGGCTATCGAGAGAACACAAAGGGGGGAAAACCTTGGTTTAATGAGGATTGCCAAAGATTAATAGAAGATAGAATAAGAGCAAAAAAGGTGATGCTTACCAATGAAACTCTAACCAACAAACAAAATTACAAACAGATAAATAGGGAGACTAACAAAACATTACGAGCAGCTAAACGGAACTTTGTGAAAGATCAGCTAAGAAAAACAGAAGAAGATAGCAACAAAAATAATAAAAGAGAATTTTTTCGCTTTGTCAGATATTTTAAACACGGGTGCAAGGCAAGATCAGTAGGTAACATATAGGAATGGCAATGTTGTTTGCAGCCAAACAGAAGTGCTAGCAACTTGGAAAAACTGCTTTGAAGACTTCTTAAATTGTGAAGAAGTGGCAACAAACAATGATTATACCTAAATGTCCAACCAAAGATTAACCCTCCTATAAGGCATCCAACGTTAAGAATTAAGCACTGGTTAGATAGGTGTATTCTTCTCTCTTTCTGTTGCACGTGAGACATGTATGGCGCTGTCATTTTCTAGCAATCCACTGTTGCCATATCAGTCGAAAATTTTCATTGTCGAAAAAACAGCATATTCGGGTAGAACTATGTTTTGCCGATCTTTTTTGTCCTATATTATAACTAGGTAAACTTGATATAAATGCTAGAAAAATTAGATATCTATATTTTTATTAAAACGTTAAACTGTGTCCCATTTTTAGTAAAATCGATCTTATATCATCTTGCATTGGCTTTGTGATGCCAATTTTTCACACACGTGTAGCTAAATTGCCGTCTTGATGATGGATTATTGAAATATTTTATACTGGCAATATACAATTTTCATGTAGGCAAAACTTCTGAATATTCTCTCATAACCGCATAGCAGCATTGAAAAAGTTCGTATGCTGCCAACTTTTCTATTTTTAAAGATAACCATGTCATGTCAGTTTGAGAGTTGTAGAGGAATGTTGGAAGAAGTTTTCTACCTGCTTACCCAGAGTGTAGGTTTAATTGTTTACACAGGCCGGGCTGTTCATTGACCGCGGATTATATGAATGAAATTTCGAAGGACAGCGGGGTGCAGCTTGCTACTCACAGCTTTATTACTGTGCCCTTCGAGCTTGTATTTCAGTAGTTCAGCTGTCTCTATCTTGAGTGTGTGTGCAGCAGTTCTGTTAGATTTAACGTGTTGTATTTTACGTATTTCACGTACAACAATGGATAGTGGTCAAGTGCTCAGAAGAAGGGAAAAACAGGTCGTAATTAATGTGTTCAGTTATTTTAAGAATCTTAAACCTAACGAAAGTATAAATAATTTAGTCAATGAAACTGCTCTGGCCACAGGAATATCAAAGACTACCGTTTTTAAAATACGTAGTGAGAGTAGACAGGGTCCAGTACTGTAGCCACGCAAAAAGAGGCTAAGTAATACACTTCGAAAAATAGCAGGAATGTTAAATATAATGACTTTGTGAGGAGCAGCATCCGTCGCAAAATCCACGAATTTTACTTTCTAAACCAACCACCAACTTTACATTCAATCCTGGCTGCAGTAAACTCCGATTCCGACCTTCCAGATTTTAAATAATCTACTCTCCATTCACTGCTTAAGGACATGGGATTTGAGTACGCGAGAAGAGGAAATAAAGCCATAATGGCAGGGGCGTATACTTAGGGCTACCGGGGCTACCGACGGTAGCCCAATAAAATTACATTAAAAATAAATAACACTTTATTACAGTTTCAACAAAGCATTCAAACAATCGTGACTTTCATGCACATTCTTTATCGAAAGACGTAATGGTTAGTGGGTAGTCAACGCGGCAACGCAGTAGAAACCGACCAAGAAAGCGGCAGCCTTACGCCGCTCTCCCCATCTCTCCGCACCCACCCTTGTTCCGTGCAGGCACAGCGCTCATAGCGAGCGAGTTGCCGCTACAGCCAGCGGTTTCTTTGGAGTTAAAAGCGTTTAAAGCAACAAATAGCCTACAATAAATATACATTATCGCGCGCATAGATGTGAATATGTTTTAGAAGTTGTAATATTTTCGATGTGTGATGTATTTAAGTGTGTGTATGCTGATGAATCTTTATGTAGTATTTGTTTTAATTGTGCCAGTTGTGATTTTGTAAGATGATTATGGAACAAACACCTGCGGCAGCTTTAAATGCCGATGACTGTATAATAGAGAGTTTGTTAGAAGTTCCTTTCAGCCGTCGTCCATACAGTGAGAAAGTTCATATTATACATATGACAAGGCCTACACCTGAACTGCAATTGTGTGCCAATGTGTACAAGCCATTTCACATCATTTACATATGCTAGGTGGAATAGGTTATTTGGCAGTTATAAACTGTCTAAATTGTATTGCTGGCCGTGTTTGTTATTTAGTCGTTAGGTTAATGTATGGTCAAATGAAGCGTTTTCAAATATGAACTCCTTTCGCACGGCAGTTCAAAAGCAGGTTTTGTGTAATATTAAGCTCGGTGGTAGCCCAGATCTTCAGTCCAGTATACGCCACTGCATAATGGTGGAGAGGAGTGATTTAGTGATATGGCGTCATGATTATCTTGTGGCAATAAAAAAGTACAGAGATGAAGGGCGGAATGTTGTGTATAGTGATGAATCATGGGTCAGTACTGGGACTACAATTGAGAAGATATGGCAAGACAAGACAATAACAGCACCAAAGCAAACGTTTCAGGCGGGACTTTCGACAGGCCTAAAGGCTCGCTTCATTGATTTTAGAACTTAAAAGGGTCATTCTGGTTCCGTATTGATAAACTAATTAGTATAAACAGGTTAAAGGTTCCGCCTGATCAATACTTTTATTAAATATGCTCACTGTGTGGTCATTAGTGGATCATGTTTCGAGGCCTAATTAAAAGTTTTGGCCCCTACATCAGCCGATACGACTGCACGAGATCCGCGGTTTGCAATAGTCCACACAGGAAATGAAAATGGATTTGTACCCAACGCGCAGTTAGTATTTCTGTGCAAAAAGAACACCGCAGACGCGCATGATGAAATGGATAGTGAAACGTACGAAAATTATTTCAAACCCCACGTGCTACCTAACCTGTCGGCCAAATCTGTGATTGTTATTGACAATGCGTCATATCACAGTCGTAATGTTCAGGCTATTCCGACTTCGGCATGGAAAAAAGGAAAAATGCAGGAATGGCTTTCGTCGCATGGGGAGCCGTATGAAGAGCATATGTTGAAGAAACAGTTAATGGAAATTATTCAACGTGTGAAATATAAATACGATAAATATATGGCTAAGGAAATGGGTCATTTAGTTCTACGCCTTCCACCTTATCATTGCAAACTAAATCCAATTGAATTAGCGTGGAGTCAGGTCAAACATCATGTTAAAATGAACAATTTGAACTTCAAATTTAAAAATATGGAACAGTTGATACAGGAAGGATTTAATAATGTGACAACCGAAAAATGGAAAGACTGTGTCGAGTATGTAAAAAAATCGAGTCTGAAATGTGGAAAGCCGATGAAATTGAGGATAACATTGAACCTCTACTCATAAATCTGGGTGACAGATCTTCATCAGATACTGAATCAACTGACTGTGATGATGAACGGGATGCCTGTCTGCTGTCATCATGAAAGGTAAGCCAATGAGGAGTATTTTCTTTAATAACGTACTTCAACGTTAACTGCAGTCGAAACTTCACACATTTCCTTGTGCTTGTACTTTATTTATTTTATTTTGATTGTTGTCTTTATGTTACATTCAGCATACGTTATAGTTAATTGAATTTAATTTCGTTGTATGTGTTATGTTAGCCTACTATTAGTATACAGTACTTAATTCAAGTCTTCGTCACTGCGGAAAGTGTACGCGAAGCGCTTTGTACTGCCTCCTCTCATGGAGTGGCAACCCTGTCGTAACGCGCCATAAGATCAATGCTCCATTCTGAACGTTGAATGCCTTATACATATGAAGAAGTTGAAAAGGTAGTTAAAAGATTAAAAAACAATAAAGCCCCTGGAGAGGATAACATAATAGCGGAACTTTTTAAAGCAGGTGGAAACCCTTTGCTACAAAGGTTACATAACTTAATTGTAGAAATCTGGGAGAAGGAAGACATCCCTGTAGAATGGAAGCTAGCAGTAGTAGTTCCGATTCACAGTAAGGGAGATAAATTCGATTGCAATAATTACAGACGGATATCATTAATAAGCAGCGCATACAAAGTATTGTCAACAATAATCAACAACAGAATAGCATGCTATGCAGAAGAAATTCTTGGAGATCACCAAGCAGGATTTAGAAGCCAAAGATCTACAACAGACCAAATTTTTGTCTTAAAGCAAGTAATATCCAAATATTGGGATTTCAACAAGGCATACGATAGTGTCAATAGGAAACAAATATGGAAATTCATGCAGCGGAATGGAATACCATAAAATCTTATCAGTATGTCAAAACTGTGCACAGAAGGGTCCAATTGCAAAATTAGAATCAATAATGAATATACCGAAGAATTTAATGTCAACACTGGAGTAAGACAGGGAGATGGACTCTCGCCTTTATTATTCAATTTATCTTTAGAAGAAACATTGAAAAGAGTAAACCAGCTCCACCCAAGCCTTGAAGTGGGAAACAAAAGGTAGATTGTAGTTTTACGTGACCATTAATCAAGTGATTATGAGTTACGGGGACGTGGGAAACAAAATAAACATATTGGCTCATGCTGATGACATAACACTCATGGCATAATACGAAAACGATCTAAAAATACTCACAGAAACCCTTATTGTAGAAGCCAAGGAAGTAGGTCTAATGATAAATGAACAAAAAACAAAATATCTAGTTGTATGAAGGAATGCAGTACAAGTACAAAACCCCTTAACAGTTGCTTCATACGCTTTTCACAGATGTACCGAGGTCAAATATCTGGAGATTATCATCGACCAGAATAATATGGAAGAAACAGAAATAAAATCAAGAATTCTCAGTGGTTACAAAAGCTAATGGTCTCTGCAAAATATATTAAAGAGTAAAATTTTATCTAGAAAAACTAAAGTGAGAATTTATAAAAGCATTATACTTCCTGTTGTCACATACGGCTCAGAAACCTGGGTATCGTCCAAGCAAACTGAAAAGAATACTACGATGCCTTTTCGGACCGATAGTAGAAAATGGCCAGCGGAGAATTAGGACAAATAAGGAATTGCAGGATCTCTACATAGAACCGGATATCGTGGCCGGTGCCAAAAGCCAAAGACTGCGCTGGACCGGTCATGTACATAGAAGAAGTAGAGACTTGAATTTAAGAGCAGTTTTGGAAGGTGTGCCCTGAGGCAGGCGACCATTGGGACGACAAAGACTCCCCTGGTGAGACCAAGTCCAAAGAGATATGAGAAAAATCGGAATCACAGAGGACATGATGGATGATCGAGAAAGATGGCGCCGTGCTGTTGGCGAAGCCAAAAACCTGCTTAGGTTTGAGTGGCCATCTAGGTAAGGTAAGGTTAACTCGATTACATTGTGAACTTGCTCGTTACGAATTAAATATCGACAATTGTGACAAACGTTATATTGAAGATAAGCATTTTATTGGAAGGACAATTGAATTGTATTTTATACGAACTATTTGCTACGATGAATCTTCATTAAGAATTTCCAAAATCTTTATTGAAGATGATCTACTTTGTTATAGAAAGCCTGCGTGAATATTTGATATTGTGAGAAGTCAACAGACACTGTAGGAAGCATTGCTAAGAGGGAGATTCGGCAAAGATTGAACATTATTTTGAAACATCAATACTATGATAAACATTTCAAAATTGAGACGGAGAATTTCCGAAATTATTGAAGTTATTAGGATGGCGTGCTAAATCACTAATGGAAACATGCCCTACGAGGAAATATGAATGTCTGGAGTAACTTAGACAGACATTCAAAGTTTTCGAAATTCAACATCACAAAATTACGCACTATGAAAAATTCCTAAAATAAAAATTAAATAATATTCCACGCTGAGATGATATCAAGAGAGAAAAAAGATGACGGGAGTTGAAGATCAAGAGATGCAGACGGCAGTCCAGGTTCGAACGAGGGCAGAAGAAGGAGAGACGTTGTTGGAGTCGAGGCGTACTGTACTCGTATATGTAAATGAGCTTGGAAACATTCATATTTTCAAAAGTTTTCAAACGCTCCAATGATAAATTATAGCGACACTGGAATCAGGCCACGAAACCGGTTTGTATACCTCGCCGAGTTAGTCAGTTAACCGAGCCGACCAATGGGGAAAATATACGCAGTTACGTGAGCGACTTGGCACTCTGCTGCACAGTGCTAAAATAATGATGGAACTATCTTGCACGGAGATACTTGATGACTCCCGAGACGAGCCGAAGACCACACGTGCAGTAAGTGAGTCTAAAGGATCGTAGGAGGGTGACTCGTGTTTGGCGTGTGGCGGACAGCCAATAAGAAGCGACCTTACTCAGATAAGAGCGAACAATATAATTAGCATAGCTAATTACCAGCATGATTTTAACACATTGTAATATCATGGAAGATATTAAATAATAAATAAGAACTATTTAGTAACATTGCAGCTAATTATATGTTTAATTAAGGATTATTATTATCATCGCTATTAAGCAACCAATCAGATCCATGTTTTGAAAGGGGACGCTGCTTTGAGTATTGACGAGGGGAAGGAGAGAAGAGAATCGAGGCTCTTAACAAATACGATTTCATGAGAAGAGGACGTGCCAACCAAATACTCGACAATCGAACAAAGCTGATAGAAATTACTATATATTTGAAGAAGACGAATACGACACGCAATTAGTAACGAGAACGAAAGCAGTTAGTTTGTGCATATATATCAAGTCGACATACAAGTATATTTAAAGTTCATAGAAATTATTCTACATATTTCTAACATGTAAAAATACTGAAGTTGAGGGAGGAATTTACGACTGAATCTACAGAAGAAGTAATGACGACCTAAAATGTTAATGGGAACAGAACTATGACGACAACGAGAGTATTCGAAATGACATATCAATCTCGTGGGGGAGATTAACATCTCGTCTCTCCTACGTAAAATATTCTACATCTACAAAGTCATTTCACCAACTAAAATGACGAATGCTTATGTCAGAACTTTGGCGAAAGATGACAGAAGATATTCACGAACGAGGGCGGCTAGGGATGATCCCAGTGCCATCAAGAGAGATTGCCTAGCAGGAAGGACGGCCACACGAAGATGTTAGAGATCGAATCCCGTACCTGACAGCATGGAGACTTCTGTAGGAGACCGTAGAAGCCCACACGACAACATGGAGTTTCGAGCTATCAGCAACAATCCGTTTCTGAGGGATAGCGTAGAAAGCCCAATTCTAATCATCTATAACGCAACACAAGGTAGTCTCATGACCAACGATATATCCCATTTTGTAGAACTGTAGAAACTTTTGAGAATATCCGACAACTTTTTATTAATGCCATTTTTCTACGTTTTCATAATATTGTTATAATTTTCGATGTTATATTTTCATAACTACGTCATGAGGATGTTTATTCTCAATTTTCGTCGATTTTGACAATTTAGAAATGTTATTTACATTTTGGAATTTTGCGACTTTCGAAATTTCAATGAGGAGATTTTACAGTTTAATTCAGAATATTTTTATGGTCAAGTTTAAATGTGATTAGATCACATTTTGTCAGTTTATGAATTGTTTCATATCGTTCTTTGACAACGATTATAATATTGGAAATTTGTTCCAAGAATGTTATACAGAGGTATATGTTAGAGAATGCGATTCTTAAATATCTTATTTGGAAGATTCATGTAAAGTCACGGTCCGATAACTTATTAGACAGATTTGGTTATAAATATTTGGTGACATAATTAACAAGCATATATAAATTCATGAGAAATATATTAAAGAAAGAATTTATAAGAGAATGTAATGTGAAGTTAGTAAATACGAATTGCAGCGTATTTTTGAAGTAATAAGATTGAAGAAAGATTTAAAGAAATATCACAGCTAATAGGAAGCTTTATGGAAATGTGAGTGATATAAAAGAAATAATATTGTTACGTGCCACCCCCTAGTGGCACTTTTGTTAACTGGATTACGGTGGGGGTACAAAGCACAACACCAATTACTGCTTAAAGAAATATAATTTATTACAGGCCAGAAAATTACACTAGTCAGCAAATACAAGCAATTAGGAGCCTTATTCCAGTTTCCTCAAGTCTCTTCCTTGAGCGCTCCTGGCCCTTCCACTTGTCAACAGATCACAGAAGTTAATCCTGCCGCTAATGAGCCTAGTGGCCTTGACAGAACTGCATGCAACTTCTTTCTAATGTGCGCCTACTACAGTACTTACGAGCACTTGCTGCGCGCTGTTCACCAGCTGGGAGAAACAATGTCACTGGATTTCAACACCACAATATCTGACACTCAGTGAAAGCACACTTACTCAGAACACGGCAGTCCCCTGTATGTTCCTCACTTCGCCGCTACACTAGGGATTTCGCAAGTCACCACACTTCTGTCGCTCAAAATAAACGCTCACACTAGCTCGTAAAACACAACAACAACTGCTTCACGGGTCACTCTTATATAGCAGGCCGGTGACTCAATAAATGGTTCTAGATCCATCCAGAGTCCACGGCTTCTCGAGGTTTCCACCGCTGGTCCAGTCACGAATCTTCTGGAATATCCCTTTGTCTGTAGTAGCCCTGTTGCATAAGGCGCGCGCAATACAGGAGGCAAGCCACAGCCCAGCCCCTGGGGCAGTTGTGACTCAAGCGGCGAGCGATGACACAAACTCACAGCCGTAACACCACCCCCTTCCTAAAAAGGCTGATCGTCCCGATCAATCATTGGTCTGTCTGTGTCCCTCCGTAGGCTGCCAGGCGATCTCGATGCACGATCTTCATCTTCGCCCTCGGGCTCCGCTGGATCCTGTAGACGACATCGTTGATCCGTTTCACGACTCGGTACGGGCCCTCCCAGGACTTCTGCAGTTTGGGTGACAGGCCTTTCTTCCGTAATGGGTTGAAGAGCCAGACCAGGTCGTCCTCGTGGAATCCGCCGGCATCCGTCTGCTGGTCGTATCGGGTCTTCATTCTGTCGGTCCCGATCCGCAGTTTCCTCCTCGCGATCGCGTGCACGTCCTCCAGTTGGTCGACCAGTTCTTGACAATACTGGCTTACCGGGATCGGATCATTCCCAGGTCGGCCAAAGGCAAGATCGACAGGTAGACGGAGCTCCCTCCCAAACATGGCCCGGGCTGGTGTGCACCCGGTGGCTTCATGCACGGCGGCGCGGTAGGCCAGGAGAAATAGTGGAAGATGTTTGTCCCAATCCCTCTGGTGCTCGCTGACGACTATTCGAAGATGGTTCTCGATGGTGCGATTGAATCGCTCTACCATCCCGTCGGACTGAGGGTGTAGTGGCGTTGTCCTTGTCTTCCGGATTCCCAGCAGCTGGCATAGGTTCTGGAACACCTGCGACTCGAAGTTCCTCCCTTGGTCGGAGTGCAGCTCCAGGGGTACTCCGTACCGGCTGACGAATTCCTTCACCAGGGTCTCGGCAATCGTCGCGGCTTCTTGGTTAGGGAGCGCATACGCCTCCGGCCATTTGGTAAAGTAGTCGCTGACGACTAATATGTAGCGGTTCCCTGCCTCGCTTAACGGGAATGGCCCAGCAACATCGATGGCCACTCTCTCCATGGGGCCGCCCACGTTGTAGGGCTTCAGTGGACCCCGTCGTCTTCGTCCTGGGCCCTTGCTGGCTGCGCAATCGTGGCACCTCGCGCAGTGGTTCTCCACGTCTGTTCGGCATCCGATCCAGTAGAACCGCTCTCTCAGCTTCTCCAGGGTCTTCTTTATCCCTAGGTGTCCACCAGACGATCCTCCATGAACTTCCTTCAGGACTTCCTCCGTCATAGCCTTTGGAACGACGACTTGTTCCCGAGATGTCTTCCCGTCGGTGCTCTCCCAGGTACGGCAGATGAGGCCATCCCTTACAATCAGCGAGTCCCACTGTGCCCAGTAGGACTTAAACTTTGGGCTGCAGTCACTCACAATGTTCCACCCGGGTCTGGGGACACAGGCCCTCTTCCATTCGGCTATCAGTCCCAGGTCATCATCTTCCGCTTGCGCCTGCGTGAAAGATTCGCGGCTCCAGCTCCCTTGAAGTTCCACGGTAGTCCTTCGGCACTGTATCCCGGTGTTCTCCTCCCTTCGGGCACAGAAGGTGCAGTTTTCTGGGCACGGTCTTCGTGACAGGGCGTCGGCGTTAGAATGCAGTTGGCCTTTCCTGTGCTGAATCTCAAAGTTATACTGTTGAAGCCTCTCTAACCACCGCGCGAGTTGACCCTCGGGCTGCTTGAAGTTCAGGAGCCACCGCAGGGATGCATGGTCGGTCCTGATGAGAAATTCTTGCCCGTACAGGTACTTGTGGAAGTGTTCAATGGTCTTCACGATGGCGAGCAGCTCCTTCCTGGTGACGCAGTAGTTCCTTTCTGGCTTTGACAAGGCCTTGCTGAAGTAGGCCACTACTCTCTCCTCGCCGTCCACTACCTGCGACAGGATTCCCCCTATGCCGAAGTCGCTGGCATCGGTATCGACGATGAACCTTGTTCCAGGTCTGGGGTAGGCCAGAATAGGCGCGGTGCACAGAGCCTGCTTGAGTTGTTCGAAGGCACTGTGGCATTCTGCTGTCCACGTGAAGAGTTGGTCCTTCTCAGTCAGTCGATGTAAAGGTTTGGCGATGTCGGCGAATCCTCTCACGAAGCGACGATAATAAGTGCAGAGTCCCAGGAAGCTTCGTAGTTGCGACTTGTCCTTCGGAACTGGCCACTCCCTCACAGCTGCGGTCTTCTCTGAGTCGGTGCGCACCCCTTCCTCGGAGACGATATGCCCAAGGTACTGGACCCGCTTCTGGAAGAGCTGACACTTCTTGGGACTCAACTTCAGCTGGGCAGCCCGTAGCTTCAACAAGATCTCCTTTAGGTTGCTGTAGTGCTCCTCGAAGCTCCTCCCCAGAACGATGACGTCGTCTAGGTATACCAGGCAGGTCTTCCAGTGTAGTCCCCTCAGAATGGACTCCATTAGCCTTTCGAAGGTTGCAGGGGCGTTGCACAGACCGAATGGCATGACGGTGAACTGCCAGAGTCCGCTGCCCACAGAGAACGCCGTTTCCTCGCGGTCCTTAGGGTGGACCTCCACCTGCCAGTAGCCACTCTTCAAATCCAAGGTGGAGAACCATCTTGATCCTGATATGGTGTCCAGCGTGTCGTCGATCCGGGGTAGAGGGTAGCTGTCCTTTTTCGTGACGTCGTTCACCCGCCTGTAGTCCACGCAGAACCTGGTGGAACCGTCCTTCTTCTTCACTAGCACGACCGGAGAACTCCAAGGACTATGTGATGGCTCGATCACCCCTTGCTCCTTCATCTCTTCTACCATCCGGTCGACTTCGGCTTGCTTGGCGAGCGGGACACGTCGGAATGGGGCCCTAATCGGTGCGCTGTCCCCAACGTCGATTCTGTGCTGGACCAAGCTTGTCCTGCCGAAGTCTTTGCTCCCCACGGAGAAGACATCCTGGAATTCGCGTAGCAGGTCCTGAAGTTGGCGTGATTGCTCTTCGTCTAGATGGTCCTGGGATCCTTGGTACAGCTTCTGTAGTTCTTCTGGCAGGGCGCGTCTTCTTCGGTTGTCCGTCTGCAGGTGTCCGTCCGTCATATCTGTGATGCGGGCAATCTAGGTAACGGGCTCGCAGACTCCTAGGTTGGTGTCCCGTTGAACCGTAATGTCGAAGTCGTTCAGGTTGGACAGGCGGACGTACGGCCGAGACGTCGTGTTGATGAGAGTCTTGGCAACTAGCAATCCTTTTGTCTGGATGTCCTCATATTTTGGCTCGATGACAGCCGCCACACCCTCAGCAGTTCCGTCGACAATTACGGCAGCGCTGACTTCCATCCTGGCGGGAACGATGACGTCCTCTCTCAGCCTTACTCGTCGTGCGGCGACGGCCTCGTGTGCTGGTTGCAAAGCAAGTTCCTCACTTCCGAAGTGCAGAGTGTTGGTACTCAGATCCAAGATGATGTTGTTCTGGTCCAGGAAGTCCAGTCCGATGATCACTTCATTTGATACGTCAGCCACAAGTACTGGATGCTTTATCGCCCGTCGACCAATGACGAACTCCAGTGATGCTTCGCCATGTACCGGTGCGGTCTCTCCAGTCGCGGTTATTAGCAGGAGGTTCCTTTGTGTGGGTTGCACTCTCCACTTCGGGATCACGGTGGGGCTGACGATGGTCCTCGATGCTCCCGTGTCGATTAGCATGGGCCAGCTCACTCCGTTGATAACTCCGTCGACCATCAGGCTGCTATCGTCCCTCCGTAACTTCGTCACACGGACTTGGACTGCCGGGGCTTGACGACTGTCACAAGCCAACCTTTGCCCCCCAAGGCTGGCTAATACTCGTTTCCCTGGGCCGCGCGGTTTTCAGACGACTGACTTCCCGTCGGATACCCTCGGCGGCGGCGATCACCGCAGTCCTTGCTCAGGTGGCCTTTCTTACCGCAGGTCCAGCAGGTCGGTAGTCCTCTTCCGGGCCGCCTCTCCGGTTGTCTTCCGGCTGTGTCGTTGCTGGTAGTGCCGCGACTATCGAAGAAACGGCTTAGCGCCTCCATCAATTCGTCGACCAGGGGCTTGGTCTCGTTGGGTTTTGCTGGTTCGTCAACGTCCACTTGACGCACCCGCGCGTGCATTCTAGATGCCTGTTTCGCCGTCTCAAACTCAAGTGCGTGGCTCAGCGCATCTGCCAGGGTCTTATTGCGCGCGAGTCGCAGCGCCTGTTGAGTGTCCGAGTCCCGTAGTCCGTCGGTGAAGGTTTGCGTCGCAATCTGCTCCAGAAAGTCGGCCGGCGCTGTTGGGTAGGCTAGCCTTACGAGGCGTGCGATGTCCATCTCGAACTCCTGCAGGGTTTCCGCGTTCTTTTGTACCCGGGTCCGGAGCTGCATCTGGTAGGCCTGCTGAAGATGGCTATCCCCATATCTGGACTCCATATGTGCGATCAGTGAAGCGTAGTCCTGGGATCCGGTCGGGATGGCCTGAAGGACGTTAAGGGCGTCGCCTCTCAGCGCTACAATGAGAGCTGTAGCCTTTTCTGTGTTGTTCCAGTTATTTATGGAACAGGCTGCCTCGAACTGTCGTAAGTAGGTGCTCCACGGGACCTTTCCGTCGAAGGTTGGGGGCGTCACTCTGCTATGTCCCGTTCCTGATATTCCCGGTGTAACGGTGGGCGGGCGTTGGCGCAGCTCGGCAACTTCCTCTCGTAGAGCGTTGAATTCCTCTTTCACCCCCGTCAGTGGGCGTTGGCGCAGCTCGGCAACTTCCTTTTGTAAGGCGTTGAATTTCTCCTCCACCCCCATCAGCGGGCGTTGGCGCAGCTCGGCAACTTCCACTTGTAAGGCGTCGAACTTCTTTTCCACTGCCGTGACTTCCTCACGCAGACCCAGTTCTAATTTCTTCAGGTCCTGTGTCAACTTATTCTGACCGTCTTCCATCTTCTTCTGGCCGTCCTCTATCCTCTTCAGGTCCTCCGCTAGCTTATTTTGACCGTCTTCCATCTTCTTCTGGGCGTCTTCCATTTTGGCAGTTAGGTCCTCGGCTAACTTCTTCTGGCCGTCCTCTAGTTTAGCAGTTAGGTCCTCCTTCAGGTCCTTGGCTAATTTCTTCTGGCCGTCTTCCATGCCAGTTAACTTTTCTAGCAATGCTGCCAATTTCTCCTCCATTTTAGTTGCTTGTCTTGTAAAGGGCATGCACTCACAGGAAAATTAGAGAAAATGACCTGCTCGGGTTTTGAAACCAGGACCGTCAGGTGTTGTGCTTGAGTTCGTAATCCCACTTCTGACACCAGTTGTTACGTGCCACCCCCTAGTGGCACTTTTGTTAACTGGATTACGGTGGGGGTACAAAGCACAACACCAATTACTGCTTAAAGAAATATAATTTATTACAGGCCAGAAAATTACACTAGTCAGCAAATACAAGCAATTAGGAGCCTTATTCCAGTTTCCTCAAGTCTCTTCCTTGAGCGCTCCTGGCCCTTCCACTTGTCAACAGATCACAGAAGTTAATCCTGCCGCTAATGAGCCTAGTGGCCTTGACAGAACTGCATGCAACTTCTTTCTAATGTGCGCCTACTACAGTACTTACGAGCACTTGCTGCGCGCTGTTCACCAGCTGGGAGAAACAATGTCACTGGATTTCAACACCACAATATCTGACACTCAGTGAAAGCACACTTACTCAGAACACGGCAGTCCCCTGTATGTTCCTCACTTCGCCGCTACACTAGGGATTTCGCAAGTCACCACACTTCTGTCGCTCAAAATAAACGCTCACACTAGCTCGTAAAACACAACAACAACTGCTTCACGGGTCACTCTTATATAGCAGGCCGGTGACTCAATAAATGGTTCTAGATCCATCCAGAGTCCACGGCTTCTCGAGGTTTCCACCGCTGGTCCAGTCACGAATCTTCTGGACTATCCCTTTGTCTGTAGTAGCCCTGTTGCATAAGGCGCGCGCAATACAGGAGGCAAGCCACAGCCCAGCCCCTGGGGCAGTTGTGACTCAAGCGGCGAGCGATGACACAAACTCACAGCCGTAACAATATTGTTATTAGAAGACTAGTATTTTATTTTTATTTTATTTGATGTGGTTTTCACCATTCTGTAAAGGATATCTCGAGGATGATTTCTGTAGAAAATAATTTATTTACGATGAAAGGAAGCCGAGCAGTTACGATTTCAGTGAAAAAGTCGAAAAAAAACTTGGCGTCCGAGCGCTTTGTAATCTTACGCTGGGCAAACCTTTAAAAATATTTAAAGAATATATAAGAATATTTAAGAATTGTTCAGCCTGAAAAGTTCTACAAAAACGTCCGCGAGAGCATATCTCTATCTTCAATAC
This sequence comes from Meconema thalassinum, assembly GCA_946902985.2. Lineage (NCBI taxonomy): Eukaryota > Metazoa > Arthropoda > Insecta > Orthoptera > Tettigoniidae > Meconema > Meconema thalassinum. The sequence goes on along the minus strand of OX336389.2, from coordinate 170,016,495 downwards.
ATCGCCCACTATAAGTGTTTTTACGTTTTCATTTCTTCCAACCATGTCCATTCAAATACTGAGGCGACAGTTTACGAGCTAGCTAAGGCCGAGTCTATCACCCCTGTTACAGCCTAACTAGCGGGCGAACCTATTACGCCAGATACAGCCAGCAGCAAACCGTCAAGTCGTGTTGAGTAAACTTGTGAGAAGGGTGGTTGTGTTTGGAGTTTTCCTGGAAGTGAAACCCGGCTTTTCTTTATTTCGCCTGTGAACGTTCCGTTCCACAAAATACACAGTCAAGTTAAGATTGGACGGAAGGGGGATTTGTGTTTCATGCACCTCACCATTCCCTGGAAGTGCAACTCGGCTTTTCTTCGTTTCGCCTATGAACTTTTCCTTCCGCAAAATACACAGTCAAGTTAAGATTGGACTGGAGGGAGATTTGTGTTTCATGCACCTTGCCATTCCCTGGAAGTGCAACTCTTCATTTCGCCTGTGAACTTTCCGTTCCGCAAAATACACAGTTAAGTTAAGATTGGACGGAAAGGGGATTTGTGTTTCATGCACCTCGCCATTCCCCTGGAAGTGCAACTCGGCTTTTCTTCATTTCGCCTGTGAACTTTTCGTTCCGCAAAATACACAGTCAATTTAAGATTGGACGGAAGGGGGATTTGTGTTTCATGCAGCACGCCATTCTTAAATTACGTCTGACAAGAATTCGTTATAATTAATAGTCCAGTCAGTGATTGTAAGCCATCATGCCGAGATATAAAACTGATATAGGTCATAGTTCATTGACATCGAAAAAAAAAGCGCTTATCACTTACAATGAAACAGCGCAACAAATAATTTCTCGATTGTCACAAGAGAAAGAAAGACTTCGTCCTCGGCTCCTTCATACCGTTGCTCAAGAAGAACGCCGTCTGAACCAGGGCTGGCGAGAATGAGTTAGTAAGGGCTCCGCCACTTCTCCTTGATACGTGCTGCTAGCCGGTTCAGCACTGTGACGTCACAGGGCTGTAACTCACGCCAACACTGCCATACAACTACCACTGCTTTGCATTAGCCGGCAGCATGTATTCAGTATTTAATGACCCCCATGATACCATTCTACCCCTAGTGGCACCCTCTTTGATATTATACACTTTCAACAGTCAATAAATAATGCTTTAATTAAAGGCTAATGCACCTAGGCAAGGTAAAATGTTCGAAATCACAACAAATCAGTTACAGATATGCTTACTTCTTGGATCCTATCCATTTGATAGACTCTTTCATGTGTTTTCTCTCACTAAATTTGTTTCTATTAACTTCTCTAATTTTAATAAATGTTCTAAGTCTTGCATACACGTTAATGGCTTCTTTACATACACTCGGGAATAGCGAATGCAGCCTATTTTTTAACACTTTCACTATTCCCGGTTGCCGATTAAACCCGAATAGAGGACCATGTATTTCTAAAAACACCTTTTCAAATTCTTTCACTAAACTAAACGACTGGTCACTTGGTTCAGTAAGGCAGCAGTATGATAGAGTTCGTATCCAAGATGGCTGCCCCCCCGCCTTCAGGATTTCGAGCGAATTTTGTAATTCTTCCAAGGCTAGGGTCAATATCCCAAACACGGAAAAGCAACGTAGCCAGCGATGTACTTAACTCCTTCGTCCTCAGCCCATGTAATTTCGCTCTCGACATCTTGATCTTCTGTAATAAAACCATACCAATAAACAAATAGGTTTCTATACATAAAACTATATCATAAATAATGACATTGCTTTATAAATACTTTAATATCACTATTTAAAATATTAAAAACCAATTCAATATAATTTTCATGAAACTATGAATGTACAAATTATGTAAAATGTGTTAAAAACTGTTTTGTGACGTCACATTCTCTGAAATTGCCAATATCCTCAGTACAAATAGCCTGCTTTATTTTAGGACTTAACTGTGCCAACCTTACTATAGCTGAAGCTCTAACGGCTCTGTTTCTGCTCCTGTCTGCCCTAAGTACAGAGGTTTGGCTTAGTGTACTATCATTGGGCAGATTTTGAGAAGGGACTGCAGATTTATTTAGTACTCTTTTCAATGGAAGTCCTAAAAGGCGGTTTTACATATCATCTTGATAATCAGTAGGCAAGAAAAGCTTACTACAAATACGTGCATTTTTTACGTTAATACTGTCTTTCCTGTGGCACTTGGTAACCCAATGCTTTGAAATATCACTATCAGTTGGGAATCGGTGGTAAATGACGCCTACGTCACAGTCCTTGGTATTGCGGTAGGTATTTCCACAATTAAAATTAGCACAGCTCATGTTTCATTGCGATTCTAAAATACTAAATCGTTTACGTATATAATTAAAGCTCGAAAATCTGCTTAAACACTGACGATGGACAACGCTCATGCACAACACACACAATGAACCTCTCTGTGACACTGAATCAAACAAACAACAGGTGATTCTTTGGGAAAAGCCAAGCGGGCAAGCTCGGCTTACAACCAACCCTATGACGTCACACGGCCAACGTCCCCCTCCCGTCACCGGCAGCAGCGGCTTCGGCCAAACTTCAAAAGAGTAGCTGAGCCCTTACTAGCTTTCGCCGGCCCTGGTCTGAACCACGATCAGAAACAAGCTAATGACACCATCATATCTAGCATTACTAAGAAGGAAGGTAAGATATTTTTTCTCGATGCCCCTGGAGGCACAGGCCGAACGTTTTTGATTAATTTGTTGCTCGCCAAAGTGAGGTCTGGTGGTAATATTGCTCTTGCCGTCGCATCATCTGGAATTGCAGCCACTCATTTGGAAGGGGGAAGAACAGCACATGCAACATTTAAACTTCCTTTGAAAGTCAGCAGTAATGATAGAAGCGTATGTAATATTTCAAAACAAAGTAACACTGCCAGTTTAATCCAAAATTGTTCTTTAGTTGTATGGGATGAGGCTACAATGTCGCACAAAACTTCCGTTGAAGCTGTATACAGGACCTTGCGTGATATAAGGAATCGGAACACACCTATGGGTGGCTACACAGTTTTGTTCGCTAGAGATTTTCGTCAAATCTTACCAGTTGTTACCAGAGGAACGAGAGCCGACGAAGTGAACGCTTCATTAAAAAATCTTACATCTGGCCGGATATAACAAAATTGGCACTCAAAACTAACATGAGAGTACTCTTACCTTGTTACTTAGAGTCGGAAATGGAGATTTACCGGTCATTGACGGGGAAATTACCCTCGGTCACGATTTCTGCGTTTTAGTAAGCAGCATTCAAGAATTGATTGACAGCGTTTATCCTCAAATCCATCACCTATCTAACAAGTCTCATTCGTGGTTAAAAGAAAGAGCAATATTATCGCCGACAAACAAACAAGTTGTGAAAATTAATGACTTGTTGTTCTCCAAATTCACAGCCCAGGCTGAAGTATATTACTCAGTAGACGCAGTAGTCGATAGTGAAGACTACAGAATTCCTAAATTCTTTACTTCCATCTGGCTTGCCACCACCAAAGCTTATTTTAAAAGTGGGAGTGCCAATTATATTGCTACGTAATTTACACCCACCAAAGTTATGGAATGGGACGCGATTGATAGTGAAAACTTTGAAAAACTGTTTCATTAAAGCAACTATCTTAACTAGCTGTGGTACAGGAGAAACGGTCTTAGAACCCAGAATCCCTATGATTCCTTCATATTTGCCTTATCATTTCAAACGAGTACAATTCCCAATAAGAGTCTGCTTTGGCATGACTATAAACAAAGTACAGGGTCAGACACTTAGCGTGACTGGAGTTGATCTCATTGGAGAAAAACGACTAATGTCGTATACAAGGAAATCGTATAAGACCTCGGTTAAAAGTAGCCTATCACCTTGCATTTATAACTGTTCCCGGGCGAAGGCGGGGTGGGTTGCTAGTTATTATAATATTATAAAATGATTACAGCAGCTAATAACAACACTACCTTGCGTTTGGACAGAAAGTGTCTATAAGGACTACGAATAGATTCATTACATGCCAGCTTTACAACACGGTTCTGAGTGAGTTCATTGTCTGTGTGTATGTCGTTCTGTTCTACAACCGATTAAACCGAATTTTTACATGAATCCCTAATTGAGTGGCTCAGTGGAAGATGCTGTTGTTGTTGTTTATTTTAGGGGCTTTGTAACACCGTGGTCATGTAGTAGCAAAGGTGGCTAAATCATGCATCGCTGTTGTTGCATCAGCCATGTTTCCTGGTGACAGGTTGGATTCCCATGGTAGTAAAAGTTTTTTTTTCTCTTAATACAGTTTACTATGGCCACATATCTACCTGTTCCAACGAGTGAATTTTTATTTGGTCCTGAAAAGGACCACTTTTAATCGATGATACGTAGCCAGGTCGGACCACGATATAATGATCTGTAGGTAGGAAGCAGGATACCCTGCTTATTCAGCGTAGCAAGTATTCGAAATGTTGACCACCTTGGTTTACACAGATTTCAGCAAGACGTTGTAAAGACAGCCTTGTACGTTGTAGCATGTGAGGTGTCACAGCTTGACATGCCTCGGTGAACAGTTGCCAAAGGTGACCAGGATCTTCAGGCTCCTGTGCATACACTACCTGTTTTATGTGGCCCCACAGGAAGAAGTCAACTGGCGTAAGATCGGGTGATCTGGCAGGCCAGTGAATGGGTCCTACCTATCCTATCCATTTATTTGGAGCAACAGAACATACTCGATCCATCGTGAGTGCTGTAGGTGTGAATAAACATTGTGTGTCCTTTAAAATGGAGCACGATCTGCCGTTCAAAAAAATACGCAAAGTTGGAATCGAACCACTACACCACCGGCACTCAGACATCTTGTGCTACTGGCCTTTAACCGCCTACGCTACAAATCCAGCACACGTAATCTTCGCTAGAAGTGCAGTACTTAACTACCGTACGGCTCTTCCTCCTTGACAGTTCATATCCGTGTTAGAGTTTTAAACCATGGTTTACGGTGTTCATTTAAATTTCTGCCAATACAGATCACATGGCATAACCTACTAAGTCGATCACATTTTCATAAATTACCAATAGTTCAATGTGCTCTTCATAGGAATACATCGCGAGTGAATGAACTAGTGTGGTGATGTGACCGGTGGGTGTGGCTTAATATTGTATCCTCACTAAAATGGAGCACGGGCATTATGCACATTTCAAGGAAATAAGCATAATGTTGGATTCGAATCAGTATTCTACCCATTCTCATACACAACGTCTGACCGGCCCTTAAATGCCTCAGCGACTAAGACGATATAAATAATACGCGCTAGACGTTTACTACTTAACTATGGCCATTCCACACCGAACATTAATATCCACGTCAAAGTCTTCAATCGTGGTTTATAGTGTTCATTTAACTTTCTACCATTACAGATCACGTGACATAATCTATACATTCGATCGTATTACATGTGCGTGTGTTCTTTCAAGGGGTATTAAATCACATGTTTGTAGAATGGTCCTTAGTATTTGGCGGGGGATTATGCATAGTAGTTTTTCCTTTGCTAGGTCCATGGTTCAATTTACATTCTTGGTACTCAGGCAGGGCGCAGAGCAATATCGACCATCGGGAGCAATGTAATGTTAGTTGGGTTTCATAAAAATATATAATAAGGGGCTGGTGAACACTCTGTTTATCCGAAGGGGCACACTGACTCCTCTATTAACTCACAAGAAGACATAGCTAGCTCATATCAACAGACTGTAGTTTTGAATTATGCGCAAATTTTGGTTTTGGAACTAGCCGGCGAGTGAGATATCTATGTCACAGGGTGCGGGGGTGAGACTCTGCTCTGTTTGCTCATGTCTTTTTTTTATTAGCTTTCGACGCTACTTACGTATCTGTGTGAAATTACATTCTCCAAAATTAAATATACAAAACATATTTACAGATCTAAGTTAACTGATGAGCTTTTGAAGTCACTGCTGATAATTTCCACTAGCAAACCTGATCCACAACTGCAGTGGAAAGTTTCAGCTACATAAACCTCATTAATCATAATTATAATGTTTAATTTCATTTTGCGAATTACTTATGTATTTCACTTACTGTATGTTTTAGGATAAATCTGATTAATCAATTACAGTTATAATGTTCAATTTCATTACGTTTGTCAGTAATTGTGTTTCTTAATTGGTCGTTAAGTAAAAATAAAAATATTAGATTATTATTTTGTTTGATTTACATACATTGTAAATTTTACAATGTATTCAAAATAAACTAAGGCAGCAATTGGGGGAGCAATCCAGGTCTACTCGATGCCGGTCCCAAGCCCGGTCAAATGGGGAGGGTAAATGGATGGTTAATGAATCTCAGTGGAAGCACTAATGCTGAGTAGCTACCTCTATTAAGTACTGAGAAATGCTCTAGTTGGTAGGCTAGCCTACTTATGAAACCATCAAATCCTACTCCAATGGGGACGGATGAGGGTGAGTGCCCGGCGCCTTAAAACGAGACAATCTCAGCTAAGGTATGGTAACCCTAACAGAAGGTTCCCTGGTCCTCCAGATTGGGGGTTTGGCATAGGGCTAACAACCCTACCCTAGAAGAAAGTATTGTTACGAAACCAACACAATACATGCTTCCGACAAGTGAACCTGAAGACGAACATGGCAGTGAATTACAGAATAATGATAAATGGGCTTCAATATTTAATTTAGCAACATGGAATGTGAGAACCATGCTGCAAGCAGGAAAAATGGCAGAGATAGCTGAAGACATTCTTGGAATATAGGATAGATGTGGCAGCATTACAAGAGATAAGATGGACCGGCAACGGTAGAGTGGATAAGAAAGATTACCTCTCGTTCTGTAGTGGATCAGAACAACGTACAGGACAAGGTGGCACAGGATTTATTATAACATCAGAAATGAGGAAAATGTACTTGGGATTTGAACCTATGGGTAGTAGGATGTGTAAAATAAGATTTAAAGGACGCTTCAGAAACATAACTATAATTTCTGCTTATGCACCAACTGAGGAATATGAAGAAGATAAGGATGAATTTTATGACAAATTATATACGATGTGTAGTAAGGTACAAATATATGATGTACTGATGGTTGTAGGCGATTTTAATGCTAAGGTGGGGAAGGAAGACTCTATGAAATCAGTAGCTGGGAAATAGTCACTGCATGAAGAAACTAGCGTTAATGGAAAACTATTAGCTCAATTTGCTGAATGTAACAAATTAATTATAACGAGCACTTGCTTTCCCCATAGAGATATTCATAAAGAAGCATGGAAAGTATTAAATACTTGAACTGAAAATCAAATTGATCACGTATTAATACCAAGGAGGCACTCTACCTCGATTATGGATGTACGCTCCTTACGTGGCCCAAACTGTGACTCTGATTACTATGTGGTGAGAACAGTACTGAAGGAAAAACTTGCGAACGTGAGTACCTACAAAGGAAAAAGTAGAACAAGATGGAATATAAAGAAATTGCAATCAGAAGAGACCAAAACACAATATCAGGGGACATTAAATAGGAACTTGGAGCTGGAACTAGCTGATGTGGAAAATTCAGTACAAGGAAGATGGGATGGAATGAGGAAAGCCATTGAATAAAGTGCAAGAGAAATGATAGGAGAAAGTAAGAGGATTAGAATCGAAGAATAGTTTGATGAAGACTGTAGGTTGACTATAAAAAAGAAAAACATCGATAGAAAGATCATGCTTCAGAAGGAGACGAGACAATCATATGAACAGTACAAACAAAGTAGAAGAGAGGTTAATAGAATTCTAAAAAGGAAAAAAGAACGCTTCTTAAAATACAAGAGAAATAGAATAACATAAGTCGCAAAATGAGAGTAAGAAATTCTATCAGGCAGTTAAGCGAATGACAAAGAACTTTCAACCAAAAATTGATTTTTGTAGAGATAAAGAAGGAAACGTTGTTGGGGAGGAAAAGAAAGTATTGGAAAGGTTGGCTGGGTATTTTGAAGAAGTATGAAATGCAGGTGAAGGTGAGGTAGTAGATCATTCGATATATATAGGGGATGAATCAGACATTGAAAACCCCTCAATCGTGGAGGTGAAAGAAGCTGTAGATAGAATAATATCTGGTAGAGCACCAGGAGAAGATCAGATTGTGTCTGAAATGTTGAAAAGTGGTGGAGCAAAGCTGTTAAAGGAATTGCATAATCTCATAAGTGATATTTGGAATACGGAAATGATACCAAGACAATGGAAAACAGGACTTATCAACCCGGTTTTTAAAAAGGGTGACAAACTAAATTGCTCTAACTATGGAGGAGTTACGCTACTCAATGTAGCGTATAAAGTGTTATCAAACATTATCTACAAGAGATTGTTCATGCAGAGAGTATCATTGATGAGTATCAGTGCGGATTCAGACCTGGAAGGAGTATCATTGATCAAATGTTTGTTGTGAGACAATCAATGGAAAAATGCTTTGAGTATGGAACTGACCTGCACCTCTTGTTTGTCGATTTTCCCCAGGCATTTGATAGCATTGTAAGGAATGAAATGCTGAACGCTCTGAGGAACTTTGGTATCCCATGTAAACTAATACGAATGGTTGCATTGACAATGGAAGAATCTAAGGCTAAAGCACATATTGAAACGGGTTTGCTTAGCTCCTCGTTGAGCGTACAAATGAAACGTTTTGACTGTTCCTTACTTGCCCTTTGAAATATTTACTCTGCCTAAGATATGTTGTTTTAATGGGCGCCAAGACCTCAACGCAATGTTGAAATCTAAATTTGTATTTAACAACACCTAGCTCTGGTAAAACACCTTCAAGAATCTATTCACTCAGATCGTGGTATGATTTGATCATTAACCCAACAAACAATTGTATCAGGAGAAGGAATTGGTCTATATCTAATGCTACCTACTGAAAGCAAAGATTGCACGGTTAAAAGAAATGAATTTATTATATATAACAAGTATTGCAAAATTAATAATAATAATAAGTTTAAAATTTAAATTGGAGCGTTGCGATTAGAATATTACCGCTAGAAAATTAGGTGAAAACGGATTCTGATAAATTACTGATTTTACTCTTATTCCCAATCTATGAAGTTACTGAATACTGAATATAAAACAAAGAGAAACGAGAGATTGCGTAGTTCTGCGTCATTCGCGCTTACCACTGGAAATTGCCGAAGCATTTCCCTCGTACTGGATGATGAAGAGAGCTTCCCACTGTCTCCTGGACGTCGTCATCTTCTTCGTTAGTTGATGATATCCTTGTAGATGTAATCACTTTATGGTCCGAACATCGGAGCCAAACACTCGTACAACCACACTGGTTAAGTTTTACAAAGATAGTCCTCGCCTCCACGGAACATCGGAGCCACTCACACGCGCAACCATACTCGTTAAGTTCTACACAGATAGTCCTCTACTCCACGGCGCGCAAACGATATATGCACTCGTCGGCTCCCCACTCCGGTGTCGACTTCTACCTTACGTGGTCCTCACTGATTGGCTGAGCACCCCGCTATATTCCTCTCCTTAGGCTCAATACTCACGGCGCGCGGATGATGTCGTTTGCCGTTCCAGACTATTTCGCCTTTTCTTGACGCTGCAACCCAGGCTTGCGACATGCTTCTTGACAAGAATAAGCCTGTATCTGAATTCTAATGAGTCATCTCTCTCATAATACCCTAACTGACAAAACTCCGTAGAATTCCGTAATCATATAATTTTCTATGATAATATTGTTCGTAATAATTTGCTTGATAGTGTTTTCTAAGACATAGAAAACCTATCTGTATGCTTATAATTTTATAAAAATGCTCCAAAAATACCTTAATAATAATAATAATAAATTAATAATAATAATAAATTAACATGAAAAATTCTCTTGGCTGAACAATTTGCCGCGTAAATAAATATAGAATGGCTTCCTACTGACTTACGCCAGTGGCGTAAAACCCCTCGAAAAACACGTTACAATATTGGAGGTAAAATTGGAGATATCAACAGGAGTGCGTTAGGGTGATAATCTGTCTGCTGTACATTTTAACTTAGCTCTTCATGCTGCAATGAAGGAAGTAAGAATGGGAGGAAATATAGTATACAGGATAAAACAAGTGTGTGCATATGCTGATGATGTTGCCCTAATAGCACGCACAGTGAATGCACTGCAAGAGATGTTGAGGATTATGGTGAAAAAACAGAGCGTATAGGGCTTAAAATAAATGTTAAAAAGACTAAATACCTGAAGATGGCAGCCAACATTATGTAAGATGGCATGAAAATGTTACCCTGGGAGGGTATAAATTTGAAAGAGTCAAGTGTTTTAGTTACCTAGGGACAATCATAGACAGTGAAAACGAAATCTCAGTGGAGCTTAATAAACGAATGATGATGGGTAACAAGACCTATTATGCTAACCAAAATCTTATAAAGCCTACGCTGCTGTCTAGAGCAACTAAATTAAAACTGTACAAGACCTTGATAAGACCAGTGGTTACATATGGAGCGGAGGCATGGACCTTGACAGCAGCGGATGACAATGTTCTTCGAGTATTTGAAAGGAAAATATTGAGAAGGATCTATGGCCCCATAATAGAAGATCATTGGAGAATTAGATCTAATAAATAGTTGGACGATATTATCAATGGTGAAGATATAGTAAGATTTGTAAAATTTAGGAGACTGTCGTGGTTGGGTCATGTGGAACGAATGGGGGAGGGGAGAATGCCAAAGAAAGTAATGCCCGGAAGAATGTATGGAACGAGGAAGAGAGGAAGACCCAGAAAAGGGTGGATCAAGGACATAGAAGGGGACCTTAAGAAGATGAAGATTAAAGGATGGTGGGAGAAGAAAAAGAAGAGAGAACTTTGGACGTGTATTGTGAAGGAGGTCAAGGCTCACCCAGGGCTGTAGCACCAAGGAAGTAAGTAAGTATTCAACATAAACTATCCCGGACCAGATACTAGGCATGTAGCGATAGCGGGCCGGTGTTGGCACGTGAGCCGTAGTTTGGAGACCTCTGACCTATAGCATAAAACTACAGTCGTGTCTATCGTTGACGGTTAATTTATGAAGATTATATAGTTTAATGGATGTAATAGTGATTATAGGGGAGAATAGGGTAATCATCCGTTCACACTTTCCGACTTTCTATTGTAGCAGACAAGCTGTGGGACTTCAATGCCGTCACTTTCACCGAATGAGTTTGTAATTGCCGGCCACGGTGACCGAGAGCACTAACGCACTAGCTCGTGCCTCGCTGGCATCGGGAGAGCGTGGGTTTGAATCCCACCTCGGTCGTCCTGAAAATGGTTTACGTGGTTTCCCAGTTTCACCACCAGGCAAATGCCGGGACGGTTCCTTCCAACAGGTCCACGGCCGACTTCCTCCCAAAATCCCTTCCCTGATTAGCTCCATGTTGGCGGTCGCCTGGGCAATCAGCCTGTCTCCATCCCAAGTTGTATCGGCTGACAAAGTGTGTTCTGCTCTCCGACACCGTCTTTGCGACGGCAGAGGAATGATCCCTCGCAGAGACCATGGGTGAAGTCGAGCTGGAAATAAAGGTGATTTAAAAAATATATTTTTGACGTGAGAGTGGAGTATCGTCACTTTGAATGGAGCGCTACAACTTCCTCCTACTTCTCTCTCCCCGGCCTTCCCTCTCATTTGGTCCCCAGGTTCGGTTCGGACCACAGATTAACCTACTACAGATGGCCGACGGCCATGCTAATTCTTGGTATCTAAGACTTCAGCGCTGTCTGGCGTATGGCCGCCGTACTATTAACATACCGGGTGAAGCAAAGGAAGCTTGTAGTTTAACGTGACCATTAATCTCGCGATCATAAGTCACGTGACCTCCGTTTTACGTGGAATCCGAACCACGGGACATGGCATTTCACTTCGAAAATCTCACATGCATTGACCGGCATACCGGGTGAGTTAGCCGTGGTTGATACGGCGTGGCTGCATGCAGTCGCTCACATCCGCGAGGCGAGGAGGTTCGAATCCCCCCGCCGGCAACCTTGAAGATGATTTTCTGTGGATTCCCATCTTCCTTCCAGGCAAATGCCGGGGTTGGTCCCTAACTATAGGCCACAGCCGCTACCTTCCAATTCCTAGTCCATACATTCGCACTTTCCTCCCCAGACAACACTCCACACGCGACGGTACTTGTAGCTCACCCCATGGGTGTCCGCATAGAAGCAGCTACTAACTCTGGCGAGCCGAACATGTCCTCGGACACTCCCGACACTAAAAGCCATACGCTTTAAAAAAAACTATTAACATATTGACCCGTAGCGCCATCTATGAGCAGAATTTGTAAACAGTAGCCTCCCCACCCCTTCCCGGTGCCGCAACCCTACAATACCATACGTCTCTCTTTCTTCTTCTAAGCCCTGCAAACGAGCTCAGGCTCACCTGATTTCATATGCTAGCTGCATTCTACCTCCTAACCTTACCCATTCCCAAAATTCCTAACTCCTTCCCACCACCCTAACCTCAGGTCACATTCTGGCCAGTTTGATTCAAATGTACCATAACCCACATCCTAAATTACTAAGTTCCATGTCCAAATCCCCCTTGATAAAGCTCTTATGGCCCCAAAGTGGGTGCCGACAGGCTAAAAATGCACGCGGTTGCTCTTTGCATCAATGGTATGAACGCAAACAATGTTTATACCAAACGAAATATAATATCAAATTCGCACTGACCCAGTCTATTATTTCAGATACGGTTCCATTAAAAACTGTATTCACGCACACAAATCATCACATGGAAATCAAAGTTTGGCAACGCTCCCAATTGACATGAAAATGAAACATTTATTCTTACATTAATACAGGGTGGGCGAAAAGTCCCTACCCACTGCTGGCACCTTCGAACTGACAATGCAAAATGCGGTGTAGCACCGTCCTGTTGAAACGTAACGGTTTCCATTAATCCTATGGCTCTCAGTTGTGGGAACAACCACTCGTTCAGCATCCTCAGATAAGTTTCTTGATTTACAGAGCCATCAATAAAATACGGACCCAACAGCTGTTTACCGGTCACTCCTGCCCAAATCATCACCTGTGGCGGATTGTTCTCGATTTCTTCATAAAAATGCAGATGTTCTTTTGGCCAGAAATAGACGTTTCGATTACGGGAGCTTCGATAAATTGCACATATATCAGAGAACAAGACGTTAGATTTTGTTTCTGTACGAAAACGTTTTTCCACATCAACATCACTTAACTCATTAACTGACACTGGACGGAAACATTTAATTTTTAAGTCCTTTCGAATATGATCTCTCATTGCCGATCTTGGAGTGTCTAATTCTGGCGAACGTTTAAGTGTTGATTTCATTGGCGATCGCTGAACTGTCACCTCCACAGCAGAACAAGTCTTGACGCGAGTGCCTGGCCTCCCGCTAAGTGGCGCATCAAGAACACTTCCCGTTGCAAAAGCTTTGTTTGCCCACGTTAATAAAGTTTTTCGATCTGGTGACGGTTTTCCAAAACGCACAACAAAGTCCTCCATAAGTTCATCCATAGTTTTTTCCACTTCTTGGACGTTCGTGAACCCAAACCCAAGCCACCAGACGCTCCTCAACAGTGAACACACTTATATCCGCCATCCTGTCGCTCCCCAGACTGCAGGGGGATGACAGTCAATAGGGGGCGCGTGGGTCGGAGTAAGGCCCTATACTGGATGTTCTGCCAACCAATGAAGAATTAATTTTAGCACTAAGGTTCCGTAGTTGGCATTCATGAACGTTCACATCAAACCGACTGGCGAAAGCGGGAATAGTCTGTTTTGATTGATTTTCCTCGTGGTGTTGTTGGTTGTTTTGATTTGTTCAGTATTTTGATTGTTTATTTGAATTGAATTGAATTGAGAGTCAATCATGCCACTGCAAGGGAGGAAAAATTGCCAAGCACCGGGATGTAAGAATTATAATTATAGTAAGAACAACACGGCAATTTTCATCTTCCTGGTGTCGACCATGTGTAAAACTAGTGGGCAATATGGACTACTCTCGAATAAAAATATATAGAGAATAAATGTGTGCATTTCATCTCTAGTTTGTTTTCTTACCCATTCTCCTTTGCATTGCAATAAAATTTGTGGTTTAGGGCTACGGGGAGGGGGTGGGTGGCAGCGGGCATGCGAGGCCAAAAGTGAGGTTATGGCAATGTAGTGTGTGAATTTGGACAGTTTTCTTTATATTCAACGAATATCCCAACAATTCTGTAGAGTATGAGAGGATTTTTAATTAGCCTAGAGGTGAATTAAGCTCTAGAACGGCATAACTGTGTCCTTCGTGACAAATCTATTGCCAACATTGATATATATCAAAATGTATTATTTTCCTATCTGGACGTATATTTCAGTGCCTAGCGAAAGGTGCAGTTATGTTTGTGTTATTTTCATCAATAATCAATAACTCATCGCAGAACATAGTGTTCATTTACGTGTAATAAAGGCTACATTCATACGGTTTTTTACTTTTTATGTTGCCAGACTTGCCAGTACAATCCATAGCCTCTGGCGGTGCTCTCTCTCGGAAATTCTATAACCAAAAGTGACGAATCTCTTATACTTCCATGATCCTTACCCAGACTGGCAGACGGTGCAGCTTGACCTTGGCTGTAACTGTCTACCACCCTCCACCTCTCGTGCTCCACCTATAGTACTCCCAACCATCACTCACTCACGAACTTGTAATGCGCTGGTAAAACTTTCCAGCAGTGGGTAGGGACTTTTCGCCCACCCTGTACAAAGGAAATTCTTGAAAGTAATCATGCCAGCTTATGGAACCATAACAACACGCGCTGGAAAATCTTGTACCGTACTCCATAAACAAGCAGTAAAAGTGTGAACTATTTCCTAGGGCGTTAGCCTCCTCACAGACCGGAGCATCCAAGGGACCGCTTAGGTCTTGAGGTGGCTACCAGTACTGTATAGCTGTGACCTTCACTGTTAATAATAGAAACTTGGTTTGACATTTGGCGCGTTCTTGTCCCTCGTATTGGAGTTGTTCACCTTCCTCCCGCAAGAGAAAGTTCAGACCAATCTCACAGTCACCACTTAGGCCTAATATGCACTCTGGTTGATTGGTTCCTCCTAGCCAGTGTAGTAGCAGTCCAGTACAGCAATTGCAACAGCTCACCAGGATGGAGACGAGCAGCGGTACCAGCCAGTGGAGGAAGCAGACGACCAGCGTGCCAGCCAAGGGCCCAAGCAAGCGCCGTCGCCGGAAACGAAGAGGACCTAATTCGGCAGGCTCCTCTGGGTGTGGGGAGTTAACCTCCATCGAGCCCTCGCCACCGGTGACACGCGCCCGCCAGGCGGCCCTTGGTGAGAAGACGCCAGCATCGCAGAAGCCGGTAGCCGTAGCCGAGAAGTTGGGGCCTCAAGGCAAGGCTACCGCACTCACCGCGGGGGTTGCACGTGGCCGAGGGAGACTTGGCTCAGATATCGCGCAGGTTTCCCTGCGCCCCGGGGCCTCAACCTTGGGCTCTGAGACATGCATCGCCTCCCCTTGCACCTCCGAGCTAGCCGTGTCCGAGAAGAGTGGAACGCCAGGACCGGCTAGCCCCCTGCCTCCAGGCAGCCCAGTTAGTCTGGAACCCCACTTCAGCTGGGCGAGCGACGTATCTCACCGTGGGATATTTGCCAAAACGCATAGCTAACTAAAAACTTAAGGTTTCTGCCTTTGTGGGATCTGACTACCCTATTTGACTGTCGCCACATCTCTGGAACTTTCCATTCTAACAGACTATCAACTGTGAAAAACTATAATTTGGAATGCCTAATTATTGCTAATCTACATTGCAAGGTGAACTCTAAAAACCATAACATTAACTTTCCATAATGCCAAAAACTGTCAAACTCAACTAAGTGCATCAACACATAACACAATGTTGAAGATTTACAACAATTCGACAAACTTTAGTGCTACAAACAGTGCCAGTTCAACTATCTACCGCGCCGCGTACGATTGAGAGCAATAAAATTGGCAATAAAATTTCCTTTTCCCCAAATACCTTTTACTAACACATTTAGGTTAATTTAACTATCTGGTTCTATCTCTATGAGGCCTCGGCAAACCATAGGCGCCCTCCCAAACTTGTTCCATTTACCATTTACCAGTTATTCGTTCTGCATAAATAACCGTGGTTACAATCCACGTTTTAATATTTATTATTTCTTGCTTCGTCTAAGAAGTAAGCGTTTTCTAATTGTTAAATTGTGTAATCCAGGCTTCACAAAAAGTGACCTACTCCATTAGAATTTGTAATCTCTTAAATTCTGCGTAAATAGTAGTAGTTGAAGAAACCACTTATTAATCTTCTTTTTTCTTATCCTGCTAGCTCAGGACTGCATAATTCTTTCCTCACTACTAAGGTATTCTAATGCCTTATTTTTGAAAATTTAATATTCTACCTGATTAATTTAGTTAAACATTAAACAAAGTAATAATTACTTTACTATTGTCATTACAAACTTTAAACTTCTTAATTGTATGTACATTTCAAAACCTTTGTACGGGTTTAGTGCTTGTAACAGGTTTTTAACCTGGAACTAATTTAACATTGTTCATTGTTAACTTTCCTTTTACTAGGTCTGAGACCTTTAAAGTTTATAAAACTAAACAAAGAAAAAGTTGTTCTTACGCCCAAAATAAGATCAAAGATAAAAAATAATGTTAATTGTTCTAAATTCTATTATTTGTTAAATAAATTATTTATTATTTTGTTTCTATCTCTCTTGCTAGAAAAACGGTTAGGAAGGACCTTCCCTTCCCTAATTTTTCTCCTAAAATTATCCCCTAGTCAAAGAAAAGGGCAATCACTGAAGAATAGGTTTACTACAATCTAAATCACTTGTTGCATTTAAAACAAAACTTCCAATAACATCATTTGCAAATTTTCTCTTAGCTGTCACAGCTAATTCTAGTAAATCATTAAGGCAAGTATAGCTCGCTCTGCCAGCTTCCTACTTGTAGAGACTTTCTCTCTGACTTGTGTTTTACTGTTCAAAATTTTAGTTTTGTTTAAGTTAGGTCTGAGGTTTTCCTCCGTTCTAAACTTTTAGTCGGCACTCTGCTGGGTAAAAGTTTAGCCTGCATCAAATGCAACAATTGGTACTCTTTAAAGATTTTTACCAATCATAATAAAATATTGCAAAAAAAAGCACTATCGTTGCTTCATCCCTGCCCACCCTGGAGGCATTCGGCCGTTCTGTCGGGAATCCAACAGTGTCTAGTAATACAAATATTACGGCTAATTCAAATCCTTCTAGCATTTCAAAATGCTTTAGAAAATACCACCCTTTTGAAGGGAAAGTATTCAAATATTCGCAATTTGTCATACATTGCCCTGCCAGCGCACTACCCACTCCCATAGTACCAAAATACCGGCTCGGAAGGGAAAGAGCACTTAGCGATAGCTTGCAGGTGACCTCATCTCACGCTGCACTCTCCGTTAGCCTTACACAAGTCCCCGCACATTTTAGGTACTTCAAAGACATTGTGCAGTAAAACTTTTTCTAAATCTTTAATTTCTTTCGGTTTTGTGTTGGATTATCTTCCTCTTTGCCAAAAATCGTTCCCACTCCTAAACCTACTTCATTTTTTCTCATCATCTTCCCTCAGGTAGTGTTGACACTCAGTATTAACCTACCAGCTATCACCAAACTGCCAGGTTTTTACGGATAGGCAGTCTTTCTTTCTGCCTATTCGGTTTTTCACTGACCCTTCTTCAATCCCACATATATGTGCATATTTATATACTGTTTTATCCCTTGGTTGGGGGTGGGAAAAACACGGTAGTGTAGCTGTGCTAATTTTGAGGATTGCTTCCGAAATGAGAGTAGTTTCCCGCAGTTGGGAGAGACTACCAGTGTAGTGTGTTGGTGTGAGTACTTAATCTATTGGGGGCGTCCCTGCAAGATGCAATTACCTGCCCGGGGATGAATGTCTAAGTGCAGGCTGCTAAACCAGCCTGCCAATTAAGTAGAGTGAGAAATTCAGCAAATGTGCAGAGTCAGTGACTCGGCGCTCTGCAGTCGAGTCGCGTGCTCTGCAGTAGAGTCGCGTGCTCGAGCACAATAGAACCCGACAATGCGATTACTGGCCTCTACGGTCAGGGGCAATTATGACTAAGGTCAGGTGGGGTATAAGGATGTAAAGATGGAGTGTAATTAGTGATAAACGCGTATGCTTACTGACCATGTATTTATTGGCCAGTAAAATGTGATGTATTGTCCCTCTTGGGGAGTTTAAGCAAATATAAAATGTGATACAATTTGTAAGGTGTATAGTAGTTCAGGGTAGGTGTTTTACAAAGATAAAGGACTCTGAGCACAACTAGACCTCACCTGGTGAAGAACTGGAACTCGTCGGGCAGGGCCGCTGGCGAAGAACAGAACAGAACAACAGATAATCCCTCCACTCCGGGTTTCATTGTTATATGTTTTGGCGCTGCTTGGTCAGCATTGCATCAGTGTAGCTGCCCCAGATAGTTCTTAGTGTAAATGTTTATGTGAGTTTTGCAAGCCGTTGGCTAACCTCCTAGGCTTAGGTGGTCGCCGCTTGCTGTGTAGAGATATGTTCTGGAATTATAGTGTTTCCAGTTAGGGTGGTTTTGGTGAAAGATGGCGGGGTGGGTCTCAGGGGGCACTGCCCCCGGGCTGTACAATACACACACACATATATATATCATGTTAATATCCTTAATGATGCCAGGTAGATTGCAGCTGCAATGGGACTGGCGTGAAGCCTCACAAAGGCATCTCCTTCCTATCCTAACCCCTATGCTTTCTCTTCTAATATCGTAGATTAATTGCATGTCGGAGGCAGCAGTAGAAAGCCCCCCCCCCCCCGAAAAGAAATTGGTTCCTCAGTTTAGGGGCTGCGACAACGCGGTCATGTAGTCCCGTGTACTTTGGGTGTGTGTAGAATTTGTCTTATAACCGGTGTTAATTGTGATGACTGTATTAGTGTGTGTTATCTGTAATTCAGGTAAGGACTACAGACGATCAATTTCAAGTAGTTCCTACTTTTTCTACCAAATGCTACCGTCAACGTCACCGAGCTGTGAACTTGGCTACCAGTTGCCACTGCAACCGGCACCTAGCGACGAATGTTGGAAATTAATACAGCATAAATCAAATCTAATCTACAAATTTAGCTTCGGACAATTGTAGCTAGTGGAAGGTTCTTTCCCATGCCATAATCTATGATATGGGCTCGTCGGCTTTACTTCCCCTCCGAAGGAAGGCATACTGAGCGATTTTGAACGCTCTTAAAACATCCGACGACTTCGGCCGGGTTTGAACCCGCGATGTTGGACATAGAAGCTCAGCATGCTACCAATTACGCCACCGAAGCCGCTAATATGCACTCTACTATTGATTTGTCACAAGCTAAATATTTATGCTAGGTCTTAAAGCCATATGCACCAAAATGCAGACAAAATATTTAGTAAATAATTTTCTTTAAAATGAAGCTGCGATTGAAGTACCTCCACGTTTCGACAAGTCCATAGGTTGAACGCAAGAACACCATGCAACAAAAATAGCGCAGAAGATTTTACAGAAGGAATTTTATGAGTTACAATTATAAATGATTTAGTAGGCAATAAAATCAAAGATTAATTGGACATAAATCTGTAATTTCATCCTTGAATGCATTACTACCCAAACAATGTTCAGTAAAAGTTTTGATGCGACATAACCAAGAGCCATTAGTACAGCTCATTGGAACTGCTGGTCGTAGATCAGAATCTGAGTTGTGGAGAACTTGAAGAAAGTTCCAAAAGTTGATAGTTCTGAATCGTATGCCCTCTCAGCTTCAATCCACTGCAGTGAAGACGTTTTTTTCAAACATAAACTGTGCACTTACAACTTTAGCTACAATCCCAATATCCGCAGCAACACCTGAATAAGAAGACAGAAGAACTAATTACGCAACAATATGAGAGATCAGAGGTTGTCTGCCCTTGCCGGACGTACTACAGTGAACCTCGATATCTCGAATCGTTAGGGGATAAAAAGAGCTTTGAAGCCATTTTCCAGTGTTGCCTTATTAACAACTAGCAGTAGTGCCCGGATTCGCCCGGTGGATTTATTTGTTTTACAGAACGGGAGCGCTCAAGGATAAGGATCGGAATAAATGAAAGTAAATTTGGAAGCACCAACGCTTATTGCAGCTGATAACCTCAGTATACTGCACCAACACCATCGCCGCCCTTATACAGAGGCATACTATTGTCATGTAGATAACGGTTTTAAGGGGCCTAAGAAATCTTTTTGCACTAATTACTCCCCGTGATTGCAATTTATAAGCAGCTCACAATTCTGCATCAGAACATTAGTAGGGGCGACGTGATGCAGCCCGCATTACATGGCAACAATAGACTTCGGTATTATTGAAACCGTTCTGGGGCGCTTGTTCTTCCGACTTACTGAACAAAAAGCAACCTTTAAGGTTACCTGAGAGGTGTAGCCTAATGCTATACAGCCTAAACTATTCCTCTTGAATCAGGCTATCACATACAAAAAGATTTTTTCGAATCCGACTGGTAGTTCCAGAGATTAGCGCGTTTAAACACATAAACACGCAAACAAACACACAAACTCTTCAGCTTTATTATATTAGTATAGATTAATATTGTATCTTTTCAGTCGGTCAATACAAAAATTATTCCAATTACTGGAATATGTGGGAGGGGGGAACCTGAAATAAAGTACATGTGATTAAGATGGAGGGATGCATCAAACCGGTCAAAAGACTGAAAACCCAAACAACAACAATTTTTTTAATATACAGTATAGTGTTACGGACTATTGAAGAAGAAAAGAAAAGAAAAGAAAAGAAAAGTAAGGGATGACATGTTTCGCTCGTCAAGCGAACATCATCAGATCCAAATATGCAAGACAAATAGCTCTACGAAACAATACCACTCTTACTACGTTTTCCGACGGATTTTCTTGTATTTTGTTTTGGAGGGCAGAGACTGTCTGTAGGTTTGGTAGTGTTTTGTAGAGCTATTTGTCTTGCATATTTGTCTTGATGATGCTCGCTTGACCAGCGAAACATATCATCTCTTAATTTTCTTCTTCTTCTTCTTCTTCTTCTTCTTCAATAGTCCGTAAAATTATAGCATATGCCTCAGTGGCTTAGGCGGCAGCACGCCGGCCTCTCATCGCTGGGTCCGTGGTTCAAATCCCGGTCACTCCATATGAGATTTGTGCTGGACAAAGCGGAGGCAGACAGGTTTTTCTCCGGGTACTCCAGTTTTCCCCTGTCACGAATTTCATTCCAGCAACACTCTCCCCTATTATTTCATTTCATCTGTCATTCATTTGCCCCAGGGGAGTGCGACAGGCTTCGGCAGCCGGCACAGTTCATATCCTCGCCGCTAGATGGGGGCTTCATTCATTCCATTCCCTGACCCGGTCGGTCGACTGGAAGCAGGCTGTGGATTTTTTTTTCATTATAGCATATACACTAGTGTCCAAAAGTTAAGTATAATCACTAAACGAGGCCATACCGCCTGATAGGAATGTCAGACGGTTTGCTGAACAAACGGTAGCTGAATCACACACCATATGTCACACAACTGTCCAAAACAACAGTGTCAGAAAGTTCTGATAGCTAAGGTACACCTTTGACAATAACTAACAAAACTTGGCAATGTCTTCCACAAGAAAATATGATGTTAATAGGGTGTATGGTTACCCCTAACGGCCACACATGCTTGTATCAGATGGTCCAAGAGCTCTTGAGGCAGTCGATCCCATCCCTCCGAAAGGGCAATGCGAAGGTCTTGGAGGGTCCTTGGTGCAGGCTGAGGGGCGCAATTCTTCTCCCGAATGAATCCCAGGCATGATCTATAGGATTCAGATCCGCAGACCTCGCTGGCCAGTCCATGCGATGAATGTCTTCCCCAGCCAGAAATCCTTCCACCAGAGCAGTGCGGTGTGGCCGGGCATTATCGTCCATTAAGAAGAAGTCTGGACCAACCGATCCTCTGAAGAGTCGAACAGGTGATCTCAGTAGGCTACCTCATCTAGAGATGGGCAGCAGTCGACTGAAAACAGTCGAATTAGTCGATAGTTAAAACAATCGACTTATTCGACTGCTTTAAAAAAACAGTCGAATGAATTCAACGACTACTCACCGTATCATAAACAAGTCGTTTGCAAACGACTGATCCCAAAACAATCGTTGGAAATCATTCGAATGAAACAAGTCGTTGGCAAACGACTAGTTCCAAGCGAATGGAATCATTCGAATCTAAGTAGTCGTTGTAAACGACTGATCCCTAAGCAATCGTTGGAAATCATTCGAATGAAACAAGTCGTTGGCAAACGACTAATTCCAAGTGAATGGAATCATTCGAATTTAAGTAGTCGTTCTAATCAAACGACTTCTTCAGGATAACTTCATGCTACAATTGATCGTGCTGTATGTTTATTGTAGAGCTTTAATTAATAAGTTAAGTATAGCTGTAGGTGCCTATAGTTTTATACAGTTCGTTGATTCTTTCAATGAAATAGCCTAAATCCAGTTGTCCAAGTTATTGGAAACGTTAAGCATTCAATATTTAGGTTATGTTTGAACTCCAGATACCGGTTTTGGGGCCCATCATCCCAGGCAAGCCGGTAAATACCTTTGCCTCCCAGTCAGATGGATCATTTGGCCGTAATTTTGAATTAGAGTAAGGTTGTCGTATGCGTGGTCAGATTTAGACAATAGCCTACTCCATGAAGGGGTCATGGCTACGCCTTCTATGTTTGTTTAATGAATAGAGTAACTGAAATGAGGGATGTATACTGATTTTAAGATTTGTGGAATGAGTTTATGAATTTTTAATAGAATTTAATGAATTCTTCGGTAAAGTTGAAGGAGACATGATCGTGTTTAGACAATAGCCTACTCCATGAAGGGGTCATGACTATGCTTTCTATGCCTGTTTAAGGTGTAGTGTGGCTGAAATGAGGGAGGTTTACTGATTTTGGTGTTTGTGGAGTAGTCTTTTCGTTTATAATTTAGGTTTTGTGAAGCTTGTTGCGGAGTTGTTTTATGGATTTTATTGCTCTGCAAATGAAGTGTATTAGGGGGTTCTGGGTTTGGTTTAGCTGTAGTTTACAGGGTTATGGCTGAGAGTTGTTGTAGCAGGCCTAACAACTGTGTCAGAGCAGTGGCGTGCTGTGTGGGAGGGGGGTTTAGTGGCAAAGACATGAGGGCAGGGATGGAAGAGTTTATGTGTTCCCTCACAGTTGGCGCACTTAGGCTTATCTCGAGGTACCGTATAGATAAAGTGGTGAATCTCCAGCGGGTACTGTGAGGACAGCTTGACGGCTGTAGGTGCCTATAGTTTTATACAGTTTCTTGTTCGTAGATTCTTTCAATGAAATAGCCTACGTCCAGTTGTCCAAATATATATGTATGTCATTTCATTGGAAATATTAAGCATTCAATATTTAGGTTTAGTTTGAACTCCTTAACACAGTCTATACACTTTTAATGAGAATTGGGTGCATTCTTAAATTATTACACAACTTGAACATGGGCTTACCAATTATGGCTTAGAGTTCTATTTATTTTATGATTGAATTTCATTCATTTATTCTACCGCGTGATAAATGAATTACAAGAAAACTATTATGAAATTCTCCCCATAGCGTGATGGTAATGATCGATGCAAACATAGAATAGATTTTCCAGGAAAATTAAATCAGAAAATATTTTATATTGGGATCCAATATTAATAGCATTTTAGCAAGTCGGAGGGCGTGTACGCTCAAATTGATTCTGGTCGTCAATTGTTTTGTAGAGATGGGCATCAGCAGTCGACTGACAAAAGTTAAAACCATCGACTTGTTTGACTGCTTTTAGAAAACAGTCGAATGAATTCAACGACTACTCACCGTAACATAAACAAGTCGTTTGCAAACGACTGAACTGATCCCAATTGTTTTAACATGTTCTGAGCGCTGGCATAGTTTTACGTTCTGGTCATAAATTGTTTGTATTCACATGGTTGCCAACATCTCCACTGAAATTTCACTCTCGTTACTGTTCTAAAGTGCTCTATTGTCGTCTCTCGTGTGTATTTATTCTAGGCTGTCGTGTTCTTGTTCAAGTTGTATTTCAACTCTACATTCTTAGTATTTTCTGCAAAACAACTAAGAAATAAAAGGTACGTCACAATTTTGGCTATGGAATTGTTACCGGTACTTACGAACTCCCTTTCAGTTCTAGTAATTTAATTAAGTATTGCTATATTGCTTCACTTATTCAGAGTACATACAGGTAATGTGTCCTATACCAATATCGGGGAACATTTACTCATTCTCATTGCAACATTGGATATAATGGCTGCACTATACACAACGCCGCAACCTCCATTCGAAACAAGGTAAAAATAAATAACTTGGATCAATTGCATGTTGCCGAGTGTCGCGTAGTCCAAACTAACGTCTGCAAAAATAGGTAGGTTAGGGAGAAGTTTGTTTTTCATCTGTTGGTACAACAGAACTCCGCGGGTAACGGCTTACAGTGCTTTGTACGCCGCCTAGAAGCGACTACTTTCAGTCGAATACATGAAACGACACGCTTTTAAGAGCTATGCTTATTCAGGTAACCATTCGACTGAAAGTAGTCGAATATCTAGTCGATAGTTTCTTCCAACGAATGACTAGTCAGTCGATAGTCCCATCTCTAAATCTCCGAGCGTTCACAGTGTTCCTCGGACCACCCATGAAGATGTGCAGGTCCGTACGGCCATTCAACATGATGCCGCCCCACACCATGACGCCACCACCACCATGCTGGTCCCGTTCCACGATGTTCCTGTGGTTGTATCGGCTACCCGGTTCTCTCCAGATTAATGTGGGACGGGAATCGTTGTGCAAACTGAAGCGGGATTCATCTGTGAAGAGCACATGCCTCCATTCATTTATGGTCCAGTTTCGACGTTGACAGCTACACAGTAAACGGGTCCGTCTCTGTGCTGGATTGAGTGGGACGCAAACCGCTGGACGTCTGGCAAACAACCCAGCTGTTCTGAGCCTCCGGTACACAGTTTGCCGGGAAACGGCAACCCCAGAGACGGTTGCAAGCTCCGCCGACAATTGTCTTGCAGGTGCACTCCGATTTCGTCGGGCGGTTAAGTCCAGATATCGGTCCTGATGTGAGGTGGTTACTCTTAGTCAATCTGGTACTGCCTACGACTAACATCTCCTGTGTCTCGAAATCGTCTCCAAAGCCTGGAAATGACACTTTGTGGCACATTCAAGGATAAGGCGACTTTGGTCTGTGTCTGGCCTGCTTCCAGGTGGCCGAGTATTCTACCCTGCAAAACGGGATCCAAATGGCGTCGTTGTACCATTATCTTGTCACGTTCACCACGAGGCTACACTCCGCACACTATAACAGGGCAAACACGACTGAGAGAATATGGGGCTCAGGCACTGGCTGTGTTTACCTTGCGGTTACGCCGCTAGTCAAAGCAGGAAATACTCCTTTCCTATACAGAGCGAACACATAAGGTTGGTAGGTGCATATGTCGTGCGATTTGCGGTCTATTCCCTGTTGCCCTGCTTATTCGTAACTTATGCTTACCTTTTGGACACTAGTGTATAAATCTTAATCGCATGTAATATATTTCAGGTTATGTTTTCACATATTCCAGCAATTTGAATTATTTTTGTGTTGACCGACTGATTTCTACAATATTAATCGTTAGGGGATGTCAAAATAAATTCGAGTTATCGAAAATTCGAGTTAGTGAGATACGTATGAATAATGTTAAAATTTGTGATATACTTGTCGCAAAATACTGTACAGTATGTAGGCTTACAACATATAGTTGTCGAGATTTATGAGTTGTAGAACTGGAAGGCTATTAACTCAGGGGGGTTTTTAACTCACTTCCAGAGGATTCTGGCCTGGAAATCGTGCGTGTGTATTCTTGTTAAATGGATGAAGTCACGCGTTCTGGGAATGTCGGCTTTGTTTGTTGGAACTGAGATTCCCGGGAATTACCTCGGTAGGCAACCTGTGATGGTGAAATGTCCCTAGCTGGGCTCGAAACTCCCCTAGATTCCCCTAGATTTCAATCATGGTGCTTTGTTTGAATAAAAATGACTAATAGAAATAACTAATAAAAATTAATAAAAATAATAAAAATTAGTAATAAAATAAAAATGACCAATAATAATCATTAATATTAAATAATTCGCCCTGCATGATTTCGTCCGTCCCCACGTGTATCCCCTAGAATTACTGTGCCTTTTCGCGTCTGCTTGATGTCTGCCATGGAAATGTCTCTGTTGCATGATTTCTAATTGTATTGCTCATGGAAATGTCCCGTGTTTTATTGTATGGTTTCCCCCATGTTTCCCGCCTCGAAATACATGTAGATTAGAATCTTGGCACGTTGTTGTTGCTTAATGTCAACCGTGAAATGTCCCTATACGGGTTGAATTTCCCCCAGAATTCTCCTAGATTTGAATGTAGACGCGTTACGTCCCACGTCTTCGCGTCTGCGCCTGTTGTTGTTGTTGTTGCTTGATGTCAATTGGGGAAGTGGGTCTCTCTCTCTCTCTCTCTCTCTCTCTCTCTCTCTACAAACAAGTTGATTCTTGTTTTGGGACAGCCGATGACATGATTTCACCCGTGTTTTGATGTCGCAGATGGAAATGTCTCTGGAAATGTCCGCGTGATTTGTTGCATGAATTCCTCCCTAGAATTCCATATAGATTTGCCCCATGTTTGGAAATGTCCCCGTGTTTTGTTGCATGATTTCACCTTGTCCCCGTGTTTTGTTGTATGATTTCTAATAAATTGTATGGTCCACTAGAAATGCCCCCTTGTTTCCCCCTAGAATACTTATGACTTTTCGCGTCTGCTTGTTTTCTGTCATGGAAATGTCCCCATGGTATGTTGCATGATTTCTAATTGTATTGCCCATGGAAATGACCCCGTGTCTTGTTGCTTGATTTCAATCGTGAAATGTCCCTAGATGGGTTGAAATTCACCCAGAATTCCCCTAGATTTGAATGTTGGTGCATTGTTGTTGTTGTTGCTTGATTTCGATCGGGGAAGTAGGAGTATCTCCGTCTACAAACAGGTTGATTCTTGTTTTGGATGTATGTCCCTAGATGGGTCGAATTTCCTATGGATTTGAATGTTGGTGCGGTGTCGTCGGTTATAGTAATTTTTATTAATGTTTATTATTATTAGTCATTTTTATTCAAACAACGCGCCAGGATTCAAATTTAGGGGAATTTAGGGAAATTTGAGCCCAGCTAGAGACATCTCACCATCACAGGTTCCCTAGCGAGGGAATTCTCGGAATTCCCAGTTTCAAGAAACAAAGCCGACATTCTCAGAACGCGTGAATTCATCAATTTTTCAAGAATACACACAAACGAATTCCAGGCCAGAATCCTCTGGAAGTGAGTTAGTAGCCATCGAGTTATACTACTTTTACGTTATAACAAGTAGGCCTACTTCCGTGAAGAACTAAAGCCTATTTTCCAATATCCTACTTATGTGGTGTTGGGGTAGCGTGCCTGCCTCTTGCCCAGAGGCCCCGGGTTCGATTCCCGGCTCCGTCAGGGATTTTAGAAACTGACGTGAGGGCTAGAACGGGGTGCACTCAGTCTCGTAAGGACAATTTAGTAGCTGTCTGACAGTGAGGCAGCGCCCCGATCCCGAAAACCAAGATTAACGGCCGAGGGGACCCGATGCCCTGATCACGCGTCACCCCAATACCTGCAGGCCAAATGGGGCAGCGGTCGCTTGGTAGGCCTAGGCCCTTCATGGGCTGTAGTGCCAGGGGTTATTATTATTACTTATGTTAATTGCCTCTATCAACATACAAAATTTCAGTTTGATTGCTGTAATAGATTCGTAGATATTGAGAACCGTCTAATATTACGGATGGTCGCCATTTTGGATTTTTATACATTTAGGTCTTAGAGTTTTGTACTATTACATGAAGATTATTGTGTACGTATAGTATTCACACTTCAATCGCATGATTAGGACAAAAGCAGAATAGTTACATTTTAAAATTTCGCACAGCTGCCATTTTGTGGTTATGAAAAAAAAATGAAATAAATTAGATGCCAGTGGATTAACATTTCTATAAGCATATACCGTACCAAGTTTAACTGCACTCGGATAGTTAAATCGCATGAAGCGTCCATTTAAATATTTAAACTTCGCGTCGCCACCATGTTGGATTTGTGTTCACCAGGTTATTGAAAGTCATATAGGTGAACTTATGTTCATAGCCTCTATGAATATTAAAAATTTCAGTTTGATTGCCGTAAATGATTCGTAGATATTGAGAACCGTCTAAATATTTCGGATGGTCGCCATTTTGGATTGTTGTATGTATAGGCCATAGTGTTATGTACCATTAAAGGGAAATTACTGCGTAGCTTCATTATTCAAACTTTTACTTCGATCGCATGATTACAACACAAGAAATAAAAACTTAATTTTAAAATTTCGCACAGCCGCCATCTTGAGGTTATGTAAACGATTGAACGAAATTAGACGCCAGTGCATTACAATATGTATAATCATTTACTGTACCACATTTCACTGCGCACAGATGGTTACATCGCGAGAAAAGTCTATTAAAATGTTTCAACTTCGCTTGGCCGTCATGTTCGTTTTATACTTTACAGGTTTTTGGAAGTTACATAGATAAACGGTTAGTAGTGCTCTTTATCGTCGTACAAAATGTCAGAGTGATATCGGTAATAGTATAGGAGATATTGAATGCTGGAGAAATATTTCGCACAGCCGCCATGTTGGATTGGTGAGACGTAATAAAATTTGAAGGGCACGGTCGGGGTCGGCTGAAATGGTGCTACGACCTTACCGAGTTTCATTGAAATCGCTCCAGGCGTTTAGAAGTTATTAGGGGGACACACACACGTACACACGCACATACACACACGGACAAAAGGTGATCTCATAAGCCGTTTTTTTTTATTTCATAAAATGAAAATAGGCTAAAAATGGATGTTTATAATGATGACGGCTTCATTATATTATCTAAGTAAGTTGCCTCCCCCATGGTCTGGTACCTTGACGTGGTGGGGAGGCTTGTATGTTTCAGTGATCCCGAGAGCAATGCCGGTGGGAGCTTCTGCTCCTGGCAGGGTCACCCATGCCGGTAAGGTCGAGGGTGAGAGACCAGACTAAATGACAGACTACACCATGATGGTGGGCAGCAGACTCATCAGTAGGTTATTTCCAGGCGGAGCTGTAATTCAGTGGTACGGTTAGAAAACTGCGGGGGCTCGTTTTCAGTCCTTAAGGTGGCAGCCCTACCAGAATACTAGGAAGCTGTGGGCTAATAACTCGCACTCTCCGAAATTGTTTATTGTTAAAGAAACTGAAATGAATGAAAACCGGACGGATCTCATGTTGAAAACTTTCGGCACGAAAAGAAAGACACGAATAGGTTTCTGGAATGTGAGGACTCTGGGTGAGAGTAGTAGGCTGAGGCAGGTGACCAGAGAAATGATCTCGTATAAACTTGATATACTCAGTGAGATAAGATGGCCAGATTTTGGTGAGATAGAAACTTATGAAGGACTTACCCTCATATACTCTGGGAGGAGCGAGGAGAATGCGGAACGCAGAGATGGAGTTGGTCATTTGCTTACTGAACATGCAAAGAAAAGCCTTATAAGTTGGCAACCCATTTCCGAGCGAATATTATCAGCACGATTTAAGACTCGCATTCGCAATGTTACGATTATACAATGCTATGCACCCACGGAACCATCAGAAGAAGAACTTAAGGAAGCAGTCTACTGCCTTCTACATGAGACAGTAAAGAAAAGCAGTAAGAGAGATGTGATTATAATAATGGGAGACCTTAATGCTAAGGTAGGAGAGAACAACGAGGGACTAGAACATGTGATGGGTGTACATGGCCTTGGGGATAGGAATGGAAATGGGGAAAAGTTCACAAACTTCTGTGCTAGCCATGACCTTGTTATTGGGGGTACTTTGTTTCCTCATAAGAGGTGTCATAAGATCACGTGGATTTCCCCTGATCATGACACTGAGAACCAAATTGACCATATTGCAGTGAGTAGGAGATTCAGAAGATCACTCACCGATGTTCGGAATAAGAGAGGAGCTGATGCTAGCAGTGATCACCACCTTATGCTGGCTGAGTTCAAGATGAAGATCATGGTGGCAAAGAAGAGGTTTGAAAAACAGAGCAAGAGATTTGATGTGAGGAAGTTGAAGGAGGGGAAGGTCAGAGAAGAATTTAAATTGGAGCTAAGAAATCGTTTTCAGGTACTCCAATCTGATACAGCAGAAACTGATATTGAATCTTCCTGGAGTAATTCAAAGAACATCATCCTTGATACAAGTGAAATAGTCTTGGGAAAGGGCAATCCTCTCAAGAAGGATTGGATGTCAGAACAAACTTGGGAGGCAATAAGTCATAGGAAAATGATTAAGGAGAGGTTGGATATGTGTAAGACTCGACATCAGAATGCAAAAGTGCATGCAGAATACACGGTCGTTGACAAAGAAGTCAAAAAGAGTGTGAAGAGAGATAAGAATAATTGGATCGATGAGATGGCGAAGAAGGCAGAAGATGCTGCATCAAAGGGTGACAGCAAAGAAATGTACCACATCACAAAAGTGCTGTCCAAGAAAAGTTTCCGAAAGAACCGAACCATAAAAGACAAACAAGGAAATTTACTCACAACTCAAGAACAACAACAAGAACGGTGGAGGGAATACTTCACCGAAGTTTTTAATGTTGATCGGGGGATTAATGGACACCACGAAGAGAGGAATGATGAACCTGAAAATTCTGATCCAAATATCCTTTTGCACAGTCCAACTTGTGCTGAAATCAAAGAAGCCTTGCTACAGCTGAAGAATGGAAAAGCCCCCGGTGTCGACAACATTTCGCCAGATGTCCTCAAGATAGACATGGACACCACAGCTAATATCCTGAAGCCATTGATGGAAAAGATCTGGTTTGAAGAGAAGCTGCCTGCGGAATGGAAGAAAGGTGTGATTATTAAAATCCCAAAGAAGGGTGACTTGACGAATTGTAACAACTGGCGAGGTATTACCTTACTATCCGTACCAAGCAAAGTATTTCTCAGGATAATCTTGAATCGCGTGAAGAAGTCTATCGAGTCGAAGTTGAGGAAAAAACAAGCTGGATTTAGGGATCACCGTAGTAGTGTGGACTTAATTAACACTTTACGGATTATTGTGGAGCAGAGTAACGAATGGCAAGCAGCACTGTACATCACGTTTATAGATTTTGAGAAGGCCTTTGATTCCATTAATAGGAAGGTCATGTGGGAGACCTTAAAGGAATATGGTATGCCAAGTAAAATAGTTAACATAATACGAGAGATGTATTCTGGTTATGAATGTCAAGTTCTGCATGAGGGCCAACTATCCCAGCCATTGACCATCCAGACCGGAGTACGACAAGGCTGTATACTTTCTCCCACTTTGTTCCTGACTGTTCTTGATAATACTCTTAGGAAGGTGGGGAGAGGAAGGAAGAGAGGGATACAGTGGGGACTTCGAGACAGGTTGGAGGATATTGGAAATACCTGTTCCCATAGGAAACAGGATGTAAATTTGTGAATTTGTTAAGGTTGGAGGATCTCAATTTTGCTGATGACATCTGTATGCTAGCAGAGCGCTTCAGAGACATAGAGAGAAAACTGGCAAACTTAGAACTTGAAGCTGCTAAGGTTGGACTTAAGATGAACCCAAAGAAGACAAATGAGCTGAGAGTGAACTCCACAGTACAGGCTGGTCTCACTGTGGGAGGAGTACATGTGGAACAGGTGGATACATTTGTTTATTTGGGAAGCGTGGTAACGAGAAGTGGAGAGGCTGAGGAGGACGTCAAGAGCAGAATAAGAAAGGCAAATGGGACTTTTGTGCAGCTCTATCCAGTATGGAGAAACCGTAATATATCCAGGAAGACGAAAATCAGACCTTTTTAATACCAATGTGAAAGCTATTGTATGCATGTGAAACATGGAAAGTTACCAATCATATCAGCCACCAACTTCAAGTATTCATCAATCGTTGTCTGCGTCGAATTCTGGGTATACGATGGCCAGATATACTCCCAAACGAAGAGCTGTGGCAAAGGGCTAACCAACAACCTATAGAAGTCCAAATTAAACGGAGGAAATGGGGATGGATTGGGCATACTCTGCGGAAACAGAATGATGCAGTAGAAAGGGGAGCTCTGGACTGGAATCCTCAAGGAGCTCGGAGACGGGGAAGACCAAGGAACACCTGGGAACGCACCATTGAAGAGGAGGCCAGAAAAGCGGGAAAGACTTGGAGGGAAGTGAAGAACTTGGCAAAAAACAGAGCCCGATGGAAATCATTCTTGGATGCCCTATGCTCCGCACGGAGCGAAAGGAAATAAGTAAGTAAGTAAGTTGCATATCTAAGTACCGGTAGCCTAAGTATAGAAGTTGCATAAGGTTAACTCAACTACAGTAATCGGTGGAAAGTACAAATTTGAACCGGAATTAGTCCGGACTCCGGACACGAATTTCTATTCCAGGACCGTCCGCGGTAATCCTTCCAGTAACCCTTTCAATCTAGTTATAACAATGAGACAAATTGCACCAAAAATGCATAAATGTTCTAGATAAAGAACAAGTTTAAGTGTCAGGGATATAATTATAGCTTCGAGATATCGACACTTTCGAGTTATAGAGATTCGACATTCCCAGAAAGCGTGGCTTCATCCAATTTACAAGAATACACACGCTGGAATTCCACGAATGTATCACTCATGAACAATATACTAACTGTTCATCTGAAAAGAGAGAAACAATACATGTAAACTCTAGGAAGTTTATACGGGAAATAATAATTAGGCTACTACGAGTTATCGGTGTAATGGAGGTTCGAGATATCGAGGTTTGATTGTAGGCAATCTGTTCATCGGAACATCACCACTGAACTCCAACCCACTCAAATAATAGAAACATTTTTTGAAGCTGCTCCTTGATGAATTGCATTGTAATGTAAATTCAATTCATAAAAAAGTGAGTATTAGAATTTAGATAGAAATATTATATCTTTAATTTTTTGTAATGAGCTGCTGTAATATGTACCGAATCGTAGTGTTAAAATTTCCAGCAATCGTTAGCTGATACCCTAGCTACGGTCCTGTAAAGAATACAATTGACTGTATAAGTAGGAAATATAAGGCGGTTCTAGCGCAGGGGCTAATGCGCAAGATGGCCGCCACGCGCAATCAGTCCTATGTAATTCTTATGGAGAGGTCATTCAGAGCTGACGCAAGGGCTAATGCGCAAGATGGCTGCCAAGCCCTGAGACCGTGAATAACGTCACAGGGGGAGTTCGACCGTGTAGTCGCTAAATAGAATATTTATTATTATTATTATTAATAATAATTTTATTAGGTAATTATTGATTGATCATGTACAATAAAGACCAGCCTTATATTGCCCCACTTTATGGTGTAGTGGTTAGCATTCTTGGCTGTTACTGTGGAGGCTCGGGTTCGAGTCCTGGCTCTGTCAAGATTTTAAATTCTAGGCTGAGGGTTGGAATGGGGTACATTCAGCCTTGTGAGGCAAAACTGACAGGAACTGGCTTTTGATCCATACCGCTGCCATTCTGCCTAACCCAACCTTACCTAACCTAACCTAACCTAACCTTACCTAACCTAACCAGATCCCCACCTTACCTTACCTAACCTAACCTAACTTAACTTCTAAGTCAAAAGGTACAATACATTTATTGTTTTTATACACTCATAAATTAGATATAGAGAATGTCCACCAGGATTTAGATCCTCGAGCACATTTTTCTGCCATATATCATTAAAACGTGTAGAAAGGAATGTCTGATAATTTTCACTAACACATAATACAAGTTCACCATACATTGTGTCCACTTTTTGAATGTTAATGATACGGAAAAGAGTATGCATTGGTAATTCAGTGAGCTTTTTTTCTCTCTAATCAACAGTTCTACCCCCATAGCATTGTGAATATTTATTGTAGTAGCCTATAAAGAAACAAAAAAATCATATCTATTACAGTTTAGCTATAAGTGACCAGAACCACTATAACATTTTATTCTAATAAGGAGATTTCCATAATGATAAGAAAAAAAAGCTTACCATAATGATGGATTGTGTGTAAGTAAACGTCTTTCGCTGCATGATGCCACTACTAAACTGATAGTCATACAACAGACAAGTGAGTTCATGTTTCGCTGACGTAATCGTATGTTCCCACGCACTTCCTGTGTGTTGCACGCGCCGTAGTGGCTAAATTTGAATCTAGAGATGATTTGTTGATGTAATCGTATGTTCCCCCGCACACACACGCAAGCCCCTGTGGAAGGGTCCTTGTGGACGAGTCCCTGTGGACGGGACCCTGTGGACGGGTCATTGTTGACGGGTCCTTGTAGAAGGGTCCTTGTTGACGAGCCCCTGTGGACGGGTCCTTGTTGACGGGTCCTTTTTTTGACTTATCCCTTTAGACCGGTTCCTTTTGACTGGCTCATGACCCCTAATGCTATAATGAAATTAAACGTTGTTCCACATGATACGCAAGCAAAGAGCCGATTGCTACTATGAATTAACATTTATGTTTTTGTTTTGTTTTTACGCATGTGCACTTGTTTTTTTTTTGTAAGAGGGCGGGCTTTTTGAATACAGATTTATAAATGAGTTATTTATTTTTAAATTACCAAAAGATCCAAAACTAATAGGTAATTAGCTTTTTAACATTTCATGAACCAATAAGGCTATGGGACTTGTATTAGAGGTCGTTAGACTTGAGGTGACATTTTGTTTTTGAATCTATTATTATTTTTGTTAAAAGAGTCTAACTACACTTTTGTTAATATCTCGCTAACTAATAATCAGAGAGGGTCAAGTGAGGTGTCATGGGACTCAGGATGGTCAACCCTTTTCCATGACCAACGAATTTACCCAAAAGATTCAAAACAGCAAGGTCATTGACCTAAGATTTTATAAACTAATAATTGAATATTAACATATGAGGTGTCATAGGACTTAGAATGGTCAACCCTTTCCCATGGCCAATGCATTTACCAAAAGTACCCAATACATCAAGGTCATTGACCTGAGATTTTATAAACTAATAATCGGGTACGAACATGTGAGATGTTTACCATGTGTGATGAAACATAGCTAGGTAGAGAAAGAATTAGTCTAGGCTACATGTATTGTGACTGACAAGTCTTTTACCATTGAAACTTGTTTTCAGATCAAACTGCAGTATAGAGAGAGTATAGGTTGCAGGTATGGGTTAATAAATGAGAAACGGTGTACGCAAACTCTGATTTATCAAGAATTAAGAGTAGACTATCTTTATTTGATTGGTTAAAGAGAATAGCTAAAACACAAAAATGCTCAGTGGTTACCGAGACAAAATGATCGCTACACACAACAAGCTTTAAATACTTGAGGCTAATAATCAATACACACACACACTCGCTTGTTCTAAACTAAACTGTGTTGCTGTCAGTGCTCAGACAGTACGCTGATGACGAAATGCATTGCTAACAGAAATATAATCATTTCCGGTTGTCTAATGTTACCAGCTATCCATTTATTTATTTTTTGTGTTGCAGTGGTAAGCACTTTTAGCTCTTGTATTGGTAGTCAACTCGATTTCCAGGTCTGAGGCCTAGAACGAGTTGAACTAAGAAACAAGGGCATGGTGGTGCAGGGGTTAAGCTGTTAGCCTTTTCACCAGAGGGTTCGATTTCAGGTTAATATGCATGTCATAAACATATTAAACAAAACAAAAACAGAGATAAGGTTTAAAACTGATTACATTTGTGACTTTTCAAATTATTACTTGGATTACAAATACAAAGGTGAACTGGGTTTGATATACAGTTAATGCTGTCTATCACACACTCGACTGTAAGAAAGCCAAAAGAGCAAAAGGCTTAGGTAGAGCAGTGGTAAAATTGCTATATGTAGAGAACTACCTGGCAAAGCTATATCGCATAAACAGTGCAGGATACGTTCCAGCAATCAAATTTGTATCTTGTGGAACAGAGAAATGCACTTACGTGAGAAAATGCAAGTTCATGTGTAATATGACCTAACACAAAAGTGTTCACCTGTGCACGTGCACAATAAGAGCTAACAAGTCACATTCTGTTTAGTTCGTACGTAACGCTAGGTTAGGGCTAATGCACACACCCTAGTACACGAGGCACATGCCATTTGAGAGCAGGTCAAGGGATCTAACTTGGTGGATGAATGTGTTCTAACGAGTCATTTGTAGTTGAAAGAGAATAATACTTGTTCTTAAGATGTTAAAACTGAGGAGATGGTATGTACAGTAAGACGTCTTGTTATTTCCTGTGTAATATTACAGACATGGCAGAGAGCACACAGTTCTTTTGCTATGACTACGCTGCAGTAATTTGAAACTCTACGTGTTCATTAAGACAATGGGTGATGATTATACAAAGTTAGCAGTCATTGGATATTACACAGGTGTTCCTTCCGGTGTCATGTTGCTGACATGTGAGAGCAGGTCAAGGGATCTAACTTGGTGGATGGATGTGTTCTAACGAGTCATTTGTAGTTGAAAGAGAATAATACTTGTTCTTAAGATGTTAAAACTGAGGAGATGGTATGTACAGTAAGACGTCTTGTTAATTCCTGTGTAATATTACAGACATGGCAGAGAGCACACAGTTCTGTTGCTATGACTACGCTGCAGTAATTTGAAACCCTACGTGTTCATTAAGACAATGGGTGATGATTATACAAAGTTAGCAGTCATTGGATATTACACAGGTGTTCCTTCCGGTGTCATGTTGCTGACATGGCAGAGAGTGCACAGTTCTATTGCTACGACGAACGCTGCAGTAATTTGAAACCCAAGGTGTTGATCAAGATAATGGGTGATGATCATGCAAAGTCAGCAGTAATTGGATACCACACATCAACATTGACTAAATAATAAACGTGTTGTCATAACCAGCAGAAACCTCATTTAAAGATTTTAGATTTTACATTTTAAATTTAAGATTTTTTTGATTTTTAGATTTTACTTTTTACATTTTCCTAAAAGAGTAAACAACAAGGTCACATACCTAATCTCAGTTTTTAATGTCAGTTTTTGTTCTATTTGTTAATATGGAAACATGGATTTTTTTACAATTTGTGTTTTTTACATGTCATGCAATTTTTCTTATGCTAGTCTTATAGGTTACTGTACAACATGATCACTACCCCACTGGATTTTTTTTTTCATTTTGTTGTTTACACATATGCCAATTTTCCAATTCCCCATTTTCAGTTTTTTTTTTAAATATCAGTTTTAAGTTTTTCAATTTCAAAACATGGAAACATGGATTTTGCATTTTGTTGTTTACACATTTATTAATTTCACAATTTCCCATTTACAGTTCTTAAAATGTCAGTTTAAAGTTTTTCAATTTCATGATATAGAAACATGGATTTTCCAATTTGTTGTTTTCACATTTATTAATTTACCAAATTCCCATTTACAGTTTTTAAAATTTCAGTTTAATGTTGTTGCTTTTTTTTTGTTAATATGGAAACATGGATTTTTCCAATTTGTGTTTTACATGTTCATTTTGCATTAGGAGTGGAGAGAGGTGGGTAGTAATTAAAAATGTGCAAGCAGTGTCCACTGTTGACCGGTCATTGTTGACGAGTCCTTTTCATACAACAGAAAAGTGAGTTCATGATTCGCATGCATTACCTAAAATGTAATACCATGCAAGTGTTTAACATTTTACAACTAACCTGTTAGTATGATTTGCACACTACAAAGGTTATATCTGTTCTGGTAATAGAATTATTTAGCGTTGGCTTTTATATTTAATATGTACAGTTTAAAGTGATAGAAAAGTGGTAGAAATGTGGTAGCAAAATGGTAGACAAGTGGTAGACAATTGGTAACAAAGTGGTAGCAAAGTGGTAGCAAAGTGGTAGAAAAGTGGTAGCAAACTAGAAAAGTGGTAGCAAAGTGGTAGAAAAGTGGTAGCAAACTAGAAAAGTGGTAGAAAAGTGGTAGCAAAGTGGTAGAAAATATTACATGTATTGTTAAGAAATAGTTTAAGCGGTTACATGGATTCATTACACAATAATTTTAGCATGACAAAGCTCATTTTCTATATCCAATAGTTCTTCCTCATATTTAGTATGAACAGTTTACACATTTATCAATTTCACAATTTCCCATTTACAGTTCTTAAAATGTCAGTGTTAAGGTTTTCAATTTCATGATATAGAAACATGGATTTTCCAATTTTTTTTTTCATTTATCAATTTACCAAATTCCCATTAACAGTTTTTAAATTTCAGTTTAATGTTTTTTTTCTATTTGTCAATATGGAAACATGGATTTTTCCAATTTGTGTTTCACATGTTCATTTTGCATTAGGAGTGGAGAGAGGTGGGTAGTAATTAAAAATGTGCAAGCAGTGTCCATCGTTGACAGGTCATTGTTGACGAGTCCATTTCATACAACAGACAAGTGAGTTCATGTTTAACATGCATTACCTAAAATGTAATACCATGCAAGTGTTTAACATTTTACAAATTAGCTTATGTGTTAGTTTATGTGTGGGGTCTTATGTTGGGCATTTGTGTTGGCTTATTTGACAAGTTATTTTGTCAATGCATTTAGTGGATTTTTCTCTTGGTCTTGGAAAGTAAATCAGTCCATTTTATCACAACATAATGCTTACTGCCATGTTTGTAAGCAACAACAACACACTAAACTTTCAAAAAAATCTAAAGTACTCTAAGGTACTCTCAACTCGTACTCTTACCTCTATCCCATGCCAAGTCAAGAAAATTTATTTTTTTTTCCAAAAAAAAAAAAAAGGTGATTGGGGGAAAGTAGACTATATGTTTAAACTAAAAAAAATCATATCAAGTCATATGTTAACTCTAACACCTACGTTTATCCCATTCTTAGTCGAAAAATATTATATTTTTTTAAATTTTTCTAAAAAATATTTGGAAAGTAGGCTATATTTTTGAAAACTAATCATTCTATAAAGTTATATATAGACTCAACCAATGGCTTTTATATCCTTAATCGTTAGAATAAAATATGGAATTTTTGACTTTTTTTCCAAAAATGTTCATTTTTTTAAAATGGACTATATTTTGGAAACTAGGAATTTTACAAAAAAGTGTGTTTGACATAAATGACAGGTATTTACCCCCTCTACCCACAAACCAAGTCCCAGATCTCTGGGACAAAATCCAAAAATGTTTAATTGTGAAAGTAGGCGATATTTTGAAAACGTATCATTCTAAAAAGTCGTATATAGACTCAAACAAATGATCTTTAAGTTATTTAACGTTAAAACAAAACTTAATTTTTTTTTCATTTTTCCGAAAAAAGTCCAATTTTCAAAATTGTCTATATTTTGGAAATTAAGAATTTTACAAAAATGTTTGTTTAACGTAAATGAAAGGTCATTACCCCCTATACCCCAAAAATAAATTACAGGAGCCTAGGACAAAAACTGTGCAGTAGTGTGTTTTGGACAGTTCTATACCCACCTCCACCTCCCCACCTCACAAGATGGCGGCCGTAGCTTTACTTAACCTAGCCTAACCTAACAAGATGGCGGCCATAGCTTAACTTAACCTAGCCTAACCTAACAAGATGGTGGCCGTAGCCTAACCTAACCTTACCTGACCTACGAGGTGTGATCAAAAAGTTCCAAAAATGTGGCTGCGACTTAACCTAACCTAGCCTAACCTAACCTAACCTACAAAGTGTGATCAAAAAGTTTCAAAATGGTGGCCGTAGCTTCACTTAATCTAACCTAACCTAACTTAACCTAAACCTACGAGGTGCGATCAAAAAAATTTCGAAATAGTGGTCATAGCTTAACTTAACCTTTGAGTCATTTTTTTTTAACGGGTCCCGGAGGACGGGTCCTTGTTGACGGGTCCCTGTGGGCGGGTCCCCTTTGACATAATTTGGATAAAATGCAAGGGCCAGTCCATAGGGATCAGTCCAAAGGACCCGCCACAGGGACCCGTCAACAAGGACCCGTCCTCCGGGACCCGTTAAAAAAAATGACTCAAAGGTTAAGTTAAGCTATGACCACTATTTCGAAAATTTTTTGATCGCACCTTGTAGGTTTAGGTTAAGTTAGGTTAGGTTAGATTAAGTGAAGCTACGGCCACCATTTTGAAACTTTTTGATCACACCTTGTAGGTTAGGTTAGGTTAGGCTAGGTTAGGTTAAGTCGCAGTCACATTTTTGGAACTTTTTGATCACACCTCGTAGGTCAGCTTAGGTTAGGTTAGGTTAGGCTACGGCCACCATCTTGTTAGGTTAGGCTAGGTTAAGTTAAGCTACGGCCGCCATCTTGTTAGGTTAGGCTAGGTTAAGTAAAGCTACGGCCGCCATCTTGTGAGGTGGGGAGGTGGAGGTGGGTATAGAACTGTCCAAAACACACTACTGCACAGTTTTTGTCCTAGGCTCCTGTAATTTATTTTTGGGATATAGGGGGTAAAGATCTTTCATTTACGTTAAACAAACATTTTTGTAAAATTCTTAGTTTCCAAAATATAGACAATTTTGAAAATTGGACTTTTTTCGGAAAAATGAAAAAAAATTAAGTTTTGTTTTAACGTTAAATAACTTAAAGTACATTTGTTTGAGTCTATATATGACTTTTTAGAATGATACGTTTTCAAAATATCGCCTACTTTCACAATTAAACATTTTTGGATTTTGTCCTAGAGATCTGGGACATGGTTTGTGGGTAGAGGGGGTAAATACCTGTCATTTATGTCAAACACACTTTTTTGTAAAATTCCTAGTTTCCAAAATATAGTCCATTTAAAAAAAATGAACAATTTTGGAAAAAATGTCAAAAATTACATATTTTATTCTAAAGATTAAGGATATAAAAGCCATTGGTAGAGTCTATATATGACTTTATAGAATGATTAGTTTTCAAAAATATAGCCTACTTTCCAAATATTTTTTAGAAAAATTTAAAAAAATATAATATTTTTCGACTAAGAATGGGATAAACGTAGGTGTTAGAGTTAACATATGACTTTATATGATTTTTTTAAGTTTAAACATATAGTCTACTTTCCCCCAATCACCTTTTTTTTAAAATAATGTTCTTGACTTGGCATGGGATAGAGGTAAGAGTACGAGTTGAGAGTACCTTAGAGTACTTTAGATTTTTTTGAAAGTTTAGTGTGTTGTTGTTGCTTACAAACATGGCAGTAAGCATTATGTTGTGATAAAATGGACTGATTTACTTTCCAAGACCAAGAGAAAAATCCACTAAATGCATTGACAAAATAACTTGTCAAATAAGCCAACACAAAATGCCCAACATAAGACCCCCACACATAAACTAACACATAAGCTAATTTGTAAAATGTTAAACACTTGCATGGTATTACATTTTAGGTAATGCATGTTAAACATGAACTCACTTGTCTGTTGTATGAAAAGGACTCGTCAACAATGACCTGTCAACAATGGACACTGCTTGCACATTTTTAATTACTACCCACCTCTCTCCACTCCTAATGCAAAATGAACATGTAAAACACAAATTGGAAAAATCCATGTTTCCATATTGACAAATAGAAAAAAAAACATTAAACTGAAATTTAAAAAACTGTTAATGGGAATTTGGTAAATTGATAAATGAAAAAAAAATGAAAAATCCATGTTTCTATATCATGAAATTGAAAACCTTAAAACTGACATTTTAAGAACTGTAACTGGGAAATTGTGAAATTGATAAATGTGTAAACTGTTCATACTAGATATGAGGAAGAACTATTGGATATAGAAAATGAGCTTTGTCATGCTAAAATTATTGTGTAATGAATCCATGTAACCGCTTAAACTATTTCTTAACAATACATGTAATATTTTCTACCACTTTGCTACCACTTTGCTACCACTTTGTTACCAATTGTCAACCACTTGTCTACCACTTTGCTACCACATTTCTACCACTTTTCTATCACTTTAAACTGTACATATTAAATATAAAAGCCAACGCTAAATAATTCTATTACCAGAACAGATATAACCTTTGTAGTGTGCAAATCATACTAACAGGTTAGTTGTAAAATGTTAAACACTTGCATGGTATTACATTTTAGGTAATGCATGCGAATCATGAACTCACTTTTCTGTTGTATGAAAAGGACTCGTCAACAATGACCGGTCAACAATGGACACTGCTTGCACATTTTTAATTACTACCCACCTCTCTCCACTCCTAATGCAAAATGAACATGTAAAACACAAATTGGAAAAATCCATGTTTCCATATTAACAAAAAAAGCAACAACATTAAACTGAAATTTTAAAAACTGTAAATGGGAATTTCGTAAATTAATAAATGTGAAAACAACAAATTGGAAAATCCATGTTTCTATATCATGAAATTGAAAAACTTTAAACTGACATTTTAAGAACTGTAAATGGGAAATTGTGAAATTAATAAATGTGTAAACAACAAAATGCAAAATCCATGTATCCATGTTATGAAATTGAAAAACGTAAAACTGATATTTAAAAAAAAACTGAAAATGGGGAATTGGAAAATTGGCATATGTGTAAACAACAAAATGAAAAAAAAAATCCAGTGGGGTAGTGATCATGTTGTACAGTAACCTATAAGGCTAGCATAAGAAAAATTGCATGACATGTAAAAAATACAAATTGTAAAAAATCCATGTTTCCATATTAACAAATAGAACAAAAAAAAATTAAACTGAAATTTAAAAAAAACCTGTAAGTGTGAATTTGGTAAATTGACAAATGTGAAAACAACAAATCGGAAAATCCATGTTTCAATATCATGAAATTGAAAAACTTTAAACTAACATTTTAAGAACTGAAAATGGGAAATTGTGAAATTAATAAATGTGTAAACAACAAAATGCAAAAATCCATGTTTTCCATATTATC
This sequence comes from Meconema thalassinum, assembly GCA_946902985.2. Classification (NCBI taxonomy): domain Eukaryota; kingdom Metazoa; phylum Arthropoda; class Insecta; order Orthoptera; family Tettigoniidae; genus Meconema; species Meconema thalassinum. The sequence goes on along the minus strand of OX336389.2, from coordinate 169,973,472 downwards.
AAATTGAAGAAAAAACTAAAAACTGATATTAAAAACTGAGATTAGGTATGTGACCTTGTTGTTTACTCTTTTAGGAAAATGTAAAAAGTAAAATCTAAAAATCAAAAAAATCTTAAATTTAAAATGTAAAATCTAAAATCTTTAAATGAGGTTTCTGCTGGTTATGACAACACGTTTATGATTTAGTCAATGTTGATGTGTGGTATCCAATTACTGCTGACTTTGCATGATCATCACCCATTGTCTTGATCAACACCTTGGGCTTCAAATTACTGCAGCGTTCGTCGTAGCAATAGAACTGTGCACTCTCTGCCATGTCAGCAACATGACACCGGAAGGAACACCTGTGTAATATCCAATGACTGCTAACTTTGTATAATCATCACCCATTGTCTTAATGAACACGTAGGGTTTCAAATTACTGCAGCGTAGTCATAGCAACAGAACTGTGTGCTCTCTGCCATGTCTGTAATATTACACAGGAATTAACAAGACGTCTTACTGTACATACCATCTCCTCAGTTTTAACATCTTAAGAACAAGTATTATTCTCTTTCAACTACAAATGACTCGTTAGAACACATCCATCCACCAAGTTAGATCCCTTGACCTGCTCTCACATGTCAGCAACATGACACCGGAAGGAACACCTGTGTAATATCCAATGACTGCTAACTTTGTATAATCATCACCCATTGTCTTAATGAACACGTAGGGTTTCAAATTACTGCAGCGTAGTCATAGCAACAGAACTGTGTGCTCTCTGCCATGTCTGTACTATTACACAGGAAATAACAAGACGTCTTACTGTACATACCATCTCCTCAGTTTTAACATCTTAAGAACAAGTATTATTCTCTTTCAACTACAAATGACTCGTTAGAACACATTCATCCACCAAGTTAGATCCCTTGACCTGCTCTCAAATGGCATGTGCCTCGTGTACTAGGGTGTGTGCATTAGCCCTAACCTAACGTTACGTACGAACTAAACAGAATGTGACTTGTTAGCTCTTATTGTGCACGTGCACAGGTGAACACTTTATGTTAGGTCATAGTACACATGAACTTGCATTTTCTCACGTAAGTGCATTTCTCTGTTCCACAAGATACAAATTTGATTGCTGGATTGTATCCTGCACTGTTTATGCGATATAGCTTTGCCAGGTAGTTCTCTACATATAGCAATTTTACCACTGCTCTACCTAAGCCTTTTGCTCTTTTGGCTTTCTTACAGTCGAGTGTGTGATAGACAGCATTAACAGTATATCAAACCCAGTTCACCTTTGTATTTGTAATCCAAGTAATAATTTGAAAATTCACAAATGTAATCAGTTTTAAACCTTATCTCTGTTTTTGTTTTGTTTAATATGTTTATGATATGCATATTAACCTGAAATCGAACCCTCTGGTGAAAAGGCTAACAACTTAACCACTGCACCACCATGCCCTTGTTTCTTAGTTCAACTCGTTCTAGGCCTCAGACCTGGAAATCGAGTTAAGACTACCAATACAAGAGCTAAAAGTGCTCACCACTGCAACACAAAAAATAAATAAATGGATAGCTGGTAACATTAGACAACCGGAAATGATTATATTTCTGTTAGCAATGCATTTCGTCATCAGCGTACTGTCTGAGCACTGACAGCAACACAGTTTAGTTTAGAACAAGCGAGTGTGTGTGTGTGTGTATTGATTATTAGCCTCAAGTATTTGAAGCTTGTTTTGTTTAGCGATCATTTTGTCTCGGTAACCACTGAGCATTTTTGTGTTTTAGCTATTCTCTTTAACCAATCAAATAAAGATAGTCTACTCTTAATTCTTGATAAATCAGAGTTTGCGTACACCGTTTCTCATTTATTAACCCATACCTGCAACCTATACTCTCTCTATACTGCAGTTTGATCTGAAAACAAGTTTCAATGGTAAAAGACTTGTCAGTCACAATACATGTAGCCTACACTAATTCTTCCTCTACCTAGCTATGTTTCATCACACATGGTAAACATCTCACATGTTCGTACCCGATTATTAGTTTATAAAATCTCAGGTCAATGACCTTAATGTATTGGGTACTTTTGGTAAATGCATTGGCCATGGGAAAGGGTTGACCATTCTAAGTCCTATGACACCTCACATGTTAATATTCAATTATTAGTTTATAAAATCTTAGGTCAATGACCTTGCTGTTTTGAATCTTTTGGGTAAATTCGTTGGTCATGGAAAAGGGTTGACCATCCTGAGTCCCATGACACCTCACTTGACCCTCTCTGATTATTAGTTAGCGAGATATTAACAAAAGTGTAGTTAGACCCTTTTAACAAAAATAATAATAGATTCAAAAACAAAATGTCACCTCAAGTCCAACGACCTCTAATACAAGTCCCATAGCCTTATTGGTTCATGAAATGTTAAAAAGCTAATTACCTATTAGTTTTGGATCTTTTGGTAATTTAAAAATAAATAACTCATTTATAAATCTGTATTCAAAAAGCCCGCCCTCTTACAAAAAAACAAGTGCACATGCGTAAAAACAAAACAAAAACATAAATGTTAATTCATAGTAGCAATCGGCTCTTTGCTTGCGTATCATGTGGAACAACGTTTAATTTCATTATAGCATTAGGGGTCATGAGCCAGTCAAAAGGAACCGGTCTAAAGGGATAAGTCAAAAAAGGACCCGTCAACAAGGACCCGTCCACAGGGGCTCGTCAACAAGGACCCTTCAACACGGACCCATCAACAATGACCCGTCCACAGGGTCCCGTCCACAGGGACTCGTCCACAAGGACCCGTCCACAGGGGCTTGCGTGTGTGTGCGGGGGAACATACGATTACATCAGCAAATCATCTCATCTAGATTCAAATTTAGCCACTACGGCGCGTGCAACACACAGGAAGTGCGTGGGAACATACGATTACGTCAGCGAAACATGAACTCACTTGTCTGTTGTATGACTATCAGTTTAGTAGTGGCATCATGCAGCGAAAGACGTTTACTTACACACAATCCATCATTATGGTAAGCTTTTTTTTCTTATCATTATGGAAATCTCCTTATTAGAATAAAATGTTATAGTGGTTCTGGTCACTTATAGCTAAACTGTAATAGATATGATTTTTTTGTTTCTTTATAGGCTACTACAATAAATATTCACAATGCTATGGGGGTAGAACTGTTGATTAGAGAGAAAAAAAGCTCACTGAATTACCAATGCATACTCTTTTCCGTATCATTAACATTCAAAAAGTGGACACAATGTATGGTGAACTTGTATTATGTGTTAGTGAAAATTATCAGACATTCCTTTCTACACGTTTTAATGATATATGGCAGAAAAATGTGCTCGAGGATCTAAATCCTGGTGGACATTCTCTATATCTAATTTATGAGGGTATAAAAACAATAAATGTATTGTACCTTCTGACTTAGAAGTTAAGTTAGGTTAGGTTAGGTAAGGTAAGGTGGGGATCTGGTTAGGTTAGGAAAGGTTAGGTTAGGTTAGGTTAGGTTAGGTGAAGTTGGGTTAGGCAGAATGGCAGCGGTATGAATCAAAGCCAGTTCCTGTCAGTTTTGCCTCACAAGGCTGAGTGTACCCCATTCCAACCCTCAGCCTAGAATTTAAAATCTTGACAGAGCCAGGACTCGAACCCGAGCCTCCACAGGAACAGCCAAGAATGCTAACCACTACACCATAAAGTGGGGCAATATAAGGCTGGTCTTGATTTTACATGATCAATCAATAATTACCTAATAATAATAATAAATAATAATAATAAATATTCCATTTAGCAACTACATAGCCGACCTCTCCCTGGGTTCTTTTACATGCCTACATCGTATGACATGCGTGTCTTAATTTTTGCCAACTTTCAAAAATCACTTACCACGACCAAGAGCGAATCTGCAAGCTTGGGGTTAGTAGTCCGACACGATAACCATTCACCCACCGTGGCAAGCTATCAATCAATAATTACCTAATAAAATTATTATTATTATTAATAATAATAATAATAATAAATATTCAATTTAGCGACTACACGGTCGAACTCCCCCTGTGACGTCATTCACGGTCTCAGGGCTTGGCAGCCATCTTGCGCATTAGCCCTTGCGTCAGCTCTGAATGACCTCTCCATAAGAATAACATAGGACTGATTGCGCGTGGCGGCCATCTTGCGCATTAGCCCCTGCGCTAGAACCGCCTTATATTTCCTACTTGTATAATTCCTGAAACAACTCCAGGGCCAGCTTGAAGCTAGGGTTATGTATACCAACCAGGTTTAGTTTGTATGATTTGGATCGTACTGTGAGATATAGGTACGGTAGTCTACTCTAATTCCTTAACAAAATTTAAAATGTATTACTCATGAACAATATACTTTCTGTTCGTCAGAACATTACCCATGAACTCCAACACACCTTCACGATCAGTTATAAATAGATGAAATGCTTGATAGTTTGGTATATTTAAGTATGAAGCACTATCTGATCCTAACCACGTTTTGATCAACACAAACATATCTACAGAATTCAGTTTTGTAATCAGAGATTCTAGGTCTGTCAGCTTTCCTTCTTTCTCAACATTCTGAATGGTAGTCCAAGCAATTAGGAACATACATATTATAAAAGTCATTAAAATATTTTTCCTAGTGTTATAATATACTGACGATGAGTCTTGCGACCCCGAGTGATGCATAAATTACCGCTGTAAATAGCTTGCATAAGACTGATTGTGAAGCCTCCGTGGCTTAGGCGGCAGCACGCCGGCCTCTCACCGCTGGGTCCGTGGTTCAAATCCCGGTCACTCCATGTGAGATCTGTGCTGGACAAAGCGGAGGCAGACAGGTTTTTCTCCGGGTACTCCGGTTTTCCCTGTCAAATTTTCATTCCAGCAACACTCTCCACTATCATTTCATTTCCTCTGTCATTAATTTAATCAATGCTCCAGAGGAGTGCGACAGGCTTCGACAGCCGGCACAGTTCACGTCCTCGCCGCTAGATGGGGCTTCATTCATTCCATTCCTGACCCGGTCGGAGACTGGACGCAGGCTGTGGATTTTCAAAAAAGACTGATTGTATAACAAGTATTAACTCATCAGGCTTCCTCAGTTCTTCAAAAGGTCTATTTTTTCAGTCTTCTGTACCGCTTTCAGCCCATCACTTCTCTAACGATTTATCCAAATACTAGCAGTAGTGCCCGGCTTCGCCCGGTGGATTTATTTGTTTTATGGAAGATAATGAATACTACTACAGAACTGGCACATGATACTTAACTAACAAAAACCAATATTTTAAAAATATATATTTTTGTGGTGGTGGTGGTGGTGGTGGTGGTGGTGGTGGTGGTGGTGATGGTGGGGGTGATAAGTAGTACAGTATAATGAACGTAACGTTCAGGTCAATTTCCCGTAATGATAATAATGATTAGGGAAACAGCTATTTACTAACTACAGCACTGACACATGTAATTTATAAACACATTTACAAAAAAAACAAGAAGTTCCGTGACGAACTAAAGAGCCTACTTTTCTTAAAATTTAAGATTCATGCCAATGATTAATCTATATGAATCTATCTAGAATAATGACGAAATTAAGTTGCAAATATCGACATTTCTAATTAGTTCGAAATACTGTATACCTGGCATAATGTAGCCTAATAGAGCACTACAGTTGGCAGCCCTGGTGACTGAATATACTCTTAGTTCCATCTCTTAAGGTACAGAATAGAAAATTTGTTAGGGGTCCATTAAATAGCATGGACGTTACATGCAGTTAAACATTGGATCTAACAGCGCGCGTAAAATCATTTTGGCAACAATGTCATACATGTATTTGTCAGAAATAATCTGAAATAATATGATCTATTGTTGTGCCAATTTTGAATGAAATCTATTAGGTAGTATAGAAGTTACATGCATTTTAAAATTGGACCTATCAGCAGGCTTAGAATCATGTTGGCAGCACTGACGTATGTAAGTTACTACAAATTCATCCAGAATGCCAGGTACTATACGTGTGCAAAGTTTAGAGTTATTGGCTTGCATACTTTCTGATATATTGATATTAGGGTAACAAAAATAGAGACAGCACATATTAACAGTTGGCAGCCCTGGTTGCTCTTAAGAATACGCATAGTCATATCTGTTATGGTACACATAGCACATACGAAATTTGGTTGAAATCCAAATGATAGTATGGAGGTTACATGTATTTAAAGTTGGACCTCTCATTAGGCTTAGAATCATGTTGGTAGCACTGACGTATATAAGTTACTACAAATTAATATAGAATGTCAGGTACTATACGTGTGCATAGTTTAAAGCTGTAGGCTTACATACTTGCTGATATATTGGTATTTGGATAAAATAAATTAAGAGCATTTATTAACAGTTGGCAGCCCTGGTGGCTCTTAAGAATACTCTCAGTCGTATCTGGTTATGTACACATACTACATACGAAATTTGGTTGAATTCCTATTGATAGTGTAGAAGTTATATGCATTTAAAAATTGGACCTATCAGCAAGCTTATAATCATTTTGGCAACACTGCCATGTATGGCCTCCTGGAAATTAAACTGCCATATTATTATCTATACGTGTGCCAATTTTGAAATAGCTCCCATTTATACCTTCCAAGATATTCAACATGGAGCTCAAATTTCAATTGCGATTTTTCAGCAGTAGGTAGTACTGACATCATTTTCAAATATGGCCGTGAGATATTCAGGTATAGATCTTTACTCCTACCAAATTTTGTTTCGATTGCTCCAGCCGTTTAGGAGTTGATAGGGACACACACACACAGCCAGACAGACAGAAGGACAGACAGACAGACAGACACACATTTTCCCGGAGCGATCTCATAAGTCTACTTTTTCCTCATTTTTGCAAAATGTGAAAAGTAGGCTAAAAATAGAAAGAACAGTAAGTGAAACAAAAGACACTGCCTAGGGTTTATATCTCATTGGCTGTTAGAAATGTAGAGACCAATAGTGTCGTCTTTTGTCGCATAGCGCCGTAGGAAAATAATCAGAACTCTTTGGCAAACTTCGGCTGTCCCGAGCTACTGAGGTAGCATCGCCACAAAGCACTTAACGATAATTTTCAGAATAAATGAAGGTAAATTTGAAAGCACCAACGCTTATTGCAGCTGATAACCTCAATGTACTGCACCAACACCATTGCACTTATACAGAGGCATAATATTTCCATGATGATAACTGTTAAAAGGGACCTAAGAAATCTTTTTGCACTAATTACCCCCTCCCCCCCCCCCGTGACTGCAATTTATAAACAGCGCAAGATGCAACTATTTTCGCAATTCTGCACCAGAACACTGGTAGGGGTGACGTGATGCAGCCCGAACTGCCCGTCAACAACAGACTTATTAAAATACTCTTACAGTTACACTACTACGGACATGAATGGTTCTAGGGCCTTAATACGTGGTTTTCAAGTTCATTTTGTCTGTTATTCTAAATGTAGGGAATGGGGAGCGTTGTCCAAAATATCAAGTGAACAGTGTTACCAGCAGGGATTCAAAGTGTATGTAAAATTTGGTGCAATTAAGAGAAACAGTGTAGATTTGTGATGATGGGCCTAAATGCAGGGAATGGAGGGGTGTGTCCAAAATTGCATGCAGTCAGTGTTACTCGCAGGGTTCCAAAGGGTAAGTATACAAATTGCCGTTCAGATCGGTGAAACGGTATAGATGTGTACCAAAGGGCCTAAATGTAGGGAATGGAGGGGTCTGTCCAAAATTTCATGCAATCAGTGTTACTCGCAGGGTTCCAAAGGGTAAGTATACAAATTGCCGTTCAGATCGGTGAAACGGTATAGATGTGTGCCAAAGGGCCTAAATGCAGGGAATGGAGTGGTCTGTCCGAAATTTCATGTAAACAGTGTTACTCGTAGGGTTCCAAAGGGTAAGTATACAACTTTTGGTTCAGATTGGTGAAAGGGTGTGGATTTGTGCCAAAGGGCCTAGATGCAGGGAATGGACTGGTCTGTCATAAATTTCATGTAGGCAGTGTTACTCGCAGGGTTCCAAAGGGTAAGTATACAAATTTTGGTTCAGATCGGTGAAACGGTGTAGATTTGTGTCCAAGGGCCTAAATGCAGGGAATGGAGTGTTCTGTCCGAAATTTCATGCAGACTTTGTTACTCGCAGGGTTCCAAAGGGTAAGTATACAAATTTTGGTTCTGGTCGGTGAAACGGTGTAGATTTGTGCCAAAGGGCCTAAATGCAAGGAATGGAGTGGTCTGTCCGAAATTCCATGTAAACAGTGTTACTCGCAGGGTTCCAAAGGGTAAGTATACAAATTTTGGTTCAGATCGAGGAAAAGGTGTAGATTTGAACCAAAGGGCCTAAATGCAGGGAATGGACTGGTCTGTCATAAATTTCACGTAGACAGTGTTACCATCAGGGTTCCAAAGGGTAAGTATACAAATTCTGGTTCAGATAGGTGAAACGGTGTACGTATCACTAGCTGTCGAATTACGCTACCCGCGTATCTGTTCGATTACTATGGTACAGAACATAATCCATTTCGTTATGTGACATACATGTATTACATAAGCATTGCAATTCTACTACACATATTTTTTTCGTTTTCAGGTCAGAGACAATCGCCGCCATAGCCATACATATTGTCGTGGTGACGTAGCCTATTGTTGAGTGACGTTTCCTCAATGAAATCGCAATCCGGTATTTTTGTTCCTTTAACATCATGTAAAAACAATGATGGTGATAAGGGAATGACATTTCCGTCATTCTCGGAAATATAAGTTAAAGGTCTTGCATTCACAAGCGATTCCGTGTCGCAAAGAACTGTAGACATTTCTTCATAAGACAGCAAAGCTCTACCTAAGACCTTTCTGAGAATCTGATTCATGATCCCAACTAATCTTTCCCAAAATCCCCCCCACCAGGGGCCTGCTGGAGGAATAAATTTCCATTCGAATTTCCTAACACTACTGTACTGAACAATTCGATTCCAATCAATTGTCTTTAATTCATTCGAAGTTCCAGTAAAATTTTTACCATTGTCAGAATATATTATTTTAGGTCTCCCACGGCGTGCAATGAATCGTCTGAGCCCCTGCATAAAGTTCTCTGTTGACAACGAAGATAATAGTTCCAGGTGCACAGCCCTATAAACGGCACACGTAAATAAACAAACCCAGTCTTTAGCACCATCTTTCAGGTATAGTGGTCCAGCCAGATCAACTCCCACCACTTCAAACACAGCCGAATCCTTAATTCGGTCCATAGGTGATGATGCTGAAGAGGCATCTAAATGATGTCCTACCTGTCTTAAACAAATGACGCATTTGGAGAGTACATTTCAGATAGCAAATATAAATTCTGGAAGTGTGACACAGGAGGGTAGTGTTACAAGCTCGAGGCCGTGGGAGAGCCCGATCACGTGACATATTGCACAATAGACGCTTCTAGAAGGCTGAAATTGGCATAGCAACGGTGAGTTTGGAAATTAATATTATAAATATTGTTATAAATTATGCTATTGGATCCCAGCCCAGAGCCAATGAGAAGAGGTCTTATTGAAGACGGGATCAACTTCAACTACATAATTTGGTGAAATTATGCATTTAGGCCCTTAGAAGAAGATTTTCTTATTTGGTAATGAAGAAAATATTAAAAGAAATTATGTCTGATACTTTAAAACCCGCAGATCAGTTAATCTACGCAGTAATAAGCATTAGTAATCTACGCGCTAAAATTATGGTGGGAGATTGATATGGCCGCCAAAATTTCAACTTGGAGGGGGAGATCCAAGGATCGAGGTTCTTATTCCAGCAGTCTTTGAAGAGTGAGGAAGAGTTTTTACTGGGTTAACGGAGATCCCAAAGCTTTGTCCGAGTGCGACGACTGTCGACTTGTGGAGACGCTAGGATAGCTAGGTAGAACGTTGGAGATTACCCCATTTCCATTTTAAGTGAAGTTGTGAGGAACATTGAAATTAGTATATCGCTTATATAATTGAGATTTGAGTTCAATTAAGTGAATATATATAAAGAACAGGTCGAATACTACATTCTGTTGAAAGTCGAGCGTTCTAAAATTTACCGTTTCGACAATATAAGCCTGTTAAGACAGATTTTCAAATGTGTTGGAAATAAAGCTGAATATCATTTTAGATTGCAACGTGAAGTTGGCGAACGCAGTTCAAATGAACAGTAGCGAAGAACTTTTAACATTGGCGCAGCAAATCAACATTATCATAATGACTATCATTATTCTTCAAGTGGTTTCATTCAACATAATTAACATTATTGATATGATGAACTAAATAGTCATGCGCCAGAGACATATTCGATAACAGAAGATAAGATACAACGATGGAACTTCGTTAGACGACGTATTCTTGAATACAGACGTAGTGTACGGTCCATCTTGTACATTTTCGCCAGTCTACGAACACTAATGTAACATCAATTAGCAATAGAAATATTTCATTCACCATCTATATGAATATTTCTATAAATTTTTTCCAATGATGAGGCTGATACGTATTTGCGACGGAGAATGAAGATTCTACAGAAGAGATTTGTCACGATACTAGGGGTAGCCCAGCAACAATAGAAGAATTTGCCAGAAGGATGTCGTTCGAGCCCAGGCGAATGTTGGTGAATTCCGGAGAGGGAATGTGTTTCCAATCTCTGAGGTTGCAGATCCGAGGTTCGAATGCGGATCCATTTCCGTATCTTGAACTGAGGAAACACCTAAAGTATTGTATGAATACATACATAGATCTTCAAGTTTTCGTCCAAATAAGGTAGCTGTCTCTCTTATTTTTAGTATAGAGCTTGATTAATGACACCCTGAGCCAACGATCTTACTCCACATTTTCACATTTCATGTATTTCAGTGTTCTCATGCATTTTACACTTCAGATGTGTGCAAAGATTTTTTATGCTTCAAGATTATTTCATCTATTCTTCAATTTTATTCTACGGATCAGTTGTTGAACTGACATTAAAAATTTTGTTTGAGGAATCGTATCGCCTCACAGAAGACTAGTCGTTTCGACTCTCGAATTTTAATAATTTATTTAAACCAAGTATTCTGATATTGTGTCATAGCTTCAAATTAAATTCTTTTAAAATTTAATTTGAGCACTTTAATGTAACAACATCAGACTTCAAGAACAGAAGAAGCATCGAATGATATTGTTATATCATTATTGTACATAAACTTTCGACGATCTAGGAAATACTAGTCGTTTGATAAGACCGAAGTCTTAATCTCTATAAACATTCTTTGTGTAGAGTGGAAAAATATTACGACATTGACAAACCTTTTCATTATTTGTAAAGCTGAGAGCTTTGTTCTTTAATATGTTAGAGGAAATATCTTTTGATAGAAGATTATTCAAATCTTTGGCTAGGAATTCAAAGCTAGTTTATCCCGGTCAAGATTGAATTCTATTTGACACTATAAATAACATGTGTGTTATTTTACACTACTTGTGTAATATCACGTCATTATGTAGACGTGATATTACAACGATATACAATTTAAAGCTTGATAAGTGAAGTGAGACAGGAGTATTATTTTTATTACATGTATTTGCGACAGACGAGTTAACAGTTAATTATCTTTTTGTGGAGTAAACTTTAGGATGTCAATCACGACGATCTAATATCGTTCATTACGATTGGAAGTTTCGTTTGAAGAACTTAAGTATGTATAATTGTAGATCAGTAGGCATGTGAAACGATACTGAGGGTCATGCCATTATTTGAGAAAAGTTCCTACAGAAGAAATGTTAATAACAATTAATCCGTTTTTGGTTATTGTTTAACATAGTGGGTGATAATTGTTTATGCCATATATATTGTTATATGAGGATTTGTAGAGCTATGGACTGCTCTTGCGAAGGAAGTTCCGCATTTTAAAGGAAGTCAAAGTATTATTGTTCTTTGATAAGAAAAGGCATGGATCATGATAAGAGTCGTTGTATACAAGTAGTCCAGTTCCTGTGAAGTAACGTTTTAGCTGTGTTGACAGAAGGGTTTTAGCGGAAATACAATTAGGGAACGATTGTCTACTCATGTCAATGATGCCATTATTATATTTTATTAAACCTGAAATTATGTAATTACGTACAGTTAACCTTTATCAGTCGACTGCATTAGACCGACAATGCAATGAAACCTATATAAGACGATGTGTGAACAGTATATGGAAACTACGGAGTGTTAGAAAATGATTATGTGGAAAAACAGTGTAAATAATTAATTGAGAGTTGTATTGTAACTGAGAATCCAGAATCTCGAAAGTAACGTGTTAACAACGTTAAATAGTGTCAATTATCATGAACAAATTGCATGTAAATATTTTTCGGAAATGATTTAATTTTTAAATAATTTTGGTAGGATTAATTAAACGAATGTTTTGGAATAGCGTGTGTTTTGTGTGCGGATGTTTTTGTATGAATGATTTCCCACTGTTAAGAGTAATTGTTGAACCGAATTGGTCTAGAACAGCTTCGGGGTGCGAATGAAAGATTGTATGAAAATTCCAGAATGATTGTTAAAGGAACATAGAAGTTATAAGCATTTTTGTAAGATCTGAATGTTAATTTTACGTGTATTTTAAACGCACACAAGGCAGTCTCAATGTAGGCCAGACAGAATGATTCACCGTTAGAAGCGAGGAGCTTGGTGTGACATAATGTGAACAGTTGGCGACTCACAGCCTTGTATAAATTGTAAATAGTTCCGAGCTCAACGCTGTGCTATCGCTCATTCATGGAGCAAGCCAGTGCACGTGCGTTTTCAGACGCGTGCTAATGAAGGTAACCTGTTCCCAGGAATGCCACGAATGTAAGAGCATCCCTTAAACGTTTTTCTTTGTACGTAGTGTAGGCCTAAACCTGCCAAGGCTTTCATGCTTATATTTTTTGCACAGCAATCTAGTGAGATGTGTAGTAGAAAGGAAGTGTGTATGATTGTATTGTTTTATTACTTTTTGTTGTTAGATTAGTTTATTGTTATTTTGTTTATATTAGGTTAGTTTACCATTGTTAATAAATTTATTCAGTTCGTTATCTGTCGCTGTTGACGTGTGATTCATTTTAAATATAAGGATTAGAGTATTGTGGATGTATTGTAGGCGAAGCTGAGTTCCCAGTCCCCGAGAACGTAAGTAAAGGTAAGTGTGCCCCGTGTAGTTTGTTGTTTATCCACAATATTCTTGTAACTGCTGTATGTAAATCCCGAAAGACCATGTTGGAGCGATTTCTAATGTAGTAATTTGCCGGTGCTGTTAGAAATAGGCGATCCAGCTGGGGCAATGGATATTCCAACAGGCTACTTTCCGGATTTACGGGTACAGTATCACGTCAAAAATTCAAATCGCGTACCAGTATCGATCTCCTCATCCCATGATATGCCACTCCTCCAAAGCTTTTGTAACCATAACCTAGGAATTAGCAATACAGGACAGGCTATACCAATTGGATCAAATATCCTTTGAGCGACAGAAAGAATTGCGCGTTTTGTCACCTCACCTACTACAAAATTGTCCATCCACTCTAAATTTAAAGTCAGAGTATCTGAAGCAGTGTCCCAAAACATTCCTAACACTCCAACTTTTTCAGTGGAATCAAAACTGTGGTGGTTGGTTAAATTAGGTTAAATTTGCCAAGTTTCATTGCATCACTGGCCTCGCTAATAAACTGCTTTAATTCAGACCCAGTTTCAACACCAGTAACTACATTGTCAACATACATACCCTGTTTCAGTTTCAACATGATTTCATTGTCATAGTTAGGGTTTCGCATGGTTTCATTAATGTGATAATCGAGAATTGCCCCCAACAAAAATGGACTACATCTCAATCCAAACACAACTCTTTTATGACGAAAAACTTTTACCTTTTCACGATCTTCTTTATCCCACCAGAAGAAGCGAACATTTTATCTGTCCTCTGGTCTAATACTAATTTGGAGGAAAGCTTTTTCTATATCTGCTATTACAGCATGTCTAACTTCTCAAAATGTGAGCAATACAGCAGGAATAAGTTCAATAAGGTTATGTCCACTCTCCAAACACTGATTCAGAGAAGGTGTGTTTCCCTGCCTAGCAGAGGCATCAAACACAGGACGCACCCTAGTGGTGCTGTTCTGCTTTACAACAGCTCGGTGTGGTAGGTAGTGCCCATGATCCATAGATACCTGAAGTGGAACTTCTTCGATTATCTCAAGCTGTCTCCATTCATTCAAAACATCATCATATGAACTAAACAAACCTTGTTCATGCAGTTTTCTAGTCGTGGACTGAAGTCTCTTTAATGCCAAATCTCTGTTATTTGGAAGAGGTAAATGACCCTCCTTCCAAAGCAGTGGTACCTCATAGCGTCCATCATCAGTTTTCTTAATACACGTTTGAAAACTGATCTGGATCTCACGTTCTCTCTCCTCTTTGGACTTCTGGGTGGCCGTGTCTAAGATACCAATAGTTTCTAATTTCCAAAGATCACCGATATCATGAATGAGCAGTGAAGTAACCTCTACTGCTAAATTATTCGCAGACTGACATGGAACTTTATCCATCACAGTCCAGCCTAATTTTGTTTCTACAGCCACTAGACCTGAGTCTAACATTTTGATTCTCCCTGTCATTACCTTTCCTGCTACATCTGCTCCGATTAGCAAGTCGACAGGTCCATCTTTACCTCCTACATCAGTTAAAGAAATATTCATATCTGAAAGCTCCGTTAACCAAGGCCCTTCCTCGATGGAAGGAATACCATCACATAAAATCGACTGGTCCAGCGCTTCAAAATCACATTTATATTTACCCTCCAAGCTATGTAATTCTACCTTATAACATACATGTTCCTTAACAGTTGTTTTTACACCTCTATCTAAACTGTGTTTAATAGCTTCATTCCTCAGAGGGGTGTAACCTAATTCCTCCATAATTTCTCTCCTAACATACGACCTCTGAGGGCCTGAATCAATCAGAGCTCGTGCTGAAATAGAAGATTTAGGCCCTTTAACTTTTACAACTAAAGTCTGTAAGAGAACTTGTCTATTGGTAGTACTGCTTAAGGAAGCTGTTCCCGGTTGATCCTTTTGTTTGTGGTCCTTACTACCCTTACAATCTTTCCTTCCGTTACTAGGTACATCAGGACACATTAAAACATTATGGTTCTTGCCACAAACAAAACATCTTACAGCAATTTTACATTTGTTGAGGCAATGACCCTTCTTAAAACAACGGAAACAACCACCATTTTCTTTTAGTATCTTTTGTTTCTCTGACAGGCTGAACTTCTGTGCCTTAAAGCAAATTGAGGCTTCATGCCTACCTTCACGAAAAATACAGACCTGTCTCTTATCATCTACCCTACTGGTAGTCAGCAATTCAGTAGCTGTAGCAGATTTATCTCTCGACAATCGAGCCTGTGTATTATTGTAAACATTATCCTGAATGCCAAAACCTGCAGCAGCCAAACTGATTCTTTCTTCAGATTCAACTTCAAGTTTCAGAAATTTCATAATGTTTTCTAACCTAACTTTGCCATCGCCAGTGCTTACAAAAGTACTGCTTCTTTGCCACACCCTCAGCAGTTCCTCAGGTAAACTTGATTCCACCAGAGGGTATAGCATAGCAGCACATTTATCGGAAGTGACCCCTAGTGTTTCAAGTGACCCAAGTTGTGATTCTAGGCTGTCATAAAGGCTACACAATGAATGAGGTTTGTTCACAGAGGAAGCATTCTTCAAAACTAAAGTTACCAATTCCTGGACATACACTTCTACAAGTAGATCGTCTCTACCGAATCCACTTCTCAAGCTTTCTACTGCTTTAACATAATTTTCTCCGGTAGGTGGAAAGCTCTCGACTACTTCACTAGCACGAGAATCTTTAACTGTGGCTTGCACTAGATATTGGAACTTGTCTTCTGGTACAATGTCAGGGTCCTTATCTAACTTCTGGAATTGTCCCCAGAATTGTAGCCACTGTCGTACATCACCGTCAAATTTCCGAAGTTCTAGTTTAGGGAGCTTGAATTTCCGTCTACTTGCGATATCGGCTCCACTATTGAGACTTGAATCATCCAACGACTTCGCCTGGTGGGCTAGTATTTCATTAACACTTACCTCGGCATCGAGGAACAGTCGTAGGTAATCATCGGCAACACGGCATTCGTCTTCCAAACCCTCGTGACCAGCTTCTATCTTTAAACTTAAAATCTCACCGTCCAGTGCCAATAGATCTTCATTCTTTGTTCGTAATAAAGAATAGGAAACATTAATTTTCCTTCTCCTTTCATCGTTCTCCAATTCTTGATTATTCAGTTCTTCTTTGAGAGTGTGTAGTTGTCGGGTAAACGCTGAACGTTTCACCTTCCTCAGTGCCACACGGGAATCCAAAGTCATAATGGATTTCACAATATTTCCCTTCTGTATTGATACAATACCTTATGTATTTCGATTCGTATTACAATTATCAGTACCCGTCTGGGTCCTGTCAGAGGTCGCCACTAATGTCGAATTACGCTACCCGCGTATCTGTTCGATTACTAAACTACAGAACATAATCCATTTCGTTATGTGACATGCATTTACAACATAAGCATTGCAATTCTACTACACATATTTTTTCGTTTTCAGATCAGAGACAATCACCGCCATAGCGACCATACAGATTGTCGTGGTGACGTGGGTATCGTTGCCAACCCCGCGCAACCATAGTTCCCATTCCAGGAACTACTATTCCCAGATTCGCGACACTAACCATAACGCCAGCGCATGTGGATAGAGCTGTTAGGGAGCACTTGTTCTACCGACTCACTGAACAAAAATCAATCTTGAAGGTCACCTGAGAGGTGTAGCCTAATGCTACATAGCCTAAACTATTCCTCTTGAATCAGGCTATCATATAAAAAAAAAGAATTTTTCGAATCGGACTGGCAGTTCCAGAGATTAGTGCGTTTAAACACACAAACTCTTCAGCTTTATTATATTAGTATAGATAGCCTACTGTAGTTTACCCCGCGGAGAAAGAGATCTCGTGCTCTTTTGTGCAGACTTTTATTCTTAAAAGAGAAATTTAAGCATGTTGAACCTATGAAATTTTACTACAAGTATGCTCAGGAAGACAACCCGGTCACATGTTCATTTTACAGCATCACTTTATGGCAGCACTTATACAGTAAGAGCCATCCATATAGAACGGAACCTCGGATGCGCCGTGTGAAGTCCGGGGCACTCTGGCCAGCCACCTGTTCAGCAAAGCACTGACGCTAGCAGCAGCGTAGTACCCAATTAGTTCAACACATTTACACTGTTTAACGTATTTAATAATCATCATTACTTACATGAATTTCAGTGTAGCCTAGTTGCTGGAAATGCTGTCCTTCATTTCCTAAACACACATTGCACCAACGTAGAGAGTTTTGGAACACTCGCTGTAATTCATCCTCACTGATATTTCGTATCGGTGCAGTTATTTCGTTCTTGAGAGCCTCGAGAGTACGCGAGTTGTATCTGTATACCTTTTGTTTGAGGTTCCTCCACAAGTAAAAATCGCACGGCGCTGAAACGTACTGCACCCAAAATTTGAATGATTTTAGACAAAAATGATGATATTTTTTGGGCCCCATGATAAAATTTAACGTGGCGATATTGATACTGGAACGTGACGCAAACGAGTTTTGTTAGTGAGTTCAGCCTAGGGGGAGGCTTGATCACGTGATTTGTGACGCCCGAGAGATCATGATAAGGTTAAAAACTACACAGCAACGAGAGTTTTACCGCCGATTGAAGCCAGTAATTTTTATAAATTATATCATTGGATATAAGCTGACAGCCAATGAGAGGAGGTTTTATGGGAGAAAATATCACCATTACCTAATTAATATCATTAATTATTCCAATTAAGCCCTAAGAAAGACTTTTTATTGTTTTTGAAATACTGAAGAAAATTACGAGAAAATATTATCAGTACTTTGAAAGTCGCTGGAGGTAAGTAGTACACTGTAATTAGTTTAATTCAGGTACGCGCTCTTTATTTAGCGGGAGCTAAAATGGCGCTGAAACAGTTCGATTTGGAGAAGGGGAACTCAGAAGAAGCGTTCTTAAGCCTAGAGAAGTCGTCGGAGACAGACGTGATTCCGGGAATGTTCAATCCCAGGGAAGTGAAACCGAGTGCGGTGATAGATCACTCGAGACTACAGTGCCGATTCGGGCCAAGTTAATGAACGGCCTTGCTTATATCAAACTAGTGCAAGTTGAGCCGATACATTATTATACGTTTCTGAACTATTCTACAAGATTATTATTACAAAAGTGAATTCAGGATATACTATTGAGTATATATAAACATTTTAAGAAGTTTTAACGTTGCAGATTCGAAGAATAAGGCAGTTTATATACAGTTTATTTCTACTGCAGAAAAGTTACGTATTTCGTGAAGAGAAGCATTTTAGTTCAGCAAGATAGCAGCGAACGCTAGTTCATTCCACAAGACAACGTGAGTAACAGTATGTTGTATGAACATTGAAGCCTTTAACTATTTGAACACTATAATAGTGCCAATATGAAAAGAGAAGAAATATTATTTGACATCTTGAAGATGATTGTGATTATGGAGTAGACACTTTATGCGATTGGGGTATGTTAAAGCAGAGTTGTGATTAGACAGCATGGAGCAACGTTAGTTAACTCCAGAACTATGTACAACATATAGAATGTCTGCAAAGTCAAGTACACACGAAACATTAGGTACATCTCTATCTAGTACAATTAATGTATAATCATGTACATGTACTTTCTGACTACGAGCAATTACTATAATTAATTGACCAACTACATGAACATTACTAACTACGATTGTGATTCGATCTACAATTTACAAATTTTATTTGTAACAATGGAATTAAATCGACAATATTGTTCAAGTATAATCTGGGAGTTCGAATGGAGTCGGCGATTGAAGATTCATCATCAGGAAGAGAGAAGGTGCCAGGGGAAGGCCCGGCAAATGCTTGAAACTTGGTATCCATGAACGAGAGAGGGACGCAGTTCGATTTCCGGTGGAGATGGGTGTTTTCCGGAGAGGAATTCCTTCCTTATCCGAGGTCGCTGGGGTGGATTTGGTTTCAACATTGTCTTCTTGGGAAGATTAAACATCTAGGTATTTTCCTAACACCTGATATGAGCTTCAAGAGTCTTCAGACAAGGTAGAAGTGACCAGAATTATTATATAGTTAGAGTATTTTGATGGCATTTGAGCAACATATTTCTCCATATTTTCGTTATGTATTTTCACTTCGATTTTTAATAGTTTATTCTGCAAGACCATGTGGGATGATTGTCTTTACTGATCTATACATGAAAGTTGGAACGATTCATTTTCTGAACCGACGTAAATAATTTGTTTGGGAATTTATTTTCCACATTTGAAATTTTCATGATATTAGTGTCCGACGTTTTTCGATTTTGAGATTGGATTTCACACAATTTTTTGTATTGGATGTCTATTAAATTCATTTTGGGTCAAATGAGTTGGGCATCTTACTGTAAGAAGAAACTACTAGTATAGGGGAAGTATACTACGTGTGATATATTGTGAAATATCCTCAACATTATCAACATTCATCGATCTGGCAAGTAATATTCGTCATGATTAAGCTATGAAGTCATGTACTCATGGACATTCTTAGTATAAAATGGAGTTACGTTCAGGAGTTGACAAACCATTTATTTGAAGGAAAGTATTGTAATTTCATTAAATGAAACTTTATTTGAGTCATATCTTCTTAGAAGATAATTTTATCCGACAGCAGGGAAGTCAGATATAGTCTATTCCAGTCGTGATTGATTTTTATTGGACACTTAAATAACACTTGTCGTTATTTATACACAAAATGTAATATTACGTTATATTGTGAACGTAATATTGCAACCGTGTAACTTTGAAGTTAAGATCAGTTTGGTGAAACGCACTAATGTATTTTTATTACATGTCTAGTAACAAAGATTGATAACAAAGTAACTGTATAGAGTAAACCTATGGAGATCTTTCATTAGCAACTTCTATGATCGTTTTGAGAACGAATGTAAAGTAATAAGGACAGATATTGCTGTTGACAATGTAAGCAGTTGTTTGGAGCTACGCTATAGTGAATGCAAGTTGAATTAATGCAAGTACTACAGGAGAATTGTTAGGAACAATTGTATTGAGATTGTAAGAATTGTTTAATGAGTATGCGAGGAGGTTTAATGCCGTATACAGAAGTATAGGAGGCTGCGAATATATATATATATATATATGTATATATATATATATATGTTGAAATACGAAGGTGTTTGCCGTATTGAAGGAATTATTGCATTGTAGTACTATTGTGTGAAGATTGAAGCATTGTTATATTGAGTTGAGTTAATGAGAACTCTGATGTGTAAGTATATTCACGATATAGAGGGAAAGATAGTAGAGGAGTAGGTGGAAATGTATTTGGGAAACGGAATTAATCTTTGTTCACTAAACTATTATTAAAACTTTATTAAACCTGGAGTTGAGTAATACTCATATGAACTTATCTTAACTGATTGGTTATGTTGGACCGATAATGACTTTGAAACCTAATATAGACTAAATGGTATAGTATTCTTAAAGAAAGTAGAAGAGGGAACATTAATATGTAGCTAAAGTTAATAATAACGAGTCGAGTACACTAAACAAGTAAACTTTATGTGATAGACAAGTATAAATAATGTATATAAACAATTAATAATTATTTAATGAAGGGAATTATCTTTTATAATAATTATTATTTTGTTTTACGTGTTTAAAATTTTTAGAGCGTTTGGGAACGAATCGTTTTGAGATGAGAGTGTGAGTTACTGAAGAGAGACGTGAACGAATGGAACTTCGTCAGTTGCAAATGATGCAAGTAGTGTGAGGAATAGAATGGTATTGTATGAGTGTATTTAGTAAAGAAACAACGGATTTATGAAGGTTTTTGTGATGTGTGAATGAATAAGAGTGGGAACTGTCTCTGAGACAGCAATGTTTCGGTATTTTCCGTGTAAAAATGAAATGGGATTTTGTAAGCAGGTGGCAAACGAGTAAGCGACCAGTTATATTTCAGGCTCGCTTACATAATGGTAAGGAAGCGTGCAGGTGTGGATTTAGCGAGGGGAGATCTGAATGAATCGTGTCACAACATCGAGACAGTAAGCAGGTGCAGTTCTCGACATGCGTAGCTATGTTAAACATTTATAAAAGAATGTCAGGCTCTCCGTAACTTTTTCGCTAATTGTTTTATTGATCTGCAAATGGCAGAGGCCACTCAAAATGTAACCAGCACTTGTAGAACGTCGTGTAGACTTCAGCGTCATGAATGGAAGAGGTATATGTGTGTTAATTGATTTATTATTATTATTATTATTATAGGGAATTTTTATTTATTTATATTTTAGAATTTTTATTAATAAACGTATTTCGTTTCGTTTTCTACCTTCTGTGAGGGGTGACTTATTTTAACTATAAGCAGAGATGGTGTTATGGAGAATCCCAAAGCAGGTAAGGAGCCCTTTTTCTTATACAACCCCGAGTGTAAGGTAAGTTTTCTCACTCTATCACCATTGAATTTTTGTTTTATCCATAACACGATCGTAAACTACTGTGTATAATCCCGAAGTGCTTGTTGGTGGGATATTGAGGGTTTGTCTAGACGGAAACTTTCAAGATTCTACGATCAAGCCGTTCTTTGGATTTCCAGCAAGTGACTTCTCGATTTTTACGGGTTCAATAGGAACACATTTACTGGAAGACTTCTTCTTGAGAAGACAAGTTTTCACTAGGAAAATTCGATGTTTTGTTTTATACCTAACCATGTTCACAGGATACAGTACTTCACAAGTCTTAACCCTCTCAACTAACGTATCTTGTCAGCTGGGAATGTAATCAAGCTATGACCGCATGTGGAGCTTCCCGGCGCGCTGTTGTGTAACGGTAGATGCTGGCGCCGACTCATCGCACTTCACCCGTCACACGGTCGAGGCGAAGCTCCGTTATATAGGGAAGACTCTCACGGTATATATAGGCAGCTTTTCTCCAGGATGGGGTGGTGTGTGGTGGCTCAGTGATCAAGCTGCTTGCCTCTCTCGAAGGCGGACTAGGTTCGATTACCGGTCAATGCTTGTGAGACTTTCAAAAGTGAAATATCACGTCCTGTGTTTCGGATTCCACGACGAAATGGAGATCCCGTGGCTCATGATCGCGAAATTAACGGTCACGTAAAACTATAAGTAGAGCCCTGCGCGGATAAACAAAACGTTATCCGCATCCGCCCCGTATCCGCACGACTGTTATACGCATCCGCCCCACATCCGCACAACTGTTATGCGCGTTCGCCCCGCATCCGCACAACTGTTGTCCACATTCGCCCCGCATCCGCACGACTTTTTTCCGCATTCGCACATTTGTTATCCGAATCTACTGGCATTACAATAATATTTTTAATTAGATAAAGCATAAATTGCATTTGAGGAAAAAGTCGCTCCCCTAGGCTATGTAGGCCCTATGTCATGTGCTATGTTTAAAATGAATGTTATACCGCCAGAATTGCAACCCTTTCCTGTTCGGAGTGTTAATTATGCTTAATGACATAATTTGAATGAGATTAGCTTAAATCATCATCTTACATTATTTTGTCATGAAAGAAATATTACGGAATAATATGACATGTCATAAACAGCCGGGTTCTAATAATGATATTAAGCAAGTTCGGATTGTATTCTAAAAACTATCCGCAAAATTTCTCCAAACATTATACGCAGTTTATCCGCTATCCGCACAGCCATGCAAACTATATCCGCATTGCGAAAAAATTTGCTGATATCAGCATCCACACAGGACTTTAACTATAAGCTTCCTTTTCTCAACGATGGAGATCGTGAACTCGAAACGAATGGCAGGATTTCCGTCGCTAGAGAACTCTCTCCGAATTTTTTCTTCCGACATTGAAGAATGCCAGAATAAAATCGATTGAGTAACAGGAGGTACCGTGGTGTATGATAGTGCGATTAACAGTCACAAGCTTCATTTTCTTGCTCGGAATAATTTGCCTGTTCTGTTATTTGACTCCATTTCTACACCTTTATCGAAGACAGCTCCCACCAAGAGAATATCTATAATATTATAGGTGTGTAAAAATGGTTTAATTTTGTAATAAATGTGTTGATTTAAAATGCAAAATACGGTGGTTCTTTTTCTTTATTAACGGACAAAAATTCTGAAGTATTGGTAACCGTTTTAGTACAATTACGATTGGCGAGTAAATATTACAATACAACACCCACTATTTACAAGCACAAGTAATAAAGAAAATACACTAAGTAATCGGGATAGATTTGATCAATGTTCTAAAATTAAAATTACAAATGTAGAACTTACAGTTTTTATTCCTGGGTGAAAACCCTAATATACAGTATATATCAGGTTTAATGTAATTTCAACGTAAATGTAAATGCAAATATATCTTACCCAGAACCAGTACCTACCCTAACAAACATAAACAGCAAACCGAACACATTGGCTCCTTGCCGTATGAAAGCTTGAATATTATACAGGATACCGGCACTATTGCTTGTTCAATGTACAGGGAATCACCCACTAGTTGTATAAGGCCCATATCATTGACTTATTTTTGTTGTTATTTAATGCCTTTATTTCTGTATTCCAACCTTGTTCCGTCAAAACCAGGAAGAATATTTTACTTAAAAGTAATTTCCATTATCCTAGATTCCTTAAGGAACAAAATAATACAATATACTCTTACTTTAGACCTACACAAACTGGAACTGGATCCGGTAATTCAGAGACCTAGTTTCTGTGGAAATCAAATGGAATTAAATATTTTGTTATTATTACTGTATGTCCTTAATTACGCACTCTCAATTCGCATTCGGTGCTTAACTTGCAATATACATATTACGTTAGTAATAAATATTTCACATTGCAGTAAATTACGTCGACATGAACTCACTTAAAACAAACATAATAGTACCTCGCACATACTACCCTACCAGGGAATTGTTACCGGTAGACGTGGAGCGGGCCTGTAGTGTATTCATTACGTCATCTCGCCTCGTTATTGCTGCAGCGAGCGTTTGCGGGGAAAGAGGGGAATGCATGTGCAGTCATACAATGAGAACACACCGCACAGCGCACGACCCAGCATGAATCATGCACACACACGACATGCGATGAGGTTTCACTGGCGACGACTGCACGTCTATCGCAGGCGTGTGGCTGGGCGGAGCGCATTAGTTCCGATTTCGGCCACCGGTAACAATTCGCTTGTAGGGTAGTAACAAGCAGCGCATGAGACGCTGTATGCTTCCCCTGGCGAATGTGCTCTTTTTCGAAACAGTAACCATTATTACATAATCTTAGTGTGAAACCCTTGATGAAAAGTGTTGGACTAGTGTTATCGCTCACCTCTGACGAGCCCTTCAGCGCCCGGGATACACCAGCGGTATAGAGCTTCCACTTTTTCGGTCGTTCTGTTGCCATATAACGCGCCACTTCAGTTTCTCTACACATAATGAACTTCTGGTTTGGCAGTCAGGTAATGGAGGCAAGGGAAACTGTGTACCACAATTTTTCTTGTCTGTAACTGAGCAATATGTTGTTGGTAGGTAAAATAAAAGCACTAAAATGCACAAAGAATGATAATATCCGGAGTTGTGTACAGTGAGAATGTGGTTAAGTTACCGGTATTCAGTGTATTAATGAGGCGAAATGTCAACTAACGTTGTGCCACAGTGCAACATTCGCTGTCTCTAAATGTTACATACTTTCCCGCTATTTTATAGCAAATTAAGTAAGATTGTGAGAAAGAAATTACTTCTTTCAAAAGAGAGAATGTACCGGTATTTAATTGCATGCACGTCATATAACCTTGACAAGGTTAGTTTTTCCACAGAGTGATTTTACCCTGGAGTAGACACGCAGCTTTTTATATTTAGTTTTCTGGTATCTCGTATTAAATTACTGACTTTTTTTTAATATTATCAATATCTTTATGACAAGGTTTAGGTTCAAAAATGTATCATAAATCATGCGAAATGTTGTTCATTTGTGCAATTGAGGACATAAACCTTTTCAATGAACCAATTCAATGATCAAATAGCATCTGCTTATAATATTCTCATATACGAGTATACACCAGCTTAACAGCATAAGGGCCTGAAATATGTAAGAGGATTGATGTTTGAAATGTGCAAATCGCACACTTTGTAGATCTATTTGTTGCGACGTTTTACTAACCTTTTAGGAGGTACTTTGTCTTTGGGATCTTCATGAAAGCCCAGCCCTCTATTCCTTATTTCATAGGTTGAACACCCAAACACAGAACAACAAACCGAAATAAGAAAGAAACCAATAGGGGAAGATTAAGTATCAGTAAAAGTCAAATGCGGACTCGCGGACCGGAAAATCAATATGCCTAGTGCTGGGTGCCATTTGTAATCGTGCAAGAACTATACAGTCACTAGTAGCTAAAAGTGTGCAACACAGAACTAAATTAGCAAGATACGGGTCTATTATTGGCAGCTTCTATGATAACAACCTTGCGGAACATGAATGATGAAAAGTACGATTATCTTCTCTGCACTGATACAAGTTAACAATACATCGAGAAAAACTTTTTGTATTTTAAATTGTTGTTAATTCATGCTAGGGGCCTAGGACATCTTGGTCATCATCCCCGAGTAGTTGGGTGTGTGTTGAATTTGTCTTATAACTTGTATTTATGTGATGACTGTATTAGAGACAGGGACAGGGATGGGGTAGGCGCCCCGGGACTTGAAATAAGGTACTATTCCGGCATTTGCCTGGAGGGTGTGTGGAAAAACACGGGGAACACCCAAACTCAGGATAACCGCTGTCTGCGCCGGGATTCTGTCCTACTTACTGCAGCTGCCCACGTGGTCAGGGTACACGGCTACGCCACGGGATTTTTGTATTATAATCTCAAGTTGTGTACCGCCGCCAGTATATGCGATGCATAGGAGCATACTGTTTACAATATGAATCTGCTTATCTGCAATATTGTCGTTGCAGTTACCTTCACAGAAAAATTATCAGCTTTTGCCCATGCTTCCAGCTGCGAGTTTAAAGTTCATGGAGCTGAAGCGTATTCTCCGTTAGGAATTTCAGGCTTAATCGATTCTCCATTTACAAGTTCTATGCGTTGCGATATTAGAATTTAGTAACTACAAGCACTTAAAATTTCCACTCCGGCAAATTTTCATTGTTCTTTAATTTCGTCCAGTTTCAACAATCATTTTACTGATTTGTTTCACTTCGCACGGGGACCGGATATAACTATAAAAGCATATTGGCATTTTGTAAAACAAAATGCAGAACGGAACATGTACAAAATGTGCAAGGTGTCAACCGATAGCAGTGTGTCCATAACCTTTTGGATGCTTCATGAATGATAACACCGTTATTGATGTATATACAGGGTGATTCTTATTAATCTTATTCTTATTAATGTTTAAAACTCTCCATAGCGACGTAGATGGCATTGAGACAAGTAATTTGATATAGGACACTTAGGGTCGTAAGTGTCCGGGAAATACCTTAAAAGTGAACCACAACTGTTAAAGATATGACGTCATCGGGTGACGGCTACGCTCGAGCGGTCAGGCCCATGCTCTCTTACGCACCCCAAAGTAGACGTTGAATGGCATATCACTCTGGTTCCGAGTCTGCGCGTGCGACTCGAGCGTGTGGGGTTCGAGGTTCATATCCGGGGCCTATCCATCACCTTTCTTTGTTCTCTCTCTTCTCCTTTCAAGTGGAAGTAGAGTGTTTCTAGACACGGAACCAGAGTGATATGATATTCAACGTTTTCTTTGGTGTGCGTAAGGGAGCACGGGCCTGATCGCTTGAGCTGAGCCGTCACCTGATGACGTCATATGTTTAACAGTTGTGGTTCACTTTTAAGGTATTAATTTCAAATTAATTGTTTCAATGCAATCTACGTCGCTATACAGGGTTTCAAACTTAATAAGAATCACACTGTATGTAAGATATACAGGGCCTTTCACTCAAAGTTGGGCCGGCCGCGCGGCGTATGGAGGGTCGGACGAGAACATGGCAACTCACTGAGCTTGGGATTGAGAGAGCGCCCGTACGGATCGCATATAAATAACATTCAGACATAATAACACATAATCGAAGTCACATGTCACAGAAGATGTTGAAAATGTCCTCAACCTGTATCTACACATTTCTGGCATCTTCTAAGGAAATTTTCATTCACACGCATTAGTTCATCTACCGAGATAGCCTCAATTTCTCTCGTGATATTTTGTTTGTGTCCATCTAGAGTGTGAGGGTTTGTTGCATAAACCTCATGTTTCAATTTCTCCTATAAATAAAAATTGAAGCAATAGGCTTTAACACTTAGCAATAAGGCGTTATAAAATTTTGAAACACAATAACAATTAAACAATAACCACGCACTCACGTTATAAACTTATAACACGTGTAACTTAATAGTACATTATGCAACGAGCCTATAATGGCAATAATTAAGACACGAGTATGTTTATAAAACGAGCGTATGCGAATTTTATAATTTCCATACGAGTGCCTTAATTACCATTATAGGCGAGTTGCATACGACTGTTTATGTTCAACGATAATTATTATAACTATTTTATGTTCGAACATAAATATTCATAAATATCTGTCGAGATTTCGCCAGTTTTATGTACTGAAAAGAGCGCATGGGACGCACAGAATACCTTGTATTTGACCATGGCCTCCTCGATTGCCCCACTATGACACTAGGCCAGGCAGTGAAATTTAAATTAGAAGGCCTTGGAATTCAGCGCAGATGCTCACTTAATTGGTCAAACAACTGTTTCTTGAGCTCTGATTGGTGGGAGAAACTGTTTCATAATGAAAAATAGTGTTATAATGACCATCATTATGATAGAGTTTTCTGACATATAATAGTCAGGGTCGAACATAAAATAGGCTATAAACGAAATAACGAAGTCAACTCTACTCGTCAAATCCTGCATCGCAATTGTCTCAGCTCCGTGTTGCAATGTGCTCGTCTGACCTTTGGTTCAATCTTCTACTTGCTGCACTGCACCAGCCGTGGGGCCGGCCTCACTTTGAGTGAAAGACCCTGTATTATGCGTACGAACTACAATGAAAAACAGAGCATATGGCAAACACCATTACCAAGACACTGAAGGAAAGAAAACCATATTACAATCAAGTGAGCGTTCAGATCAGCCAACTTTGAATCCAATCAACAACATTTAATCATTATTCCCAAATCATTGTTAGGCTACCGTATTTATCCTCTGAAGAAGTTGCTGGTTGCAGGGTCCTATTGCTCAAATGGAAGGTGGCAATGCGATTAACTTGCAAACAGGATTTAAACTGTCATCTTATTTTTTTAAATATTGAGGATACACAATTAAACTCTGGGTCTCTCTTGACGAATCTTTGGTGCGAGATGCGCCCGTCTTCTCACGTTGAAAATAGGCTAAATGGGTAGAATGGGTATAAATGTTCACTCACATCAGTTGTTTCTGTTTTTTTTTAATTTTATCTCAGTTTACAGAAAAAGGCCCAGTGAGCCAAAGGCTGGAAAAAAGGTACAGTATAGGGCAAGACAGCATAGAATACATGCGATGAATACAGTAAACATAGTCAATCTTTGCTGGATGAGAATATGTCGAGACAACTAACAAGAATCAATATTGGTATTACATAATTGAATAGTTAAACAGAACAAGATTGTAACTCTTATTTCTTGGCGAACTGAATTTACAACTCTATTTCTATTGATACTCTTGTATGACTTAAAATTCTATTAATACAATCCAAACAAGCTGAGTACAATTAATATTAACATACACCCACATCAATTATTCTTTATTTTATAACATAAACATATTGTAATAATAATAATGTTAATTGGTTTTACGTCCCTTTTAACTACTGTGGCTTTTAAAGACGCCGGGGTGCCAGAATTTTGCCCCGAAAGGACTCTGTAACGTGCCAGTAAATCTACTCACACGGCTCCCTCGCATTTGTACACCCTCAGATGCCAGCTGACTGCGCCAGGATTCGAACCTGCAACCTTGGGTACAGCAGGCGGGAACGCTACCGCTGAGCCACGCAGTCAGACTAAACATATTGTACTTCACTTAAGGGACTCCAGAATGCTGAAAATCTTCAAAATTTCATTTTTAGGTCATATTAAACTACGGACCCTTGGCTTTCTAATGGTGCATTTGTTTTCTATATGGCTCATTTTTAAGACTACTTTCCGGACACCATGCGTTCTCTTAGTAAACCCTCAGTTCTTATTTCTCTCTATATTCTTAGTTTTCGCTCAATTAGACAGAAACAAAAACATTCTTTAAAAAACAAAACATGTGTTGCGGTGTCGGAGCATGCCTCGTCCTAAAACCAAAACTGTCGCCGTTTCCTCAGCTAGCTGTAAAATCCCTGATTCCAGTTTCGTGCTAAAATACATTTCTTGATATAAAAATTCCCCGTTTTCCACAGCTTTACAACATGCAAAGATGAAAGATTTAGAAGTAAAATAAAAAATAATCTTCTTTTCAATAAGCCTGTGTTAAAGAAGGGCGAGAGCATCAAGGAACATCTCTGAAAAAATACAATTAGTTCCTGTTATGCATTTCTCATAAAATGGTAAAAAAATAGTTGAAAATTGACATGCACAGCATTCGGCTCCCCTCAAGTAGAATTGCTGAAACTTGGGGCCCAGTTCCGTGTTTTGGAAACGTTCACAGTTTCACAACTTCTATTGAAGATTAATCTAGCATATGCACGGTTAATCTCCAAATCCAATTCTTGCCACACTGTGCTGTTGAAGCTTACAATCTAGCTCTGGTCAACGTTCCACTTTCAGGGAAATTATATGAAATAATAAACTCATTCATAACCACAAATGCCTTACTCACTATCATAATAGGCTATTTAAGTACGGTAAATACAAAACATATCAGTGCAACAAAATTTAACATTAAAAATCGTTACTACGTAACATTCAATGTGAGCATCACAAAAATATATATATCAACTACCTTAATCTCAATAGGGAGATTATTGAATTCAATAGTAATGCTGGTATTACAAATAAGCAGAAATGAAACAAAAATGCAGCAAGAATCAGAACTGGACAGGATAACGTCACAATTAATATTTTAAGTTTCACAGCATGGCCATCCAGATATTTGCCCGAGGAACTTAATAGAAGTACACCGAGGGTAGATACTCCATAAATTATCATGAGAATATTAACTGATGTAAGGGAATCCCAGCAAAATTGTATACAACAAATGCTCTGAAATATAGATTGACCATATTTTACAGTTCAAGAATATTTTAGTGCTTATCAGATGGACATGGCAGATGGCCATATTTACTCCCACAACCTATGTCTCACTTGCAGTGCCACCTGAGGCATAGGGAAGAATTGATATTAAGAAGATTCGGTAGTTTTTTTTTACTAATAGTACATTATATACAATTTCTAGAGGATGTTGATGTTCGTTGACATATTTTCCCATGCAGGTTTTAAAGGCACTATGTTTCTAACTGGAGGAGCGTGGATTCGACCCATGGAGGTGGATTGGTTTTCATTACTTTGTGATCATCCAAGTTGACCAGAGGATCTTCACGAGTAGAGCCTAGTGTACTTGCTCTATTCACAGTTATCTACTGTTGTAAGGTCATGGGATTATACTTGCCAACTGTTCAATATTATTATACCAATTTATTGCACAAGTTTCGAAATGATTTTCTTGATTGGCGGTGCCTCCTCGTTGCTTTACATTTCTGCTAAAGACGTGTACCCCTATATATAAGATACATACATACGTTATCCTTTGTATCAAGTAGCAACCATAAACAAAATCTGTGCTATGATATTAGTTTTTTGGAAATTCTGCATGCATCAGTTGTAAAATTACTTTCCGATCATGGTAGTGTAGGTATTGATTTAGTGTTACTTCTCCTTATTTTGTAAGTTCACTTTCATTTGCCACTAACCTACTATTTGATATTTCACAATTCATTTTAGAATTTGACGAAACTCCCTCCTACATCCTCACTGCTCGTATGTGCACATGTTCGCCTTTCTAGCCAATAATAGCATTCAGTTCTGTACTTGTCTCCAAAAATCACGACAGAGACGCGCAGCCACACCATGCCTGTATGTACAGTACTGTATATCAGGCTAGGCCGCTTCACCACTGAACATTGGCGTGTGTGGCTGCAAACCTGTAGGGGTTCTAAATGAATCGTTCGTTGACTGTTTGTACTGTCAGGAAAAACAGCTAAACATGGTAACCCCTTACATATATTGTCAGCAATTTGACGTTATTTGGAGCACGACCAATCACAACTCAATAGGAACAGGGCTAGAGGAATGCACTTAGCCCGTAGTCCTATTTGCAATTCACAAAGGCTACTTACATGTGATCACTAGAAAAGGAACTAACCACAAACACGACATTCCTCAACCACGAAAAAGCGTTTAACAGTGTCCTGCATCAATTTATCTGGTAAGTATTGGGCGAACGTGGCGTGCCGAAGTTGCTTATCAACTGGGTCGGGATGCTTATGAGAATACTACAGGGCGCCAGGAAATGTTCTCCGCAGTGCCTACAAGCGTCTGCGAGAGCTAGCATCAGTAGTTACGTTGGCAGTATGACTGTCGTTTGAATCAAAACAAACAAACAGTAAACTTTGTACTCACCACAGCCATTCATAACAGATGCTGGAAGTGCTGATGACACACGCGCTCGCTTATTGCAATACACACCGACGATTTTGACAGCCTACAGCCCACACGTGTGGGATTCACCCTGTCAAGGACACCGTGCTGCCAACTAAACTGCTGATGCTAGCTCTGGCAGAATCCGGCAGTCACTGCGGAGAACATTTCCTGGCGCCCTGTATTTGCGGAGTGAAGCGTGTTTCTTGCCTCATCAAGGCTCAATGCAATCACCGTTGCGACCTACATCAGAGTGTTCCCTGGACGATGATGTATTTTGACATTAACATTTGTAGATTACTGTGTTACGAGAGGCAGATGACCTCGACAACAATCACCACCAAAGAGGAGCTGCGGTGTCGCGTGTAAAGGTGGAGTGATCAATTCAGCCCTCGCTTAAATGTTAAGAAGACCGAATGCCTAGAAACATGTCCTACCACGTTCACCATCAAGATCAATGGTGGAGACTTTGTGAAGAATGGATGTTTGCGATATTCATCATTTTATCTGCAAACGCCCGTGCGGCAGACCGAAGCAACGATGGCAGGACACAATAATCGTAGGCGTGAAAATCACTCGGCTAGACCCCGGTGCAAGTTTGACTAAGTAAAATGTCATTCATAGATTCGGAAAGCGGGCCTCACTTGCGAGAAAACACTACGAGAACGAAAAAGTAGAAATTAACTACCAACAGGCAACATAAAGATTCCAAGAATTGTATTTTTCACGACGTTAATTATGACTAAAGGGGTTTTCAACTACTAGGTTGTATTGTGCCCGATACAAGCCATGTGGATTTAAGGTAGAAAATCAAAATGTAATGGCGCATTCTGGAATCGAACCTCCAACCTTTCAATTTGGCCGCCAATGTTCTACTACCTCAACAAACACAACATGACAATGAGACACCCGTGGACCTATCGCATGCTAACACAATCACTCCATATTTTAGACCGCTGTTGGGCTGATACAAAGAAATGGATTTTCACGCCAGCAATAATTGCCAAAGGGACTTCTAGCTACTAGGTCGTGCAAGTGTTATGCATATAGAATACAAGCCGCAAAGAATTAAATTGCTGCGTTGTCGCAGTCCCCAAACTGAGGAACCAAAATTAAATTGCCATGGCGCGTGCAGAAATCAAACTCCATAATACAACACAGAATGTTTGTTTTAATAAACGCTAGTTCTACATATGCCCCCTAGCCTAGAGAATCAATTGTCGTGACGAGTTAGCTCAATGGATAGAGCATTGCCAACCAAAAACCTACTTTACGTCTATATCAGTCGTGATCACGGGAGCTGCTCTAATGTCTGACTCGGGGCATGGCTCCAGGAAGCAAGTGAATGGGAGCGCGCGCAGGACTGACTGAAGCGGGGGAATAAAACTTACTCTACTCGGTGGAGGGTTTTAGTAAACTCAAACAAACACTTCTCATATCACAATGCCATAACAAATTTAATGTTCACTATAACCAAAGCATTTTTGTTCTGGAGAAGGAGGTGCTGGAACTCACAAGATGTGAATCGAGGATTCTTTGAAATAATATCTATTCATGCACTACGGACTTTAATAACCTTAAAAACCATTTCCAAGCCCAAAACATTTCACCAACTTAACCAGTTTGATTCTTGAACTATTATGCTGATAAGCGATACCTCTCCACATTTAACAGCTCCTTGCACTCCCGTCAAGTTGTGCAGTTCTTAGCTAATATGACAATCGCAAGGCCAACAAACGAATTGCGAAGTTTCCACTAAACAAATTATTCAAGAATTGTAAATAGTTTTTTGTTTATGTTTCTGCGAGAAATAAATCCATGGGAAGGAAAATAAGCAGTGATGGACGAAACAAAGAGGATATAAGGAGTATGCTAGCACTGACAGGGATAGCTTTTCTATGGAGAAGAAATCTGTTGACATCAAATACAGATTTAGGTTTTAAAAAGTCATTTTGGGAAACCTTTTGTCTGGAGAATGGCGCTCTATGAAAGTGAAACTTGGAATGTTAGTGCAGCAGAAAACAGAATAATAAAGCATGTGAAATGTGGGATCACAGAATGATGAAGATTAGATGTGTGGATCGAGTAACAAATGATGAGGCATTAAGACGAGTGGGGGAAAAATAGATGTTTCTGCCAACTGCTAACGAAAAGACGAGATAGATGGGCATGGCACATACTAAGGCACCCAGGGACAGCAAACTCAGTTATTGAAGGAAGGGCCACAAGAACTATAGGGGGTAGGCCAAAGTTAGAATATATTAGACTAAACATTGCCTCGGATGTAGTGTGTGGTTGGTATGTACAGTAGATATGAAACGACTAACTCAGAGCAGGGTGTGGGGGTGGAAAGTTGCATCAAACCTGAGGACTCAGATACACACATATACTGTACATATATATATATAAACAATTTTACAAATATATTACATGGACCTCATTATTAATGCCTTTACACCGGTAAAAGTAATTCAAAATAGGAACATTTTGCAATAAATTGCATATGAGGCGTGAGATATCTGGACAAAGCGGTTTACTTGAATGCAACCTAATTAAAGAGTTAATGGTCCATGTTAAACGTTTCTTGATGTTTAAATGCGGTTGGCATTTTCAAAGATTTGCTCTCAATTGTTTGAAGTGGGTCTTGTCTGACGGTTATATAGGCTGTTGGAATGCTTTGGAGTTAACATGAAACCTGAACGCATTCTGACAGTTCCCTTGTTTTGTTCCCACGTGGCGATGTTATTGATTTACTTAACGAGATTCGTTGGCTGCTGTGGGATCATTCACGTACGTACGAGTACGCTAGTGAGGGAAGCGAAGCGTGACGTGGGTCAAGTTCCTGAAATTCATTCCTAGGAGTGCCTGACAGCTGGATTTCAAATCTTATTCACATAGAGTAACTCCATTTTTCTACTAACATTTTGTGGATGTTTATAAATTTCAATTGCTTCTCTGTATAGTCTGGCGTGGAAGATCTACACACATCAAAAAAAGTTTTGCATCACCTCGGTTCCCAGATCTCCGGCATATAGACGTTGACTGTGTATATTGTATCAAAGATACAGTCCCTTTGACTGTTCATAGATGTCACTAAAACTGCTCAAAGATGTAAACAACCATGCATGAGCAGGGCCTATTAGACGGAGGGGGTACGACAGCCGATCAGTTCCAGTCATTCCACCAGGACGAAGGTACGCTGCTCATGTTGTCTGTAGTTCTACCATGCCTAGAAGGTCAATACCGCAGTTCGATCGCGTCCGCATTGTTACTTTGTGTCAAGAAGGGCTCTCAACAAGGGAAGTTTCCAGGCGTCTCAGAGTGAACCAAAGCGATGTTGTTCGGACATGGAGGAGGTACAGAGATACAGGAACTGTCGATGACAGGCCTCGCTCAGGCCGCCCAAGGGCTACTACTGTAGTGGATGACCGCTACTTACGGATCGCCGCTCGGAGGAACCCTGACAGCAATGCCACCATGTTGAATAATGCGTTTCGTTCAGCCACAGGACGTCGTGTTTCAACTCAAACTGTGCGCAATAGGCTGCATGATGCGCAACTTCACTCCCGACGTCCATGGCGAGGTCCAGCTTTGCAACCCCGACACCATGCAGCGCGGTACAGATGGGCCCAACAACATGCTGAATGGACCCCACAGAATTGGCATCACGTTCTCTTCACCGATGAGTGTCGCATATGCCTTCAACCAGACAATCGTCGGAGACGTGTTTGGAGGCACCCTGGTCAGGCTGAACGTCTTAGACACACTGTCCAGCGAGTGCAGCAAGGTGGTGGTTCCCTGATGTTTTGGGGTGGCATTATGTGGGGCCGACGTACGCCACTGGTGGTCATGGAAGGCTCCGAAACGGCTTTACGATACCTGAATGACATCCTCCGACCCATAGTGCACCCATATCGGCAGAATATTGGAGAGGCATTTGTCTTCATGGACGACAATTCTCGACCTCATCGTGCACATCTTGTGAATGCGTTCCTTCAAGATAACGACATCGCTCGACTACAGTGGCCAGCATGTTCGCCAGACATGAACCCTATCGAACATGCCTGGGATATGTTGAAAAGGGCTGTTTATGGACGTCTTGACCCACCAACCACTCTGAGAGATTTACGCCGAATTGTCGTTGAGGAGTGGGACAATTTGGACCAACAGTGTCTTGATGAACTTGTGGATAGTATGCCACGACGAATACAGGCATGCATCAATGCAAGAGGACGTGCTACTGGGTATTAGAGGTAGTGGTGTGTACTGCAATCTGGACCACAAATGCTGAAAGTCTAGCTGTATGATGGTACAACATGCAATGTGTGGGTCTCATGAGCAATAAAACGAGCTGAAATGTTGTTTGTGTTGATCTCTATTCCCTTTGTATTTAAAGGTTCCGGAACTCTTGGAACCGAGGTGATGCAAAACTTTTTTTGATGTGTGTATGTTCTAGAGAGTATCTCTGTCTTCGAATCGCATTACGTGATCTCTTTCCCATGCATGTACCGCTACAAAAAATGTATGTATCTTTGAAAATGTCAGCCGTACTTGCTGGGCAAACGGCAGGTTTCAAGAAACGTTCAACGAGGCCTTAAAACCCTGAAGCCGTTTTGAATAACGGTATACTTAATGATGACAAGGTCTCAATTACATCATATTTATTGAATGTCAACCTATTCTCATAGCGAATTTATGGCATTCCAAGCGTAATGTCCAGTAGATGGAGATTTGACCCTCTGTCTCTTGGTCAAATGAAGGTGAAGACAGGGGCGAGGGATCTTTATATTTATACTAAAGAGAACAGCGGTGTCCACACGGGATATCCAACTCTCGGTGCATTTACAGTATACAGAGTGATTCTTATTAACGTTTAAAACTCTCTATAGCGACGTAGATGGCATTGAGACAAGTAATTTGATATAGGACACTTGAGGGTCGCAAGTGTCCGGAAATACCTTAGAAGCGAACCACAACTGTTAAACATATGACGTCATCAGGTGACGGCTCAGCTCAAGTGGTCAGGCCCGTGCTCCCTTACGCACACCAAAGCAAACGTTGAATATCATATCACTCTGGTTCCGTGTCTTAATGTCATCAAACAATCTGCTTCCACTTGAAAGAAAAAGAGAGAGAACAAAGAAAGCTGATGGATAGACCCCGGATTTGAACCTCGAACCCACGCGCCCGAGTCGCACACACAGACTCGGAGCCAGAGTGACATGGCATTCAACGTATGCTTATGATGCTTCGAGCGTAGCCGTCACCTGATGACGTCGTATGTTTAACAGTTGTGGTTCACTTTTAAGGTATTTCCGGACACTTGCGACCCTAAGTGTCCTATATCAAATTACTTGTCTCAGTGCCATCTACGTCGCTATAGAGAGTTTTAAACGTTAATAAGAATCACCCTGTATAGAGCTTTGCCTAGCTCCGTGCATAAGGACGAGTTACTATAAGCAGATTCTCTGCTTTGAGAATTAGTAAAACCACCCACAGATCACAACTAAAATATGACCATACATACAGAAGATGCTTATTACCTTATATATCAATATCATATACACTATGATTTACAAACATGCACCCTTTGTTT
Source organism: Meconema thalassinum (assembly GCA_946902985.2). Taxonomy (NCBI): domain Eukaryota; kingdom Metazoa; phylum Arthropoda; class Insecta; order Orthoptera; family Tettigoniidae; genus Meconema; species Meconema thalassinum. The sequence goes on along the minus strand of OX336389.2, from coordinate 169,936,034 downwards.
AGCCTAACAATATCACAGTTCCAAATTATTATCTCAATTTAAAATACAATAAACTCATCCTCAAATCAAATCTTATGAAGTGTTTTTATACATTTCACTGTTTATCGTAACATATCACACACATCACCATTAGTGCATAAATTTGAGCCTAATTTCATTTAGGAAGTTAGTTTCTTTTATTGCATTTACAGTACTTATACTGAAAGTATCATTGTAAAGATAAGGTGCTTTAAATCCTCAAGCAATTGTTTCAGGTAATGTACTAAATGATGATTTAACACAATGTTGACTCCAATGGCAGGAGCCAGAATGGGCAGATCTTCTCAATAGGCCATGATTTAACTTGAAGGTAGTTTATCCCTCCAGCAGGTACATATATATTGGGTGATGAAGGCAACTAAATTAATTAATTACCAGGAACTATAAATGAAGTTACCCTTGTTTCAGGTACTGGTGCAGTGGTTGAATCCCCTTGAATTGTTGATGTACTCCTGAAAACAATAAAGAAAACATTTAGAAAAGACAGAAGTGTGTTGGCCTACGAACACACACCCCCCCCCCCCTTTTTTTTTTCTCATATCAAGGAAAGGATTGAACATACCAATACAACCAACCTATATGCAACAGTACAATAATCCTGCAGCATTACGAACACTTGAAGACATAGCACACATGGCTGTGTTTGATGAGAGGGCCATGGCCTCTTCTCGGCAATTCAAGGTTGGGGGGGGGGGGGGGGGGGGCATTCTAGGTGTAGTTTATCTTAGATTTCCGCTCATGCACTCGCAGACAAATTATGAGAAGTTACTTGTGCGAAGTATCTGGATCCCCACCCCTAGCCCCATTATAGCAAATTTCACAGAACAAACACCTTCATAGACAACACAGAACACACTCCACACACGGGAAACGTAGACAACTTTCTTCAAATTGTCTGTCTGAAAAGAGACGATCAGGTACTAATATCAACTCAAGTTCTGCTTTAACCATGTGGCATGTTACTACAACATTCCGTTGTCAGCCTGGCCTTTCAGTTTGAACTTATTACACCATGGTTGGGACTCACCGACAGCAGTGGCTACGCTGGCTAAAGCGCAGCATTAGGTCATGGGGCCAAGCTCTCTGCTGACTCGGTAGACGCGTGGGTTCGAGCCCCACCGTCGGCCGTCCTTGAAATGGTTTTCCGTAGTTACCCATTTTCAACACCAGGCAAATGCTGGGACGGTACCTTCTGACAGGCCACATCCGCTTCCTTCCACATCCTTGCCCAGTTACATTCACCATCATTCATTTCATCTCTCATTAATTCCTCTCATGCGGTTGGCGTCAGGAAGGGCATCCGGCTATAAAAACCATCGCCACAAAGACTTCCATCGCATCTCATCCCCGACCCCGTTGGAAAACGGGAATAATAAGGGGTAGACATACATACATACATACATACATACATACACCATGGTTGGGACTCACAGCTGGTGAGACGTGCATGACATGAACGTGACCCCCCTCCCCAAGATGGACTCCATTCTCTCCTGCGATTGCGAGAACTTAATCACTCCTGCCACATCTTCCTTGGTCAATTCTTTTCCCCTTCCTTTCTCGTGACATTACGGTATTTTAGATCTAAGGTTCCCAATTCTTCCATCCTCATGGTTCGTCTACTTTTAGCCTATTATTTAACAAGTAGTTCCGTGAAGAACTAACTAGCCTATTTTCATACATTCCACTGCCTTTTCCATTTAAAAACTCTCCCAGCGATTAAAAGGATTTTCTTTCAGATGTACTCGCAGGTTGGGAACCCTTGAGTATCCAAAATGACCGCCACTTGGTCACCATGGCAACCAGTCTTGTTTACAGAGTTTGCCAGTTAGTGCCAAAATTCAAATCTAGGGGAATTTTACGGAAAATCTGGGGGAATTTAGGTATATTTCACACCCACTCGTTGGCAACCCTGTCTGGGAATTCCCTCATAATGTCACGTGGCTAGACCAAGGAGTAATAAGGAGAGACCTTAACGGCCAGGAAGTGATGCCACAAGGTAACACTGCTCTTGTGCTCAAAACATTGCGTTAGGCCATCGCCGTCCACAATTCTCAAGCCGTGTCATAAGGTTTGGCAACTCCGCCCTGCTGTCGTCTGGGAGGCCTAGCGCAAGCACATGGTAATTGCTAACACTACGTAAACACTTAGATTTTGACGCCAAATGTTTCCAAAAATACAACAGAACATAACATCCGCTAAATCTACACACAAATATCACAAATAAAGGATACATATTATCATGCTATGTACTGTCGATTCCCGATAAGGTAATAATTAAAGGCTGTACTGTAGACTACCTCAATGTCCCAATGTCTGAAGTTTCCCTTTATAGCTGCTATGCTCAGAGCCGTCATTGACGCGCTCAAAAAACATTTAAGACTATTCTTACGAACTTAGAGACTGCCACAAGGTAATTCTTCACTTTTTGTCCACACATGCACTCATCATAGTCACAATAGGCCTCCAAGCTTAATGCTGACAGTCTATAGTGCGTCTCTACCTTAAAAGACAGTACGCATTAAATGGAGTGCGCTGATGCCAGATCTGCTGCATATACAAAAGTTCTGCAAGACCGGGCACATGATGTAACATAACTCGTATACAGGCGTGCTTTTACGCAAAACTCGGGAAATTTCCAAAATGTTTGTTTGTTGTATATAACTGTACCTCATGCCTTGAAGCGAAAGACGGTACAATATTTAGATTATGATACACCGAAGCTCAGAGCGCGATTTTAATGCACACATTATAATAATTTATAATTTTCAATTATTCATGAATATGATAAGGCCTTTTTCTCGAATATCATAGGTTATAATAAAGTATAATATGACATAATAATAATAATAATAATAATAATAATAATAATAATATAGGCTACTGTATTGTGGTCCACGTAATTTACCCAATTTTCTGTGGTCAAGTGGGGGTATGCAGCCGAAATTAAATTATTCATTTCTTGTTTCTTGAACGAGACGTTGTTCAATTTTATATAATTCTTCACTTACGCCCATACCATATAGCCTACATTGTCTATTACTAGGCTAGATCTTCGGGAACATTGAGCAACAATATTGCTCGGCGAACCACTTTTCATATACTTCACCTGTCATTTTGTCGTGTGTGTCTACCGTGTTCTTTTTGGCACAGAAACGTTAACTCTGCACCATTAACGAACCCTTGATAATTCCCGGGACGAACAAAGGCAAACTACGGAAACCACTTCGAGGATGGCTGAGGTAGGAACAAGCAAGAACATATTTCTCTGCTGTGATAGCCTACATTGTCTATTACTAGGCTAGATCCTTCGGGAACATTGAGCAACAATATTGCTCGGCGAACCAATTTTCATATACTTCACCTGTCATTTTGTCGTGTGTGTCTACCGTGTTCTTTTTGGCACAGAAACGTTAACTCTGCACCATTAACGAACCCTTGTTAATTCCCGGGACGAACAAAGGCAAACTACGGAAACCACTTCGAGGATGGCTGAGGTAGGAATCTAACCCGCCTCTTCTCAGTTTTGTCTCATGGAGTTGAGTACACCCCGTTCCAGCCCTCAGACCAAAATTACATTTCTTGGCAGAGCCGGGATTCAAACCCGGGCCTCCACAGTGACAGCACAGTGACAGCCAAGAACGCAACGAGGCGGACAATTTATAAAGAACACAAAATCCACTTCATTTCTTAGTTTTACTTCACATCATCACCTACCCTCCTTCAAACGTAGTCGGGGGAGATAGCCTGCGGGCCACGTTAGTAAACAAAGTTCCGGAGCGTCAGCGCTGAGCGGGAGGACTAAGCGAAGTGCTATAACTTATGAATGCTACCTAATATTGAGCTCTGGTTTGTTTTAAAAACTATTTCAGACATTAATAAACATTTATTCTCGCTTAGTCACCAACGTAAAGTCAACAGCAGAAAACTTTCTCGCTAGCTAACTTTTATGTGACACCATCCCAGATTTTTCAAGTAACATTTAAGAAAAAAAAAATCATAACTTTCTTATTATGAAAATAATTACTGCCCTGAGAAGTAGAGTATCTTCTACCAACATCAGGCAATCTGAAAATAAATTCTTGATCTGTTGCGATCATTAGTTCATTATCTATGGCGTGATAAGTTTTATAAGTGCAAAAATATAGATTCGCGCTAAAATATCGTAATTGTGAAAATTGGGCCATGTGTTAATTATGTATGGCTTTTATTTTTACACCATCATAAAGAGCGGGAAATTCTCTATAATATCACGCAAACATTTTCTTAGATTTGTCACTTTCAATTATTGGGAAATGGCAACATCGCCGGGGTAGAAGAGGATGAAGCTAATTGCAGGACATAGGAGTGCGAGTGAGAGGTAAATACTACATTTAATTCCATACTGTCTTTTAAGGTTGAGACGCTCTATAGCAATATTGCTCCACTGGTCACTTAATTTAAAAATAGGTAGCTTTCTAATGAATTCTACCTAAAGGCACTTGCCAACTGAGTACTGGAATACATTATACATGAAGATATATACCAAAACTAAATTTTAGGCACTGAAAGTCCACCTCGCTGTAGTGATATAACCAGTTATTTTATAGTGCTGCCATAATTTGACTTACAGTCAGGCACACAACACTTCCTAGGCATCTGAAAGAGTTTAATGACATATTAGTGAAGAATTTGTTGGTTAAATTCATTAGTAGGTATTGGTTACACGTGCAACTTAATACGGGGAATACTCACTTCTACAACTTTCGGCAGGTCTGATTTACCACGAGGAATTTCACGGGTATTGACATAGTTAGTACGAACTGCTTTTAGATGCTGTCATATCAAAATAAACGATATTTATGAATAAAACTTAGCATGTGGTCTTACGTGTCTATAGAACTTAAGGACTCTACTAAACGTTGCCAATTCTACCAACAGCACGGCTTTAGAATTATAGACGGCGATGGTTAGGCTCATAAGAATAGCATGGGATGGTGTGACATATGTTCTAAAAATGGTGATTTTTCGCATGTGGGTCGAAATGTCGACGTATGGGGTATATGGTTGCACAAACAGAACTCCCACCTGCCAAAATGAATCTCATTTCACAAGTAAATACACTTTATTTGCAATTTATTGTGTTAAGTTTTCATCCTTAGAGTAGCCACCCTACTGTTCTAGTATCATTCGTTAAATGTTCAAATAGTTGCATGTGTGTTCACGAATATAAGTATTTTGATTGTTAGGTATTAACTACGGATATTTTCCTTCGTTTGTTACTGGAAATAGTTTATGCTTGTCAATTAATGAACGGTATTAACCTAATTACCCCCAATCTATTTTAACGTGGTTTGAGCTCTAGATTTATTGCTCGTGGGTGTTAAAATAATGATATGCCATTATTTGACTATTTTAGCGTGTTAATCTCAAACCTCGGTCTTGGTCTTGTTTATTATGTTACCGATACTGAACTGGCCTATTTTTTAAATATCGTGCAATAAAAACAATAAAGCCACCATCCACTCAGTTCACATGCCTTAATATTTTAATTTTATTTAATTTATTGAATACACATTCGTGAATATAATGGCAGGCCTACTGGTATCTCAGTAATTATTTGCCTAATACAGACCGTCCGCAAAGTCTCTCCGCAGCGGCGAGCCACGCGGGTCTCGCCTAGCGGGACGTGTTAGGTAGGCAGCACATTCATGTCGCTGTATACGCAAAGTCTCAGCGCAGTGGATGGCATAAGCATGCACTTGTTCCGTGTTGACCTTCAACTGGAGAGATAGGGTGGAGAATACCGGTTCATTATTGCCGACAGTGAGTGGCTGTGCGTGACAGTGTTGACGCTGTAAGTTGTGTTTTTGTCAAGTTCTTGTGTAAGCTGAGTCTAGTGGGAATACTTAATACTGAAGAGCGTGTGTTTTTAGTGGAAGAGGTTTTCCGTGCTGGTGGAAACTTTACGGAGCATAGTGTGATAGTGGTGAGTACCGTATATTGCATTACTTAATTTAATGGAATTGTTTTCCTTGTAACAGCATAACATTAATGTACTGCCAACCCAACACGTCCCGCAAAGCGAGACACGCGCTGCGGAGAGACTTTGCGGACACACTGTATTTGGTATAAGTTAAGAATACAGTGGTGGGTGTCTGGTTGCCTGAAATCCCACAATAACTACAGGCTATAAAAACTGGATACCGATATAATACATGGGTTGGTTTTTTAGTTTTGGCACCTTAGTTATAACTGGATTAATAACTCACTTAGATGGTTCCAAGTTTCAAGGCCCTCGATGTAGTCCCCACCGTTGCGTACAACGTGTTCCCAGCGATGTGGAAGTCGTTGGATCCCGTTGGCACTGCCCAATCTATTGATGGTACGAAGAGAGCACTCGGCAGCCTGCTTAACGTCTTCAATGGTACGGAAGCGCTCCCCGCGCATTGTCATCTTCATCTTCGGGATGAGATCGTACTCGCAGGGACTGATGTCGAGAGAATATGGGGGGGGGGGGGGTGATAGAGGACCTCCCAGCCCCAGCAATCCAACAATGCCGACACAACGCCTGCTGTGTGTGCCCTAGCATTGTCATGCAGAACAATGGGCGGTGTAACCATGCGGTGGCACCGTTTCCTACTCAGAGCTCCTCGGAGATGGTCTTGCAGAAACGAACAATAGTACGCCGCATTAACGGTTTGCCCTCTGGGAACAGTATGGTGAATGATCACATCATCCCAATCATAGGCAAGAATGAACATTACCTTCACATTGGTGGGGGTTGGTCGAACTGTTTGTTTCCGTGGTGATTCGTGGTGCCACCACTCGTTCGATTGGCGTTTTAACTGTGGCTCATAAGATCTGGCCCACGTCTCGTCAATGGTTATGATACGCCGTAAGAAGGCCTCTCCTTCGCGCGCATAACGCTGCAAGTGCATACGACAAGCGTCATATCGCAGCCATTTGTGCATGTCGGTTAAGTCATGCGGAACCCATTTGGACGCAATCTTCCTCGTTTTCAGTAAGTCCTTCAGGATGTGGAGGACAGTTGAATGCGCCAGTCCGGTATCTTGCTCTAATTGACGAACCGTTACGTTCCGATCCACCTCTACTAACGCGGACACCATCTGTACATTGTCATCACTTACTGGTGGGTGACCAGATCGAGGCATGTGCTCCACACGTTCGCGCCCATCTCGAAAGGCTGCAACCCATCTAGCTACCGTTCTGAACGGTAACGCAGCTACACCGCACGCTTCCTGCAATCCTCGGTGACACTGTTTAGCACTGCGACCCCTAGCACACTATCCACGTTCTCTGCTCCTGCTTGGAAAACATTGCGACTGTCTTTCGCGAGCGCTGGTCTCACACAACTCATCTAACAGGCGCGACTGCGCACGAGCGGTGGTGAGGACGGGTGAGTTCATGCGCTCTGAGGGAGGGGATGCAGGGCAGCAACCGTCGGTAAAAGTGGCAGCGCCCAACATTGTTGTAACTTGGCACTGAAGCATTGGTGCCAAAACTAAAAAACCAACCCATGTACATTCATTTCCCAAGTGCTATACTATATTTCAGATCGGTGTATTTCTCTAGTTTATGTTGTAAAATTAAACGTTTTACGGCAGTTAACATGATTTTCGAGTGGGACGAAAAGTATTGAGACTGCCTTACACTTCACGCTAGCCAGCAAAGATCAACAAATATTCCTTGATTTCCGTCGTCATATACCTTATAACTTCGTACTATACCTGCTCACGATTCTTTTACTGGTAATCATAGTTGAATCCCACTAATAAATACTGTTAGTCTACGGTAGGCTCCATTTAACGCTGGAGCCGGGCAAGTATGGGAGCGTGGTCAGTGCTTCAACTCTCCACATGCTATAGCGCTGACAGGGCGTCTCCTTATTACTCCTTTGGCTAGATATAACAGCCATCTTGCCCATAAGCGCTTGCGCTACAGGCTTTCGCCATCATGCCCATTAGCGTTTTGCTCTAGAACACCCCCATACACAGGGTCTTTCATATAAAGTACGAACGGTGAGCGGCGGCTTTGTTTTCCGCTGCAGCAGTGGCCTTAATCAAGCGTGTGGCGTGCCATGGCCCCCTGCTGCAGTATTGAAAGCGCGCGCATAGTATATAATGTACTCGACCTTGCAATAAACGTGCAGGTGTTCAGTCGCCAGTCTGAACCTTAGATGTTAACATGAGAAAGTTATCATTACAACATCGTATTTTTGTATGTAAAACTTATTTTAAGTACGAGTCGGCTCGGTGGGTACGTGATGCATTTGTTCAGTAATAAAATAAAAGATCAGAAACATTACAGTGGCAGAACTCACTCGCGTCAGCCAGAAAGTGGTTACCACAGACAATGCCTGTATAACCCAGGAAGGACGACACTTACAGCATCTTTTATAAGGTAATATTTCATACAGGATTGTACACACGCTTCAAGCAGGGGGCCGTGGCGCGCCACAAGCTCGGCCAAGGCCACCACAGCAGCGGATAACAATACTGCCGCTTGCCGTTCTTACCTTATATGAAAGACCCTGTATACTATTAAGAGTGGTAGAGAATCCCTCTTCCGATGCATACAATTCAAAAGTGGGTCAGAAGCTCTATAGCCTTCCCACTCAGCCCCTCAATGTATAAGAAAGTCTGTAATTAATCCATGTATTTATTTTACAGGTTAGCAGGTGTGAGTACATGCGTTTTACTCCACGCCCAAATACACAGGGCACGTTAATGAGTCGAGCGGCTGAAAAGCAATTATTTTACTAGACTTGTGAATACGGGCGTGATGTTGTAGTGACCGAAGCTGCTTGCCTCCCACACCAAGGTAACATAAGGTGAGTTCCAGTGAGCACGAAAACTGCGAGTAGCTGTTGTACGGAAGACAATCAGATAAGTAGTTAGCCTAAAATTTTATAGTTTAACCATAGTTTACAACCATATAATCTCTCTAAAGTACAATCTACGGATAGCTATCACCATTTAGCATTTCACCTAACATATATACTGCATTTAGCATACACTGACAGTTGCAGTACCAATACTGCAACTAAATAATTGTACATATTGTAAATATTTTCACCTGTATTTCAAACATAGATTTTGTAGCCTAAGTGTAATGGATCTGATGATGATCGCTTGACGATCGAAACTGGTCATCCTAGTGTTTTATTAATCTCATGTAATTTATTTCAGGATTAGGGCATAACCCATCTCTTTTGGGTACATTCGTGTTGACCGACTGAAAAGCACTAAACTCTTGTTTACTAAGGCAACACTGAAAATATGGCTTCAAACACCACAATGTTGTTCAACAATATAAATGTTGACACCAAAATTAAAACATTTTGTCGGGAATTGTAATTACATACATTGTCCACGTAGTGAGTCTGGCACAACAGGAACGATGCGTTCAGCATTTTCATTTTATTTAAATAATATACTTAAATATCCATAATGATTTTAAAATTAAAATACAAGTCATAAACGTACCCTTCCATCCTGAACTGTAAAAGACTTTCTGGAAATCTTAAATAATTTCAATAAGGTTTAAGCTGAATGGTAAAGTACAGATCTCTCTCTCTCTCTCTCTCTCTCTCTCTCTCTTAATTCCCTACAATTGATCTCGCAAATTTGATTCTGCTCCCTGCAATGTTAGAATTAGGACGTTTGCTATGTAAATATCCACTTCTTAGATAACAATTCCTACAGTCTAAAAAAGTTGTAATGATAACAGAGTTAGCAGAAGAGAATAAAAGTTAGGTTTCCCTTCCGAACTACAGACCAGAGGTATCCATACAGCTTGCAGCGATGGTGAGGGAAGACTATAAAATGTCCGTCTCGCGTCTCACTCCCTCCCACACTACCTTCGCTGTGTTGTGGTTGATCGGTCGAACGTCAAACAGTATTCAATATAGTGTACACCATCTGTCTGAAATGTTCGGTGAATGGGTTTATATTACGAACGGATTGTTGGCTTACCTGAAACAGCCGTTACTATCCTTCGAAGTAATCCCAGTGGATGGTTATGCACTTCTTAGGACGGCTGCACAAGTCCTTCCTTGAAACTCCTGGCATAGTCTTCCTGAGGGATAGCCTTCAGTTGGGTCGTCACATTACGTTGGATGTCCGAAATGTCCGAAAACCTCTGGCCCTTCAGGGCTTTTCGGCGACCCTGTACCCCGATACTCCATACTTTGACGCTTCCCTTCGAGGTCGTACCTCAGGCACCAGGTCTCGTCACCTGTGACGATGGTTTTCAGGACCATTCCATTCCACGGAACATTCACCCTTCTCACTGCCACCCGTTGAACAGGTGTGAACGTTAGGTTGCATAAATTCACCCTTCTAATTGCCGCCCGTCTCTCAGGTGCGCAAGGCACATTGCATAAATTCACGCTTCTCTCTTCCTTACAATTTAGAGTTTTGACGACCCGAACTGAAGGCTATTCCTAAAGAGGACTATGCCAGGAGTTTCCAGGACTTGTACAGCTGTTCTAAGAAGTGCATAACCATCCACGGGGATTACTTCGAAGGATAGTAAGTAACTGCAGTTTCAGGTAAGCCAACAATCCGTTCGTAATATAGACTCATTCACTGAACTTTTCAGACAGAGGGTGTAAATGTGATAACAAATTGAAACAAAACGAAAACAAGGGGGGAAAATAATGTGACCGAAATTGCAAAGCCTTAAATGAGTTCCATGATACATTATCAGTATTTCTGACTTTTTAATGCTAAGCACGTAATCTTCAAGTACCGGTACGCGGAGAAACTCGCGAAACACAATGCAGAAGTGTCGGACAACCAGCAACTTGAACGAACAGGTTTCCCTGTCGCAGCGCCATCAGTCAGGGCAGTGTTTTTTTTTTTTTTTTTTTTTAAGCGTATGACTTTTAGTGCCGGGAGTGTCCGAGGACATGTTCGGCTCGCCAGCGTTTGTAGCTGCTTCTATGCGGACACCCAAGGTGTGAGCTACAAGTACCGTCGCGTATGGAGTGTTGTCTGGGGGTGGAAAGTTTGAATGTAAGGACGAAGAGTTGGAAGGTAGCGGCTGTGGCCTATAGTTAGGGACCAATCCCGGCATTTGCCTGGAAGGAATGGGAAACCACAGAAGACCATCTTCAAGGTTGTCGGCAGGGGGATTAGAAACCTCCTCGCCTCCCGGATGCGAGCGACTGCCTGCAGCCACGCCGTAACGATCACGGCTAACTCACCCGGTAGTCAGGGCAGGTAACCCAGCCTGCCAACGTACGGCGTGCAACGCAACATAGCTAGCACGCCGAGCGTGCAAAGGTTGGACGCCTCTGCTACAGACTATAGTATACCTATGAATGCCCTTCGTACAATGTAAATTTGTTCTGTCGTTGTACACTCCGAATAATTGTATTCTTGATTCAAAGATAACGAGATGGCTTGCAGTCTAACTAGATGTTTTTTCTGGCTTGCTAAAAACTCGAAGTCCTCCCATCAGGAAACATTTACACCACTTACCAACTCCTCTATGATGTCACACTGGTTCGGGATGCGTACCGTTGGCAGGCACCTCCCACGACCGATAAGCTGCCTTCACCGTGACAGGGAGAAAATAAGGAGGGATTTAAAGTAAATTGCCTGGCTTTCACTGATGACTTTACTATACTATCGAAAAGTTGCAATGGAATATCGGATCTCAGAAATCGAGAGAGCATATGGGTTGACAAAAACATCTACAGCACAATGACAATTGCTTATCCTGGAATGCAAAAAATAAAACACTTTAACACCATGATCAAAACAGAATGTGTGTGTACCAGTGAATGTCTGTCCATGAACTACTGTATAAGCTGGAGAAGCTAAAGGTCTTCATTAATTTTTAGTCAGAAATTTGTGTGATTCTTCAGGTTAAGCTTCTTATACAAGACTATTTTATTAGCCATTTGTGGCAACTGCTTAAGTATGTCCAGCTATATCTATATGATTTAGTAATATGCATGGCCACCATCTTGAAAATATTAAGTTGAATGCCTTGGACCTTCAGCAATTTGGAGCTATTGCTCGATACTACCTGCTTGCCAAGTTTCAAAATTACGATTTTTAGATGGCAAAATGTTGATTTTAAAATTGTACACATATTTAAGATGGCGATTGTGCATAATACTTAAAGTGATAGTATTATGACTGTGCAAATTACGTCTCTCGTTAAAGACTCCTCTTTCATAAAATACTGTAGTCAATGCTTAATTTTACCGTGCTTCATCTACTCTTATTTTTAATGATACGCGTGGCTGAATTTATCAAGTCGAGATTCTTGTGCCTTCGGCAAAGTAAAGTATGATACAATCTTCTCGCCAAGTTTCGAAATTGCGAGTTTATTAGGTGAAGAATTATTGATATACATATTGTAGGCCAATACATTATATTCAAAATGGCGTATGTACTCGTACATGATATTCATAGAAGTAGTTTTGTGACTCGTTCATGTGACGCCTCTTATACAAGACTCCTCTTTCCCAAATAATTTGGTCATTGCTCAATTATGTCGTGCTATATCTATTTTTGCCTATTTTCATTTTATGAAAAATTCGGCTTATGAGATCACCTTTTGTCCGTGGGTGTGTATGTGTGTGCGTATGTGTGTGCGTATGTGTGTGTGTGGTGTGTGCCCCCCCCCCCTAATAACTTCTGAACGGCTGGAGCGATTTCAATGAAACATCATGAGGTCATAGCACTATTTCGGACGACCCCGGCCGTGCCCTTCAAATTTTATTACGTCTCACCAATCCAACATGGCGGCAGTGCGAAATATTTCACCAGCATTTAATATCTCCGAAACTATTACCAATACCACCCTGGAACTTTGTACGGTGATAAAGGGCACTAATAGAAGTTCAACTATGAGACTTTCAAAAACCTGGTAACTACAAAACCAACATGGCGGCCAAGGGAAGTTGAAGCTTTTAAACATACGTTTCTCGCGATTTAACCATCCAAACGCAATGAAACATGGTACAGCAAATGTTTATATAAATTTCAATGCACTGGCTTCTAATTTAGTTCAATTGTTTACATAACCTCAAGATGGCGGCTGTGCGAAATATTTCACCGGCATTCTATATCTCCGAAACTATTACCGATATCGACCTGAAATTTTGTACGGTGATAAAGGGCATTACTACAAGTTAATCTATGTAACTTTCAAAAACCTCCAAAGTACAAAACGAACATGACGGCCAAGCGATGTTGGAACATTTTAATAGACATTTCTCGCGATTTAACCATCTGAGCGCAGTGAAATTTGATACAGTAAATATTTATACACATTCTAATGCACTGGCATCTAATTTAGTTCAATTGTTTACATAACCTTAAGATGGCGGCTGTGCGCAAGTTAAAAATTACGTTTTTATTTCTTGTGTCGTAATCATGCGATCGAAGTGAAAGTTTGAATAATGAAGCTACGCAATAATTTTCCTTTAATGGTACATAACTCTATGGCCTATACATATAACAATCCAAACTGGCGACCATCCCAAATATTTAGACGGTTCTCAGTATCTACGAATCTGTTACAGCAATCAAACTGAATTTTTTTATGTTCATAAAGTCTATGAACATAAGTTCACCTATAGGACTTTCAATAACCTGGTGAGCACAAATCCAACTTGGCGGCGACGCGAAGTATAAATATTTAAATGGACGTTTCTCGCGATTTAACCATCCGAGTGCAGTGGAAATTTGTACGGTAAATGCTTATACAAATGTTAATCCACTGGTATCTAATTTAATCAATTATTGTTTTCATAACCACAAGATGGCAGCTGAGCGAAATTTTAAAATCTCGTTTTTACTTCTTGTGTCCTAATCATGCGATTGAAGTTAGAATAACACACCTGTACAATAATCTTCATGTAAAGTACATAAATAAAAAGTCAACATGGCGACCATCTGAAATATTCAGATGGTTCTCAATATCTACGAATCTATTACAAGAATCAAACTGAAATGTTGTATGTTGATAGAGGCAATTAACATGAGTATGATATATGAAAATAGGCTGTATAGTTCTTCACGGAACTACTTATTAAGTTTAATCTTGAGTATATCAAGCCGAGGGACAAGGGCTTTCGACAGCGTTAACCCCCTTGCATGATACCACCTCCTTGCCACGTTTCGATAGTGCATGTTTATTACATAGTAAATTATTGCTTTTAAAAACTTATTTTATATATTCAAGTTGATGAATTTGCGTACTAATCAAAATAATGATTTTTCAAAACCACTTTTCTGTATCAATGCATTCAATGCATGGTTTAGAGGCTATACAGCTTAGTATCAAAATTCAAAATTGCGTCTGATTTGCTGTCGGCAGCAACGGCGTACTTTAATATACGAGGCACGTCCAGAAAGTAAGCTCCGTTTGGTAATAAAATTGAATTGTGTACAGATACAGAACAATTATTTATTGCACAACATTCTACACCTCATAAACTACTTTTCCACATAACTGCCGAAATTTTGCACGCATTTGTCATAGCGTGGCTTAACTTTTTGGATACCTTCTTCATAGAAGTTTGCCGCAGACCCGTAAACGATAGTGAAGACTCCCCTGTAAGATATACTACTGTTTGGCCATCACTGTTAGGCAAATTGCGTATGTGGTCAGGAGAACTCCTAAACATACGCAGTTCTCCTGGTAAGCACGCAATTTGCCTAACAGTAGTGACCAAACAGTAGGATATCTTAAGGGGAGTCTTCACTCTCGTTTACGGGTCGGCGGCAAACTTCTATGAAGAGGTATCCAAAAACTTGTGCCACGCTATGACAAATGCCTGCAAAAGTTCGGCAGTTATGTGAAAAGGTAGTTTAAGAGGTGTAGAATGTTGTGCAATAAATATTTTTTCTGTATCTGTACACAATTTAATTTAATTACCAAACGGAGCTTACTTTCTGGACGTGCCTCGTATAAAAAGTCAAATGACCCCAAAAAGGACTTTGTGCGTATCAGTTTTGATAGAATTCCGTCCAGGCGTTAAAAAGTTATAAGGGGGCATACAGACACACGCACACACACACACACACACACACACACACACACACACATAAACCATGATTGATCTCATAATCCTATCATGACGTCATTTTTTAATGTTTATGCATTGCTTTTTTGCAGTACTTCTTATTGAATATGAATGGAAAGATGTTGCTTCAATGCCTAAAATCTTAAAAATACGGTACTATGACATGGGTATTTGTCTATAATAACATAGTAATTGAAGAGCTCCCTGGAATAATGTTAATAAAATGTTGAGAAATGAGGAAATACTGTGGAAACATCAAAGTTATATATTTTAAAGCAACATTGTTATCAGCATAGGGACAATTTGAACACAAATATATGCTAATCTACACAAAATAAATGTAAAACAAAGAAATTGAAACATCGCTTTGACAAAATGTGGCGCTTCCAACGTTATTCCAAGGGCTCTTCAATTACATTATGAAAACAATGTTAAACAGTTGCGATATTTAAATAATTCTAGCACAAAACATAATTCAGTTTCTAAGAAGGAGAATTCTCTGTCCATAATATGTTGTCCATTTTCGTAGTCAAGGGTTACATTAATGCATATTGGAGAGTGTTAAATCTGCTTTCGTCTAATTATTTAATACACAGAGAAATACCAAAGGAATGAAACATTTACAATAATTTTTAAGTACAAAAGGAAGACAATCGTTTATCACAGACCGGACATCAGTCCTTTATTCTCGATGAATTGTCATCATGGCCCATTCAGGCATGTCTCGCCAAGTTGTATTCGTTAAATATGTCTTGATTCTCTAATGGGTGCAGAAATTGTTCTAGCTCGTGGCCATTGTTACTGGTAGTTTTGCCAAGAGTTGTAGCAACCCAAAAGCACTGCGATATACAGGGCGTAACTTAATATGTGGGAAAGCTCCGGGGATTCGATAGAGAACCTGACAACAAGCAAAATGTTTCCTATAAACATATAGTGTATGTGCCTTCGTTGCCGTATTACAATCATTGTTTGTGGTGTGCATAACACAGACGGTGGCACGTTGCTAGTTGGTCATTTGTGGAGAGCACACAGGCCACTTGTACGTTT
The DNA here is from genome assembly GCA_946902985.2 of Meconema thalassinum. Taxonomy (NCBI): domain Eukaryota; kingdom Metazoa; phylum Arthropoda; class Insecta; order Orthoptera; family Tettigoniidae; genus Meconema; species Meconema thalassinum. Next base: position 169,919,893 of record OX336389.2, on the reverse strand, counting down.
CATCGCTATTCAAGTCTGTGTGCATTTGCTTTGCATTGAGAAACCGACACCGTGGCCTGCTCGTTCTCCTGATCTCAACCCGTTAGACTTCTACTTATGGGGTCATTTAAAGGCCATTGTGTATACCACACCTATTCATAACTTGGACATGCTGCGTCAGCGAATAGAGCAAGGATGCCAACAGATACGACAGACGCCGGGAATATGGGAGCGTGTGTGACAGTCAATGATGCGGCTCATAGACGCCTGCATTACAGTTCGTGGTAGCCATTTTGAGCACCTTCTGTAGAGAACTGTAAGTAGTAACGTACACTTTATCAACACAAATGACCAACCTGCATAGTGAAGCGGTGTGTGTTATGCACACCACTTACAATGCTTGTAACAAGGCAACGAACGCACATACACCGTATGTTTACAACTGGACACATTTTGCTTGTTGTCAGGTCCTCTATCGAATCCCCGGAGCTTTCCCACATATTTAGTTACACCCTGTATATGATGGGCATACACAAAGCTTCCCATTCACTTCGTGGCTACTGCTTCAATCTACTCAGAAAGAATTTAAACTCAGCCTTTATCATTATTAAACCGACGACTGATCTGAAGCATAAAATACATCCAGTTTCTTAAATCTACCAGTGACACCTATGTTTTTAATTGTCTGAGGTAGAAAAACACTTGAAACTGTTACTGTAAATTAGTTCCCAGTGTCCAGAACCGTTCCTGCAATGAACAAATGAAGGCAACCTGAATGGGTATAAACACAGACACTTTGTAGTAACATTTTATATCATCACCGGTATCCTGATTTGCGTGATGTGCTGTTTGGTAGAAATGCGTGGTTGCTTGATTTTAACTCCGCTGAACGACGCTAATTCCTTGGCTTCTAGGAGAAGCCGACTGAAAGTATCATTGACATTTTCTTTCATTGACAGCAATTCTGCAAAATATCCAACAACTTGACAAAGACTATTCTTACTCCCCATGTAAGTGCAGAGATCCTGAAAGGACTGCCTCGTGCATAGGCCTTACCCACACCTCCTAAAAACGTATAAAATGTAGGAAGGCTAGCTACAGGCCTCTAACTAAAAATAACTGTTCTACCAAATTTAATTTAATTCTGAAACTTAACAACAAATGACTCTAATAATAAAGCACAACATAAAAATTGGCCCTAAAAATCAAGCCTAGCATTGATCAAATATGTACAGTTCCACATTACCCAACAATTATATCCTTCCGCTGCTCTCCTGCTGTTGGCAGAGAGTCGCCAATTCCTTTCCGCCAATACGATACAGCGGAACTCGGCTGCAGACATCAAACGATGATTGTAGACGCATCAGTACAGCAGTACCGACCCAGTCTTTTTCCAAGACGCACTCACGCAAAGCACAGTAATGAGTATTCCGGGCTAACAACCAAACTCACACACAACACCTTACCAGTACAAATAACAGTTCTGAATAATTAAGTCCTCCGGCCTAACAGCCATGGAAACACGTAGCACTTCCATGTACAGAAAACAATTCTGTGTAATTAAATTCCGGCTAGACAGCTATACTCACAAGTAGCACACGGATACTCAATAATTAAGCCATCTGGCCCAACAGCCATTCACTCACTTAGCACCAGGGACGTATAACACGGAGGAGGGGAGGGGGGGGGGCATTGCTCCCTGCACCAAGTTTTTAGCTGCAGGACACATTTTTAAGTACCCTTAAAAAGTAAAAGTAAAGTAACCTGAAATGATTCTATAAATGATTTAATAATACGTTAGGCGGAAAATCGGAAAAGCCATCTTGCCTTGCTTAGTCCTAATTTCTTTATTCTACCGAACAAACAGTATGTTTTTACCCCCTCCCTCGTTTTCCACCGAGGTGCCGAGGCGCTTTGTGCATTGTCCCCTTACGCGACGATCCGAAAAGGTGCATTTTCGAACTATTATTTGCGAGCCCCGGTTTAAAACTGAGGTAAGGCACTGTGACACACCACACTAAGTCATTACTCCTGCCGGGAAACAACAGCGCGCGCGCCAATTTATTTTATTTTTATTTTTTTGATGTGTAACATCTTTCCGCTCGGTTGCTGGATAGTTTTGTAGGAGTGATTTTGAAAATTGGGGACGGAAGTGGATCGGAACGATCGAGCTGGCAGTGGTGGATCAAACGGAAGTATGCACTGCCCTCTCGATTGATCAAACGGAAGTGTACTAGCTGGCAGTGGTGGACAACGGAAGTATGCACTGCCCGTTCGATCGATCAAACGGAAGTGCTAGCTGGCAGTGGTGGACAACGGAAGTATGCACTACCCGCTCGATCGATCGAATGGAAGTGTGCCCTGGCTGGCAGTGGTGGATCGAACGGAAGTATAAGACGCACTGCCAACTCGATCGATCGATCCAGCTGGCACTGGTAAGAGAAACAATCAGCGCGCGGTGTCGAAAATTGATACCATGACGCACTCTCGGCCATGTGGAATGTATATGACATACTGAACGGAAAACGCTCATGCGAACTCTGGTGTCAAGTGATTTAAACAAATGACATGGTACATGTTCGAAGTCTTCGTATCAATATTTAAATGGAAAAACGCCTTAATATCAAACATTGTAAGTAGTCGGCATTGCATTGGCATAAGGCATTTTAAACTCAATGTCACTCAGGAACATTATCGAAACAAGCAAAATATAAATGAAACTTAATTCCGTAATGCAGTATTATTGGAACGTGGAAATAAGTCACCATCTTGTGCACAATATTTGCGTAGTCGAAATAGCTGCGGGGTTATTGCGTATGGCTGTGAATCTCGAGATCTTGGGTTCGAATCCTGGGAGGGGTAGATATTTTTGCTACCAGATTATCATTTTAAACGATATTTATCATATCAATATGACTCATTTTAACAGAATCCATATGAGTTGGTCTGTGAATCAAGAGGACCTGTTTATAAGGAATTTAAGGTTATGGGCGGTGTCGCGTCTATTAATCTACTTGATCCATATCGTATTCTTTATTTAGGCTAGTGCTGGTGGAAGCTACAAATCATCTAATAAAATGAGTTCCGTATTATAAACTACAATATCTGTAAAACACTCCCTTTTACAATAGATTAATATTTGTGCCAATAATACTATAAAATACCGGTGTATCAACAAATTCACGTGAGGTTTCTTCTGTCAGATGTTACACATCATATGCGACTACTGTAAGGCTCGTTTTTTTTTTTTTTTTTTTTTTAACAAACAAGGTAAAATAACACGACTCTTCCTTCGTGCATCTCGCGCATGCGCCGACAGAGTTCGAAAAGCAGTGATGCACGTGACGACGTCAGAAGTTTGACATTTGGTGCTAGGTTTGTGTCTTGTTTACCCAAATCAGGTGTTTCATCAGTTTCTGTCTAAACTTTATTGATTACCTCGTTATACATTTGTGAAGATTGTACTTTGTCACTGTGATGACCGTGTGAAGATGAGCAAAAAGGTGAAATTGAAAAGAGCGGGGTCAGCATGGTTAGCTGCCGCCCCGGAGGTCCTGGGTTCGATTCCCGGCTCTGCCACGAAATTTGAAAAGTGGTCTGAGGACTGGAACGGCGTCTCCTCAGCCTCGGGTGTTCCAAATGAGTAGAGGGGGTTCGATTCCCACCTCAGCCATCCTCGAAGTGGTTTTCCGTGGTTTCCCACTTCGTCTTCGGGCAAATGCCGGGATGGTACTGCACCCGTATCCACGTGATCTTACCTGGTGAAATCCGAAGAAAATGCAGGATCGTAGAATCTGGAAGCCCCGGCTGAAAATAACCCCCAAGACACCACCACCAAGGATAGACCATGGATAGGAATACCACAAAAATTAAAAAGAATGTGATGAGAAGATGCCAGTGGTCTATAAAAAAATGAAAAATAGCCCAAAGTGAGCTACCAAGACTCTTAAAGATAATTAAATTAATCTAATCTCGGGCGCGTTAAAAAGCATCCTAGCTAATGACCCACTGGTTCTCGAAGCACATTCTAATTCGAATAGAAATCACTAAGTCATTCGTATGAATTTTTAAAATTTAACAAAAGTTTATTAACTGAAACCGCAGTGTCGTGAAGTAGAAACTCCACTGAAGAAAAGTTTATAATCTTATACCTCTGTCGAAGCATGAAAAATGTTTAAGTAACAACCGCCTTAATTAGGCCACACAAACTGCCTATCGTCTCATCATTATTAACGAAGTTCCACAAAAAAAATTTACACACAAAATATTCTGTTATGATCGTAAACCCTTTTTGACATATTTATAAAAAAATATTCTATTCAATCGTAGCAATTAATATATACATATTTTACATAATTACATTTTATTTCTGAGATTTAGTTGCGCCTAGAATTATTCATCACGTTAATTTCATGTATTCATATAAACTTATTTGGTTTCAATTTTCAAGTCCGTGCCGTCCTAAATGACAAACAATTAAGCTAATCGGACGTCGTATTGTTAATAATATTGATTATATTTCATTTCACTTTCTCACAGATATTAGATTCTCTATCACTCAATATTTTAGTTATAAATAGCTCAAGTTTATACAAGTATTAATATTACAGTCTTTCCAATTAAACTCTATTCTAAAAACAATTATTACTAAAACTTAACAAATATTAACGATGTTGTTACAATACTTGGTTTCTTAAATGTTGGATTCAAAATTGTACATTAGCTTTCCACTAGCTAAAATCGTGACTCAATTTCACGTTCAAAATAATACACCGTAGTGCACTCAGCAATAGCTTCAAATTAGCCAAGAGTTCAAGTGTCGAGAATAATCTTTATCAGAACAGTGATAAAATATTGTATTCACAAGTCTAATTAACTATGTGAGAATTCAAAGTCTGTCATCTCGATTATGACTTACATATATTTTAAACATTTCTCTCCTTACATTACATATCATTACTAATTACATTTTCTTTAATAAAGTATTTCTTTCGTATTTCTCGACCGACCACTGTGAAAAGAACGATTCAGTTTTCGCATAATTGAAAATAATTCCACTGGAGATCCTCCTCAAAGGAAAACACGTCAAAACTACAGCATGGAAAAGAGCCTATCTTGAGAAGGTACAAATTAACCATTAGATTTGAACGCTAAACCAAGTTGGCGTTTCCCATAAGAATCCACAAAAATTTAAAAACTGAACGAACTCACAAAGGGAGTCGAAATTAAAAGAATTTCAAAAATCTGGATTACCAGAAATAAATTCGCACAATCGCAAAGAATCACACTAGAAATCACTATGTTCCACATCTATGCTCAATCTGACAAAAATATAGACCTGAATGTCTATCCAATCAACTTGCATGAGATTTCAAAAATATTCGAAGTCAAATTCAAAAAGTCCAGAGAATTTGTTCAAAGTCGAATTCACGTATACGACGGATTATGGGACATCTGTTTGAGCTAGAATTATTCTTATATAATTTTAACGTCGTCTTCTCCCTATAATTTTTCTCATGTTGTCTTCCCAACAAACTATATTCTTCTATCTTATTCCCAAATTACATCTTAATGAAAGCAAGGTAATGTTCAAAGTACTACTAAATTGAACTACAAAGTGAATTACATACTCGGACAGAAATGATTAAAGAATCACCCTAGCCCTCATCTGTAATTCTTAACTACTCTAATCAAAATTGGTGAAAAGGAACATTCGAAAGCATGGCAAATTCATACTGTCTACTAAAAGAAAACTTCCAGCTACCTTGTTGAAGTTCTAGTTGAATGAAGTGAGAATGCTATAACACATACTCCTGCCTGGGATCGAACCCTATCTGCTCAGCTGCACCGATCACGAAACGACTGGATATCAAGAAGGCCCGATTACCGTTCGCGAACGAGACGAAGCTAACAGAAGTTCGTTTGACAAAGTTCATAGTTCTTTCACTTGCTAAAGAGCACGACAACATTGATGTAGTAAGCCAAGCTGGTTTCATTATGTAGCAGTACAAATTGTTATTCAGACTTTCATAATCTCTTCAATCTTCTCTTATAAAGCCTTATACTGTAGTTGCTCATATTGGAATCAAGTAATCATTCTGAGTATTCAACGCTGCTATGTGTTACATTTCTTGTCTGTGTTTAGCCCATATTCTGCATGTTCATATCGTAGCAATATCTCTCTCCTCTCATATCATTTATGACAATCATGGCTAAAGCTGTTTATTCTGTACTGCAATGTGGAACACGTTGTTGTACCATTGGCTTAAGGAGAAGTTATCATACGTGAATGCAAGTTCACTGTGCTCAAATTGAAGGTTAACACTGTCTGAAACTATAATAAGATCAGACAAAAATCCTATCACGGGTTATACTGTAACACGTATATGTCGGATCAACTCCACGTTACCGAACAAACACGATTTCACGGCAAAGCACGTACATGTGCTCAGACCAGAGAGCTCTGTGATCCTCCTGGCTGAAATTGTATTCACTAATCCACTGTTCGTTTGCTCCCGCAAATCATACTGTCTCCAGGCGATCCACAATGCACCTTGTTCTCTGATCGACAGTAACTATCGATACATGTATCATTGCCGAGTTCGATAATCACATGTTATAATACTGTATGCATTTATACTCATATAAAAGTATTCAGTTATATTCCTTTATCCACAGGATGCATTTCCCATTCTTTGTTTCATACTGCATTGTGTATATCGCTCTATCACGGGGTTCAAAATAACGACAGTGGTGCTGTGTCCATCTTGTATTCAATACAGGTATTAAAATATCAAACATGTGGTCGTCGGTCTGTACGGCGGGTTGCTGACAGCTCCTAACCTCGCCACAGTCCTACCGCGCACCTGCATTTCAAAGGAATGTCGCAGTACTGCCATCAGTGTTATTGCCAACTTAACCTATATCCAACTAAATACAAAATACGGTCTCAGTACTGAGACCGTATTTTGTATTGAATCGGATCTATGTTGGACAGGTGTGTACTCAGGTGAATTCCTGCGGCTCTATTTACAAGGCATACAGCGCATTGATACTCTGTGGCGAGCTTAGGAGCAACTCAGCAGCCCGCTCTACATCCTTTGAACATGTGCTACGTTTTTAGTACAAGAGATGACTACAAAATGGAGACAGCAGTAACGTCAATCTGATGCAACATGATACATTTTGGTACAGTATTTATGAAACAGAACAACAACTGGTAAATGCATTATGTTAAAAGAAGAGGAAACTTGGGAGTATTTTACACATAGATAAATGCATATGACAGAATATCAGAGTATTATCGAACACGAGCCAGTGTCGGTGTCGATAGTCAATGTCGTTTCGCAACGAACAGCATTATGGGTCTCGCAAGAGCAGTGAGAAAAATCTGTCCAGGCAGAGAGATCAGATTACATTATACTTCGCTTGGAGTACAACACTCCTATCTCGCGCAAGCAACGCGGTCGTTTACACACTTAAAAGTTAGACAGTTCGTAACGCAGCATTTTTGTCTCGGCTTGTTATAGCTGGAGATTGTGTTAGTCTCCATTATTAAGGAGCAGTGAATTCAGTCTTCACTAGGACTTGTGATTTTTCAATGCCAATACAAGACTATATTCTACGATAATTCAGTACAGTCTATATATGTATATTATCATCATGAATACAGAACAGAGGTTAAATGAACGAATACTTCATCAAGACATGATTATGTCACGAATGGGCTAGAATGGAAAGAAGGAATGCAATACAATAGTGGAGTTGACTACTTAGGATGATCACCAACATCAATCATGAAATACTACAACAGCAGAAAGCTCTTTAATAAGAGATGGAAGGCGCTTTGGAAAAGTTGACTGTACATTCATACTGTGACTACATGAACTATGCATTCCACGAATAGGCTACAGAACATCTTGGGAACGTGTGAGAGCAATGAACTTGCTACGCGAACGGCTGTTTTTATTTTTCAACCGTTCGGGATCGGGGTTCGGTTCTCTTCAAGATCCAGTCGTTTCGAGAACTACGTGACCTGATGAACGAGGGTTCAGTTCCAGAACGAGAACAGTGTGTTTCACGCATATTCCAATTTCAACGAGATGGCATCGTACAAGGTAGCTGACAACCTTTTTCACAGTAGACAGTACGGATTAGACATACTCTAGAGTGTTCCTTTTTCACCAATTTTTGTTTGTAGTTAGAAATGCATTCCAGGGCTAGACCCGATACTTCATCGCTTCTGTCTTGTAGTGTATTTTATTTTGTAGTAAACATTAATATTTTATGATGCTATTTCCTATGCATTAATTTACTCTTTTTCTTACTACTTTTTGGGCATTTAATAGAACAATATAGTTTGTTGAGAAGATACATATGAAGAGTAGGAAGAAGACTGCGATAACTTTATATAAGAATAGTTGTTAGCAAGCAGATGTCCAATACGCCACGTATATTTGAAGATTATTTGAATAGACACTTCTACAAATTTTGAACTTTGAATTTGAACACTTATGCATTTCATGCAAGTTTCTTTAATAGACGTGTGGGTCTATTTTTCATCGAGTGCAGTATAAATATGGAAACATAATGATTTCTAGAGTAGATATTTGCGATTTATGGATTAATTTTTGGGCAATCCTCAGCTTTTGAGATTTTCCTTTTTGAAGTTGTTTTAGACACTTTTTAGATCGTTCAGTTTTCTATTTTTGTTCATGATTCGTTTGTTGAACTCCATCCTAGTTAAGCGTTAGATTCTAATGGTCTTCGTGTACCTTCTTAAGACAGGCTCATTACCATGGTGTAGGATCTTTCGTGTTTCTTTGGGTGAGGATCTCCAGTCGAGTTTTGTCTAGTAGAGGGCTGAATCGTTCTTTTTACAGTGATCTATCTACAATTTCTTGAAAGAAATATTTATGAACATGAGAATATAATGAGAAATAAATAAATATTACAGAAAGATTGTATAAAATATTTTCGTTACAAAGCGAAATGACGATGTCGAAAATTCTCAAGCACTGTTATTTGAACAGCTGATTATATTATATTTGTCTCAGTCAGAATGAGGATAAAAATTGTCCATGATACTTTAACTTATGTTAATTTGATGCAGGATATTTTACGACTTTTATGCAAAAGCTTATTTGATCTTAATAATGTTTGGAAAAATATTTACAAGCTATTGAGAGCTTATCTATGAATAAAGCAATGATTGTTTGCGGAATTTGATTGTAATAAGGGGATATTAGACATCGATGGATGGTCTATATCATTTTTCTTTCCTGTATAAATTAGCTATTGAGCTATTACTGAGTGCACTTATGTGTATATTTTGAACGTGAAGTATAGTCACGATTATAGATACTAGAAGGCTAGTATAAAGTTAATGAATCCAACATTTAAGTAAAACTAACATTGTAATAATTGATCTAGAATGGATTGTTCAAATTGATGACATTTGTTTTTGAAGAAAGGTCTAATTGGAAAGACGAGTGATAATATTCGTATAATCATGCAATAATAATGACTGAAAGCTTAAGAGATAATAATATGATTAACTGTGAGATTTAAAATGTTGTTAACATTTTTATGCAATGACAATGCGTTCGATTAACTTAACCGTTCGTCGAACATGCCATGATTTGATCTTAACAAGTACACTAGAATGCTTATTGATGGAGTTGAATACATAAAATACGAATAATTTGAACGTGAACTAAAAAGTAAAAATGTAAATATTGCCATAAACTTACGAGGGTTATTTAAATATGTAACAAGTGTATATAACCATGTTTAAAAAATTATTAAGATTGTCTTTACATGCGATTATGATGCTATAATTTTAATAGCATTTTCAACAAGATTTGATGCTAATGTCATTAAGTTGTGAATACGCTTCAGTGGAGGCGGATTATTTTTGTACAGTGGAGAGGTAGTCCACATTGCAGCAGTTTTTGGATTAATAAACTGTTGGTTGATTTTAAATGCTTCGGATGTCTTGGATTTATACTAGAAACAGGATGTGCTACGAGGACCAGTGGTGGTGTATTTTTGCAAATACACGGAAAGAAAGAATTAGCTTTTGCTGTTCATTACTTTATATCAGTCCATTTATTTAAATTTCTTTCCCGCACACACCAACATCGAACCATTACCTCCCGCTTGCCCCGTGCATTTGTTTATTTTTTCTGTCAGTTTTTACAGAAACGTATATTCTGCTGAACCAGCCTGACAGCGTCCCATCGCTGCCTTCCGAACTTCCATCGCTTCAAACCATGAAGACTTCCACATTAATCCGCTGGGCGTCGTGTTCTTCACCAATCTACTACTCCATGAAGACACCGCTCCAAGAAAAAAAATATTTTTGTAAAAGTTGTTTCATGTTTATGTGTAACCTCTTTGTTCCTCCCCTCACTCTCCCGCTACCCCCTCTTCTCCCCTCCTCCTACTGCGCTCTCCTCCGCGCGCGCAGCCAGCCCGCTCGGTCACTTCACGTTCTACACTTCAGTTCTACACTTCTCCACGTCGTGAGCAACCGCTCACTCACTCTCTTAAGTGCACTCAACTTCTTGTTGGTCATGCCGTCTAGGCTAGTGCTTTCGTTGCGTCTAGCAGCCCTCACTTGTACGTCGGAAGTCGACTCAGTCAGAGCTCAACTAGAGCTCGCCTCCTCAACTCAAGAGGCAATCCTTTAAAGTCTACGCCATGTTAGAATTTTAATCTCAACCGTCAAAGGGAACATCACCTTCGCCATGAAGCAAAGCTAAGTACTACTTCTACGTTCTTCAACTAATTTTAATGGATTTTAAATAGCTACATACTTTTAATGATCATTTTATAGGCAGTGTGAGATTACTATATTTGGGGCAATAATCATCCTTCGCGGGATTTTCCATGTTGGGCTTTTGTTTGTCTAAGCCAATCTTAATAGGAAGCAGCATTTCTTATGCTTATTAAATGAGAGATCTTCTCACAACGTGGGATACCATTGAATTACCTACTGTCTATAAAATACTTAGCTCGTTCCACCGCTGGAATAACTTTTGCCCTATTCTTCAGTCAGGATTGCTCTGGAACCTTCCAGAATCTGCACTCTATCTACCGGTTATACCGTCATGTATTTTCCACTCGCCTGTGGGAATACCTTTTCTAACTAAGGAATCTTCCTTATGAATTACTTATCAATAGCTAATTTTTCTTCCTCCGTTGGGATTTCTTTTCTCGGTGCATTTAACTGTGATCTACAAATTTCTCAAGCAATAGACTTTCGCCAATCTAGTGTAACTAGTTATTTTCCATAATTACAATAACTTTCTTTGCCATAAACTTTTTGTGCTACTACAGTGAACTTTTCATCTTTTTAACAGACTATAGTGAAACCAGTGTTTGTTCAACATTTCATCCACGTCGCGTTCGTCCGAATACTATAAATACGGCCATGAACACTTATCCTCAATCCCATTTGATCTTTCCCAAACCTCTTACTAACAAACCATAATAATAAAATTGTTATTTTAAGTCTTTTCCAATGAGGTGTCACTCTCGATAGGTGCCCTCCCTCTCTTGATTTATTTAAAACGAATTAATGTCTGCATAACTACGTGTCTGGTACACGTCTTAAATTATATTGTTTCTCCCTTCTAATTTGGGAATACAATTCTTTCAACTCATAAAGTGAGTTATCTCTAGGGATCACGAAAGGGAAACTTGCCCCATTTTCTCGTGATCCTTACTTAAACATAGGAATACTAGAAACTTCCTTGAGATTGTTCTCTTCAGGTTTCACAATAAGTGACCTGCCCTATTTGCATAATCTTTACAAGTATTTCTGTATTAATACAAGCAGTTATAGAAACTTCTCTTTTATTCTTCCTGCTTTTTGTTGTTGTTACTTCCGAAGTTGTTACTCTTTCTAAGATATTTACCTAGAATTTCTTAAAAGTACACACCTTGTACTTGATTTATTGTCTAACTTTAATCACTTCAATTATCTTTAAATTTTTCATTTTATCTTCGCCATTTCAAAATCTTGCGAAGATTTTAAAGTATATAAAAGGTTTGAAACCAAAAGAATTGTTAATTGCCTGGCGCAAGCTCTAAATGTTTTTGGAGGTCTGTGACCCCATTTGTTACAAAAGCAAAATTATATATTTGTTACCAAACTACTACCCAACATTGTTAAATAAATTTAATATTTGTTTTTGGATTTATCATTTCTCAAACATAACGGTTAGGCAAGATCCTGTCTTACTTGACCCTTCCCACTTAATGCAAATAAATCTATTGATAGGGTGTTCACCACTTGTTGCATTTGAGCAAGAACTCTTAGTCATAACTTATGTCAAACTCTCTTCCTATTTCTCCATCCTTTATCTCTGGTCCGAAACCCACTTCTTTTTTCTTTATCATCTTCCCTTGGGGGTTAGGTTATTCCCAAGCTAATAATCTACCCAAGTGGGTCAGTTTTTAGAATGCCTAGCACCACGCACGAGATTAATTTAATTATTTTCAGAGTCTTGTTAGTTAACTTTGAGCTATTTTTCGTTTTTATTTCATCGACCACTGGCATCTTCTTATCGCATTCCTTATAAGAGACGTACCCTTATCCCTGGTTGATCCTAGTTGGTAGAGTTTTAGGGGGGTATTTCAGCCGGGTGCTTCCAGATTCTACGATCCAGCAGTTCCATCGGATTTCAACAGGTAAGACCACGTGGATACGGGTACAGTACCTTCTTCAAGGACATGGCCGCCTCCTTCCCTCTTCCTTGCCTATCCATCCAGCCCATCCATTACCTTCCCTCATGAGGCCCCTGTTCGCTTTGCAGGTGAGGCCGCCTGGGCGAGGTGCCAATCACACCTCACCAGTTGTATCCACTCAGATTAGATGTTCCCAGCTCTAGGACATTGCCCGTAGAGGCGGTAGTGGTGAGTTCCCTCGCTGAGTCCGTGGGTTCCACCAACTGGAGGGTAAACGACTAAGAAAGAAAAACGAAAGAAGAAAAGAGCGGTCCAGGGTTGTGGCGATATTCTAAGATTTATGGTGAAAACAGGAAAGAAGAGGAAGGTACGCCTGGTTCTTCTAAAGATGATACAAATAAGTACACTAAGATACGAACTGTTTTGTGTGTTATATTAATATGTTGATTCCCACGCTTGTCGATTGACCGTTGCTCATATTTACTGTGAATAACTGAGATCAGAAGCGTTATTATAAGTTTGTTATGTTGTGGCACTGCCGGCTGGATCGCAACACTCCTGGTTGCTTTAAACTGCCTGCCCATTCGACGATTATAGCATTGTTTTGAGCGTACAACCTCGTTTCCAAATAAAGGCGCTAGGAAGCAGCACCAAGGCTCTGTGGCAGACATAAGTTTTGTATTGATGTAAATGGCGAAGTTATGTTCAGAATGTATTCTGAATGATTTTATAATGCTGTACTGCTGCGTGCCCTTTTGTAAATCAGAACAGGGCAAGTTAGAATACCGGGGAATCTCATTTCATGAGATACCATCGGACAATTCACTGCGTGGGATGTGGTTACGTGCAATTTCCAGAGAAGGTGACGCAGGGGATGCAAATAAATAAATAAATAAATAAATACCGGTACATGAATGAATGATTGAGTAAATACGTGAGTAAATAAATATGTAAGTAAATAAATATGTAAGTAAGTAAATATGTAAGTAGTAAATAAATAATTTAAGAAATATGTAAGTGAATAAATAAGTAAATAAATAAGTAAACAAATAAATAAGAAAATAAATAATTAAATAATTTGGTAAACAAATAAGTAAACAAATAAGTAAACAAATAAATAAGTAAATAAATAAGTAAACAAATAAATAAGAAAATAAATAATTAAATAAATAAATGTGTAAGTAAATAAGTAAATAAATACGTGAATAAATAAGAAAATAAATAAGTAAACAAATAAATAAGAAAATAAATAATTAAATAAATAAGCAAACAAATAAATGCATGCCGGGTACAGTTGTAACTAAATAAATATGTAAATAAATAAGTGAATAAATAAGCAAATAAATAAGTTAATAAATAAGCAAATAAATAAGTAAATCAATAGATATGAAAATAAATAAGTTAATAAGTAATTAAATAGATAAATACGTAAGTAAATAAAGAAATAAATAAAAAATAAGTAAATAAATAATTAAATAAATACATATGCAAGTAAATGAGTAAATAAATATATACGTGAATAAATAAATAAGTAAATAAATACATAAATAAATAAGTAAATAAGGAAATAAATAAATACATTTGTAAGTAAATAAATAAGTAAAAAATAAACAATCTGTTCAAAAAATCTGTAAAAATGTATAATACAGCCAGCACAATAAGACGGGTTATCAGACAAATTCACCTCACACCCAAGTACATGGGGCTACATGACCACGATGTCGCAAAGCCCCTAAATAAATCATCATCCCATTTTTCGGGGGCCGGAGGCATTTCTTTTCCCTGTCTTTTATTGTCCTTATTCTTTTCTTTTCATCTCGCCAAGTATGTAAGTTAGATTTAAGTCAGTTAGAAGTAGTTATATTTTTATTATCGTCTGCATAATTACGGGAAAATGAGCTAGACATTTCGCCCCTTAAAAACAATCGCCTCCACATGTACAGTATTTTTGCTTTCCTTTATACTGAAAATTTGCCCGTAAGTATGTGTCTGAATACTTTTAGATGTTAGAATAACAAAGGAACTAACTTAGTGTAATGTTTTCACGTCCGTCAATCTCGATATTAAGCCTCCAAACATAACAATACTTCGTTTCAGGTATCTTCCCCTTTAAAAAGCCGCGGCAATATCAGTGCCTTTGTGCTGCACCTAGCGGTGAATTAATGCATATATCTTGTACGCCTGTGAGTGTCGAATGGGCAGGCAGTTTAAAGCAACCAGGAGTGTTGCGATCCAGCCGGCAGTGGTTGTGGTTAGGATCAGAGCTTCAATACCTAGGTTGTACTACTAACATAAACTACACACATCAAAAAAAGTTTTGCATCACCTCGGTTCCCAGATCTCCGGCATATAGACGTTGACTGTGTATATTGTATCAAAGATACAGTCCCTTTGACTGTTCATAGATGTCACTAAAACTGCTCAAAGATGTAAACAACCATGCATGAGCAGGGCCTATTAGACGGAGGGGGTACGACAGCCGATCAGTTCCAGTCATTCCACCAGGACGAAGGTACGCTGCTCATGTTGTCTGTAGTTCTACCATGCCTAGAAGGTCAATACCGCAGTTCGATCGCGTCCGCATTGTTACTTTGTGTCAAGAAGGGCTCTCAACAAGGGAAGTTTCCAGGCGTCTCAGAGTGAACCAAAGTGATGTTGTTCGGACATGGAGGAGGTACAGAGATACAGGAACTGTCGATGACAGGCCTCGCTCAGGCCGCCCAAGGGCTACTACTGTAGTGGATGACCGCTACTTACGGATTGCCGCTCGGAGGAACCCTGACAGCAATGCCACCATGTTGAATAATGCGTTTCGTTCAGCCACAGGACGTCGTGTTTCAACTCAAACTGTGCGCAATAGGCTGCATGATGCGCAACTTCACTCCCGACGTCCATGGCGAGGTCCAGCTTTGCAACCCCGACACCATGCAGCGCGGTACAGATGGGCCCAACAACATGCTGAATGGACCCCACAGAATTGGCATCACGTTCTCTTCACCGATGAGTGTCGCATATGCCTTCAACCAGACAATCGTCGGAGACGTGTTTGGAGGCACCCTGGTCAGGCTGAACGTCTTAGACACACTGTCCAGCGAGTGCAGCAAGGTGGTGGTTCCCTGATGTTTTGGGGTGGCATTATGTGGGGCCGACGTACGCCACTGGTGGTCATGGAAGGCTCCGAAACGGCTTTACGATACCTGAATGACATCCTCCAACCCATAGTGCACCCATATCGGCAGAATATTGGAGAGGCATTTGTCTTCATGGACGACAATTCTCGACCTCATCGTGCACATCTTGTGAATGCGTTCCTTCAAGATAACGACATCGCTCGACTACAGTGGCCAGCATGTTCGCCAGACATGAACCCTATCGAACATGCCTGGGATATGTTGAAAAGGGCTGTTTATGGACGTCTTGACCCACCAACCACTCTGAGAGATTTACGCCGAATTGTCGTTGAGGAGTGGGACAATGTGGACCAACAGTGTCTTGATGAACTTGTGGATAGTATGCCACGACGAATACAGGCATGCATCAATGCAAAAGGACGTGCTACTGGGTATTAGAGGTAGTGGTGTGTACTGCAATCTGGACCACAAATGCTGAAAGTCTAGCTGTATGATGGTACAACATGCAATGTGTGGGTCTCATGAGCAATAAAACGAGCTGAAATGTTGTTTGTGTTGATCTCTATTCCCTTTGTATTTAAAGGTTCCGGAACTCTTGGAACCGAGGTGATGCAAAACTTTTTTTGATGTGTGTAATATAAACGCTAAACGAATATGTGCTACGATAACATAAACTACGAAACTGCGTAAGCCGAGCAGCGCTTATCCACTACCCCTCCCTCTCTCCTTCTACGGCACGCAACAATGCTGGATCCCGTCTCTCTTTCGCGCTCGTTGTCGTCGCGTCGTCGTTTTCAGTTTTTAGCAATGCATGCAGATGAGTGTTCTCGCTTCCCACCACCCACCCCACTCTCCTCCTACGGCACGCAACAATGCTGTGTTCCGTCCCTCTTTCACGTTTGTTGTTGCTCGTCGCGTCGTCTTTCTCAATTTTTAGCAATGTATACTGAGGAGTGCTCTCGCTTCCCACCACCCACCCTAATCTCCTCTTCCTCCTCCGGCACGGAACAATGCTGTGTTCCGTCTCTCTTTCACGTTTGTTGTTGCTCGTCGCGTCGTCTTTCTCAATTTTTAGCAATGTAAGCTGAGGAATGCTCTCGCTTCCCCCCCCCCCCCCCCTAATCTCCTCCTCCTCCTCCAGCACGCAACAATGCTGTGTTCCGTCTCTCTTTCACGTTTGTTGTTGCTCGTCGCGTCGTCTTTCTCAATTTTTTAGCAATGTATGCTGAGGAGTGCTCTCGATTCCCACCACCCACCCCACTCTCGTCCTCCTCCTCCTACGGCACGCAACAATGCTGTGTTCCGTCTCTTTCACGTTTGTTGTTGCTCGTCGCGTCGAGTTTTCAGTTTTTAGCAATGTATGCTGGGCAGCGGTTAATGACTCCTTTCCCCTACCCGTCCCTTTCTCTCCCTGGCTCGCAACAATGCTGTTCCTTCAGTCACTCTTGCTTGTCGTGTCATCTCGAAAACTTTTAAGTATGCTGAGCAGTGCTCGATATCTCGCTCCCCCCTTCCTCCCCTCCCCCCCCCCTCTCCATAGCTGACAAAAATGCTGTGTTCCTTAACTACCTATTATTATTATTATTATTATTATTATTATCATCATTATTATTTAAATTAATATTTAAAGATCAGGGGCAGAGGTGCCATCGTCTGACTTACGTTCCCAATTAATTGATGAAAATGAAAGTACAGACAGGGATCTGGATGATCCTTGTAGGTACCGGAATGAGTCCAGCATGCCAGCATAGGCTACTATACATCCCAATTAGTCGTTGACTATAGAGAAATGTTTTCTTGTTTTCTTTCCTTTTTAGGCTCCTTCGGATTTGAACAAGGTTACGGACGTCCCACTGTATCATTCATACCAAAACCTATGCCAGAATAGCCATACCAACCACAAACACCCATGCGATTGTACCATTTTGGGAAAGATTGGTTCAAAAATTTCTATGGCTTCATTATGATACTCAGGTACAGGGGCCCTGTGCTTTTGTTGTTCAAGAGGTACGAATTTGAAACGGGTACCATCAGTTGTGAAATTGGAACCAGCTATCGTCGTTGATGGATTTTCAAACTGGGAAAAAGGCCCGCAGAAATTTGTCAGTCGCCAAAATTCCCAGTATCACAAGTGCTCATTGGGAGGCTTGGAAAATTTAAAGAAACAGCCTGTTTCCGCTCAGGTGTCAGGTGTTCATAACAAAACAACAAATTTTAGCACGAAAATATTTTTTTCAAGATGTTCTAGACATGAAATATCTGGCCCGTCAAGGATTAGCAATCAGAGGTAGCCATCAACATGACGGGAATTACTACCACCTACCACTGCCTAGTAATTTGGCCTAAAGATTACGAAGTGACACATGGCCAGCGCATCGGGTCCCCTCGGACATTAATATAGATTTTCCTGAACGGGGCGCTGCCTCACTGTCAGGCAGCTACCCAATTGTACTCACGAGGCTGAGTGCACCCTGTTCCAGTACTCACGTCAGTTTCTAAAGTCCCTAACGTAGCCGTGAATAGCAACCCGGGTTAGAGGCTACCGCACACGACAACACGGATCCGTAGCCAGGGCACTGCCTCACTGCCAAACAGAAACCCAATTGTACTCACGAGTCTAAGTGCACCCCGTTCCAGCCCTCACGTTAGTTTCTAAAATACCTGACGAGGCCGGGAATCGAATCCAGGGCTTTCGGGTGAGAGGCAGGTGCGCTACTCCCAACACCACTGGACTGGTTGTTATATTGTTATATTCCACTGTTATATTGCAATTAATTATGAGGATTACAGAATTGATAGGTAGTGAAAATCATATTCTGGAATCTATAGTAAAGTCCACAATGGACTATCGCAATGTGATTGTGTCAGCCTCAGCATAGGTTGGTTGGGTTCACATACTGTATGCACCATTCGCCATTGACAATGGAGATATCTCCCCAGTTAGCTCAGGCAGATTATGTGTACACAAACAGTCAAGAGCACGAGACTGAAATGGTCATCGTGGGCATAATTTGCACACTGTGTGAAATCTCTGTTAGTATCATAATTATAATTTTATTGATACGAATCCCTCGCATTTAAGCACCCTTTAACACTAACGCGCTGCACCGGGATTTGATGCACCAGACTAGGAGGGAGGATGTGCCTGAACATTTGGAATGGCTGACCCAAACATTCCTACACTTCTGCAGCAATTCAAAATTAAATGCTTGAAATGATGGCAAATGCTGTTCTCCAGCTACTTGCCGACGAAATTCTGTCTGCTCAGATGTTTAGTCTGATTCTTGATGAAACAGCGGAGGTATCAGGCCAAGAACAAGTTTCCATATGCAACAGAATTGTACAAGAGGAATCTTTGGAAGCAAAATACATTTTTCTGGGGTTATACCAAACCGCTCCTACTAGGCCTACAGGCGAGAGAGTGTAAAAAATTATAAAGGACGTACTCAATCGCTTGTATTTAGATCTGGAAAAGTGTAGAGGTTGCTATGATGGAGCGGGCAGTACGCGTGGGAGCATGCAAGGTTTACATGTTCAAGTATGGGAGATTCAAAAGTTAGCAATATATGTTCACTGCTTTGCTCAAAGTCTAAACTTATTCCTTCAAGATGCCACAAGGTTCATTCCCCTGCTGAGAGATGCTCTGCAATGGGCTCATGAAGCTGGAAAGATCCTGAATCTGTCTCCAAAGCAAAAAGCAATTTTTGAAGTAGCAGGCGCAATGCGCATGACCACTGTCAATGCTACTCTTGATACGCTACGCGATATGAAGAACAATAAGTTCGAGGAGTTGTATTCTGAAACAAAGTCAGCGTCTAAAAATTACGGTTTGGCTGCAAAAGGATCCTGAGTTGCTCTTGGCTGCCGATCTCGTGGTGTTCGCCTTCCACCCCCTCAGACGACGAATTTCCGAGCTGACGTTCCAGCGCTCAAATAAATCAAGAAGACTTGCAGCCTCAGCCTGATTGTTAAATTAGTGAATCTTCTTTTGCTGAAGATAGTCTACAGAGGAAGAAGAAGAGAAAGAGAAGCTATGAGAAAAAAATCTACGAAGTGTTGGATACTCGGGTTTTAGAAATTGAACGGCGTTTCAAGCAGCCTGGTTTGAAGCATTCGCTATCCTAGAATCTGCTCTTTTAAAAGGAACAGAAGCGTGGGAAAACGATTTGCTAAATGTTCTAAGCGAGCGATAATAGATGCCTCGTTTAAAAAAACTGAGCTCGAGAGTTTTGGTCTGATATCTGTTGGTAAACCAGAGGGATTGGCTGATGCAAGAAATAAATATCTGGCCCTGGAAACGGACACCAGACTTCTCTTTCCCAATATCAACAGTCTCCTCATGAATCTCCCCGTCGTACCTGCTTCAAGCTATGCTGCAGAGAGAAGTTTTCGGTGATGACAAGGGTTCAAGACTACCTCCGATCTATGATGGAACAAATTTTGTATGTATGTATGTCTACCCCTTATTATTCCCGTTTTCCAACGGGGTCGGGGATGAGATGCGATGGAAGTCTTTGTGGCGATGGTTTTACGGCCGGATGCCCTTCCTGACGCCAACCTCGTGAGAGGAGTTAATGAGATATGAAATGAATGATGGTGAATGAAACTGGGCAAGGATGTGGAAGGAAGCGGCCGTGGCCTGTCAGAAGGTACCGTCCCAGCATTTGCCTGTGTTGAAAATGGGAAACCACGGAAAACCATTTCAAGCACGGCCGACGGTGGGGCTCGAACCCACGCGTCTACCGAGTCAGCAGAGAGCTTGGCCCCATGACCTAGTGCAGCGCTTTAGCGAGCGTAGCCACTACTGTCGGTTTATGATGGAACAAATTAGATTGAATCATTTCTGTCTACTGGCCACCTACTCGGAAATGGTTGAAAAGCTACATGACACGCGTTTTGCTCAATAGTTTGTAAACAAAGATCGCCGGCAGTCAGTGTTTGGGTCTTTTGCTGGACAATGACAAATGTTTTGTATTCATTTTAATTAGAAATAATTAATAAAAATCATCTTGTTTTAGAAAGAATTGGCGTTAGGCCTACATTACCGTGGTATTTCAAGCTTTAAAGCCTTAAACTGCCCTGGTAGGTAGACAACCACTGATTATAAATTTGCCCCCATCCCGGTTTCGAGGAGTTTTATACCCCCTGCATACCACGCCCATGTGCACAGTCATTAAGTCCAGGCTAGATAGCCATACAAACACGCAGTACTTCTATGTACAGAAACTTAATTACTCGGAACTGCTTTCTGTACATGGAAGACAGTGTTGACTTATCGCGAGAGCAATGAGTCACAGGCCAGTTCTATGCGCCATACGGTATTATCCCAGGTCCTCAAATTTCATTTCCAAGAATAACACACTTGCAACAAGTTAGCCTACATCCCTCCAGGCGCAATACACACTTTGACCATTGAAATCTGTAACAACTGAATATAAAATATACTATACAACACAGAAATAAACCAAACTTCAGTATATCATCAAACACATATTACATATTATATAGTACTCCGGATTAAAATATGACCTTAAATAATAATAGTGGCACTGCGTCTACTGCGAACGGACCAATGCAATTAGACACGTTGCCAACACGATAAAGTATAGATGTAAAATGTATATAAAGAAATTTATGTTCGTCGATGTCGAAATGTGAATATTATACGTCAGAAAACTGTAGCCTATCATAATCATGGTCATTATAGTACTGTTTTCCATTATGATACAGTTTCTCCAGCCAATCAGAGCTCATTCATTGACCAATTAGGTAAGGATACCTTCGCGCATGCGCTCAAAATCCAACATGTCGGACATGAACACAGCATCCTTCTATATAAATTACCGACATGGAAAGTGCACCGTCCATATGTTCGCGTAAATAAACTGACGAATATGAGACAAGAAATAGCACCGTATCGTAATATCCCCAACTCCAATTTCTACACAGCGCATTGCTTCGGTGCCAGTTTGACTGAATGCTGCTGCTCATTGGTGTTCGGCAGCCTGTAATCATATGACATTGCCAAGCAGACAGAGCGCATGCGTC
This sequence comes from Meconema thalassinum, assembly GCA_946902985.2. NCBI lineage: Eukaryota > Metazoa > Arthropoda > Insecta > Orthoptera > Tettigoniidae > Meconema > Meconema thalassinum. The sequence continues at coordinate 169,898,039 of OX336389.2, read as the reverse complement.
AGTCGGTCAGAGAACTTGGAAAACAGAGATATCAAACCCAGCGCTTGCACTCCGATCACAAAATTCAAGTGACTGAATCTCAACAGATATTTATGAATATTTATGTTAAAACATAAAGTAAAGTTATAATTATCGTCGAACATAAACAGTCGTATGCAACTCGCCTACAATGGCAATAATTAAGACACTCGTATGGAAATTATAAAACTCGCTTACGCTCGTTTTATAAACATACTCGTGTCTTAATTATTGCCATTATAGGCTCGTTGCATAATGTACTATAATACAGAGGTGGCCAAATTATTAGACTAAAGCTTGCAAAATAACATATTGAATTTTTCTGGCTAGCCTTACAAATGAAAATTAAACATGCATGTGCCTCATTACTTTGTATGCATTCCTTTGTTGGAAATAATCATTTTCATCCTTTTGGGCATACTTTTAATGAGTGTTGGGCAATTGTTTTTGATGTCATTGTCATGGTGCCAAATCCGTACCAAAGTTTCAGTCAGACCAATTTTTGTTGTAAAAGTGGTTTTCTTGATTTTCTTCTTGACAATAGCCCACTAATTTCAACGAGGTTCATGTCCAGGCTATTTCCGGGCCACGGAAGCACAGAAATATTTTTATCGCTGAGGAATTGAGCCACTTTCTTGGCCGCATGACAGGGAACACCATCATGCATGAAGACACAAGGATTTTCTCCAAACCAATCTCTTATCTGAGGTAAGAGACGCTTCTCAGGGACTTCTATATATTGGTCCTGCATCATGGTACCCTTGACAATATATAATCTTCCGGTTCCATACACAGACATCATACTCCAGACCATAACTTTTATTGGATATTTTACTGTCTGTTGTATACACTGGTGATGAAACTCTTCTTCTGGCCTCCTACGAACGTACCGACTCGTTTTTCACTTACTTCAAGTATAGATTTATCACTGAAGAAATCCTAGGGTCAAATTTTCATTTTAGTAGTGCATTGGCGGCATTATTACAATCAATCAAGGATCAATAATAACAACAATTTTTTAAAGTTTCCAGTGATCATTGTTAAATCTATGATAAGAGTAGTTAATGTTTGAAAAACTATTATTTTGATGTTACATGTACCTTCCAGTCATCTGTAGAGCAAACTTGTAGGCCCTTTGCCCTGTCCAATCTCTTTATTGCCAAAACTGGAGTGATCATTGCTTTTATTCTGGGTCGTCTAGATTTTAATCCTCTATTGTACAATGTTCTTCTTACAGTACTTGCAGATATAGTAACGGCTACCTTCGTCGTTGGATATCGCTCTACAAGTTGGGCGATCATTTATAACGTTTCTACAGATATTACATTCAAGACTCCTTAAAACCACCTCATCGTTCTTATTTAGCATTGGCCTGTCTAGACAGACGACATACACTTCATTAATTTAGATTTACTGGGCGCCAGTTATCGTAAAGATAACACATTAAAATTTTATTTAGCCACGGCCGCTCCCTTCCTTGAGCCAAGATCTATCATCGGAGCGTAGGGCAATAAACTTGCTCTATGAGATACTCTTTGCATTCCAACTATCCTATATATTCAACTCCCAATGAACAAGACATTTTAACTAATACTGGTTTATTTACAACAAAATTATTAATAACATTTGATCTGAGGTTTCGAGCTGTGTACAATATGTGCATTAATATTCCCTAATTGCGGGGCAATATTGACTGTCTTCTCGCAAGCGCTGATCTTCTGTGTTGATAATAACTCGGTCCACATACCTGGTGCCTTGTGGTTCAAAGTCCATCTCGTTGGTCTGCTTGCAGTCTAATTTGAGATCTTACGCCAACACACGTTTATTGACCTTTGAAAACATATGTTTTCTTCTTCTCGTTGTTGTTGTTGTTGTTGTTGTTGTTGTTGCTGCTGCTGCTGCTTGTTTCTGAGTTTGATCACCATGGTAAGCAAATTTGAACAAACCAGGCTAATTGAATTCACTAAGTCCCATCTTACTGAGGGACTGACAGAGTCTACGATTCACAAAGTCAGTGAGTGAGTGCGTGATCGAATATGTGAATGACAGAATAGAATCTATAGAATAGCCAGTGCTGAAGTCGCGCTGGGCTTTTATACACTCTGAATGGTCCCGATGTTTCGCGGCATAAATTTGCCCGCGACCCATCAGACCAATTATAGCAAAGCATTTCTCAGTCCTCAAGCGACGCTAAAACTTCTCCGAGCGGGAATACAGGCCCGCGTACTTCAAATATTCCACTCAGAACCCGCTATTCCTCTCGTTGCGCATCTATATATTCCGCCGAAATCTTTCTCCAAGCCCTTGTCTCCAGTCAGCGTGGCTTCGTTCCAGAAATACATTTTCTTGCAATATGTTGCTTCACCGTCCGTAACTTCTTCCAACCATGCCCGTCCTGTCTTTACAATTTAACTAATAAAACAGCCCTAGACCTCTATAAAAACCCTGTTTTTTTTAATCTAAGCACTTGACAATATTATATATGACTATGGTAATGACGTGAATATGGTATGGCCCCTCCCTTGATATTAATGGGTGAATAAAACGATATAACTTTGATATTTCAATAATAATAATAATAATAATAATAATAATAATAATAATAATTTGTACCGTAATCAAGATTACGTTACAAAACGTCCCCATGGTTTCATAAAGAATGTAATGAATGATGAAATCACAAATCTTCCCTTTAAAACTTAACAGGAAATACACTGAATATACATATATGACCCTTCAAATTACAAACATAATGATTATACCCTTTTCATTTTCCTTGATTGATCTGCACTCTTCTTGCAATGTTACATAAACATTCTGATTGTCCTGTGCAGTCATACAGGATTTACATGCTACATTTGTTCTTGTAGTCCCTTACAATAACAGAACGCAATATATTGCTTCTTGTTTCACGCAACACAAGTGATTTATCTCACTTCCATCAATTCCTTAGAGCCACGACACGACTCTAATTATAAACACACGGCAGTCTGCCCTTCTTGCTGCACTTGCTCTTTTCTATGATATTTCCTCAGATTGTAAATGTTATATGTACCAATGACACAATTTTCCTGATCTTTCAATAAGTACCGTAGGCATTCTTTCCTATCCTCTTCGAAACGACATAAGGTCCAGTAAACAATAAAAACAGCTTTGACATTTTCCCTTCCAATGCACAAGATGGCAACGGCTTACGTAACAAAACTTCGCTACCTACTTCCAATTCGTCGTAGACCCCCTTCTGTCGGCGTTTCCTTTGGTTTCCTGACTTTACTAAGTTGTCCCTGGCCAACAGAAGATAATACTCCGTGGAGTGTCCCTCACCCGGATCTAAACCTATCATTCTTGCTATTTCGTTGGAGGGCTTCCTTCCATAACGAATTTCATATGGTGAACATCCCGTACTCTCGTGTAACACTGAGTTTAACCAGCGTTCGGCATCACCCAACCGTGAGAACCACGCGTTGTGTTTGTCGTGCACGTATGTACGGAATATTCTTCCAATGGATTGCATAGACCGTTCAACCATGTTGCCTTGTGGATATCTAATTGAAGAGTAGATAATCCGGGTACCTAGTTCCGTCAGCTTGGTAGTCCATATTTTAGACGTGAACTGGCTTCCATGATCGCTAAGTATACTGAGTGGGCATCCAAACTCAGGAATATACTTTTCTGCTATCTGCTTGACACAACACCTTCCCGTAGCTTGTCTCAAGGGATATAATTTGACAAATTTACTGAATGCGTCAATTATTACCATTATAAATTGGTATCCGTATCGAGACTTCACCAGTGGCCCATACAGATCAACACACACAAGCTCTCCCGGCTTCTTGGCTATTACCGCTTGATACTCTCCAATCAAGTGCCGATTTGAGTGCTTCGCGCGTTGGCAGAGATCGCAAGTAGCAAGAATCTTCCTAATCTTCCTTCCCATAGCTTTAAAAAAGAAATGCCCTTTAATGGCATACAGAACTTTCCTGGCTCCGAAATGACCCAATTGAGCATGAAAGAACCAGATTAAATCTTCCTGTAAAGATTCTGGTACACACACTTTCCACTCACCATCTCTATCTTTCCTAGATAGCATACCTTGATATAGCCCGTACTTGAGCCTCCCTACTGATAACTCACCATCATTGCTGCTTCTCACCAAGCGGACAATGTCGCCCAATACTCTGTCTCTCTCCTGTTCAACAGACATATTTCGTAAACGTACTCTCTCATCCTCCTGCACTATACGTTTACCAACACACACTAAGATTCCTTCTTTCACTCCTATATTGATATCACACTCTTCACTATGAATGTGTCTGCTCAGGTAGTCTGCTAAATTATTATTCGTTCCACTGATATGTTTGATACTGAAATCATATTCACTCATGGCTAACGTCCAACGTGTCATCCTATTACTAGTTAACCTGCTGGATTTAATGAACGTTAGCGCCTGATGATCAGTCCAGATTTGAAAGTGCGTGCCTAGCACGTAAACCCTAAATTTACTCATTGAGTAAATAATTGCCAAGAATTCCATCTCAGTAATTGTATAGCGTTTTTCAGCCATTGACAAACCTCTACTTGCCAACGATACAATGCCTAACTGACCCTGATCATCGTATTGGCATAGGCAGCCTGCAATACCAACCTCTGATGCATCCGTGATTACTATAAACTCTCTATCATACCTAGGGTGTTTCAGCATCACTGTTCTACTGAATCCTTCTTTCAGCTTTCTGAAGGCTTCCTCGTGGACCTGTGTCCATTTCCACACACTCTTACTCTTCAATAATTCTCTAAATGGTTCTAATAACCCTGCATACTGGACAACAAAACGCCTGAAATAATTGAGAACACCAATAAATGACCTTAATTGCTTACTATTACGTGGAGACGGCATACTACTAATTTTCTCTAGCCTAGATGACTCTGGTGTAACACCATCTGCAGAAACAGTGTGTCCTAGAAAAGTTATGTGGTGTACACAAAATTCAGATTTTTCCAGTTTCAAAGTGAAACCCCCTTCCCATAATTTACGAAAAACTATACTCAAGTGATCTATATGTTCCTCGAATGTATGTGACGCAATAACTATGTCATCCACATAATTCGTAACAAACTCACTAGTCTCTGGACCTAGAGCCATAGATAAAGCTCGAATTAAGGCGGAACTGCTAGTTTTAGTCCCAAATGGTACTTTTTTGAACTGTAGGAGTCTATTCTTAAAAGCAAAGGCAGTTAAATACCTATCTGAAGCACGGAGTGGAACTTGCCAAAATGAGCTACTTAAATCTACTGTCGAGAACCACTTCCGTCCCTGAAAACGTTGAACTAATTCCTCCACTGTTTCAGTTCTCAGCTGGTCGCTTTCGATTCTGGTATTTAACATTCTGGCGTCTATGCACAGTCTCACTGAATTGTCTTTCTTGGCTACTACAACTAATGGATTTAAACAATGGCTAGCTGAAGGCTCAATTATGTCGTTTTCCAACATTAATTCTATCTGTTCTTCGACGGCTTTCATATATTTAGTTGCGACAGGATACCTAGGCCCTACGAAACTACTTGTGTCTTTAACGACAAAACTATGCTCATATAAGTGCGTTGCTCCGGGTTTTGAGCTGAAAATTTCCTTATATTTTATTAATACCTCATGTAACTGATGACCTTGCACCTCATCCAGCTTACACTGTGACAATGCATCATGGATCTTACGCTCAAGTTCAGACTCCATTGCAACCTGACACACCTTAAAAACTTTGCTCTCACTAGCATCTCCGCGGTCTACCTCATTTACTTCAGGAAACTCATCACTCACAACCACGTTGCTTTCTTCCTCAAACATACACACTTTCATCTGTTTGTCAGTCTTAGACACCTTATACGTAACCTGAACTTCTTTATCCTGCCAAAATAAACATATCCTGCCAAAATGAAAATCTAATTTAACTTGATATAATGATAACCATTCCGCACCGAGAATCACCGGATATACTAAATTTGGAACTGCCAAACAGGGCTGAAATTTAACTAACTCACTAATGTTAATTGGAACTGCGACTTGCTTAGATATTTTCTGAGACCTACTACCTACAGCTGTGACAATGAAAGTGGACTTAACTGGAATTATATCAACATGAATACCTTCTCTCATTACATCTTCCAAAAATCTTAAATTTATACAAGAGTTTTCGCTTCCACTGTCCAATAAAACATCAACTTCTTTACCCCACACATTAAGTTTAATTACTGGTGACATAATCTCATTCTCAATATTGTCTAAATTTCCACCATTTAGGTCATAAAGCAGTTCTTCTCTAACATCTATATTAAAATCTCCTAAATACTCAATATTCCTAGGACATTGAACTGCAATCACTTCGGGCTGTCTGTTGACCTCACTGCAACCCGTTATTCGTTTAAATTAGGCCTACTTGCCCCTGGTGTAGATTGTTGTTGTTGTTGTTGACCTGTACGTCTGTCTGGCCTAGTACCTTCCCCTCCTCTGTTCAAATTCTCGTTCCTCGTATTTGCTGTGCGTCCCCCATTGTCAAGTCGTCTTTCGTAATTCGCATTCCTGCCTTGTTCTCTTCCCCTCTCTCTCTCACTTTGCACGAAATTATCTCCCCTACTTATTGGCTTGCGGTCGGTCCTACTATTTTCAAGAGAGTCAAAGTTTTCCAATAGCTTCTCGAACCCGTCAATAGTAGTAATATTCTGCATGAAGAATGCTTCTTTAATTATATCAGGAAAATGCCTTAATAATGTTTTAATTACCTGTGATTCAGTCTCTAAACCTTCTAAATTCTGGCATATAAGTACATGCGCTAAGAAATACTCTGTGTACGAAACGCCATCTCTCCTTTGGTACTTTCCAAAAATAATGTTACATCTTTCTCTTTCTTGCACATTTTCATTCCAGTACTTGGCTATGAACTTCTCTTTAAATTTTCTAAAACTAGTCATCTGGTATTTATACACACTGAACCATGACCTTGAATCCCTAACAAAAGATTTATCTAGCATCTCAAGTACTTGTTCCCATTGAACGATCCCCTCTTCTAAATCTTTAGCGAACTTCTTTTCTACTGTTTTTAAGAATTCCATTGGGTTATATGCCTTGCCTGTGAATACTGGCAAATCTGCCTCTTTATTTAGAAATCTACTTAAATTTCCTAATTGTACATTACCGCTATTTGTTGCTATTTGCTTCTGACATCTCTGCAATTTCTCCTCCATTTTATCTGTTTTACTCGCTACTTCTTCACTGATACTGTTAAATTTACTGTTAACATCTTCCCTAATTTCTTGATTATCGCTCTCTAGTTTATTTTCTAAATTACCTATTTTAGCAATATTATTATCACACTTGACCTTCATACTGTTGACTTCTCCTTCTAAGTCAACCCTAACCTTACTACATTTAATTTTCACTTCCTCGTCAATTTTATCAACTCGCTCCGACAAGTGTTGCATTCTGGCGTCAACCTTAAGTGACCATGATTCCTCCACCTCAGTAATCCTGTTTTCTAACTTATTGTGAAATTCTCGGCCTACTTCTTTAATTTGTCTATTGAAATTCTCTGTAGCTTCATCAAACTTCTTACGTTGTTCATCTAGCTTCTTACTATGCTCAGTGAACTTAAGATCTATTGCTTTTTCTAATTGATCACTACGCACGTCAAATTTCTTACTTTTTTCCGTTATCAGCATCGTCAGGTTTCGAAGCCAGGAAGGATTCTCCCCCTCATTAATCTGGATGTTTGTAGCCCCGTCTTGTTTATTTTCCTCAGTTTCCTGATTTTCGCTTACTTTTGACATCTCATCATTGGTACCCTGCACATCTAATTTCGACATTTTAACTGATCTTATAATACTACGGTTTCTCAAATGTATATTCCCCAAATTATCCCTGTTATTCATTACCCAAAAAAACAACTCATCAAAAGAACACTCCTAATTTATAACCGTAGTTCCCTAACTTGATATATGCCTCTTTATTGAAAAACTCGGAATGAATGCAAAGAGTACTCGTTTATATCGTACATGAAAACAACTTTAAACTTTAACATACTTGAAATAAACTGGATTTATACATAATATCCATTCACTTCAGTACGATATTTCGTAGCCCCACATTGGTTGTGCCATTTGTAACGGCTACCTTCGTCGTTGGATATCGCTCTACAAGTTGGGCGATCATTTATAACGTTTCTACAGATATTACATTCAAGACTCCTTAAAACCACCTCATCGTTCTTATTTAGCATTGGCCTGTCTAGACAGACGACATACACTTCATTAATTTAGATTTACTGGGCGCCAGTTATCGTAAAGATAACACATTAAAATTTTATTTAGCCACGGCCGCTCCCTTCCTTGAGCCAAGATCTATCATCGGAGCGTAGGGCAATAAACTTGCTCTATGAGATACTCTTTGCATTCCAACTATCCTATATATTCAACTCCCAATGAACAAGACATTTTAACTAATACTGGTTTATTTACAACAAAATTATTAATAACATTTGATCTGAGGTTTCGAGCTGTGTACAATATGTGCATTAATATTCCCTAATTGCGGGGCAATATTGACTGTCTTCTCGCAAGCGCTGATCTTCTGTGTTGATAATAACTCGGTCCACATACCTGGTGCCTTGTGGTTCAAAGTCCATCTCGTTGGTCTGCTTGCAGTCTAATTTGAGATCTTACGCCAACACACGTTTATTGACCTTTGAAAACATATGTTTTCTTCTTCTCGTTGTTGTTGTTGTTGTTGTTGTTGTTGCTGCTGCTGCTGCTTGTTTCTGAGTTTGATCACCATGGTAAGCAAATTTGAACAAACCAGGCTAATTGAATTCACTAAGTCCCATCTTACTGAGGGACTGACAGAGTCTACGATTCACAAAGTCAGTGAGTGAGTGCGTGATCGAATATGTGAATGACAGAATAGAATCTATAGAATAGCCAGTGCTGAAGTCGCGCTGGGCTTTTATACACTCTGAATGGTCCCGATGTTTCGCGGCATAAATTTGCCCGCGACCCATCAGACCAATTATAGCAAAGCATTTCTCAGTCCTCAAGCGACGCTAAAACTTCTCCGAGCGGGAATACAGGCCCGCGTACTTCAAATATTCCACTCAGAACCCGCTATTCCTCTCGTTGCGCATCTATATATTCCGCCGAAATCTTTCTCCAAGCCCTTGTCTCCAGTCAGCGTGGCTTCGTTCCAGAAATACATTTTCTTGCAATATGTTGCTTCACCGTCCGTAACTTCTTCCAACCATGCCCGTCCTGTCTTTACAATTTAACTAATAAAACAGCCCTAGACCTCTATAAAAACCCTGTTTTTTTAATCTAAGCACTTGACAATATTATATATGACTATGGTAATGACGTGAATATGGTATGGCCCCTCCCTTGATATTAATGGGTGAATAAAACGATATAACTTTGATATTTCAATAATAATAATAATAATAATAATAATAATTTGTACCGTAATCAAGATTACGTTACAATTGCCAAAACTGGAGTGATCATTGCTTTTATTCTGGGTCGTCTAGATTTTAATCCTCTATTGTACAATGTTCTTCTTACAGTACTTGCAGATATATCTATGCCACTACTCTTCAAATTATTTCTTAGTTCACTGCTAGTAGCTGAGCGATGGTTTCGTGAAATGGACATCAGTTTTCGTACAACTCTAGGGCTTAATTTACTTTTCCTACCACGTTTTTCTTTTCGTTGTGACTGGCAAACTTCACTGTTTTCTTCCATTTTCTTACTTCTACGTACTGATTACTGTGCATTATTAAGTCTTGTTGCTGTCTCCTGCTGTGTGCAGTATCTTTCAGTAAGCAATGCTCTTGTTATCCCAATTTTTCTTGGGGACATAACACTTTTTCCACCCCATAAACATAAAATTCCCTTGTTAGGTCGATGTTATGCACTGCCTTCTAATCACGTCGCAAATATAGGATTAAATATGTCAGCATAAAGCACCAAAGCTCTACTGATGGAATTAAGTGAAAATAGTAACTAATCAATCACTAAATTCTTGGTAAATTTCAAACAAACAACAACATGTGCACAGAAATAAATAGTTCCTTGAAACAGCAGGCAATTATTTGTAACCGTTTTGCCAAACTATGAGACAGAAAATCCTAAAATCATTATGCAAATGTCGCTATATCATTGTAACAACACCAGTGTCAATTCCCATAGAAAAACAAATAAATGTGTACTCAGCAAAATTGAATAATGCATTTTCAGACCTTTAGTCTAATAATTTGGCCACCTCTGTAATATCAACAGCCTAAATCAAACTTTCATGCGGGAACTCATAAAAATATTGGTAGTCTTGTCAGATTCTTGAATCTTCTCTAGAGTCAACACAACGTAACCATACTTGTGCACTGCGAAGACGCTCGATTCATCTAGTGAGTGGTACGTTTCAAATGCCTTGCTCGAACATCTGTTATTGATTCAAGGGCATCATTTAATATTTGCCTACGCTTTCGTCCCCTCCCTCCCCAAATTAAGTGTTTTTAGTGAATTCCTTACGAGTGGAATGTTGCACGTGTCGGTTACCACCAAATTGAAATGGCGAGCTGCACAATGGGAATATACAACTACACCGTAACGGGCAGATCCTGTTGTATGAACGCATGATCCCCACGGACTTTGCCCAACATGTACCCAGCATCGTCATAGTCATTTCCTCGCAAATTACACATCAAGACCAAATCTCAGGAAGTTTTTAATGATTGATTCAAATAACTAACGTCACCATTGAACAAAATTGTCAACTTCGATTATGGTACCCTTATGATAACAGTCAGTTTCATGTACAAGTGTCGTGAAAAATTTGGCATCAGTTATGCGCTGAACAATATTTCCCAGGAGTTGATTATTGATACAATTGACGATTTGGTTTAGGATTGGGGAACTAATGTACTTGCCATGCTTACCAATTCATTCGAAATTGCTCATAGGCTTTATTTACCTTTCGTGCGATATTTTAAAATGGCGCGAAAGTTACCCATATTTTCGACACATTCTTTGTCAATTTAAATAGGTCCGAAGGTGTCCCTTTAATGTAATTTCTTGACGTCCAAAACAAAACTACCATGTTGATGATAGAGACAATTCGTTTTCTATTTTTTCTACCTGCTCCACCAAGCGTTGATCCAAACAATGTTTGATGGCTTCTATCATGTTCGTTACCATTCAACAAAATTGTCACCATCGATTACGGTGCCCTTAAGAGAAGCGTTGTTCGTAAGGGTGTCCTTATTCAAGAATGTTGGCATATTCAAGAGCGTCTTCCACTTCATTACAGGTTACCAGAGCACCAACATTTTTATGGCTATCTTTACCCGAACTAGCATTAGCGAAAAGCGTACATTATTATACGTCTGATGAGTCTTGGCCGTTTTGAAGTGAGTGCACTGTCAACTGTTGACATCTATCGGCGTGTCAGGGCAAGTGAGGGACAAGCGGGTAGGTATGTATACTCCGCATCAAGTGTTACTGGCACTAGAGGATTTGTGTGATGTTCTGCTTCTGATACCAATATCTTAATGATACTACCAGTAATAATATTAGTTCTACTGTGTTAATTATCCACTCTTCCCTTAAGCATATGCATGTTATTAAACAATTCACATAAGTTAATACACATTTGAAATACCCAACTGACCAACCGCGAAGCTCGTGCCACAATGATTCTTCGTCATACAGTGCAGACTGTACCGATATCTCCAGGAATACAGATTGCGTCACATTGTTGACGACTCTTATAGTCCATATTATATCTACCACCGGCAAGGATTTGCCAAACGGGTAGTACTTACAGTACTTACGCGACTTCTTTGTGAGAGTATAGCAAAGTCAACTCCATACAGGCCATGGAGTCCCTTGGAGTAGTAGAAGGTAGAGGCTTCCACCCTTCGGCACTAGATGGGATGGAGTTGTCAGCTTTTACTTCCAGGAATGACCCTGGTACTCATTTCTTTTGTAGGCTGACTGAACCCCAGGGCCATTTGCATTTCTAAAAGTGGTAATTTTGTTTCTAAAGTTTACTACATGAGTGGGAGTACAAGCCCACTCTCTTTCAGTTAGAAGAACAGTGCCTAAGCAGCGGGTCTTTGGGAGAGAATACTGACCAAAAATACTTATTGTTCCAATTTAAGGTGAACTTAAACCATTGGCAATTTTGTAAAGTAAGGGGATATTTGCAAGTTGTATCAGGTACAACAAAATTTGGAAATGTTGTGGCTTAATGTGGTAATCAACTTTTCGTTGTTTCATGCTAGAAGACATGCCTGACGGCGGATTCCTAAGGCTTTGTCTCAATGACAGATAATGATTTTGCCTCAGGACCCAAATTTCGAAATATTAATAGCACTTTGAAAACAACAGTGCCAGTGACTGGAGTGATGAGTAATTTTCCCCGTCTGAAAGGACGGAGTTTCTTCTAGACATACTTGAAAATGTTGCCACTTTTTGTTTCGAAATTCATTGTTACAAGTTACCAGAATCAAGACTTCACTACACTAGTTTTAATAACACTCATTTCACCAGAGGCGGCCTAATAGGTGAATTGAGTCAGTTCTTCACCCCGTCGTAAAAAAAAATCTCTGCGGAATGTTATTGATAATATAAGGTTATCTCATAAGTAGGGCCCGGATGTTGATGACCTTAAATTTATCGAAAAATGACCTATAAAATGCCCTTAAAATTCTCTTAAAATGACCGATAAAATGCCCTTAAAATTATCATAAAAAAATTACCTAAAAATGATCAATTTCATGATTGTCTTGTAAAAATAATGGTTCGAATAACAAACATTCTCAGTATAATTAATGTAAACTATTAATCAATAGATTAACAATACGCCATTTTCATTTCTACTACAAAGTGAAAAAATATATTACTAAATAAGCATACCTTAGTTAGCGTTGCAATACACCACCATCGTCATCCTCAAGTTATCAAAGGTGAAGGAACGGCGGTTGTCAGCTAATACTGTTTTATATTTCGAGAAACTTCTCTCCACTTCCACTGATGTAATAGGAGCATATTTGAAAAACACTATGTCACTGGCTGTTAAATCCTCTTCAAAAATGTCAATTCTGAAGTCTTCTCCCGACAAAATACTAGCTATTTGACACACTGTCTGATACCCTTTATTCTTGTCCAATACAAATTTTATTTTCTGTCTGACTGAGTCCCCAATCTCACCTTTTACATGTTTTATATAACCTTCAGCATTCCTGACTAACTCTATTGACTTAGCCAATAGCATGCCACTTTCTTCTAGGCACGTTATGGTTTCTGGCAAAAATGAAAAATTTGATTTTATGCAAGCCAATTTACCTTCCATTTGAGGATCAGAAAACAGGTCCTGTGCACTCCCAATAGCCTTAGCATCTGTCCTATCAAAGCCATTCACTACTTCTCTCACTATGTGAAAATTGTCACAATAGTATATGCATGCAGTCAACCAGGTACCCCAGCGTGTTAAAACTGGTGCGCGGGGGGGGGGGGGGGGGGCAACGCTACATCAGGGGCCTTGTCTTTGAAATATTTAGTGCGGGATGGTGCTTTGACAAAGACTTTCTTTACTGTGGAAACTAGTCTATCTACTTCTGAAAATTTTGATCGGACCTCTTCTGCAATTCGATGAAAAGCATGGGCCAGACAAGTAACATGCACCATCTTATTGTAAAATGCTTTGATAGATTTTGCTGCCTTTACCATGTAAGGTGCTGCATCTGTTAGGAAGAGGAGCACATTCTCATGTTGTATTCCCATAGGCCATATTAAACACATGGATTTATCGAACAGTTTGCATATCTGAGTGTGATTAACCGCTTCCAAAACCTCTGAGGTCAGCAGAAAAGTTTGCCCGGGACTGTTTGTTTCTAGGGTCCCTATCACTACATTTCCTACATAACGTCCCTCTGAATCCGTAGTCTCGTCTTTTGATACGTAAATTTTTTTCCCATTCACACATTCACGTACGGTATTCGGTTTAACGTGTCTTCGTAACATTTTGATAGGCAGTTTTTACGCAATGTTGATTCGTCTGGAATAGTATGACCAGTGTGGCGTTCGAGGAAATCACTTAAATTAGGATTGCTTAGTTTTCCTAGTGGAATATTAGCACTAACAAACACTTCACATAATTCTTTATAAAAGGAAGATGACTTGTTATTTGATGTCGAAGCAGTTTCTTTTAACAGTAATTGAGACACTTTCCTTTTTTCCACATTTTCAAGACCTCGCAAATGTTTATCGCACCCGACGTGTTGTTGTACGGTGAACCGTTTATCTGCAGCGACTTTGATTTCGCACACTTTACAGAACAAAATAGTTCCATCAGTTGAGAATATGTTTTTACCGAAATCTGACACATACTGTTTTAAACGGCTTGCAGTTGACTGCTTTTGTTTCGGCATTTCAATTGCACTGCACAACAAAACGTCACACACCTACAACACAAACACACCTTAAAAGTCCTATAGTTGGAGGGTAGCTGAATGAACGATCAGACGTCAGAGCCGGCCAGAGCTGTCAACACTTCTAATAAAGATAAACTCGACACAAACCACATGGCGCTGAGGGGATTACCCCGTTTCTTTTCTCAGACTGACGCAATACTCACGTGCACGTGAAGAAATCAGTGACGCAAACCGTACACACAAATGCTTCGTCGAGAAAAATTAAATCAGCTGCGTATATAAGAAACGAGTAATGAAAACAGATGAGCACTGCAGAACTACAGTATGTAGTCATGTTAGTCCAAGAATGTTAACGCTGACTTGTTTAGAAATACAGATACCGGTACTAAAAACATAACTTTAAAATGAGCATTTAACCATATTCAATAAAAAAATACCTATAAACGTAAAACACCTGAAAAATGACCTAAAATGCCCCTAAATGTTAGAAAATGACTTTATTCTGCAAAATGTAGGAAAAATGCATTTTGATGACTTTTAAAAACCCCATATATCTAACATATTTATTGTAGAATACACATAATTACCACTAAGCATCGTCTCCGTGTACTCAGAAAAAAGATGACTTTTCATCAAAATCCGGGCCCTACTCATAAGTAATGCCGTTTTTAAAGATCGGTGTTTTATAAGATAGAATTGGTTTTCTTTGGATCACCAATGCTATTTACAGGAGTGAGTTAGTTATTGAGGTTTTAAGGGGCGGAACAGCGAGGTCATCTGTCCCTTATTTACAGGAGGCCAAGACTAGAATGGTGTATATTGCGTGAATGTATCAGTCGTCAGTTGTTGATACACAATCACAAAAGGAACTTACAAAGTTGGAGGTTAGGGTCATTCTAAAGCACTGCTGGAAACAAGATTACAAACCTACTACCGCGGCTCGAAGAATATGTGAAGTGGAAGGAGAAGGTGTCGTTAGTGAGCATATGGCACAACGATGGTTCCAACGTTTCAACACTGAAGAAAAAAACACTACAGATTTAACACGTTCTAGAAGAACTAAAATATGTGATATTGAGAATACACGCAGAGATTTTGAGGAAAATCCTCAAAGTAGTACTCGTAGGCTGTTAGAAGAACTTGGGGCATCAAAAGATACCATACATCGCCAGATTAACAAAGTTGGAAAATCAAACAGAAGCTGTAGATGTAGATCATGAATTTATTATCACGACTTGAACCTTGAACAGGCTCAACGTGGAGTGGATATCTGTCAGCTTATCGGTAACCCCATGGATGATAGATTTATCAGGAGAATTGTCACATGTGATAGAAAATGGGTCTATTACCGCAACGCTGACGCCTCGAAACAGTGGCTCAGTCCCCGTCAACCTGCCAAAGTCATCGTTAAAAAGGATCGGTTTGGTCCCAAAGTGATGAAGTGTGTCTCGTGGAACTTTGAAGGAGTGCTTTACTGGGAGTTTGTTCCAAACGGGTGTGCAGTCCATGCGGATTTTTATTCTCAATAACTGAAACGAGTTCATGAAATTTTGAGACGGAAATACCCGGCATTAGTTAACCGAAATAGAGTTCTCTTGCAGCAGAACAATGCGAGACATCATACTGCATGAACAACCATGACACAAATTCAGGAATTGGGGGAAGTAGCACCCAGAGACTAGTACCGTCGCAGGATAAGAAACCTCGCTGAAAGATGGTTCAAGACCATAGAATTTGATGGTCTCTACTTTGAAGAATAGTCAGAAAACTTCCCAAATATAATTTTCTTAAAAAAAAACTACATTACGTACGATGAGACATCCGCTGTAATAGGAACAATCCTCTAAACCTCTTTGCCTAAGTGTAAGGGATCTGATGACGATCGAAACTGGTTATCAAAGTAAATTTATTAATCACATGTAAGTTTCTTTTCAGGGTTAGGGCATAGCACCCAATACAATTGATGATGATGATGATGAAGCTGATAATTGTTGTTTTAAGGGGCTTAACATCTAGGTTATCGGCCCCTAATGGATTGGGAGATAATGAAAATTAAAGATGATCAAATGAAACTTACAACTAAAAACTAACTACTAACTTAAAAACTAGAAGAGGAAATTGGAAACAAAAAGGAGAATGCAAATAAAAGACAGGAGGAAAGAAAATGCCCTCAACCCTCGACGAATGACAATTGAGGGAAGGGAGGAGAGCCAGGAAAGATAAAGGGGAGAGGGACCGCCCCAAAGGCAATGGAAGAAAGAGAAAACCCGGACCCAGCTCAGGAAGCCCTCGGGGTCGCCGAATCCCGAACTCACCAGACGTGAGCCCTTGAGGGTGTAGCACAATCCAGGGTGCTCCAGAAGTGGTGGGGCTACACACACCCAGCCTCCTTGAGGGCCTTGAGCAGAAGGCAAGAGATATCATGAAAAGAAAAAGAAGTCTGACCCCTCGAAGAATGAGGATATCAGGAAAGGTGAGACAAGGGCCAATTAAGGCGGGAAAAGAAGAGACTCCCTAGGCCTCGGATACCCTAATACCGTCGGGGTCGGAAGAGAACAAGAGTGACCAAGGGAGGTCGCCAGGAATGAAGACGGAGAGGAGCCCGGCACAAGTAAGTGGAAGCAATGCCGGATTCAGCTGGGGTCCCGTGGTTGCCAACCCACGTCCCACTAGATATGAGCCCCTGGGGGCAATACAATTAAGTACAATATTGTGTTGACAGACTGAAAAGCATACATTTCGTTTACTAGGGCAACACTGAAAATGGCTTCCAACACGATAATTTTTTTCATAGCTTAGCAACATTAAGTTATTGGGGGGGTCTCTGGAGTAGGGATTCAAGGGGCTCAGACATCATCACTGCACCATTGTGGAAGAGACTTGCAGACTGAATAATGAAAGGTATGGTAGTCTATAAAAATTGTATGGAGGTGAACGTTGGCGTATTTTGTGGTTGGGTTTCTTTAATGGCACTCCCCAAATGAGATAACTTTTATAATTGGATAATAAAGAGGTAAATGAGGGCATAACATGTACATTAGTTAGCAAACTTTGCTAACTTGGACATGTGTTTAGAATTCGGTTTATCTTCCTCAACCATTACCTTGAGTTCGTGTGCAGTATACACAGTAGATTAAACTGAATTTAATGTTATAGGTTTGCATTCGGCGGACATAGTCCCTCGTTGCCGGCCCAATGGTGGTGTAGTGTAGTTCTTTCACATTCCTCGAAAACAACCGACTACTCAAACGTTAGGCAGTAGCGCGCGCCGACAATAACTATTGTTCACTGCTGCCCAATAACATGCTTGCTCTGTCACTCCAGAGTCCAGTCCTTGCTGCCGGCTCGCTTGTCAGGTCTCCAGTGCTGCACAGTTTTAAACGCAGTTCGGTCCAGTCTCGCAGCTTGCTCTAAGTGGCTATGGTGGAGAGTTGACAACGCTGTGCCTCGAGCTGGGCAAGCCCTGGCTCCACGCAGACATGGAATGTTAACCTAGCTGCCCAGCTAGCTTTCAAAACCTGTTATAGTTGTCGATTGGTTTAGGGGCTTTCCGACATCGTGGTCATATAACCCTAGTGATGTGGGCCGGGTAAATACCCAGTGGGAAGGTAAATATAAATTGGGTATTTACCCGGGTATATACCAGTGGTCATTTAAATACCCATAATGACGGTATTTTCAGTTTTTGAGCTTTGTACAACACTTAAAGATGTGTAGATGAAGTGTTGGACAAACAAGGACTGAAACACAGGTATTTCATGCTTTAAATTGAAATCAGGAACAATATTGATCCTTCAAAACTAAAAGAAAAAGAAAATGGACGCCCGGGTATTTTTGGGCATTTATATGTTTTGGCACTGTAACCTTGTCTTTAAGTGTGTTTTTTTTTCTTAAACTAAAGTAAAATATTGGATAAAACCTTTTGGTTGTTTTGTGTTTCAAATTTTTAATAAATACCGAGATATTGAGAAGGTTGGGTTTTATTACGGTACTGGAAATGAGCAACGAAGATGTTGGACGGAAAGGCTACTTTTGTAGTAATAAGAGTAGGCTATATGCATATTAATTGAAATGTGTATGCCAAAACTCAAAAGGTAATAAAATATATTTAATAGAAAGGGCATTTGAAAAAAGAAAAGCTTAGTAAAAGTGCTTTAAGTTATTTTTTTATTCAATTTTAAATACAAAAAATATATTAATTTTTTAAATCATACTCTAAATAATATAAATGCATGTCAGGAAGTCTGTGTAGTATGTGGGCTCTATAATGGGTGAAGATGTATGCCAGCAAGCATATGGGTTGGCAACAATGCTCAGCTCATCCTACCCAGAATTCAAACTGACACTGTACTTCCCTCCCATTTTCTATTCTTTGTTTGATGCCTACTGTACTTAAGCTAACTTTTTCAGTGTAGTGGAGTTGTTAGTTTATATCTCCTGAGCTAATTCCAAATTCTAATTTTGTTTGTAAGTCCCAATTCTAATTAAATTTTATTTTATTAACTATCTAATGTTGTTACATTTCTAGAAAGTTAATGTAGAATAGTTTGCATACCCGTATCCTTTGTTAAGGTTCAACTTACCACGACACAGGATTTTTAATGAAAAATCTAAAATACCCGGGTATTTACCCAAATTGGGTCTTTACCCGAGTATATACCCTGGGTATTTACCCCGATTTATAAATACCTGGGTATTTTACATCACTATATAGCCCCGTGTACTTGTGTGTGGAATTTGTTCGATAACTGTGTGATTGTAATGCCTGTATTAGGGTGTGTATATTTGTAATTCAGGTGAGGATTGGGAAGGAGGCGACCGTGGCCTAAAGTTAGGAACTATCCCGGCATTTGCCTGGCGTAGAAGTGGGAAATCACGGAATGCACCTCTTAGTTTTGCCTCACGAGGCAGATTGTACCCCGTTGCAGCTCTCAAACCAGAATTAACTTTCTTGGTAGAGCCGGGAATCGAACCCGGACCTCTGAGGCGACAGTCAAGTATGCTAGCCGGTACACCACGAGGTGGTTTCAAAAGCGAGCCGGTCATTAATGAGAAAAGTGAGAGAACTACAGCGCACCTGCCTCTCACCCGGAGGCCCCGGGTTCGATTCCCGGCTCCATCAGGGATTTTACAAAGTGATGTAAGGGCTGGAACTAGACACACTAGGCCTCGTGTGGACAATTGAGTAGCTGCCTGACAGTGAGGGAACGCCCCGGTCACGAAACCCAAGATTAACGGCCGTTCTAGTGTGTGTATTTCTAATTGAGGTAGAATTTGGGGGCCGTGGCCTAATTTAGGTACCATCCCAGCATTTGCCTGGAGTAGAAGTGGGGAAGCTATGGAAAAGCACTTCCAGGATGGATGAGGTAAGAATCAAATCCACCTCTTCTCAGTTTTGCCTCACGAGGCTGTGTTAAATTTCTTGCCAGAATCGGGAATCGAACCCTGAGCTCCGCGGTGACAGCCAAGAATTCTAGCCACTACGCAACGAGGCGGGCAGTCCAAATATTAATAAAACTGACATAAGAAGTTAGCGAAGTTCCACTGTCAAGCTATACCCATGGAGTGGTTGTTCTTAATTCGTTTTAGGGGCTTGGGAGGTCTTGGTCATCAGCCCCATGTAGTTAGGAGTGTGGTGAACCTGTAGCCTATTTATGTGATGAAACCGCTGTCAGCACGGGGATTCGAACCTGCTGTCTCCAGACTTGCAGCAGCTATCCTCGCAGCCGTGGTGCACGAGTTAACGAGCACGGCTAGGACGCTTGGTTCATGAAATGACTGGCTATCTTCTTACTCCAGCAAACTACTCATAAATAAACCTAAGAATGGCAGTACAGCCATTACAAACAGATTATGATTGTACAAAATTACCAAAGGCAAATAAATGCTTGGCGACATTATGTGGCATAATGAAGCGCATAACGTTTTAAAGTTACGTTACACGGGTTTCATATTATCGAGTAATGGAGGTCTAGGGGATAGCATGCTTGACATTTAATGATATCGATTTTAGGCTGTTCGAATCCCACCTCACCAAATGTATTATTTTACATGACCAAATCTATACCGCACGTCACTCTGAGTAACATTGCTCGTAGACTCTTTATAAGGTAATAGAAATACAGAAAACAATCCAATGGGATCAGCTTAGGTTTATCGGGAACCACCTTGTGGTGTCGTGGCTAGCATACTCAGCTGTCACCCATGAGATCCGGATTTGATTTTCGGCTCAGTCAAGAAATGTAGTCCTGGTCTCAGGCTTAGAATGGTGTACGCTATGCCTCGTGAGGTAAACTGAGGAAAGTTGGGGTCCCTCGCATGGGCGCCCGCAGGGGGAGAGGGGGAAAGTTGGGGTCCCTCGCATGGGCGCCCGCAGGGGGAGAGGGGGCAAGGTGGGGTCGTCCTCCCCCTCCCTGTCCCTCGATTTCCAAGAATGTTGAAATTTGATTGTTCATTGTCACACCGGTTTATTTCATAAATGGAAGTCACGGAGAGTTAACTGACAACTGTTTCAACAGAAAATTTCTGGTGTGTAAAGCCATTTTCAGTGTTGCCTTAGTAAACGAAAGTTTGATGCTTACGTATTTACATTTAATGAAAATGGTTCTAATGATGTCATGCACTCTGCCACCAATGGAAACATAGCTCCAATTTTCAATACGGTTATGCCTAAAGTATATTCGAGTCGAGATAGTGCCCCTGGCTACCCGGACAGGGAAACATGCCCAGTTTACGTCATCGGCTCTGCCGGACAGGGGTAGCCAAGAAGCTCCGATATCATTTGTCATGCCGTAGACCTAGAAAAGACAAGACTTGCTGCACTTAGTGCTGTGCTGCACTGTATACTGTTGCCTGTCATTAGCAGTTAAGAACTTATTATTTAATTAATTAATTAATTAAATCAATACACTGAAGAAAATGGAAATTGCAACACCCAGAAGGTGCTACATTGCTGCAATTGAACATGCAGGACGAGTGTTCGGTTGTGATTCGATGATTACACTTTCAGGTCCCTCTGACCGCAAGTTTGGACAACAATCAATACAGGATGTGCCCACCACGAGCTGCAATACATTGATGAATTCGTCGAGGCATGGAGTCAATAAGGCACTGGATCGCTTCCTGAGGAATTGTGGCCCATGCTTGCTGCACTGCACGGGTCAGTTGTTCCAGAGTTGTGGGTGGCTGAGGGCGGTTGGCCAGTTGTCGACCCATCATGTCCCACACATGCTCAATAGGACTGAGGTCCGGGGATCTGGTGGGCCATTCTAAGGTTGTGATGTCGTGGAGAGCTTCTCTGGAGATGCGTGCAGTGTGAACCCGGGCATTGTCCTAATGAAATATCCCATTAGCAATGTTCGCCATCATAGGGACAACCACTGGATTGAATACCCTATCAACGTACTGTCGAGCAGTCATAGTGCCCTCAACAAGCACTAATTGTGATTTCACATTAAAGCCAATAGCTCCCCAGACCATAATGCTTGGTGTTGGCCATGTGTGCCTCTCGACAATAAGGTCTGGGCGGCCCCTCTCCCAGGTACGTCGGCGCACACGATTCCGGCGATCACTGTGGGCAAGACAGAAGCGCGATTCATCACTAAAGACGACCCTATGCCATTCGTCGACCAACGTCGATCGTTCTCGACATCAGGCCAGCCTTTCGCGTCGCTGTTGTGGGGTCCATGGAACACCTTCTGCAGGGACACGGGATCGTAAGCCAGCTGCACGCAGGCGATTACATACTATTTGTTGTGTAACGTGGGGTCCACAGCTGCTCGAATATGCGCTGCTGTTGCATGGGGTTCCATCCGGGCCATCCGAATGATGCAGCGATCCTCTCTCACAGTTGTCTGTCGCGCTGGGCCTGTCCCAGGTCTACGAGTGTGGGTACCTTCATTTGACCACTGCTGCCATACACGTTGTACCGTAGATGCCTGTCGGCCAGCATGTGCAGCGACAGTCCTTAGCGATAATCCAGCCTCACACAGCCCAATATCCGAGCCCTCTCAAACGGCGATAGTTGTTGATAGCGTGCTCTTCTCTGTCGCCGAGGCATGTTTGACGGGGAACACTTCACTGCACAGACTGCAAGTCAACTATGCTACACCAGAGTCTGTATACTGGAGTTGATTCCTCCGCGACCAATCACGTGGGGAGACCTGAAGCAACAATCCAATGGGTCTGAAACTTTGATCGTTTACATACCTACATGGCATCGTTCCATATCTTGAAAATCAACACAAACGACCAATGCCTTCATGGTGTTGCAATTTCCATTTTCTTCAGTGTACATAAACGAACAATAAATAAACCGCGCTGTAGCATGTAACCGATAAGTCAGTCCGCTTCACATGTAGGCTATACACAGCACTGAAGTTAGCATATGGTCAACAGGCACAGCTCTATGCACCCCTTGCGGGCAGCCCTGCAATGACGTGTACAACTGTGTTTACTTCCACTATCTCGACTCGGCAAACAGACTTTAGTGTTAAATACCGTATGTTTCCCCAACACTATCTCGAGTGGCTACTACTTTTGCCACTTCACTTCGGCAGTTGCAATATGAAAGCACGTTCCCTGTATTCAGGCCAGTATTTACGGGGGGGGGGGAACTTGGCAACTGCCCAGGGCGGTAGGTTTTAGGGACAGCAACATTTCTGGAAAACTGCACAAAACTGCTTGGTCATTAAACGTCAAGTTATTAAAGTTTAAACCCTCCACAAGAGAATATACTTCGGCAATGTTGATTATTTAAGGACATAAATAAAAGGGGGCAGCAAAGTTATGTTATTTTTCCACAGATGCGTCAAGAGCCCTAAATATGGGCCTGACTGTATTATACTCTTGCCATATTTTTTTTTACGCCGGCTTGCCTTTCCGCGATCGTTATTCGTGCCGCAAAAATGCTGTAGGCTACATTTTTATTTTTAAGTTGTACAATAGTACGGTGGCTCATTTCTTGAGAACAAAGTGATTATTGCTACGAATGAACAGCAATCTACCATTGTAGTTTTAGATTCTTAACCTACAGTGTTAACATTTTTTACAATCTAAGCAATTTATAATACAGTACCGTAGTTAAAAATTGCTCTGCAATGTTTGTGCCATAATCAAAGCGACTAAGATTCGCACTCTCAATCGAATGTAGACAAAATGGTGAATTTAATGGTGATAAGACTTCATAATCTTGTATATGATTTCAACAGAAGTATGGAACCCTCTTGCAAGGCAGGCAATTTTGGATGTGTAACATGTACTTATGAGCGAAGTAGCTTCACAGAATAAAGATTAAGCTCGACTTAATGCTTAATCGTAACAACCAGCATTTTAAATGGGGTACGGTACTTCAACAAATTCAAAAAGATATCCCATCATCAGTAATCATAAAAATCATAACTTGCATATTTAGGTGTATACATCTTTTGCTTCCTTTGCTCAAATTGTAAATGGTGTGCAAGTCAATTTTCTGATATATATGAATTACTAGCAGTAGTGCCCGGCTTCGCCCGGAGGATTTATTTGTTTTATGGATGATAATGAATACTAATACAGAACTGGCACATGATACTTAAACAGAAAAAATATTTTAAAAATATAATATTTTGTGGTGGTGGTGGTGGTGGTGGTGGTAGTGGTGGTTGTAGTGGGGGTGATAAGTAGTACAGTATAATGGTCATTTTCCCGTAATGATAATGATAATAATGAATAGGGAAATGGCTATTTTCTAACCACAGCACTGACACATGTTATTTACAAACAAAATTTAAAAAAAATAATTAGAAAGAGGAATAAGTGAAATAAAAGACACTGCCTAGGGCCTATATCTCATTGGCTGTTAGAAATGTAGAGACCAATAGTGTCGTCTTTTGTCGCATGGCGCCGTAGGAAAATAATCAGAACACTTTGAAAAACTTCGGCTGTCCCGAGCTACTGAGGTAGCAATAGTATCATTTATCGCCACATAGCGCTCAACGATAAGGTTCGGAATAATTGAATGTAAATTTGAAAGCACCAACACTTATTGCAGCTGGTAAACTCAATGTACTGCACCAACACCATTGCACTTATACAGAGGCATAATATTTTCATGATCATAACTGTTTTAAGGTGCCTAGTAGATCTTTTTGCACTAATCGCTCCCCGTGACTGCAATTTATAAACAGTACAAGATGCAACTATTTTCGCCATTCTGCACCAGAATGCTGGTAGGGGAGACGTGATGCAGCCCGAACTGCCCGTCAACAATAGGCTTATTAAAATACTCTTACAGTTACACTACTACGGACATGAATGTTTCTAGGGCCTTAATACGTGGTTTTCAAGTTTATTTTGTCTGTTATTCTAAATGTAGGGAATGGAGAGCGTTGTCCAAAATATCAAGTGGACAGTGTTACCAGCAGGGTTTCAAACTGTATGTAAAATTTGGTTCAATTAGGAGAAACTGTGTAGATTTGTAATAAAGGGCCTAAATGCAGGGAATGGAGTGGTCTGCCCTAAATTTAAAGTGGACAGTGTCACCCGCAGGGTTCCAAAGGGTAAGTATACAAAATGTGGTTCAGATCGGTAAAACGGTGTATATTTGTGCCAAATGGTGTATATTTATATCAAAGGGCCTAAATACAGGGAATGGAGTGGTCTGTCCAAATTTCATGCAGACAGTGTTGCTCGCAGGGTACCAAACTGTAAGTATACAAATTTTGGTTCAGATCGGTGAAATGGTGTGGATTTGTGCCAAAGGGCCTAAATGCAGGGAATGGAGTGGTCTGTCCAAAATTTCAAGCAGACAGTGTTACTCTCAGGGTTCCAAAGGGCCTAAATGCAGGGAATGGAGTGGTCTGTCATAAATTCCATGTAAACAGTGTTACTCGCAGGGTTCCAAAGGGCAAGTATACAAATTTTGGTTCTGATCGGTGAAACTGTGTAGATTTGTGCCAAAGGGCCTAAATGCAGGGAATGGAGTGGTCCGTCCGAAATTTCATGCAGACTGTGTTACTCGCAGGGTTCCAAAGGATATGTATACAAATTTTGGTTCAGATCGGTGAAACGGTGTAGGTTTGTGCCAAAGGGCCTAAATGCAGGGAATGGAGGGGTCAGTGCGAAATTTCATGTAAACAGTGTTACTCGCAGGGTTCCAAAGGGTTAGTATACAAATTTTGGTTCAGATCGGTGAAACGGTGTAGATTTGTGCCGAAGGGCCTAAATGCAGGTATGGACTGGTCTGTCATAAGTGTCACGTAGACAGTGTTACTCGGAGGATTCCAAAGGGTAAGTAGGCCTATACAAATGTTGGTTCAGAGCGGTGAAACTGAGTATAGGGCATAGAGCAATTCGGGAGCGCTTGTTCTACCGACTTACTGAACAAAAATCAATCTTTTAGGTTATCTGAGAGGTGTAGCCTTATACTACATAGCCTAAACTATTCCTCTTGAATCTGGCTATCGTATAAAAAAAGAATTTTTCGAATCGGACTGGTAGTTCCAGAGATTAGCGCGTTTTAACACATAAACACACAAACTCTTCAGCTTTATTATATTAGTATAGATTATGATGATGACAATTGTTGACTTAAGGGGCCTAATATCTGGGTTATCGGCCCCTAATGATATGGTGAGGGTGAAAAAAAAAAAGAAATTAATGAAATAAAAACTATAACTACAGGGGATGTCTCATAAGTAATGTCCAGGCTTCGGATAATTATGCACTTAAAAATGCCAAAATATGCATGCAAATATGCACTAAAAAGTGTCTAAATAAGCACTAAAATATGCATTAAAAATAAACATATATCTGATATCAATTAGTGGTTTACATTACAAGAAATTAATGTTACATATTAAATATCGCCGAAATAAAGGGAATTACCTACAGTACTACCATAGATTGCTCCAGTTTGTCAATAAAATTTACAAGTCTTGATTACACTTAATCACTGCATGATGTAATAGGTTTTCAAACACAAACTTGTGCCTATTTTCACCTAAAATGACTTTGTACTCAGAAAAGACTCTCCACATCACATGCCACAATTGGAGCATACTCCAACTTAACGAAGTAAGAGACCTCTAGTATCGATGCACTATCAATTTTGTCTTTGCCTTGGATAACTCCTCAAATGCTTTTAAGTTTGAGGAGACCGGAATTTTTCAGCACTACATCCTGCAATTTTTTCGAGAAAACTTGATTAGTTAGGTTCTTTAGGGATCGATCAACTTCTTCAACAATTCCAATGCTAGAGTAAAGAGGCAGTCCTTTTTCTTGCAATTCCTTGATGGCTGAAGGTATGCAACGCAAATTGGAACGAACACCATCTTTACTCAAGACTTCTTGAGCTTCTTTATTAGAAGCAGCTTCTTCATAATCGAGGTCTTCAACTACCTTTTTTACTACCTCAAAATAATTGGAGGGAGTGGCACATCATGAAGTGCATCAAAATTTTCTTTGCAACTTTGATCCATCATGAACACTCTTTTCACAGTCGAGATCAACGTGTTTACTTCAGGAAAGGAAGCCCGGATTGATTCAGCGACTCGAAGTCCATGTGCTACCCATGTGACGTGTATCATCTAGGGATATAATATCCCAAGACCTCCCATGGCTTTACACATGTAAGGTGCGGCATCCGTGCAGGCCACGATAACATGATCGTAAAGAATGCCTGATGGCCACAAACAAGAAAGTGCATCATTGAAAAATGCAGCATCTGTTGAGTGATTCACCTTAGGCAACACAGCCATAGTTAGTAGATATGATTTGTCTCTCTTTTCTTCTTCTCCTAAAATTCCAAACACGAAGTTAGCTGCATACTTTGATCTACGTCCGTTGTTTCGTCTAGTGAGACCCAAATATATTTTCCATGAGCTTTTTCCCTTAGTTTACCTAACCTTACATTGTAAAGCTCAGGAATATAATTCTTCCTAATTGTTGATTCATCTGGGACTGGTTGTTTCATATACTCCTGCAGCAACTGAACTAAGTTCTTATTGATTAGTTTAGCCAACGGTATATTTGCCTAGAGAAATGCTCCACACAGATCTTCATTGAATTTACTACGTGTTGGTCAAGGTTTAACTAAAGCAGTGATTACAAGAACCTGGTGTCTTTGTATCAGGTTTACTACTTTCAATTTACATTGTGTTTCGTTGTTTGAAGATGTTGTTGAATTTGATACTTTTTAGTTGTGTTTACGACTGTGCTACACTATTTGCAAAACAACACACTTCCGTCAGTTGAAAAGTCTAGAAACTCTCGTACATACCCTTTCATTACCTCATTAACAGTCCTCTTCTCCTTAGGCATCTTAAATACAGTAGCTACTGAACGTGCTATGAACCACAGCCTGTTTCAACTCAATGAAAGTAAGACTGACAAGAACTAATTGTGCATGAAAGGTAACTATTTACAGAATGAAGAAAAGATAACTTGCTCTACGGGAAATACCAAGAATCAGTCCTCACCTAATTGCATTGCAGGTAGACAATGCTATGGCCGGATGTAGGGCTAGGGTTGCTAAATTTAAACACGATGCAAACCCAGCACTGCTCAACATTCCTGTTACCTGAAATGCATGTCAAATATTCCTAAAGTGTCCTGCAGAAGCTGATGTCTACTCTCAAGATTAAGAAGGTTTTTAAAATATGCACTAACAGTAGGAAAACCCTAAATATGCACTGTTAAGTTAAAACTGTCCCAAATATGCAATTGCATATGCAATATGCAAAATGCATAATTATCCGAAGCCTGTAATGTCGTATTTTAAAGAAAATTTTATTTGAAGAGTTTTCTGACAAGAAATTAAATTATTCTTCAAAGTAGCGGCCATCAGATTCTATGGTCTTCAGCTATCTTTCAGCGAGGTTTCTTATCCTGCGACGGCACCAGTCTCTAGGTTTTGATGCGAAGAATTCGGTGAGACCCACTTCCCACTTCAATGTTTTCGAAATTTCTTCCACGCAAGAAATGGGCCACGGATTAAAAAGATGGTAATCTGAAGGCGCAAAATCAGGGCTGTATGCTGGATGTGGTAGCAGTTCCACTCCTCCCAATTCCTGAATTTTTGCCATGGTTGTTCATGCAGTATGAGGTCTCACATTGTCCTGCTGCAAGAGAACTCTATTTCGATTAACTAATGCTGGGTATCTCCGTCTCAAAATTTCATGAACTCGTTTCAGTTGTTGAGAATAAAGATCCACATCAGTGGCGTAGCCAGAGGGGGGGGCCCAGTGGGGCCGGGCCCCCCCCCCAAAATAATCCCAGATATTTTCTTATGGCTCAAACAAATTTAGAACCTACAACGAAAAGAATAGTAGGTGCCTCAGTACTGGGAATACAACCAGGTGATGATGAAAAATGTCTACCAAGAAATTAGAAGATTGCCAATTAGCAAGAGACCTATCTGCAGGGGGCCAGCTTGTCAGCTTATACTCTCTTGTCAGCTTTTAATTTCCATTTCCTGGGAATAGCAGTGTTTAAATGTCCCACTCTGCAATACTGGCGCAGCGTGGTT
This sequence comes from Meconema thalassinum, assembly GCA_946902985.2. Taxonomy (NCBI): domain Eukaryota; kingdom Metazoa; phylum Arthropoda; class Insecta; order Orthoptera; family Tettigoniidae; genus Meconema; species Meconema thalassinum. The sequence goes on along the minus strand of OX336389.2, from coordinate 169,869,047 downwards.
GATTGTCGGCACTGTCGTCATATACGGTAGTTGTGTGTCTGTGCGAGAGGAGATATACAGTTTGTATTTTGGAAGAATAGGGAGTTATTTGATAGTTGCTCTTTTCTTTCTTCTTTTTGTCACATTAGCGAGTGTTCAGAAGATCGACCGCTTTGTCGTAAAGAAGGCAAAACTGGATACATGTTCGGTAAGTTATGAAAAGTTTTTATTGTAGGTGTAGAAAATCGAGGCCCCATTTCATTATATAAGCACAGCACGAGAAAGACGCATTGTTCACTGATAAAATGTTAAGTTATTCGATCTTTTTAAAAGGCTCGTATTTATTTATTATTATTTAAAGGGTGTTACAGTTTCCTCTGAATAATAATAATAATAATAAACTAGAATGAGGTCCACGGGGACCGTTAGGCTTACCTTTAAACAGCACTGTATAAATTACACTAACAATAATAGACCTAAATGTTTTGCAACCTACCTTCTTTGCTTGATGCCTTTATGAGTGTCCCTTCTTCCTGTTATCTACTCCTGATGGGTTTGGTTTGGACATATTCATTCAGTTGACAAAAAATATTTCTGGTAAATGAACTATTTAAAAACACCAAGACATAGTGCGGTATTAATGTAAAGAACATTCTGAACTGAAACGTATGAATATGCCATAATAGTAGTATTCTGATAACTGATAATTGAAAATCTGAGCATTAGAGACAAATATAGACACTGACACAGCTGTGAGCTGCCTCAAAACAAAGCAACGAAGGGTGGAATTCAGACAGACATGAACAGACCGAAGATTTTTGTCTGAAGCTAAAAGTGAACCCTAAAGTACTTATAATCAGAACAAGTACTTCCGTGAAGAACTATATAGCCTATTTTCATATATCTTATTGGTCTTCTTTATTAAAAAATTCTCCCGCCTATGAAAAGGAACGCCATGTTGGATTGTTCTGTATGTAAGCCGTAGAGTTATGCACCATTAGATGAAGATTATTGCGTAGGTTTATTCAAACAACCGACAGTGGTAGCTATGCTCTCTTGGCGCATCGTTAGGCCATGGGGCCAAACTCTCTGCTGACTCGATCGACGGATTGGTTCAAGCCCCTTGAAATGGTTTCCCATGGTTTCCCATATTCAACACCAGGAATATGCTGGGAAGGTACCTTCTGCTAGGACGCGGCCGCTTCCTTCCACATCCTTGCCCAGTTTCATTCATCTTTATCATTCCATCTCTCATCACGACGCGCAGGTCGCCCACGGAACTCTACTAGAAACACCTGCAATCGGCCTCTCAGAAGGTTAAAAAAAAATTCAAACGTTCACTTCGATCGCATGATTAGGATACATGAAATGAAAACTCAATTTTAAAATTTCTCACGACCGCCATCTTGGGGTTATGAAACAATTGAATTTAATTAGATGCCAGTAGCTTTTGTATGAACATTTACCGTACCAAGTCTCACTGCGCTCGGATAGTTAAATCGCGAGTCAATTCCATTTAAATGCGTTAACTTCGCTTGGCCGCCATGTTTGTGTTGTGCTCACCATGTTATTGAAAGTCCAATACGTAGAGGTGTTAGTTTTTGTTAATTCGCGATAAAACGAAAAGTCATATTTAGAGGTTAGGATGTTTTATTTTCACGTATTTACATGTTTCGTGCCGCCCAGGAGTGAAATTAAATCGCGAAATAACGCGAATTTTGTGAACAACACCACAAATACCGCAATCTGCGAAATAAAAACAAATTTTCATATTTTTTCCCCACACCAATCCGAACATTTTTGTCCACAAGCCGATAATCGAATTTGGTTGGTATTCAATTCGAGAGAATGATCGATTGTATAGTTTCGCGAGAGGTAATACTACGATATACTGTCGATATTCTCGTTACTCGTTGGAGTTTAGCGCTGTGGAAAACAGCTGTTATATCGCGGCGTGAATAGTTTGGCCGACTACCTCCAAAAGGTTATGTGATAGTTGTTCATAATGTAAACTACGTTTGCCTCCTGTTACATTGGTAGCGAGTGTAAATTATAGTAGAGAATTCTATATAATTTAATAAAAAGTGCGCAAATTGTGCGTTATCATCGAATCTAGTGTGTTATTTGCGTGAATCAGTTGGCGACCACGTGTTCATCGTATTAGTTCCGAACTTAGCAGTACAGGAAGATGAGACGCGACGTAATTTAAATATTATGACACGAATTCAGAAATAAATTTACGAATTTATACTGGCGTGTGACTACAGTCAACCGTGTGATAACAGTGTTTGTTACTGGGCATCGCTCAGTTGAGTTTAAAAATGCCGAAGGTAGCTGTTTCTGCCACAGACAGACTTAAAGAATATAAGAATGAAGGATTTATAATTTCTTGTGGCATTCTTATGTGCAAATATTGTGATTGTCGGTTAGATTATCGCAGGAAAGATGCATTAGACAAACATTGCAAATCGGAGAAGCATTCAAAACGCCGAGAAAATTCGCGTCTTGAAGTTAGTGTTCCTAGAGTGGCCACCTTGAAAGAAACATCAAATGCTAGTCGTGTGAAGGATATGAAAGAAGAGTTTATTTTGGACACTACTACTGCGTTTGTGAAAGCTAATATACCAGTAGAGAAACTAGACAATCCTGCTCTCCGTACTTGGTTTAATAAGTACGTTCGCGGAAGTGGAGATTTACCATCAGCAAATCAGATTCGTCAGAAATACATCCCCATGATTGGCGAAAGAAGGAGGGAAGAAATTAGGGAAGATATAAAAAACAAAGACGTGTTTCTGCTATGTGACGAAACAACTGACAAGAATGGTAGGTGTGTTTTCAACATTCTTTTTCGTCCATCAGTACCATCAACTGAAATGAACACCCATCTGGCTGCCTCTGTTGTTCTAGATTCTGCCAATAGCGTAAATTGCTCCAATGCGATATTAGACACCTTGAATTCCTATGAAATTGAACGGGAGCGTGTAGTGGCAGTAGTTACGGACTCAGCACGCTACATGACAAAATGTGTAACTACTCTTCAAGGATTGATTGAAGAATTAAGTCATGTCCAGTGCTGAGCTCATAAAGTCAATCTTATCGGCTGCGTATTTGAAAACGAGCTGGACGAATTGAACATGTCTATAGTAAAGACAAAGAATGCCTTTTTAAATACGCGAAAAAGAAAAAGCAATTACGTTGCATTTCTAAGGGAGAAATATGAAAACACAGAAAAAGAGAATGAAATTCTAGCTTTCCCAATGCCTGTATGTACAAGATGGAATTCATGGTTTAAGGCTGCAATGTATATGGCCACGCATGTGGAAGATCTGGTAGAATTTTTCAAAACATTGGAAGATTCAAATTCTGGGGTCAAATTTTTCCAACAAGCATCGACTTCAACAATACAATTTATACAATTACAAGCATTGTATGTTTCTGTTGTTGGTGCCTCTCTTATGGACTTGCTTAATTTCTTGGAGGGATCTAAGTACCCAACAATTCACTTACTGGCTGGGAAGCTAGATGACCTTGAGGTAAAGCTCAAGCTATTAGGCGATGGTGGAATGTTCAATCATAAGATCCTCCAGAACTTGGAACAGCTTCCTCAAAAGATGCAGATAAAGGTTAAGTCGAAGCTTATGTGTGTTGCCCAGTCAGCTCTAGTGAAAGTCAGGACTTTAAGGACCACGGATCCAGCCAGGAAGACTGTAGAAGCCATCGGGTCATTGTTTGATCCTCGGCATGCACCTAAGAACGTATCTCCCACAGAACTGCTCCAATTTAAGAAGAATGCCCCATTTCTTACGAAGATGGAGTCTCAACAGTTTTTAGAGGCTCACAGCATTTACCTGACTGCAATCAAGAACCAACTGCGTCATGAAGATAATGTGAATGTTCCAGAGATCCTCATGGGATTAAGGCCTGCTCACCGAGACTATGCAACAGCTGCATTAAAGTGTGTGTGGTATCCTTGTTCAAATGTGGATTCTGAAAGGTCATTTTCGAAATACAGTCTCATAGTAAGTGATAGGAGGCGAAAATTGACAGCTGCAAATGCTGAGACTTTAACCATGATCTACTTCCAGTGATTTCACCGCAGTATTTGGATAAAACTTAAAAAGTATTCACTTAAATGTGTTTCGAGATGGTGAATGTAAAATAAAAATGTGACTTCCATATAAGTATTATCTCATTCTTCCATAGCCATGTTTAACGTTTTACCCTGCTGTTTTGTTTTTTACTTTGTTTTATTAATTGTTTATATTTTTAAATGCACTTATTGTACAAACCTTATCGCTTTCCAAATTTTAACATGTCATCCCCCGAAAAAATAATAAAAACACAAAACACCACCTTTTGAATTTTAAATCAACAAATCTTCAAAAAAATAACACTTTCTAACACCTCTACCAATAGGTGAACTTATATTAATAGCCTCTATCAGCATACAAAATGTCAGTTTGATGCTGCAATAGATTCGTAGATATTGAGAACCATCTAAATATTTCGGATCGTTGCCATGTTGGATGAGTATATATGTAGGCCATAAAATTATGTAACACTAGATGAAAATTATTGCGTAGGTTCATTATTCAAACTTCCACTTCGATCGCATGATTAGAACACACGAAATAAAAACTTAATTTATAATTTCCCACAGCCGCCTTCTTTAAGTTATGTAAACAATTGAACAAAATTAGATGTCAGTAGATTAGAATTTGTATAAACATTTACCGTTTCAAGTTCCACTGCGCTCGGATGGTTAAATCGCGTGAAATATCCATTAAAATGGTTCAACTTGGCCTGGCCGCCATGTTCGGTTTGTACTTAACAGGTTTTGTAAAGTCACATAGGTAAACTTGTAGTAGTACCCTTTATCACTGTACAAAATTTCAGGGTGATATATGTTACCATTCAGGAGATAGAGGCCTAGAATGCCAGTGAAATATTTCGCATGGTCCGCATGTTGAATTGGTGAAACTTATCAAAATTTGAAAGGCACGGTCGAGGTTGGATGAGGTTGTAGTACCGAATTTCATTGAAATCGCTCCGGTCCTTTAGATTTTATTAAGAGTAGGTGGGGGGGGCAGACAAACGTACACACATGAAAATAGGCTTAAGTATATGAACTCCTGCAGTAATAGATGTGGACCTAATGCCCCCCCCCCCCCCCAAACTAAAATCCTGGCTACGCTACTGATCCACATTGACTGCATGCCCGTTTGGAACAAACTCCCAGTGTATGACTCTTTCAAAATTCCACCAGACACACAACATCACGTTAGGGCAGAACCGATCCTTTTAACGATGACTTTGGCAGATTGACGAGGACTGAGTCACCGTTTCGAGGCGTCAGCGTTGCGGTAATAAGACACATTTTTTATCACATGTGACAATTCTCCTGATAAATCTAACCGATAAGCTGACGACAGATATCCACCCTACGTTAAGCCTGTTCAGGGGTCAATTCATGAGGTACAGATCTACAGCTTCTGTTTGATTTTCCAAGTTTCTTAATCTGGTGATGTATAGTATTTTTTGATGCACCAAGTTCTTCTGATAGCCTATGAGTACTTCTTTGCAGATTTTCTTCCAAACCTCTGCGTGTATACTCAATATCCCATAGTCTAAGTCTTCCAGAACGCGGTAAATCTGTAGCGTTTTCTTCTCCAGTGTTGAAAGGTTGGAACCATCGTTGTGCCACACGCTCACTAACGACATCTTCTCCTTCCACTTCACATATTCTTCGAGCCGCGGCAGCAGCTTTGTAATCTTTTATTCAGTAGAGCTTTACAGTAGAGGGACGCTAACCTCCACCTTTGTAAACTTAATTTGTGATTGTGTATCAGCAACTGACGACTGATATATTCTCGCAATATACACAATTCTAGTGATGGCCTCCTGTAAATAGCATTTGCGAACCAAAGAAAACCAATATTATCTTATAAAACACCAAACTTAAAAAACGACATTACTTATGAGACATCCTAATAAAACTAAGCTAAAAACTTAAAACTAACTACCGACTTACACACTAGAAGAGGAAATGGTAAACAAAAAGAAGATTAAGGGAAATAGAAGACAGGGAAAAGAAATGCCTCAACCCACAAAAAAAAAATGAGGATTGAGGGACTTGGAAAGAAGTAGAGCCATTAAAGGCAGATAGGAAAGGGAAAGAGGGGAGGCTCTGTCCATAAGGCAATGGAAAAAGGGGAAAACAGACCCAGCTCAGGAATCTCTCGGGGTCGCCAACATCCGAACTCACCACCCATGAGCCCTTATGGGTGTAGCACTATTACAGGTGCACCATAAGTGGTGGGGCTACACACACACTGCCTCCTTGAGGGCCTTGAGCAGAGGGCAGGAGATACCATGAAAAGAAATACCTGAAGTCTGACCCCTCGAAGATTGAGGGATCGGGAAAGATGAGACAGAGGCCAATTAAGGCAGGAAATTGAAAGACTCCCTAGGCCTCGGATACCCTAATGCCGTTTGGGTCGGAAGAGAACAAGAGTTGACCAAGAGAGGTCAGTAGGAAAGAAGATAGAGAGGAGTATGACAAAAGTAAGTGGAAGCATTGCCGGACTCGGATGGGGTCCCGTGGTCGCCAACCCATGTCCCACAAGCTGTGAGCCCTTGGGGAAGATATATGAATTACTGTAATTTGTCAAGGAATGATCTGATCTGTGCAAAGCCTAGTTTAATGAACCAATGCCATAATCTAAACTTACAAGTATATAAATCCTAAGGTTATTTTTATATATTGTAGATGGAGCACATGTCAATATTTTAGGGATGAATTTATTCTTCTTAAATTGTCTTGGAATAATTTGATCTAAGTGAAACTTGGCATAATGGATGATGGATCCGGTTTTGATAATATTCAGTTTTTGGGATTTATTTTCTAAAACGTAATTCATTCATTTCAGGACCAGTACAATAGTATTGAAATTATTAATCGAAGCCGTCGACCATCAGATTACCATCATAAGAAGCCTTGAATTAACCGTCTTCAATCCTATTGGACTGTTATTCATAACAACAGTCATTCTACTATAACATGTTGTTGAGTATTATAGAATAGGAACACAATAATACCTGATGTTCTACCTAAAACAACAAATGTAAAAATGACAATAGACAAATCTTAGATGCAATCAACTCAGCAAGATTCTCCATAGATTAATCACATTCAATTTTATATTTCGGAAACAAAGTGAACAAAACAAATGTTGTGATAAAGTACATTTAACGTGTCCCATGACACAAATTTAATATGAACTGATTGACTGAAAAATGCGAGGAGCATCACATGTTTTATCTTTAGTTGTTTATTGAATTTTAAGTGTGTTTTTAAGCTCATAGTTTTTAATATGTTGTGGTTGTGTAATTTATGTTGTGTATTCTGTTGTTTTATTATGGGATGTTGAATGTGACACGATGTTTGTAGTAACAAAGGAGGGCTGAAGAAGGAGACAGTAGGGTCTCCGAAACATGTACCCATAAAAAAAAATTACATAAGTAAAAGTATTGATTTGGCGGAAAATTCAGGTTTTTAAATTTGTAAACACGGTGAATACGGAACCTGAAATGAATGCTATACCTAATAAGCATAAGGCTAGCCAGGCCAACAGGTTAAAATTTAAGTATAAAGATCTCAAAATTAAACTGGCGAATATCGTCAAGGACATCGATTTTCTCAAGAAATGCAGAAAACATAAAATATTTCCACAACATCTTAAAGGTTATCAAAGAAAAGGGCATTCCAACCCGTATGAAAGACATACACAGTTCATGGTTAATAACAAAGTTCTTATTCGCGAAATAAGGTTCCTTTATATGAGGAAGAATAACATCAGTAATGCCTTGTACCGCGCCCACCTAGAGGCAGCGAATTCTATAGACACGAAAGAATGGGACAAATACCAAATCATTGCAGGTCAAATAACACACTCATGCGTTATCAGAAAGGTCAATACCTTAAACAACAAATTCCAGAGTTTGCTTAACGCACAAAAAACGCTTTTCAACCAAAACACCCCAGAAGTAAAAAACAGCCATACTTTCCAAAGCCCTGTTAAGAACATGACTGATATCACTCTCCACCAGAGTGACCTGGAAATCCTCCAAAAAGGCCCCAAACACAACTGGGAACAAAATTACAGTAAGAATAATCTAACCGTTTTGGTAGCCGAAACAGAAGCAGCAATTAGGAGACTCCCTGCTGAAGAGCAAAATGCCGCTAGGTTTGAAACCAACAAGAAAATTAAGAAGATAATCAATTCAAACAAGAGTAATGCTAAAGTAAACCGTAACCTAAATAACAATTTCAAAAAACTCGTTACCAAAATCAATGATAGTAATATAATCATTACTAAAGCAGATAAAGGCAATACCACAGTGCTAATGAGCAAAGACGATTACGTCAACAAAACAATCGATTTTCTAAATTCAGGCAGGTTCATGGAAATCAAAAAGGACCCAACTAATATCATTCAAAAACGGTTGAAAACACTTTTAAAGAACACCATCTTTATTTTAGACGAGAGACACACCGACAAGCTTGTAAGTATGAACCCCGGCATTCCCACTCTGAGATCTCTCCCAAAAATCCATAAACCAAATATTCCGATTAGGCCAATCGTTAACTTCAGGAATAGTCCCACATACAAACTAGCGAAATTTGCCCAACAGTTTCTTAACAAACACTATAAGCTCAAGGCCAACAGCTCTTTCAGTAACACCATGCATTTTTGTGAAAGAACAATAGACCTTAAACTTAATGAAAGTAATACTTTGCACTCAGTCGACATTAAAGATATGTATACGAGTATCCCGGTTAGTAAAACGATCGAGATTATTCACGATAGATTAAGTAGCAATAGCGAACTGTCCAAAGTCGAAATCGAAGAATTTACTTCGATTTTAACCTTCGTCACTGACAATAACTTCTTTACTTTTAATAAGAAAATCTATAAACAGTCTGAAGGCCTCGCAATGGGATCCCCGTTGTCAGGTATATTAGCTAACATTTATCTTGACCACATGGAACACGAGAAAATTATCAACCAAATTAAAGGAATAGTTTTCTGGGGGAGATATGTTGACGACGTTTTTATTATTATTGATAACCAAACAGACAATAGAACAAATAATGGCCGAGTTGAACAACATTGACAATAATATTAAATTTACCATAGAATCAGAAGTTAACAATAAAATAAATTATTTGGATTTGACGGTGACCAGAAAAGATAATCGTCTGCATTACAAAGTTTACAGGAAACCAACGCAAACGAACACAGTCATAAGACAGGACTCGAATCATCCGGGCGGACATAAAAACGCAACGTTCATAAGCCTTATTAATAGAGCGTTAAAAATCCCCTCCTCTGAACATGATCGGAAGCAGGAACTAGATATAATACACCAAATAGCTAAAGTTAACGGTTACTGCCATAAATATGTCAATAGGTTAATCTATAAATTAAAAAACAAACCCACAACTAAATTAATTAGAGAGAACTCAAAAAAGAAAACTTTTGCAACTTTCACCTACATAGATCAAAGTGTACACACAGTAACTAATATCCTCAAGAAGTATAAAATGAACATCGCCTTCAAAACCAATAATTCTAACTTCAATAAATTTTTCAACTCGAACAAAATTAACAGCTGTGATAAGTATATGAAATCGGGCGTTTACGAACTAAGATGTAGTTCTTGCAGATCAAATTACACGGGACAAACAGGTAGGAGCATACACACTCGTTACGCTGAGCATGTTTCGGCCATTAAGCATAGGAAATTCTCAGCCATGGCAACACACATGGAAGAAACGGGACACAAGTTCACCGACATAAACAATGACGTCACGATCTTGCATTACGCGTCTAAGGGCAGCTACATGAATATTTTAGAAAACATCCATATCAATACATCCCAGAGGTCTAATGAATGCAATAATTTAAACGAAATTAATTTTGAAACCAACGAATTGTTTGATACAATAGCAGATTACTTAAACAATAAACAACGCAAACCACCCCCGCAACCCCCGCCACATTAGGTATTCTCTCATACATTTCGTTTCGTTCTAATTACACCAATTACACACTCACTCCCCTCTCGGTTCGATATAATTCCTTACCCCTCCCCTCCCCTCCCTTTCCCCTCCGCCCCCATCCCCCCTTTCCCCGCCTCCGCGTCAAATCGTTTCACTGCAAGCGAGCAGCTGTGTCATTTGTAAGGTGTAGCTCAGTTGAAGTGGACCTCTATGAGGGCTGTGAGAATGACTAGGCCACTTATGTCCGGTAAGTCTTTGTAATATTTTAATTTCCGTAAGGAAGTTTTTTTTTTCCATAATTATGGAAACACGTACTAATAAAGGCATTATCTGATGTTCTTATTCTTCAGATTGTTTGGAACTATTTAGTATTTCATGAATGAGACGAGGTATCATTTGAAATGTTCTTTATTAAGTCTTTATTATATTTCATTTGGATCCGGTTTTGATAATATTCAGTTTTTGGGATTTATTTTCTAAAACGTAATTCATTCATTTCAGGACCAGTACAATAGTATTGAAATTATTAATCGAAGCCGTCGACCATCAGATTACCATCATAAGAAGCCTTGAATTAACCGTCTTCAATCCCATTGGACTGTTATTCATAACAACAGTCATTCTACTATAACATGTTGTTGAGTATTATAGAATAGGAACACAATAATACCTGATGTTCTACCTAAAACAACAAATGTAAAAATGACAATAGACAAATCTTAGATGCAATCAACTCAGCAAGATTCTCCATAGATTAATCACATTCAATTTTATATTTCGGAAACAAAGTGAACAAAACAAATGTTGTGATAAAGTACATTTAACGTGTCCCATGACACAAATTTAATATGAACTGATTGACTGAAAAATGCGAGGAGCATCACATGTTTTATCTTTAGTTGTTTATTGAATTTTAAGTGTGTTTTTAAGCTCATAGTTTTTAATATGTTGTGGTTGTGTAATTTATGTTGTGTATTCTGTTGTTTTATTATGGGATGTTGAATGTGACACGATGTTTGTAGTAACAAAGGAGGGCTGAAGAAGGAGACAGTAGGGTCTCCAAAACATGTACCCATAAATTTTTTTTACATAAGTAAAAGTATTGATTTGGCGGAAAATTCAGGTTTTTAAATTTGTAAACACGGTCAATACGGAACCTGAAATGAATGCTATACCTAATAGGCACATGGTACTGCGTGACGATTGAGTAACCGGTCATTAACGAGGAAATTGAGAGAACTAGGTGAGAAGGAGGGAGTGGCGGAGAAGGGTACGATTGGTGAACTGTCGGACGGCATTCAAGGTCAGTGTCTAGCGTGTCAGCAAGCACATTGCCAGTGATAAGCTTTCGCGCACTGAAACTGACGATTTTTTTTTTTACTTCAAATTTCTCAACTCTGATTTATGGGAATATTGAACTATCAAGACTCAAAATATCGAAACTACTGTAATCATCATCTAGTACAGAAATCTGTAGTTTGCTTTTCATAAATCATGAATGACTTGGCCAAAGATGAACTGCAACTTGACACCAGTGTTGAACTTGCATTGATGGGAGGTATCTTTGGCAATGGTGGCAGCTTTGTTTTGAAATGAAACAATAACTCCAAGCTTGTCCCATTTCAAAACAAAGCTGCCATCAAGCTTATTGTCTAAACATGGCTACAAGTTTATAATGTTGAGATAATGAGTTTGAAATTGATACCCTGTATTTTCTCATAATGTAAACCACAAATCAAAAGCAATTTAGTCCATCACATGGAAAATCAGGGGAGTTTTGTGATGTGAAAGGCCAGTATAATATACAGAGTATCTCAAAACAATGTACTAACACTTTGAATACCGACAGTAGTGGCTACGCGCGCTAAAACGCAGCGTTAGGTCAAGGGGCCAAGCTCTCTGCTGACTCGGTAGACGCGTGGGTTCGAGCCCCACCGTCGGCTGTCCTTGAAATGGTTTTCCGTGGTTTCCCATTTTCAACACCAGGCAAATGCTGGGACAGTACCTTCTGACAGGCCACGGCCGCTTCCTTCCACATCCTTGCCCAGTTTCATTCATCTTCATCGATTCCATCTCTCATCCCGACGTGCAGGTCGCCCATGGGCGTCGACTCTAGAAAGACTTGCACTCGGCCTCTCAGGTGGCTACACGACAAAAAAAACAAACACTTTGAATGACTATAAAACGATTATTTATGAACATAGAGACAAGTTTAAGGGCTTCAATTATAGAGGAGACATGTAATTAATGACTCATGTTCGCAAATGTTCAAATTGATGACCGTCAGTGTCCAGACAAAGCTGATAACGCGAAGCAATGGATTCGCATACGTTACGACACTGTTCATTTGGAATTTCGTGACATTGTCTGTCAATTTCCAATTTCGTGTTGGAATGTAGGATTTCCAGCGCAGACGTTTCATGATGCGATGGACGCTATCTTTTGAGATGTGTGTCTCTCGAGCCGTTTGATGTAGTGATTTTGGTGGGGATCGAGTGAGGGCTTCCTGCACCTGTTCTTCTTTTCTAGGACTGGTGGTCGTCCAGAACGTTTCTTGTTGACGTTATGAACGGTTCCATCTGCTCTAAATTTATCTCTGATGCGAGCAATGGTCCGGTGCGTTGGTGGCAGTTTGTCAAACTCCTGGACACTGACGGTGATCAATTTGAACATTTGCGAACATGAGTCTTTAATTACATGTCTCTTCTATAACTGAAGCCCTTAAACTTGTCTCTATGTTCATAAATAATCATTTTATAGTCATTCAAAGTGTTAGTACATTTTTTTTGAGACACTCTGTATAAGAAAATAAGATAAGTTAGTTCTTTGTGGAACTAAATGTTTAAACATGTTCCAAATAAGCTAACAAGTGGTATTTATTTCTTGTGGCTTAGCCACCAGAAAGTTGGGAAGTTAAAAATTATAAAACTTAATAAAGAATGCACAGCAAGTCGCTCATGGGTTTGGGTACCTAGGGCCCCTCCTGACAGTTGCTGGTTTGCCACTCACTGTAGACAGCCCTGTTCTCAATCTCTCCTCCTCCTCTCCCTCTCCAGCATAGTTTGTAGAGATCTAAGAATGTTATATCAATATCAAGTATTAAGTTGCCTTTATGGATGTAGATTCCAACTAGTTCAACTTAAAGATTAGTAAAACCATCTTAAAATGAGACTTGCATATCGTCGGCTTACTGCGAAAAGTTGGCAAGTCACAAATTGCACATTTTGAGATAATGACAATTTAAATGTTTGGCCATAATTTAAAAATAAATTATATTAACTATACAAATTAAATTAATTTCCATTATGAGCAGGGGTAAATAGAGAAGTGAACAAAACTATTTTTCTTTGTCTAACAATGTGTTTAATTGATAATAATAAGAAGAAATAAGGAAACAGTGATGACTTACCGGTACTGATTTTTTCCTGACAATAATGGTAAGTTACAGCATTCTTACAATTACTTAATTTTTCAAGCTAAGTTAACAGGGATCTCTTATTGTTTACATACAGCATGCTACTCACTAAATTCAGTCTCCCTTTCTGAAAAGCTTGGCTCAGGAGCAGCAGTACTCGCATTGGAAGAGGTCAGCAAGCTCTTGTACCAGGGATGTAGTTCTACTGGGATTATCCCGGTCCTACACAGTATTTCCAGATCCTGTTTCTTTTGTTCTGAAATCGGGAGGTATGCATGGTATGCATGGGAAGTTCATTAGGCATACTCTTTCGATGCCCTTTTGATTGAATGCGGGTGATAGCGATACTGGATGATTTGACTGATCTTTTTCAAACTTTAGATACTATTTTCAATCAGTTGACTGTATTTCCATGTTCATCTACATTGCGATTCCTTATTAGTGCTGCTGATATTTCTGTCAAATTTACCAGGTCCTTATATGTGAGTTTCTTCACAACGTAAGGTCTTGCATTCTTTCTACCTTTATTTCTTGGACACCTTGCCATCCGGAAGATCGTTAGCCTATCCATCATGGAATATACCGGGACATTTTTCTTTTCATGCTCTATAGCTATGGACAGAATCAACTTCCATACCTGAATGTCTGGATTCTAAAAATTTGTGTTCTACAACATTAATGTGGGCATTCTCAACCAAGAACATGAACAATGCAGCAATAATTTTGTTTTTGTTCTGGCCAGAACAAGTGTCCGAGTATAGACAGATGTCTGTAAGTGATTCTGGAAGCTGATTAAACCACTGAAGCAGAGCACTGCCAATATCAGAACTTCCACACTTCCCATTCAGTTCGGTCCAAGCAAAGCAACAGGCATATTGAGGAGCACGTGACTCGTACAGAGTAATATTGTAGACACAGATTTTGCGGGAGTAGTATATTTGAGATGTCTTAGTCATTAGGGATTCGAAGAACACACTGCAGGTCACAGGTACCCAGAACGAAGGATGGATCATGTTCTAATCTTTCTTTGTCTTTATCCTTTGAACAAGCTGCATCAATTTTTCTTTGGATGTGATTGCCATATTCCTCTTTTAGGGCTTCCTTGGTGATTCCTACTGCCTTTTCCAATCTAGTGCATGTTACACACTGATCTTTCACGGGTGGAAAGAAAGAGCAGTTGTATTCCGTACAAACATTGTTCGATATGTGACACTAGAAACTAATGTACGCCACGAGTATTTGCATTGTTGAACATAAAGATCATACATCTTACAGACTGAAAGTTAAGAATCGAGATAAAGCCTTTTCGTAGACTGATGGCAGTAATGCGATTGCATTACCGGGAATGGCTCCATGTGTTTTCTCACCTCTGCAACGACATTATCAGGGCATTTTCCCCATCACTACCCGAGTACTGTATGACCCAAACTCATTCACATCAGAAAAGCTTTCATGATAGGACCATCACTAATACAAAGGGTTTTATGAAAGACGATTGACACACGCGCACATCTTTGTTATCATGGTTAAGAAAATAGCTCCAAGAACAATAACACGCTGGAAGATCAATCATTGCAAAGTAGTAAAAGCCCACCCAATCAACAATGGCCTTCATAATAATGAAAATAATGAAGTCATTTCAATTACTAGATTTTTTCATTCAGAACTGAAACACTAGGTGGAGAAAAGACTACAGCAAGAAATTGGTAAATGACTTTACTTACTTTTTTGCAGACTACAATGAAAAAAAAACATGGACTTAGCAAAACCAATAAAACCTACATCGTCCTTTTTTTGCTCTCTGAATTTAGTTACCAATGATTTACTGAAAAAAATAATGCAATTCTCAACACCTTTCTGCCAATAACTCCATTTTGCCCAAAAGTGGACTTGCCAACTTTTTACAGTAAGCCGACGTTATGCATATGTTGAGGCCAAAATATGGTAATTATATTTGTAACCATACTAATTACTTCCATACCACCTTTACTTGTTAAGGATCACTAATTACTGAAGTAAATTTAATTTATCCCAGTTACTTTTTCCAACCAAGAACTTATCATATCATTGTAAATATTGGTTCACTTAACATTTTCCAGTTAATACAACATAGGCCTATATCAGGAATCAATGACAGGGTTAACACTTTACACTATTGATGCATGATATCCATCAACTTCTTAATTATCTTTAAAACACATTTTTATTGGCAGTAAAAAAATCTGTACACCAAGTTTCTTAATATCATTGGAAAAACTTAATGTTAACAATTCACTTGTGATAATTCTTCTGGAGTATATAAATTCACCAACGTCACACTGCGTGCAAATCACAGGATAAATCACAGCACTTTAAGCTCTCTTGCCATATAAAGTTCAGAAACTCAGTTCGTATAGAATAGTATGATGATATCACTCGTCCTCTACACTACAAAGAAGAAAGAAATGTTAGTTAGAAAGTACAGAAGGAAATGAATGATAAAAGCATACACATTGTTAGTCTAGGGGGCTGCGGCTGATGAGCTGCTATGAAGTCCCTAATACAGGGGATTCAAACTGCACTACACATACCCTCGGACCTACAAGGAGACATGTTAAGGACACCACGTACTCTTGCATGATGAAAAAAATTGTTTCTCTTATTTTGGCGCCATAAAATTCTTCATTCTTTTCTGAATCCAAATATATATAGTTTGTTGGGGTTTTGATGTCTACAACTACCTTAAATTCGTTTTTTTAAATTAGCGTCCCATGCTCTGAATAATACACTTTTAACTTTGCCAGCTGTTTTCCGTTATTATTCATTTTTCATGTTTAGGTACCAATAACTTGGAAACCATTTAAGATAGAGGGCTAATTTCTTTTACATTAACTCGCCTAATGAAGTACTTGAATGTTAACCTATTTTCACTTCTAAAACATAGTAGACATGGATTGGGGAGAGAAAAATTGATACATATTTTTGAATAAATTTAAAAAGAAAGAGTTTGTTGTGTTGTTTTTTTCTTGCATTCTGACCCAATAATAATGAAACAAAGTGGTTACTCATCTGCCATGATCCAATCCAAGTATGTGAACAAAATTTGAGAATATATGATTGAAAAAAAACTGAGAAATGTGTACCTGAAGCAACTTATACAACATTTTTTTGAAAATGTATCTGTCCAAATTTGTATTCATTTCTCACATCCTATAACAGCAAAGTAGCACTACATGGTCAAAAACAGCTCAGAATATACCGCTTCTTATATGTGACAAGAATCATAGAAAATACTTAGTAAAGTGATGCCACAAAAATAGACTTTTCATCGTGTAAGAGTACGTGGTGACCTTAAAGAATATGTAGGCTAAACTTTTAAAAATTTGAAGAATGCCCTAGGTGATCTAAAATGTTGCCATGGTCGGGGATGAGATACAATGAATTTCTGTGTGGCAGGTAGTTTTTATAGCCAGTGCCCTTAATGATGCCAACCTCAATGACAGCTATTAGGCTGTGTAATGCATAAATAGCGCAAGATAAGTGAAACTAGGCATGGAGTTAGAAGTGTCCTGGCAATTGCCTACAGTTGAAAATTATAAACCATTTCAAGTATGACCAATAATGGGGTTTGAAAACACTCATCTACTGAGTCCACTGATAGCTTGACCCCATGGCCTAACGCTGTACCTTCACAAGCATGACTACCATTGTCAGTCCAGAGCACATCTAAGAATGAGTACTTGCTATAGAGTGACCAGGTAGAAAAGAATGTTTCAATGCGCAAGCGTACCAAAGTAGGGGAGAGTGTTTCCAGCTCCCTTGCCACTCAACTGGTAGTCTTTCTTCTGCGCATGTGCGTCAGGTAGGGGAAGTGTATCTCTCTCTTTCTCGCTGCTACTTGCTTCGTTGTCCTTGTCGCTGGACCTTCCGAAGTCGTGTATGGAGGGGGAAGCTCTTCAGCAGCTACGTAATGCGAGCCCCGCCTCCAACCGTCTTTCCTACCTGGTACCCCTATAGTTGTGGAATCGTGGCAGAAGAA
This sequence comes from Meconema thalassinum, assembly GCA_946902985.2. NCBI lineage: Eukaryota > Metazoa > Arthropoda > Insecta > Orthoptera > Tettigoniidae > Meconema > Meconema thalassinum. The sequence continues at coordinate 169,851,569 of OX336389.2, read as the reverse complement.
CTCAAACCATTCACATTTTATGCACATGACAATGTAACTACAGTTTGTGTGGTTCTAACAATTCTTAACCGATTGATCTTTCAGATCATCCGGAAGACAAACTGAACCAACATGCATAGTAATGCGGAAACTCAATGTGGACAAAACTGTGGAGTTATGCTTCATTAATAATTAATAAATTCTCTTTGAGACTGTATATTAATATTACTGCAAGGGAAACAACAAAGGAAGCAATTTGGTTGTGTAATGCAGATGTAGATGGAACATAGAGAATTAAAATGTCCAACCCATGACCTCCAGCTTTGTACACCGATGCTCTGACCAGTGAGCAATGGGGAACACTTTAATTCTCACTTGACAATGATACATCTATGACGCTGGCTTGTACCAGTGTGCCAGGACACTTCTAACTTCTGGCCTAGTTTCACTCATCTTGTACTATTTGTGCATTACAATATGGTAAAATGTATTCCCGTCATTCAATACAAAAAATACACAAACTAAGACACCCAGGAATAGACAGTAGCCCACCAGTCTATCAGGCTGTGATTGTTGTTGGAATCTGTTGTTGTTAGAGTCTTCAGTTTTCTGACTGGTTTGATGCAGCTCGCCATGCTCCCTGTCCTGAGCTAATCGTTTCATCTCTACATAGCTGCCACACCCTACATCCGAGGCAATCTGTTTAACATATTCTAACCTTGGTCTACCCCTACAGTTCTTGTCCTCGACCCTTCCTTCCATAACTAAGCTTGCTATTCCTGGGTGTCTTAGTATGTGTCCTACCAACCTCAACCTTCTCTTCATTAGCAGTTGCCAGAAACATCTCTCCTCTCCCAATCATCTTAATACCTCTTTGTTTGTAACCCTATCTATCCATCTGATCTTCATCATTCTCCAGTAACAACACATTCCAAAAGCTTCAATTCTCCTTTTTTTTCTGCTGCACCAATAGTCCAAGTTTCACTTCCATGGGCTTTCAAACAGATTCCTTTTCTGTAGAAATGCTTTCCTTGCCTGAGCCAATCTACTTTTTATATCCTCTTTGATTCGTCCATCACTGGTTATTTTGCTTCCTAAGTAACAGAAGTCTTCTACTTCCTTTAGTTTTTCACCTGCCAATTAGATGTCCATAGAGGTTTCTGATTTATTTCGGCTGCATTACAATATTCTTGTTTTACATTTATTAATTTTCATCACGAATTCTTTCCTCAAGACAGAGTCCATACCATTCTAAAACTCATTCAAATCCTCAGGTGTGTTGGCCAAAATGACGATGTCATCAGCAAATCTCAGAGTTGAAATTATTTCTCCTTGAATCTTCACACCCACTTTAAATTCTTCTCCAATTTCCTGCATTTCTTGTTCAATGTAATGATTGAAAAGTATGGGTGGTAAGTTGCAGCCTTGCCTTACACCTTTCTGAATACCAGCTTCTCTCCTATGTACTTCAGCTCGAATGACTGCTGTCTGTTTTCTGTACAGATTGTAGATCACCCTCCTATCCCTGTACTTTATTCCAATCGTTTTATAAATGTCAAACAATTTAGCCCAATCATCATCATCATCATCATCATCTTGCACAGTTTCCAGCCACTGGCCGTGTCTGTTTGGAACACAAGCCTCTCCAACGTCTTCTGTCTTCCCACCATCTCTCAGCCTTCACCCTTGTCCAGTCTTCTCCTCTCTTCTTCACACTTTCTTCCACCCCCTTCAGCCACCTGTCTCTCGGTCTTCCTCTTGGTCTTCCTCTCGGTCTCTTTCCTTTCCACTTCGTCTCGTGTATCCTACTGGGTATCCTCTTCTCCTCCATTCATTTTACATGTCCATACCATCTAAGTCTAGATTTCTCTATACCATCCTGTAATGGTTCCTCCTTCATTAATTCTCTGGTCCTCTCATTTCTTATTCAGTCCATCTTTGTAGCTCCAATACTGCTTCTCAAGAAACTCATCTCACTGGCCTGTATTTTGCTCTTCTCCCTTCCTTTCATAACCCAGGTCTCCCAGGCATAAGACAGGATAGGGACGTAGTACGTGTGATATATGACCTTTTTGCTGTTCTGAGGGACATCCTTGCTCCGTATCATGCTTCTCACACTCCTACGGAATGCTTCTGCTTGTCTCCCCCGCTCATTTAGCCCAATCAACATTATCAAAAGCCTTTTCTAAGTCTACAAATGCCATGAACGTTCTCTTATCTTTCCTTATTCTACCTTCCAAAATCAGTCTAAGACTTAGTACAGCTTCCCTTGTTCCTACACTTTTCCTGAAACCAAACTGGTCTTCACCCAACTCCGTTTCTATCTGGCTTTCCATCCTCTTATAAATTATTCTAGACAGGCTCTTTGAAGCATGAGTAATTAAGCTGATTGTACGGTAATCTTCACATCTGTCAGCTCCCACTTTCTTCGGTATAGGGATAATAACATTCTTCTTGAAATCAGAGGGTACCTCACCTGTCTCATAAATCCTACACACCAAGTGAAATAACCTGATCAGACCATCATTACCTATGCAGCGTAGCAACTCAATCGGTATATCATCTATGCCTGGTGCTCTGTTCCTGCTTAAGTCTTCCAATGTTCTGTCAAGTTCTGATCTCAATATTAAATCTCCTTTCGCATCCTGATCAGTTTCCTCTTCCCTTTCTATTACATGATTCTCAATCTCCTTTCCCTTGTACAAACAATCTATGTAAGCTTCCCATCCCTCAACCTTTTCTTCCCTATCTGTTAGAGGATTTCTATCTGTGTCCTTAATGTTACAGCACTTAGTCTTCTTTTCCCCAAAAGTATTCTTAATCCTTGGTTAAGCTGTGTCTACTTTTCCTAATTACAGACAATTTTCTATACCTGCACATTTCTCTTTCAACCTTTCTTCTTTTGCTTCTTTGCATTTCTGTTAACCTCATTTTTCTGAATTCAGTATTCTGCTTTCCCCTTTTCATCTCTTACATTCTTGTGTTTCTGCCTTTCATCCATCAATTCTAGTATAACCTGAGTGATCCATGGTTTTCTAGCAATTTTTTTTCCCTACCAATGTTTTCTTCTGCGGATTTTGTTATTTCATTCTTCAAAAGTGCCCATTTGTCTGCAATTGAAGTTTTTTTTAGGGTTTTTCATTAGTCCTGCCTTTATACTCTTCTTGAATCTTTCGTTTACATCCTTCTCTTTCAGTCTGTCTATTGCCCACCTTTTTGGCTTATGACTTTTCTTCAGTTTCTTCAACCTTAATCTGCATTTTATAACAACCAGATTGTGGTCAGAATTTATGTCAGCACCGGGATATGTTTTACAATCCAGAATCTGGTTTCGAAATCTCTGCTTGACCATAATGAAGTCTATTTGGTAACGCCCTGTATCTCCTGGTCTCTTCTATTGTGGTTATTGAATAAAGTGTTAGCTATGAGCAACTCATGCTCGGTGCAGAATTACATCAGCCTGCTTCCTCGATCATTCCTTTCACCTAATCCGAAATCTCCTACTATCTTCCCTTCTCTTCCTTTTCCTACCACAGCATTCCAATCTCCCATTACTATAACATTTTCATCACCCTTGACATACCTCAGAATCTCATCTATTTCTTCGTAGACCTTTTCAACATCTTCATCTTCAGCTTGACTGGTAGGCATATAGACTTGTATCACTATGGTGCACATAGGTTTTGTATTGATTTTAACTACAATAATCCGTTCACTTACCCGCTGTCCAAGTTTAGTACTTAATTTGAGGCCTACCCCCGCATAGCCATTGTTTGATTTAGGGCTAATGACCCTATAGTCTCCTGAGTCCTGTTCTTCTTGCCAGCACATTTCACTAATCCCAACCAAATCCAACCTCAGCCTATCCATTTCCCTTTCTAAGTTTTCTAACCTTCCACTGCCTAGCCGACTCCTAACATTCCATGCTCCGATCTGTAGAATGTCAGATTTCTTGTCACTTCTGTGATGTAAACCCCCCTCTCGAGTAGTCCCCACCCGGAGATCCGAACGGGGGACTAATTTATCTCCGGATTGGAATTTTACAAGGGAGGAGGCCATCATCACATGAATTATGCATAGAGAGGTGCATATCCTCGGGAAGAGCACTACGGCTGTAGTTTCCCGTTGCTTTCAGCCGTGCAGCAGAACGCTGTGTAGCCATTAGTTGGCTAATGTTATCAATATTTTAACCATCTATAAGACAAGTAAAGAATTGATTTATTCTGAAAGGCTGCTACTCCCTTTCAGAATAAAGTAATAGGGCAATTCTACTACGGTAACAAAAATACTAACCTTCTACTAACAACGAAATACCAAAATTCTATTAACAAAAAATACTTAAGTTCTACCAACAACAAAATACTACCACTAAAACAGTCTGTCACCAGGCACACTCACATGGACCCTCGCATATCACAGTCTAATGAACTACTGTATATCTAATAAACAAAAAGTAATTTAGATTGAAAATACTCACAAAATGCAATTGAGAATCTAATAAAAGTATAGTGTGTAAGCGGGTTAGTTGCAACTCTTTAGTTGTGTAGACCATCAGTCAATAAATTGCACGAAATGGACCATCCAAGACTAACGAGGGAATAATATCAATTCGGACAATCATTTTGAAAAGAAATTCAAAATGTACATGTTTGTGAAGGCCTTTTCAAGTAGAAACAGGTTTGGTGGGGGCGTTAATTTTTGCCAGTCCTTTTCAAGGGTACAGTCTGAAGATAAATACTGATATTTCGGTAAAAACAATGGAGTCTCAAATTTACTTATTTCTTGTCATGGTATTATTCTGTTCAATTCAAACTATTTATCTCCCTTAAAAAGGCTTTGTTTGCTGATCAGCACACAGCAGAGATGGGTGTGCCACGGTTAGGTTAGTTGTGTGACGAACCTTGCTTGCAAATCTTGTAGTACGGTATTTCATTGTAAATTTTAAATAATAACTAAACTATTAAACAGGTAGTTATTGCTACAGAACTCCTATGGTGCAACTATTGAAGGATTAACTAGGTGGAGATTAAATGTCTTAGACCATAACAGACAAAATGCTTAATAAAACCATGACAAATACATTTTATGTCTAAATAGGAAAGTCATGCAATCCTTACAACAGGCACCACATGCACCACATGCTGTTGCGGATTATGCTAACTAATCTGAATGAACATGCAGTGAAATTGGGTGATTTAATCATGCTTTATTAAAGTTATTTGCTACTTGAAGAAATATATACACACACCAATATTTTAGTTTTATGTTGCTTATCCCTATCCTGGCGTATGCCTCGGAGACCTGGGTATGAAAGGAAGGGAGAAGAGCAAAATACAGGCCAGTGAGATGAGGTTCTTGAGAAGCAGTATTGGAGCTACAAAGATGGACAGAATAAGAAATGAGAGGACCAGAGAATTAATGAAGGAGGAACCATTACAGGATGGTATAGAGAAATCTAGACTTAGATGGTATGGACATGTAAAACGAATGGAGGAGAAGAGGATACCCAGGAGGATACATGAGACGAAGTGGGAAGGAAAGAGACCGAGAGACAGGTGGCTGAAGGGGGTGGAAGAAAGCATGAAGAAGAGAGGAGAAGACTGGACAAGGGTGGAGGCTGAGAGATGGTGGGAAGACAGAAGACGTTGGAGAGGCTTGTGTTCCAAACAGACCCGGCCAGTGGCTGGAAACTGTGCAAGATGATGGTCTTGAGATCATACATAAGCCATGGATATTTATTCAAATGTTTTTCTTTGTTCTCTTGAAATTTGCACATACAAAATGTATTAATAGTATCTACAATTCATACTTTATTTGTTTAATTTGAAGCAAGTCACATTTTTTAAACTAGGATTTTCAGAAATTACAAATTTTAAAATGCATACAGATGATGATGATGACAGATGGGAGTCACCTAGGATTGTACAACAATGTTTCTGCAAGGGCTGTTTATTAATGCTAGGGTTGCAATAAAAACTGAAATACAAAATATTAATTTACAATTTATTTTTAACACATTCTAAATGATTATACCCATTTTCCCACATTATCCATGTTTATTCAATTATGTGTCATAAGTGCATGAGCATCACCTGCAAAAAATGCACCACTGCCATTTCTAATATTACTAAAGCTCATCACATAAATAGGAAAATTGAATAAAAACAGTTACTGACAAAAAAAAACTTCTAATGCAATCACTTCAAAGCTCCCTATGGTAGAGCTTAACAATTCAAAAGCTTTTTATACTTGAACACATAAAAGAGTAAAGAACACAACACTTACAGAAGTGTAATAGATTAACAGAATAAAAAATAGTTCTTTGAAAAAATCTGACTTGTTACAAGTTTAACTAAAAGATTTATGTAACTTGATAATTGTAAATACTACTTTTGTTATACAAGGTGCATGCAGAAGGTAAGTTTCCCTATTATAAAAAGTTACCGGACTCGTAACTTAGGAAAATCGCACCTCATGTATCTGATGGAATAACTTGTCAAGCTTGGCTGTGAGATGTTATCAGACATAGTAGAACTGGTTGTAGTGGTGTTAGAACACTGCAGTTGTTGCATTAGAGTGAGTCGTCCAAGGTAAAGGGGCAATAATGCATTTAACGCGCACAACAAGTCACTTTATTGGAGGCTTATTTTGAGCGCAAAAGTTGTCGATGTTGCAAGATTTTTCGACAATCGAGTAATCTCAAGAAATGTGTGGCCTCCTTATTCGCCGGATTCAACTTCTCCAGACTTCTTCTGTGGGTGTATTTAAGAAAGAGTATACAGCGACAATCCGCATTCCTTACAAGAGCTCAAAGAAGCAATTTCTAAATGTATTGGAGTAATAACCTCAGCAACATTGAAGAAAGTGCCGATTATTCCTAGTGAAACATGTGTAAGCATGTAACTTCGTGCCTGCAAGAAATTGGCAGTCACTTTCAACGTCTCTTGTGAACTGGAACTGTGGAAACGCAATGTGGGGAAAACAAATTATTGTTATGTCTGAACATTTATTACTCTCAGCACTTCCAGAATACTTCCACCAGAGTTTTAAAAAATATTGCTTTTCACTTGAAGGTATGTGGAACTATTGTGTGTAATCACTAGATTTATGTGTGTAAAACAATGTCAGGAAAATATTCTGAAATATTGAGTCTGGTGACTTTATAAACACCCTGTAGTTATATGCAAAACTTTATTGGCAACAGGTACAGCAATGTGTCAGCTATTTTTCGACATAGGCACCAAACAAATTGAGACACTTGTCATAGCGTGGTATCAACTTTTGATGACTAGGCCAGGAAATTTTTGAGGTGCAAGAAAATGTGGAAATCGCTGGGAGCAAGATTAGGACAGCAACTGTTCAGCAGACGTTTGGCTGGGAACTGTTTGATCATTCACCATACAGTCCTCATCTTGCTCCCGGCGATTTCCACCTTTTCTTGCTCAAGAAATTTCTTATCTCCGGTCAGCATTTTCACACTGTTGAAGAGCTGAAGACGACTGTCACACGCTGGTTCCAATCGCAGGCGGCAGACTTCTATGACACAGGACAACAAAAGTTGATACCATACTATGACAAGTGTCTCAATTTGTTTGGTGCCTATGTCGAAAAATAGCTGACACATTGCTGTACCTGTTGCCAATAAGGTTTTGCATATAACTATGTTCTCTCTTTTCTTTTTTTAAATAGGGTAACTTACTTTCTGGATGCCCCTCGTACATGTATCCGCCGAAACAAAATTAGCCTAAGTGAGCAGGATCTGATTATGTTCGCTTGACGAATGAAACTAGTCATAAAATTAACCCCCCCCCCCCCCCCATTAAACCTCCCAATTTGTGTGATGGAAGTGTTTTAATAAGTGTATAAATAATTCATGTATTTATTTCAGGCACTAGGAAATTTATCGTTAACTAGTTGAAAGCCGTCAAAACATGACGGTTATTGGGAAAATATTTACTGAAGGACTTTCTTATATGCATTCTTTGTATTGAAACGTGTTGCTTAGGCTGGGATGACAAGTGAAACGGTATTTACTTTGCTCCACGTTGAGCGTACAAATGAAACGTTTTGCTAGCTCCTAACTGTTGGGTGAGAAATGTAACTGTTTACCTTTGCCTAAGCTATGTTGTTTTAATGGGCGCCAAGACCTCAATGCAATGTTGAAATCTAAATTTGTATTTAACAACGTCTAGCTCTGGCAGAACACCTTCAAGACTCTATTCACTCAGATCGTGGTATGATTTGATCATTAACCCAACAAACAATTGTATCAGGAGAAGGAATTGGTCTATATCTAATGCTACCTACTGAAAGCAAAGATTGCATTGTAAAAGAAATGAATTTATTATATAAAACAAGTATAGCAAAATTAATAATAATAATAAGTATAAAATTTAAATGGGAGCGTTGTGATTTGAATATTACCGATAGAAAATTACGTGAAAACGGAGTCTGATAAATTGATTTTACTCTTATTTCCAAGCTATGAAGTTACTGAAATATGAAATGTAGAACAAAGAAAATGAGAGATTGCGTATTTCTGCGTCATTGGCGCTTACCACTGGAAATTGCCAAAGCATTTCCCTCGTTCTTGAAGATGTTGTGAGCTTCCCACAGTCTCCTGGACGTCGTCATCTCCGTCGGAATTTGATGATATTCTGGTAGATTAGATAATTCTATGGTCCGTACCTCGGACCCAAACACTCGTACAACCAAGTTTTACAAAAGTTCGTCGCTAACTCCACTGAACATCGGAGCGACACGCACTTGCGACCGTACACCTCAAGTATTTCACAGATAGTCCTCTTCCACGGAACATCGGAGCGATTCCCGCGTATATCCACACTCGGCAAGAACTACACAGATTGTTCTTGTTTCACGGCGCGTCGAACGATATATGCACCTGTTGGCTCCCCCACCATGGTACCGACATCTAGCTTACGTCGTCGCCACTGATTGGCTGCACCCTACGCGCTAGATCCCCACTCCTTCCTCATTACACTCCGCGGGAGGGAGAAGTCGATTTCCGTTTCCACAATTCGCCTTTTCTAGACCTTGCGACCCAAGATTGCGTCATGCTCCTCGACAAGATTCAGCGTGTACTTGAAATCCCAGTGAGTCATCTCTCTCAAATACCCTAACTGACAAAAACTCCGTAAAATTCCGTAATCAGATAATTTTCTATGATATCGTCGTTCGTAATAATTTGCTTGATAGCGTTTTCTAAGACATAGAAAACCTATCTGAATGCTAATAATTTTTATAAAATGCTCCGAAAATACCTTAATAATAATTATAATAAATTAATAATAATAATAAATTACCATGAAAAATTGTCTTGGCTGAACAATTTGCCGCGTAAATAAATATAGAATGGCTTCCTACTGACTTATGCCAGTTGCATAAAACCCCTCGAAAAACACGTTACATATTCGCCTCGGATCATCGGATGATTTACCGTGACGACGGTCCATTATCCGATTATCCCAGACACGTTAATAAACCCCATCCAAAATACATATTACATAAACGAAATCACCCTAAATTACAGATATATACACTCATATTTTTTCTTCACGCACTTTGCGTCAAAGTTTGTTGTCACTATGGATTGCACTTTGCAACCAGTCCAATGTTTCTCATATAAAATAGTGTTCCACGGATATTTCCACCTCTCAAATTCCTCTATGTTGGAGAAATAGACATAATAAATGTGTGAGCACTATGTATTTATGATGTCATATCACACGCATTGAAGGTGTTCTGATATATTTATATCACCATAGAACTCCCTAATTTCACTGGAGGTCCCCTCCTTATGGTGAAATTTAATCTCACTTATCACTGAGCACACGATCACACTATTGTGGCAGCGCCTCGTGACCATAATACTTAATCTCTCTCTAAAGTAGATTAAATTAATATTGACTTCTGAAAAAAAAAACAGTAAATGCGCATTACATATAACACCAAATATTTCTGTGCCGTAATCGCCCTGTCTTGTTAAGTTCCCGTTAACCATATTCTACTTAATACTAGTTCTCAACACAGACCATTTCTCCTCACACAAATAATACCATTGTACAAATTATCTTAAATTACACACTTACAAATCTTACATGGCGAGGCCGTAAACAGACATCACGTGTGCTGATATGTATGAGTTTCATGAAGGACTGTCTCGCATTCTGATGGCCCATCTTTTATCTCGTGGACGCCTTAAGCTAACAAGCCCTATTCAAGCGCTCCCCCATCTCTTGGAGATAAATGGGAACCCATCAGCGCTGCCAAAATGGCCTTGGTGCATCGAGACAATTTAGTGCTCAACAGCATCCGACAATCCCGTCATATTTCCCTGTACCTTAAAAACTCTCATTTACTTACATACTACCCCCCTGTGTGACTTCTGATACGCCTGCCTTAAGACCAGATCTTCCACGCACCAGACACCACACTTACTCATTTGATAGGCTGGCTCGCCAGCTAAACACACTCACTTTATGACACATATTTTCGTAGACTATGTATATTATACGTCCCGTATAATCTGTTTCCCTCACTATTCTCCAGCACATATGCTGTTTTCCCAATACGTTTGGAAACTATAAATGGGCCCTCGTAGAGATAAAAGAACTTGGACATGACTTTCTCTAGCTTATTTGACTGTTTCGGCACTCTAAGTAAGACTCTGTCTCCCGGCTCGAATAGGTCAAATTTAGTTTCTTTTTGTTGGCGAATTCTCTTTTGTGCTGACTTAGATAAATTCTGTTTCGCCAACTGGACAGTGTAATCCATCCCCGGTTGCTTACCCTCATTTAATCCCAACACCCTCGCTAGTTCATTTTGTGGTCTTTTTCCGAAGTGAACTTCGTATGGCGTCAATTTCGTGCTCTCATGCTGGACAGAATTCAGCCAAGTCTCGACCTTGGGAAGATGTCCAACCCAGGCCGCATGCTTGTCATGCACTAGAGTCCGAAAAAGACGAGCCACTTCCCTTAATGGACGCTCTGCAGAATTACCCTGAGGGTACCTTACAGAGGAATGAACGTGTGTTATACCGGCTTCCTGCATACTGGTTCTCCATTTCTTTGCAGTAAACTGTGGTCCACTGTCAGATAGTATCCTGAGAGGAATGCCAAACTCAGGTACATACTTATTAATGATCAGACGGCTACACGCTAGTCCCGTGGCTTTCCTTAGCGGATATAGCTTGACATACTTACTAAAAGCGTCAATAACTATAAAAATGTACTCGTAGCCGTACTGTCCTTTAACGATCGGGCCAAATAAATCCACACACAGTAGTTCGCCGGGACTACTGGTGAGAACTGCAGATCTCTCCCCCACTAAATATTTAACTGGATATTTACTCCTTTGACAGGTGTCACACTTAGCTAAAATCCTCCTAACGTCCCTTCCCATTTTACTCCAAATAAAGTCACGACCAATTTCATAGAAGACCTTGGCAGCACCAAAGTGTCCTAATTCCCTATGAATGAACCAAATTAGCTCCTCCCGCAAAGTGGCAGGAACACATATTGCCCACCGATTATTCCTACATTTCCTTGCAAGAAGCCCATCCTGCATCTTGTACGTGAACCGTCCTACTTTCACATACTCTTCTTCACCTATTTCCAACCTAGCCAGTGGCTCCTTTAACTTAACGTCATCACGTTGCTCCACTAGCATATTTCTCAGTGTCTGTAACAATGCCCTGTTGCTACTGTCCACACATGCACATATTAAAATACCATCCTCTGCTTTAACCACAGGATAATCCCTACATAAATTAGTGTCCCTCGATAGCATGTCTGCAAGAATGTTATCTTTACCTTTAATATATTTTACTGTGAATTCGTATTCCTGCAGAGCAAGAATCCACCTACTAACTCTGTTAGAACTGAGTTTACAAGTCCTCATATACAGTAATGCATGGTGATCTGTGTGGATCTCAAATTTCCCCCCTACTAAATACATTCTAAATTTCCCTAAACTGAAAACAATACCTAAAAGCTCTAACTCAGTAATCGTGTATCTTTTCTCCGCTGCTGTCAGTCCTCGCGAGGCTAAAGATACAATGCACAGATTACCCTCATCATCTTTCTGACATAATACTCCAGCAATGCCTATATGTGAAGCATCTGTCATAACCACATATTCCTTATCTTTTAACGGATATTTCAGCACTACAGCTTTCTCAAAACCTTCCTTCAGCGCTCTAAAAGCCTGATCATGCTTAGACTCCCATCTCCACCGAGTCCCACTTTTAAGCAATTCCCTGAATGGTTCTACCAACCCTGAGTATTTAAGAACGAACCTCCTGAAAAAGTTGCAAATTCCCAGGTAAGTTTTTAACTGTTTAACATTCTGTGGCACCTCTGCGTTAAGTATCTTATTAACCCTACTTTCCTCTGGTGTTACACCTCTACTCGACACTCTATGACCTAAAAATGTCACTTCTGACTGACAGAATGACGACTTAGACAGCTTCAAAGTGAACCCTGCCTGATCTAACTTCTGAAAAACTATATTTAAATGACATAGATGCTCCTCAAAACTGCGTGAACTAATTACCATATCATCAATGTAAATGGTTACAAACTCTCCTGTGTCATCCCCTAATGCGATGTTTAAAGCCCTAATTAAAGCTGCTGAACTACTCTTTAACCCATAAGGTGTTCTACAAAATTGATAAAGGTTATATTTATGACTAAAAGCTGTAAATGGTCTATCTTCGTACATAAGTGGCACTTGCCAAAAACTGGAACTCAAATCTACACAAGTGAAATACTTCTTCCCCTCAAATGTTTGCATTAATTCCTCTATTGACATAGATTTCAGCTGATCTGAACTAATTCTACTGTTAACCAAACGAGCGTCTAAACAAATACGAACAGTGCCGTCGGTCTTGGGTACCGTGATCAAAGAATTAACATATGGACTGTTCGAGTGCTCAATAATCCCATCTTCAAGCATCTGATTAATTTGTGCCTCAACTGCACTCTGATAAGCGAAAGGTACAGGATATCTATGTCCTGTGAATACTGACCTATCAATAACGTTCAATGAATGTGTATAGCAATTGGCCATACCAATGCGATCGTCAAAAACTCTCCTATTACACAATAACACATCATAGAGCCGAACACACTGTTCATCCTCTATATTTCCCTGAAATGCAGCCTCACGTAACGAGTCCTCTAGACTTCCGTTCGTAATCACACTGCCCACAAAACATGGAGAACCCCGCTCTACGGCTGGCGATATCTCATTTAAAGTACAAATCACACCTACAATACTACTCCTCTGAATATGGTCATTGAACGCTACTTCTACTTCAGAATCTCCCCATTTAAATTTCAAACTCCCTACATCATAACATAAGTTACCAGACACTCTACTTAGCCACTCTGAACCCAAGATAACACTGAATACTAAATTTGGAATTACAAGGCAAATCTGCTTCTCTACATGATTATTAATTTTAATGTCTACTAAAACTTGCTTAGAAATTACTTTAGACCTCTTCCCAACAGCTGTGATAACAAAAGTGCTTTTAATTGGCATCTCCTCAAAATTTACTCCAGTTCCTTTCATTTTATCATAAAATGCACTACTTATGCAACTCTTCATACAACCACTATCAATTAAAACATCTGTGTACGCCTCAGACACGTTAAATTTAACTATGGGGCTCTTACTAACCACTTCCTGAATAATACCTTCATCATTTAGTTCATGTAATAATTCATTTCTTACATTTAGGTCATAGGGTTCCTGTATAATTGTATGGACAGGGCATGCTACAGACTGAGATTCTGACCTTACTTCGCAGCCTGGTTCGCGTTTAAAGAACCGCTACAGCTGGCCGTAGTACTAGTTACTACTGCACTGGTCTGGTTGTTCTGAGTTGTGTTGTCATTGTTTGGCTGTATATTACTACCACTAGGCTGTCCTCTTCCTTGACCCCTATTCTGGTTGTAATTATTGTCATTATAATTTCTCCCTTGATTTCCCCTGAAATCATTGTTTCTCCCTTGATTTCCCCTGTAATCATTGTTCCTCCCTTGATACTGATTACCATAGCCATTTCCTCTGTTCTGATTTAGCTGATTATTATTATTTCTATTTTGAGCATTGGCCCCTTCGCCACCGTTCCCTTGAACTTCCTGATGCCTGGCTTCATTAGGTCTATTATTATTATTACCCTGGTTCCTATTGAAATTGTCCTCATAACCCCCTCTCCCTAGTGCATCAAATGTGCTTAACAAACTTTCTACTTGTGATATAGTCTTTACATTCTGGATACAAGCAGCCTCCTTGATCCTATAGGGAAAGTGCCTAAGTAGCAACCTGACCACATCACTTTCCTCCTTCAAGCCATCCAGATATTTACACACTAATACCTGCCCTAAAAAGTATTCGGTCATGGTGGAGCTTCCTTTAGGGTTATATTTACCACACACTACTCCCTCACGATGCTGCGACTGAATAACCTCATTCCAGAACTTTTCACAGAATTTTATTTTAAAATCATTCATATCAGTAAACTTGTCTCTGTAGACAGCAAACCAATTCCTCGTTTCCCCCACAAACACTTGTTCTAAAATTTCAACTACCTGGCACCACTCAATACTACCATTTTCCAACCTCTCCCCGAATTTATTTTCTATAGTGTTCATGAACTCCATTGGGCACCCCTGTCGATTGCTGAACTTACCCAGTTCTACCTCCCTGTGTGTGCTATTCACCAAAACTGGCCTATTCTGACTATTTTCTTGCCTGATCCTAGCTTTTAATTTTAATTCTAATTCTGCGATTTTCTCCTCAGCCTTCCTCTCAATACTGTTTACTGTTAATTTAATGTTTCCTTCTGATTCTTCTACTTTATCATATAGCTTTGCTTGTTTCTCCTCAATCTTGCTAATGCTTTCCCTATTACTCTCTCTTAAATCATTTACTTCTGCAACTACTTGTGAGTGGACTTTCTCAATTCTACCCCCCAGCTGTTCCTTAACCTCTTTAGTAGCTACCTGAATTTTGTCAATTTCTCCCCCCAATTGCTTTTTGACCTGCTGTGTTTCCAGTTGCACTAGTTCTTTTAAATTTTCAGCCTGTGTACTGATTCTAATTTCCAACTCCTCCTGTACTTTTCCTAATTTTCTGTCTACATCTGCAATAATCTCTTTAGCCTTTTCTTCCATCACCCCCCGGATCTCACCTCTAATCAGTTCGAATTTGTCACTCATTTCCCTACTGTTTTGTTCTAATCTGGCGTTTAAACTATCGCTCAATTCCCTATTACTCTCTTTATTTTCCCTACTGTTTTGTTCTAGTTTAGCGTTATTCTGTTCTAATTTTGCATTTAAAGCTTCTGTACTTTCTTTATTTTCCCTACTGTTTTGTTCTAGTTTAGCGTTATTCTGTTCTAACTTTGCATTTAAAGCTTCTGTACTTTCTTTATTTTCCCTACTGTTTTGTTCTAGTTTAGCGTTATTCTGTTCTAACTTTGCATTTAAAGCTTCTGTACTTTCTTTATTTTCCCTACTGTTTTGTTCTAGTTTAGCGTTATTCTGTTCTAACTTTGCATTTAAAGCTTCTGTACTTTCTTTATTTTCCCTACTGTTTTGTTCTAATTTAGCGTTATTCTGTTCTAACTTTGCATTTAAGGCATCACTACTAACTTTGTTCTGATACATAAACTCGAGAAGTAAAGTTTTTAATTCTGGTTGGCCGCCTACACTCCCTGTTTCAGTATCGGGATTTACCTCCGCTACCCCGGTACTACCATCACTCGACATACTGCTCGTATCATCACTCTCCCGTTGATGACCACTACGTAACCTCATCTGTCTTTCTTTCTCATCCCCCATAATGATATACACTGATACAGACAAATAACCCCCAAAATACAGGCACAGAAATATATACCCTTCTCCTTCCACAAATGTTATTAGGTTTTCAGCCCCAAGTTGTCGGCGACAAGTGAAACGTGTTGCTTAGGCTGGGATGACAAGTGAAACGGTATTTACTTTGCTCCACGTTGAGCGTACAAATGAAACGTTTTGCTAGCTCCTAACTGTTGGGTGAGAAATGTAACTGTTTACCTTTGCCTAAGCTATGTTGTTTTAATGGGCGCCAAGACCTCAATGCAATGTTGAAATCTAAATTTGTATTTAACAACGTCTAGCTCTGGCAGAAAACCTTCAAGACTCTATTCACTCAGATCGTGGTATGATTTGATCATTAACCCAACAAACAATTGTATCAGGAGAAGGAATTGGTCTATATCTAATGCTACCTACTGAAAGCAAAGATTGCATTGTAAAAGAAATGAATTTATTATATAAAACAAGTATAGCAAAATTAATAATAATAATAAGTATAAAATTTAAATGGGAGCGTTGTGATTTGAATATTACCGATAGAAAATTACGTGAAAACGGAGTCTGATAAATTGATTTTACTCTTATTTCCAAGCTATGAAGTTACTGAAATATGAAATGTAGAACAAAGAAAATGAGAGATTGCGTATTTCTGCGTCATTGGCGCTTACCACTGGAAATTGCCAAAGCATTTCCCTCGTTCTTGAAGATGTTGTGAGCTTCCCACAGTCTCCTGGACGTCGTCATCTCCGTCGGAATTTGATGATATTCTGGTAGATTAGATAATTCTATGGTCCGTACCTCGGACCCAAACACTCGTACAACCAAGTTTTACAAAAGTTCGTCGCTAACTCCACTGAACATCGGAGCGACACGCACTTGCGACCGTACACCTCAAGTATTTCACAGATAGTCCTCTTCCACGGAACATCGGAGCGATTCCCGCGTATATCCACACTCGGCAAGAACTACACAGATTGTTCTTGTTTCACGGCGCGTCGAACGATATATGCACCTGTTGGCTCCCCCACCATGGTACCGACATCTAGCTTACGTCGTCGCCACTGATTGGCTGCACCCTACGCGCTAGATCCCCACTCCTTCCTCATTACACTCCGCGGGAGGGAGAAGTCGATTTCCGTTTCCACAATTCGCCTTTTCTAGACCTTGCGACCCAAGATTGCGTCATGCTCCTCGACAAGATTCAGCGTGTACTTGAAATCCCAGTGAGTCATCTCTCTCAAATACCCTAACTGACAAAAACTCCGTAAAATTCCGTAATCAGATAATTTTCTATGATATCGTCGTTCGTAATAATTTGCTTGATAGCGTTTTCTAAGACATAGAAAACCTATCTGAATGCTAATAATTTTTATAAAATGCTCCGAAAATACCTTAATAATAATTATAATAAATTAATAATAATAATAAATTACCATGAAAAATTGTCTTGGCTGAACAATTTGCCGCGTAAATAAATATAGAATGGCTTCCTACTGACTTATGCCAGTTGCATAAAACCCCTCGAAAAACACGTTACAGTATCATTACAGAGAAATATCGACTTTGCAACATATAACTGGCCACGACTGAAAACTTGACGAGGCAAATAGTGACCTACACGTTCCAGAGTTCCCCCTTGAGATTGATTGTGATAAAGTATGCCAAGCGATTGGAAATTGGTGCCTCTAAAAAGAAAATGGAAGTGTTTTATCGGATGGTGTTAAATCAAGTCGAGGGTTTAGAACTCTCTGCCTAATATTATCTGCACTTATTATTTCCAAACCCAAGCCATTTTCATACATACTTCTTACAATTAATCTGGCACCATTTAGGAGCCCTTGGGAAATGTTCATATTCCTAAGGAGTAAGAATATGTGGAGGTAACTCACTTAATTCCAAGGAATTCAAGAATTCTGTAGGAAATTTAAGTAGCTGGCTTTCATCTTTATTATTTAATCTGTTAACGCTAGTGTATACTTTTGTTATCTTAGTGTTTTAAATATATATGCCAATGTAAATCATGCAGAATTCCTTAGTTTACGGGAATGCTAAGAGTAAAATATGTTTTGACAATGGAATAGCAATAGCAAGAAAGAAAAATACAGAAATAAAAAAACATGTCGCAGGTGGGATTCAAACTCCTTTCATTGCACGATGCATAAATCAAGAGTCTTCGACGCTACCAGCTGAGCTACCAAATCACTGGCAAAGCAACGCAATATTAAGTTTAACTGTCAGTTTTACATTTTTCAACATTTCCCGTCTTTAATAATTCCTATTCCAGTATATATCGTGGAAACATCATAACCTATGTTCCCCTCCTTTATAATTCTTATAAATAACTATCAAATTAAAACGCGGTGGACTTCTAACCACCATGACTGTCATGAGGCAAGGCGATTGTGCGCATGCGTGAGTGGCAAGAATTCTCAATTTTTGTTTATTAATTTAAAACTATACTGTAACATATTTGTTTATTTTAAAGACACTCTGCAAATCTACAGGCCTAGAGCTTTCGTCAGATTGCTCTACGAAGTGAATTGGTTCTGCCGTTCTCTCCATCTCGCGGTAACAAAAAACAGCTAAGCGTTTTCAATATATAGATTCCCACACAATCTAGTTGGGTACACTCATGTTGACCAACTGAAAAGTGATTCAATTAATTAAATTATGTAAATCCCTACTAGGAGAATAGTTTCTTTCAGGTACAAAGGTGTACAAACTACGTATGCATGCTTGCATGAGCCAGCCATTTAAAAAGTAACTTGGGGTGATGACAGTGCCAACTATGCCAACTGACACAATCAAGAAACCTTCACTTCCTATCATCTGTGAATGAGCGACAGCTGTGATGAACAGGATTCTAGAGGATTTAGTTGTCCACAGCTTAGGGAAATACTGTATATCCATTTCTATTGAAGGCAACGAGACTTCACCTTCTTCAGGCTGTCTCCTGTGTTTCTGATTATTATCTTCATCTACTGTCATCTTCTGCAAAACCAGCATTTAAAAAGGACAACGATAATCTCCACAGTACCTATAGCCCCCGATAAGCTATTGTTCGGATCAATGGTGTGAAGATTGTCCTGGTCTCTTATGTTACTCCTTGTTTTTTCCTTTTGTCTTCCCTCAGCCCACAGCTGCCTGTCATTGCGTTTGTCCTTTTTACGTGTCCCTATCCTTTTCCAGTCCACCTTGTGGTGTAGTGACTAGCATTCTTGGTTGTCACCACAGAGGCCTGGGTCCAATTCCAGGCTCTGCCAAGAAATATTATTCTGGCCTGATGGTTGGAACAGGGTACACACAGCCTCATGAGACAGAACCGAGAAAAGGTGGGTTCGATTCCCACTAAAGCCAAACTAGAAGATATTTTCTGTGGTTTCCCCACTTTTACTCCAGGCAAATGCCGGGATGGTTCCTAATTTAAGGCCACAGCCACCTCCTTCCTAATCCTAGAATCAATTACAAATACACACTACTACAGTCATCACTATGATTCAGGTTATCAGATAGATTTCACACACACACACACACACACACACACACACACCCCCACCAAGTATAGTCGTGACGACCAACTCGTACCCAGGTGGTGTTCTTTCATTCCCATAATCCTGTCGCTCAGTCCCACCCAACTAGTTATGAGTGTTTGGTGTCTATTTCCATTCTCTCGACAACAGATATCCCTCGTGATGTAAAAATACTGTGACTGTATAAATATTGTCTTGGAGAAAGAAACTTAAGAGCCAACTTTCGCTTAAATCCCCTAACCCTCAAAAAATGACCCTCCTGATGGGCAAGAAACGCTTGTACGTTAGAAGGCTTAGGATCAATCGCATGCCACTTTGGCATGGCCGTCATACAGTACTTGGGGCTACATGACCTCAATGTCTCAAAGCCATTAAATGAATCAACAAATACCATCACCACCTTATTTTCCTGTCCAATGATTAATTACTGCGTTCTGTATGTCCAGAACTACTGATCAGCTATACCGTGTTGCTGAAGATAGACGAACACTATCCATATTGCTCACCAATGTCCGGGAGAATGGGCAGGACATATAGAAGAAGAAGTATGTCCAGAGTTTTTATAACAATAAGAGATATGCACTGATCATTTATTCAAATGTCAATAAGTTAATGAAGAAAAACGGGGTGCAAAGCTTATATGATGAGGAGTCATACATATGCAATATATGGTGCCTGCTCTTTAACCAAATGGCAAGGATTTAAAATCATTGTTTGGCTTCACTACAGATCAAGAGTTAATAATGATTAACCAAATGGCAAGGATTTAAAATCATTGTTTGGCTTTACTACAGATCATGAGTTAATGATGATGATGATGATGATGATGATGATGATGATAATGAGTTCAATTTGAATTTAATTTATTATTCTTTAAATAAGTACGAGGGCTGTTTTTTAAGTAAGGGTCGTTTATTTTAAGCCCGTAGTTAGTGCACATGCCGCAACAAGCGTGCGCGCTACCTTCTGGCATCCTTTGCAAACAAGCAGGCGTCAGTTGCAGCTGTGTAGCTAACCTGTATGCTGAACTGTGCATCTTTACAATGTTCAAGATTATTGATTCGCCCGCCGCATGTGAGGTACGATCTGTGATACGGTTTTTGAGTGCAAGAAACATGTCGGCTGCAGACATTCATTGTCAGCTTTGTGAGGTGTATGGTGATAATGCAATGACGGAAGGTAAAGTGCGAAAATGGGTACGCGAGTTCAAAAGTAGCCGTGAAAATGTTCATGACGATGAACGCTCAGATCTGTGATCTCAGATGACTTGGTGACAGCAATCGACACGAAAATTCACGAGGACCGAAGATTCATGATAACCACTCCATCAATGGATTTTCCTCAAGTGTGAATTCTTGGTTGTCAGAGCAGGCGGCAAACTTTTATGCAGAAGGATTTCAGAACTTAGTTTTAAGGTATGAGAAGTGCCTAAATAAACAAGGCAACTATGTAGAAAAATAGAGGAAGGTATGTAAAACCTAAAAATAAATGTGGTTTCAAAATAAAATATTCGGTTAGTTAAAAAAAAAAGGCTCTTACTTAAAAAACAGCCCTCGTACATTGAATACATTGGCAATACTGTACATCTCACGATCTCTCTGATTATCTGCGAGATATATTGTATTACATTATTTATTATACGAGGGGTGATCAGAACCTAAGGTTACAAGGCCGATATTCCTGAAGTTTCGTCAGTTATAGAGAAATTAGCAATGTGGGGTAATTCGAATACATACGGTTGGTAACTGTGCCGAGTTTCAGTGACCTGCCACCTACAGCGCTAGTTGTAGGTAAACGACTAATGGTGACTTGTTTAGAGAATTAGTCTCGTGAAGTGATCTGCTCAGTTATTTGATTTCCGTGAGCGAAACATGTAACCGCGGTCAGGTCTTTTCACCGGGGCATCATCTTCCTTCATGACAACACGCAACCTCATACAGCCCAGAAGACCACCATGCTGTTGAAGCAGTTTCGCTGGGACATCATTCACCACCCACTCCACAGCCCGGACTTCCATCCAAGAGACTTTCACCTGTTTTCTCACTTGAAGGAGCACCTAGGAGGTTGACGATTCGCTTCAGTCGAGGAGGTGAAACACTTTGCGACAACGTGGCTGAACATGCAAGGACAGGATTATTACCATGAGGGAATGTTCAAACTGATCCCGCGAAGCGACAAGTGCCTAAACCGATATGGAGACTATGTCGAAAAATAACATAATGTATGAACTATCAGTTGGCTTTATTGGTTGTGTGAAATGAAATGTACATGTTTCGCTGCTGGATTTGTAACCTTAGTTTCTTATCACCCCCTCATACATTACATATACGAGTGCTACATATAGAATTTAAAAACAAGGAAAAGAATGCAATAAGCAATACTGAAAAATAAAGTAAAATAAAATTGTAAAAAATGTGTGTGTCAGCCATGCAAATTGGAACAGCAAAGTTTAGTAATGGCAAGCAATATGCTGCTGTGACGTAGCGTTGGAATGGATGATGTCATGCAGGGCTATATGTCTCACCTTGCCAGCTGTCTACTGAATTAATACCAGTACCACTGCAAGTCATCATCATCATCATTAACTAGAGCAGTTTCCAACCACAGGTTGGGTCTGCTTGGAGCACAAGCCTCTCCATCGTTTTCTGTCCATCCACCACTTCTCTTCTGTCACTGTTCAATTCACTTCTTTTCTCTCGACACTTTTCTTCACCCCCTTTATCCACCTATCCTTTGGTCTTCCTCTACGTCTCTTTTTCTTCCACTCCATTTCCAATATTTTCCGTGATATTCTCTCTTCTCCCATTCTTTTCACGTGTCCATACCACTGTAGCCTCGATTTTTCAGTCCTATTCTGTAGGGGTTCTTCCTTTAATATTTCTCTGTCTACCATTTCTGACTCTGTCCATTCTGGTTACACCTATACAACTCCTCTGAAACTTCATTTCCACTGCTTGTATTCTGCTTTTATCTCTCTCTCTCTCTCTCTCTCTCTCTATCTGCTTTCAAAACACAAAACACAACCACTGCAAGAACCCATGTAAATTGATTACTAAAAGTAATTAATATTACAATCCAGAAACTCATTAGTCCTCTGAATAATATGTACATTTGGACATGATCTGGGTACAAAACAGAACAGAAATTACCTTTCCTTCTGAAGAATGTATTATCATATTATTATTACTGATTATCAGCCAGCCGTGTGGTGTTAGAATAGTGTGCCTGCCTCTAATCGGAGGCCCCGGGTTTGATTCCCAACTCCATCAGGGATTTTAGAAACTGATGTGAGGCTTGAAATGGGGTGCACTCAGTCTTGTGAGGACAATTAATAGCTGTATGATCAGAGCACCCTGGTCAAGAAAACCAGGATTAACGGCCGAGGGGACCCAACATGCTAACCACGGGTTACTCCACAATCTGTGAGCCAATAAGACTGGGCAGCAGTTGCTTGATAGGCTAAGTGCCATGGGTTTCAAAAAAAAAATATCATCATTAACAATGTGAACACGACTATAGTAGGCATATCACAATGTTGCAAACACTTCAGAAAGAGCACCTGCAGTGAAGCTAAAAACTTCAAATTCGGTATATAGATAGGAAACGAGGAAGAAAATTTATAGTTTTACGTGACCGTTAATCTCGCATTCATGAGCCCCAGGACCTCCTCTTTACATTCAATCCGAACCACAGTACATGGAATTTCACTTTGAAAATCTCACATGCATTGACCGGGAATCAAACCTGGTCCGCCATGGTGAGAAGCCAACAGCTTGACCACTGTGCCACCCAGATAGGAAAGAAATGAAGGCTGAAGAGAATAACCAAAACTCACAAAATCGCTGTTTTTAATTGGAATTAAAAGAGAGCCATTTCTCCAATTCTTAAAACAACAACAACTACTCTTAATGATTTAGTTTCCTTGTCTTTCATAGGGCTGATGATGATGATGATGAATCATTACAAATGGTTAGAGTGAAACTCTATGCACCGTAACAGTAAATAATAATAATAATAATGTTATTGGTTTTACGTCTCCTTTAATTACTACGGCCTTTAGAGACGCAAGCGTGCCGGAATTTTGCCCCAAGGGGATCCTTAACGTGCTAGTAAATCAACTCTCACATTTGTGCACCCTCAAACGTCAACTGACTGCGCCAAGATTCAACCCTGCAACCTTGGATACAGCAGGCGAGAACGTTACCTCTGAGCCACGCAGCCAGCCCCCCAACAGTTAGAGACTATTCGTACTCGTGGAGCAAATTAAAATAAATATATGAATCGATTACCTCATTTTATGCCTTTATTACAGGGCCGTAGACAGAATTGTTTTTGGGGAGAGGATCAGCTAACGATTTCTGTAAACTTGAACAGTACCGGTAGCTTAATTATGAATTATGTTTCACTGCAAGAAATTGAATACAAATAATCTAAATTTCAGGACACTCACTCATTTTGTGAATTAAACTCGCACTACAATGCAATCCTTCGAGGAGCAGCAAGAACAAACTTTCCTATTATTTCATAAGGTTTACGTTGAATGGTGATGCTGCGACGATTGATAGATAGCAGAGCAAGGGCAGACAACCTCTGATCTCTCATGCTGTTGCATAAATACTTTTTCCATTTGCTTAATGTACAAAACGTTCTTTTAGGTGGTGCTGTGGATACTGGGATTGCAGTAAAAATTATAAGTGCATATTTTATGTTCCGAAAGAAGTTTCACTGCAATGGGTTAAAGCAACAAGGATACATGATTCAGGATGATAAAACATTTGGAATTTTCCTCCATATACATTTCCTCAACTCATATTCTGATGTAAGACCATCTGTGTATAAGCATGGCTTCCCACCAGCAGGTGTGTGATTCTGTAATATGAAATATGTAATACAGCCGAACTTGGATAAATCGAACTTGAATAACTCAAATTTGTGGATAACTCAAAGTTTTTCTCCGGTGCCTTGAATTTCCTATACTGACGATGCAAAAAAATCGTGGATAACTCGAAGATTTTTTGGATAACTCGAAGTTTTGGTTCCGGAAGTCATAAAGATTTGTCTGGCTGAAACAGGTTTTGTCAGTTTCAAGCCCAGTCCCAGTTTGATTTTCGGTTCCGCTCAAGGTCAGTAGGCGCATCTCTCTTTCTCTCTCGCTTTATCGCTCCCCCACCCCTCTTGCTTCGACAACACCACAGAAGGGAAGCAGGCTTCGTAGGTCAATTTCGGTGTTCGTGGACGATCGGCAAAGTTCGGATAGCGTTTCTTCCTCCCTCCCCTGTTTCGTCAGTGGCGGCGAGTCATCAAGCCGGTAGCATCATGTCTTAACAGGTAAGTGAGCGTTTGGTTACAATCACAGCAAGTGAGCCGGATTTAAGTGCAAATTTCTTTGTTTATAGGTTACCACGTTACAAGAGTATTTAAAACTGGTTTCGTTAATTTTTAGTTCATTTCAAGTACAGTATTATTTTCTTAAAAAAAAAAGGTACTGTAATGTCATTTAAAATATCATTAAAAGCATCAAATAAAAGAATTTGATGTTTTAAAGGTCGTTTTCCATTATTATACACCCTACCCCCTCCCAAACGACCGTTATGGATAACTCGAATTCGTGGATAACTTGAAGTTTTTTTTTTGGTCCCTTGAGCTTCGAGTTATCCAAGTTCAATTGTATGACAGAAGTGACAATGAAAGCAAAGAGGAATTTGACTGATTTTGAGCACATCGAAGAAACTGCTGATGTGTAAATATGTCAAGAAGAAAGGTTTTTAGATGGTGTTAATGAAAATAATCTTCACCATGTATTCATAGTTCATTATTACTAATTAAAAACGGGATGGGGTTTTCGAGCCATTCATGAAAAATAACAATACAGAGTAGGAAGGTTAAAACCACCAAGTTTCTGACAACCTCCCATTCCACCTTGCCACCTCGTGGTGTAGTGGCTAGCATTCTTAGGTGTCGCCCCGGAGGTTTGGGTTTCATTCCCAGCTCTACCAAGAAATAATTAATTCTGGTCTGAGGGCTGGAACGGGATACATTCAGCCTCGTAAGGTTAAACTGAGAAAAGTTGGGTTCGAATCCCACCTCAGCCATCCTGGAAATGGTTTTCTGTGGTTTCCCCACTTCTACTCTTGGCAAATGCTGGTATGGTTCCTAACTGAAGGCTATGGCCATCTCCCCTCCTCAATCCTCACCGGAATTTCAAATATACACACTAATACAGCAATCACAATGACACAGGTTATCCGAAAAAATTCCACATGCGCCCAAGTACATGGGGCTAAATGACCACGATGTCCAAGTCCCTCAAATGAAACAACAACCATTTCCCCTTCTACTCTACCATACAATACACAGCATTTACAGAGTGCCCCAATTGAGTTTCTTTTAAATTTACCAGCCACCGATGTTGGAAATGAAATTTTCTTTCTAAGATCCATGATAGTAAAAAGAAAATCCTTGGGTGGAAATAACAAAATTCATTGCAAAATCTTCATCATATCCTTCGCAGGACGATTCGGATTTACGATATTCTTGATGTTTCTTGGGCCTGCAGTGAAATGAAAATCCACAGCCTGCTTCCAGTCTCCGACCGGGTCAGGAATGGAATGAATGAATGAAGCCCCCATCTAGCGGCGAGGATATGAACTGTGCCGGCTGCCGAGGCCTGATGCACTCCTCTGGGGCAATGATTAAATGAATGACAGATGAAATGAAATGATAGTGGAGAGTGTTGCTGGGCCTGCAGTATGGATCCTTATTCATAACTTCAGATACATCACAACTCGAGGTTACGTTTCTCTCATGTTCTCCATTAAAAGTTGAAAATTTTTCTTACTAACTGCATTCCATAAATGTTCTTTTCTAAATAAACGAAAAAATCGTTCTTCAACAAATCGTTTCCTAATGAAACGTTTTCTGAAAACAGTTTTCAGTTTTTATACCAGCCTTCGCTTATATTTGTTTCTTCAGCATTTAAATGTGTTACATTTCCATGTTGTCTTAATTTACTAAACTCACCGTAATGATATTTCATGTTTGACGGGTGTCGTTGTCGATAAAATAAACAACTTTCCTTTCATCAGGATTTAAACCCGAGCGGTATACCGTATTTCTCAATACTGGATTGCGGTATTAAATACTCAAAAACACCCGTACACCACTTGACTGCGCATTTATTCCTAGCACTAGACCTGTGAACTGCGAAACCTTCATAACTCTTCATTCAAAATCAGTCAAAACGTCAGTCGTCAGAAACATTTATTAAATTTAAATGCAAAATCGTTTAAGAGGGTCAAGATTAAAAAGAAGCTCTTAACATTTAAGAAAATGTCTGAATATTTATTTTTAGGAAACATTCAAATGTTCTCAGAAAAACGTTTAATTTAAAAAACTTTTTCCACGAGGTGGTTTTAAACTGTTTTAAACGTTTAGTCGGGACATTGCAAAAATATTTCTGATCATGAGCCCTACTTGAATCTCACTTTTGATTGGACATGCTTGCACATTTACACCTCCTTTTTGTTAGACCTCTGAGGTATTTAGACGTCTTCTGATTTAGACCTACAGCTATTTGACAAACTGACCTCAAACCATAATTATATATTTGTGAAGTAATTTAAATGTCACCAAGAGTTATGAGTTTCACCAGACAAGTTCTTTTGAAACTCTACTACTAAAAAAGAAAAGAAGTAAAGTCATAATCTATCATGTCGAGCCTTATATTAATGTTACAAAAAAGAATGAATAAATTACATCAACATTAAGAAAATGCGAGTGACAAGTGCTTAGAGTTGCAATTGGACGACAGTGAAAGAACTGCAACTTTTGAGATGTTCAGTAAAAATTTCTATAATCTATGAGACAATTTAGTGGCACAGGTCTATGAAAATAAATCTCACTCATTTATGTTTTTTCTCAATATTACTGTTGGTTGACAGCACAGCAGTAAGAGACCAAAGTGTAGCACACCGCTCCTTGCAACCTGTGCTACAAGAGCTGCATTGATGTGTATTGTAAGTAATAATTCCTTTCTTTCTCTCTCCAGTTATGGCCTCTGAATAAATTAAAAGTAAATGCTTGTAGCCCACTGGCCTGGTGCAAGACTTGTAGAAATTGTCACCACATGGGTGTCTTGCATGTCAACCATTCCAGTACCTCAAACAAGAATTAAATTTCTTAGCAGAGCCGGGAACAGAACCCAAGCTAACCTCTATGAAGCGTACTGAATTCATTTACAAAACCTTCAAGTGGACCAGAACAATAAAGAAATTGTGTTCAGAATCTGATGCTATAATCTGCTATTTGTTTAAGCACATCACAAACTTTTCGACGATCCTAATATCAAATATCACTCCATCCATCCACAGCCAAGGGGGTTCAGACATATAGGCCTACCATGAGAGGACTAGGAAGCCTTAGTACAGAGATTCGATCCCCGAAAACTAATATGACTGGGGTATACCCCCCGATTTTTCCAGAGCATCCTTCTCAATCCTAGCCATAATTATATACAAATACAAACTGATGAACCATTACATTAGAGCCACCCTGCCCTGGGACATTTATCACCCGCATTGCAGAGAATTAATAAGTCGCATGCAGCCCGCATGGTATATACATTGCAAATCTTCAGCCCCCCACCTGTTAGTGTTTGGAATGTCAGAATGAGAAAAACAACCTATCTCTCCAAGTGCAATTGAGGGCAAAAAATAGTAATTGCACATCACCTTGGTATCAGCATATCTGAAACAACACAGGTTTCTGGCTGCTCAAGTGATGCAACACTGGGCAAACGACATGCTGTGTATCGACAGTGGTTTATTGGTACCAAAGGCCAGCAGAGCTTGGAGTGACCATAGGACCACAGGTACCAGCACATGATTCCCCCTATGAATGGGACTGACGATACGACGACCCAGTCATATTCCGGTATTAACTACACTCCATATAAAGCAGCGCATAAGATGGGCACATATTCATCGCACTAGACCATGGAAGATTAGGAAAGTGTTGCCTGGTCCGATGAATCCAGATTTCAGGTTTATCACACCAATGACCAAGTGCAAATACTCATTCCTATCAGAAGCCATGGCATATGGTTGCACAGTTGAGTGGAGATAGGTCGACACAGGGAGTGTGATAGACCGGGCAATTATTTAACGGACTCACTGCAGGCCATTATTCTGCTACACCAATTCCTAACAGATGATCTGTGTCTGAACATTATTGAGAGTGAACTTTATCCACTATGTCAACTGTGTTCCACTGACTGCCACTTCAACAACCACGCCAGCGAAGTTTCTGAAACACTGACAGCTACTTTGAACAGGACAATGCACCGTCCAGGATTGTGAAAGACAGGAACATGACGATGAATTTACTTTACCATACTGCCTAGTAGCTTGGATATGAACCCAATTGACCATTTGTCGTTAGACTTGGAGAAGAAGGTTCGTGTTACATCTCCACTGCCCCAATGTGTATGCTAACAGGAGAAACTGTGGCATCCGATGTTTCCGAATACCTTCTGTAATTTCATGGAATCAACATCATGCTGGATGGCCATGGTTTAGTGGGCTAAGGAGGTCCTATACTATTTAAAGTAGATGGCCATATTGTAATGGCACATCGGTATACATGCCACACTACTGTGGAGCTTTTCACATGCACATGCAGGTCTCTTGTCTACAGCATGGTACTCTCTGCAGAACATGTATCTCAACACTTGTAATTTACTAAGCATGCAGAACACTACTTAGATCATGCCGACAGTTCTCATACAACAATATAATACAAGAATATAAACCCTCTTACCTGCAATACAAGGCACTGAGGTTCACAGTTGTACTGAATAAGCTAGATTACTACAGCATCACAAAGCAAGGGAAACACATGGAGATACATAATGAAATGACAAGTACAGAGATGTGCAAATTATTAGAATCAAGTAGCAAATTTAAATGTCAGAATTCTTTTATTCAAAATCATTTTATTGAACAACGACTGACATATTTTATCACCCTACTTAGTAAAGCTTTCTCCCCTGTAGAATTATAGCTTTTCCCATAACGAATTGCGATTGGAAATTTTCAGAATTGGGTATTCCGAGGGATACCTGAGCTGGGTGCATTTTCTCTTGTTTCACTGACTTTGGAATGTGCCCTCTAAATCAGGTGATTTCAATCCATGGTCCACGAATGTTTGTTTAGTTCAAGAGCGGATGATCAGTATAAAAGACCTTGAATTCCTCAGCTCTAAATTCATACCAAAAGTAGAATATAGTAATCAAAACAAAACTTGTGGCATTTTGCATTAACGAAGTCCCTATTTTAGTGGAAATCCTATAAAATCATTTTACTATAAATTTCTTAAAATAAAATGTAATTAAGACTAATGGTTAAATATTTGAAATAACTTCAGCGCCTTGTAAATATATTTAGTGCGTTAAATCATGAGAAGTATGAATGAAATTTTGGAAAACTCGCGTCGAGCCTAATAGAATAGAATAATTTTATTGTCTTTAGGCAATTAAGAATTGCAATGGACAAAGTCAGAATTCACATAAATATACAAAATCATGAATATAAAATAAATACACTAAATTAAATTAACAACTATATACAAGACCTAACATAAAACATAACAATAATTTTACAACAAAATTACACAAAACTTAGCTATGAAACCATCTATGGAGTTATATACAATATATTTCTGGTAATTTAGGATGGCATTAGTTTTCACATCCCACCTTGAACGAGTGTTACTTTTTCTTCAAATTCAGATACTGAATAGAAGCTGTTGGATATTAACCATTTTTTGAGAGTTCTTTTGAAATTATTTAGGGACATATCCTTGAATTGATTAGGTAGTTTATTGTATAATTAATTCCATTATATTTGTAGTTTTCTTGTGTTTTCCTCAGCCTAACATGGGGTAAGTCTAGATCGTTTCTATTTCTTGTGCCATAAGAGTGTACATTTTTACGAGTTGTTAGGTCACTAAGATTTTCTTTGGTATTCAGTATACTATGATATATGTATAATGAGGGAAGAGTTAAAATTTCAAGATCCTGAAAAAGCGGTCTACATGATTCCCGAGTGGCCTTACCTTTAATACATCTTACCGCCTTCTTTTGCCACTTGAACATATCTTGAGCCCCTGTTGAATTACCACATAACATTGTGCCATATGTTATATGAGAATGAAAGAAGGCATAGTATGCACACATCATCTGACTACTACTGACTGACTCTTTAAGTCTTCGAAGTAAAAATATCACTCTAGCTAGTTTCATACATAGATTTAGAGTAGGTGTGTTAGAAGTTAATTTGCACACCTCTGTATATCAGTTCTAGAAGAAGAAAATCTTAACACATACTGAGATCTTACCTTGATATAGATTTATCATTACTCAAGCCAAAATCTGTAGGCACTGGTCCACCTATATATCTGGATACGAGCTGAAACAAACAATGGGTGAACTTAAGCATGTACATAAGTACTGACGAGCCAAGTAGCTACACACAGGAGAGAATGGATTAAGCAATGTGTCAACTTCTAAGTGTTCCTCAAACAATACTTGGTAAAAAAACACTGGTAATAATGAAAGTATACGAAACTAGAGAACAGGTGCACAAGCAGTGTAGTGAAATCACAGAACTTTCGAAAAATATATAAAAGCCATAGAGAACGAATGGAAGAGTTCAAAGAAATAAGAAAAACGAAGGGAATTTGAGAAGAGGCAGAGAGAAGAGGAGTTGGATCTAGGTGAAGAAAGATTAGAAGTAGAATCTCATTGGCAATGCTCTAGAAAGTTTAAGACAGTCATTTCCTACATACTCAAGGCATTTCTTTATTAGATCTTACAGGCCAACGGTGGGAAACTTCTTTGGTAAAGGTCAATTTTCATCAACAATATTTAATGGTTCAATTACTGTGCATGCTCATGAGTATTAATCTTTCCATTTTTATTTTGATAATTACTTCAAAGGAAGTCTTCAGGATTTAAGTCTTCCACAAACAACAATGATACCGGCTCATATCATCATTGTCCACTGACAGTGATAAGTGGAGAAAGAACTATTGTAATAGCAGCACCCCATGTATACTCTTTATAAAATGAGAAGAAAAAAAACCTCTGCATAAAAATCACATAATATTTTCTGTAAAATGATTGTTTTTGTGGCCAATGTTTATAAGAAATTATGTACATATTTTCCAATGAATAAAAAGGTATTTCAAATTTTCTTCTAAATAATGGTTTAATGCCTAATACCAGCATCAAAGATATGAATAAAATGAGCAAGCATTATGCAAATAGAAACAATATTACTGTGGAGTTTGAAGCCATTTTTTCAGTGTTGCCTTAATAAACAAGAGTTTAGTGCTTTTCAGTCTGTCAACAACGAATGTACCCAAAAGAGCTGGGTTATGCCCTAATCCTGAAATAAATTACATGAGATTAATAAATACACTAGTATGACCAGTTTTGATCGTCAAGCGATCATCTTCAGATCCATTACACTTAGGCTATAAAATCTAAGTTTGAAAATACAGGTGAAAATATTTACAATATGCCCAATTATTTAGTTGCAGTATTGGTGCTGCAACTGTCGGTGTATGCTAAATGCAGTATATATGAAGTTAGGTGAAATGTTAAATGGTGATAGATATCCAGAGTTTGTAATTTGGAGTGATTCAGGGTTGATACGCTTTCAGGATTTCAAATTTCCCTGACTTTTCCCGGTTTTCCAGACCAATTTTTAAGAAATTCCCTGACCGCAGAGTTGTTTATTTCCTAACTTTTCCCGATTTTCCAGAGCAAAGTATAGAAAATTCATTAACCACAGGGACGACATTTACCTCGCTGTTCTTTAAGTTTTCCAAACCTAGCAAAAGTGCATTTGCCTTTAGGAAACGTTCTTCTGTATGATAGATTAAGATTAAGTCAGAAAAACTGATTTTAGACTAATTATTTGTGCAAGGCTATTCTTAGACGCGAGGAGAAATGTTGTAGTAGATGAAAATAATAGTGTTAAAAAAATATCCGAGCAATGTTTCATTATATAAACCGCCTTATATGTAGCTCTCTGTATAAATTAACGCGTTTCTTTGAAAGTATAAAAACAAATAACAAAAAATAAATTTA
The DNA here is from genome assembly GCA_946902985.2 of Meconema thalassinum. NCBI lineage: Eukaryota > Metazoa > Arthropoda > Insecta > Orthoptera > Tettigoniidae > Meconema > Meconema thalassinum. The sequence goes on along the minus strand of OX336389.2, from coordinate 169,819,020 downwards.
AAAAAACAGTTCTTTACTGTAATAAATAACGTTTGTTACGATAAGAACCGGAACACATTTTTACAATAAATGTTAATTTGCTAACATCAATTTTTAAAAAAATAACTGTGAAGAAAGGAATTAATCACCAATTCTTACTTTCTGGTCAATCACAATAAAAGTATCTAAAAACTGTCAACTGATACATTTTATTCTAACATTAGATATTTAATAGCAAATGAGTTGTTTCAGTTAATATGCCGTCTTATGTACAAGTAGTTATGACTACCAAGAAGTTGCTCTGATCTTGACCGTTTGGGGAGATTTCCTTTGTCCCCGCGGAAGATCACGAAATATATGCGACGTTACGTGATTGTCACCGAATCATGTCTTCGCAGTCAAGTACGGAGAAATATCGACACGTTACACGATCGGCGCTGGTCTCAGCCGTTTGACGCGATTTGTAGTTTTCACGATCGAACACGGAGAAAAATCACGATTTACATAATCGTTGTCATTTTATAGTCGTTCGACGAGATTTCTATTGTCCTTGAGGTCGGGCACGGAAAAATATAGTATTATTACGCATTCGGCGCTGCTTGCTGTCCGTTTGACAAGAATCCAGTTGTACTCGTCACTGAAAGCGGAGAAATCCTGCGATGTATCGCAATCGCTGCCGCTCTCGGTCGTTTTACGAGATTCAAGTTGTCCTCGCGGTTGGACACTGAGAACGCGATAGTATGCAATCTGTCATTCAACGATTGTCTGCCTATCTGTCCTGGTAGAATGGCAGAGGCAAGCTCGAGGTTGGGCATGGTTAACATTCACGAGCAGTTATGGACACGGTCGGCGCCGTGATTCCCACTGTCCCTATGCTGTGGTTGGAAGTTCACGGTGGATCACGAGAAGAAATGGGTATCGCGATGCTACGTAGTCTGTTATTCGTAAGTGGGTTGATGCACTTCTCGCTCCCCGTACACTTTTAAGTATACGGTAATGGGAAAAGTGGCTAGTAGGGTTCGGTATGTTTCGTGATGGGTGTCTAACCACCTTTGACAGGATTCCCGCAGTCCTCGTAGACACAAGTTCGCGATCGGGCACGGGCTTTATTACTTACGCAACTGGCATCGATCTCGGTCCGTTTGACGAGATTCACGCAGGCAAGTCGTGCAGTCGGCCGGCCGTTTTGAGGATGTGATTTTGGAGGATGAACGTTCGAAGTAGGTATCGGATATTACGAATTATTCAGAGAGGATTGCACGAATAATACGACAAGAGGCACATTTTCTTTCGAATTCAAATTATACAAGTTTTCGAGATAACCGGTTAGATTATATACCCAATGGAACCAAAGTTCGAAGGAAAAATAGACATATAACGAAGTTTCGAATTAACCGAACTGGATGTCGCAAATTTACGAGACTGATAGATTTTTAAAATATACCATCGTCTATGTATTTCGGAGCATTTGTGCGATTTTCTTTCGAAACTGTATCATTTCGCAATATCGCGACAATAAATTATATCGCATTATTTCTGTACTTCAATTTGAGATATCCAAATTTATAGGTCAATATCAGAAATGAGAGGTTTCTGTTGAGTTTCGGATGTTATCACGAATAAACGTCTCGCAAAAAGTCAGGATTTCGAATAATACAGAAAACATTTCACACAAAATTAAACTCTCTTCTTGATGCCGAAAATATACATTGAACCGATGTAGACAGTACCACTGAAGGTATCCTCAGTATGCATTTCCTTGAGGTCGTGCACAGGGAAGCCTACGCAATCGGCGCCGCTTGCGTGAAACTCGCTTCATCACAATCTGTGAGCCTAGCGGCGCGGGTTTAAATGATTTAAACTGACCTCAGCGAGTTTTCGTTACTTTCGTTACCCGTTTGTAAAATTAGCTACTTTTTCGTTACTTTTCGTTACCGGTAGACACCCAGGTATAACAACCAAAAATTACTGTCAAACCTTAATAATTCTTTTTTTTTTCTTCTTTCTTTCTTTCTCTCTTTTTTTATTTTAATTCCCTGACTTTTCCCGGTTTTCCCTGACCGCAACAAAAATCCCTGACCTTTCCCGGTTTTCCCGGTCGCGTATCAACCCTGTGATTATATGGTTGTAAAAATCAACTATGGTTAAACTGTAATCCTATTACAGACTAATACTTACCTGGTTGTCTTCCTTTCTAGAGCTACGCGCAGTTTTCGTGTTCACTGTAACTCCAGGTGTGGTCGACTGAGGTAGGCTGTTATCTCAACGACACTGGTTTTTCCCTTTTCTCCCCCCTGTTCATATGTGCTGTGCGGAGACAGTGCGATGTGTTTATGTGGGGTGTTGCCAACCTAGATAAGATGTATGTTACTGAATGAGGTGGGTCTACCTATAGGTAAATGTTATCTGGATCAGGTGTACGATGTACTTTTATTCTGCAATAAACCAAGGCCCATATTCGTGGCAGTACTAAAGGTGCCGGGACGTTCTCATAAGACCGGGCAGCGCTTAATGGCTTATGGTCCACGCGTGGCGAGAAATGTTCCACGGTCTTTGATAGTTGTAGCCAGTGTATTCCTCTATCTACTGTACATTGCAACAATTTAGAGTTAAAGCTCCACAGAAGTTTCACAAGAATATGACCTGAAAAGATGATACACCGAAACAGAACTACTGTAGGTGCAACATGCTCCATGCTCCTAGCAAACAACTGTCACATACGACTACCTACAAATATTTATTTTTGTACCTGCCAAAGTCCTCGGCACTGAATCCATAATTCAAATCCTGGATCAATGTTGTGACCAGCTTGGAAAAGAAATAACTCGAATTGTAATCTACACATAAGTGTCTATACAGTAAACCCTTGATTCAACGAACAAATTTGTTGAAAGGCACCAAATTATTTCACAGGTTTTCAAATATTAGATTGTAAACAAGGCTGGTGATGATGCAAATAAGAACTCGGTGCATAGTTTCATAAGTTATGGCAACTGGACCCACAATACTGCAGCAAGGGAAATTTGCAATGTGCATTGGAAAGCTAAGACAATGTGTGCCTCAATAGGTGAGGATACAGGAGCTAACAGAAGGAGAGGCAATAAAAAAAATATGCCTCAGATAGAATGTCATAGACCTCATGCGAATGGCGATATTTTAGCTGATGGCGCCCCTAGCGGCAACTCGCTCACTGAGTCCGTAGGAGTAGTGTGTGTGATGGCTCGTTCTGGAGAACCGAGTACGACAGAAAAATAAGTTATTTAATGGTGAAATGTCGTCATCCATGGAAATTTATCTGGGTTTAGGGAATATTTGGAGGGATACGTTGTATTTCACAGCCTCTCAGCTTATGAAAGGCGGAAAGCTCATTGTGAAATAAATGTTGGGAGAAGACATAATTATACAGTTTGTGTTTGCGAGAAACTAGCATTAATCAACTATCTCATGTTGTTAAATTTGAGTCGCAGTGCCTTACATTTTGCACTGTTAATCATATGTATTAATTTAGAATAGTAGTATCAACGTACAATTTTACTTTTCTCTTTCCCATTTTTATTTTAACAGATTAATTGCAATACGAAATCTCAATCCCCTGAGAGTGGATGTAAACCATGTCTTTCAAAATGTAATCCTTTGTAGGTTTCAAAATGTTTTAAACACTTTACGAGAGTGATTATATGAAGTCTTCCTTCCTGCAACAATGGGAAAAACCTAAGAACGACGCCGTGGAATATTGTAAACGAGAGGGTCTGAGGATTAGAACACGGTACACCCAAGACTTGTGAGGCTACATGTATGGCCGTTTGACTCCAATAAAAAAGTAAAAGCTGAGAGGAGGATGGTTCAATTCCTACCTCAGGTATCCAATAGACCAAGTTGATTTTCTTGTTTTCCCCAGGAAAATGCCGGGATGATTCCTAGTAACATAGGCTTTTAAACAATTTCTACACACACACAATTACATGGGCAAAAATAATGTGCAGGGCACTTCAGGAGTTGTTTATTGCACGAATACTGCGTAGGGGAGCTGGATTTCTAAAGAACAACCTTCATGCTACTGCAACCCGGACAGAATATTGTTAGGTCAGGACTGTCTCACTCTTATGGAGATGTTGTGATTGATGACAACATGTAATGTTAGCTGTGGTGGTGACATGAAACTCACCTCAGAGTCGATATACTCGCGTTACATAATAATCCAAATTTAAACACTTAAGGAGGCGTTCCTTCTACGAATGTACTGTTTTTTGTTTCTGAATAGGAAGAATCACGTTCCAGGTGGATATTTCTGTATGTGTAGTTACATTCAACCACAGAACGATTTGCTCTACTCTCTGTAGAACTTTTACCATCTTGAACTTGAAATCTTTCCGCAACATGATCTAATCACGTTGCTCCACTCGCACACAAGTCCTACAGAATATTTGAGCTGCTTGCCGCCAGAGCGCAGCAACGTTCATTCGTACGAGATCTATAGTATTTTGTTACATATGAAGGGAACACAAATGTGCATTAAAAATGGCTAATATCCTTCAAAATAGTGCCCCAGGGCACTAACATATCATTGCCAATAATATGGAAGGCACTGAATATCATCTACGGTGATAGCTTTGTCAATGTGTACCACCGGTTGTCGAAATGCCCAAAGTGCATCCCTTGCAATGGCTTCTTCAAAGTCAAATTAATTTTAGCCTGTTTCATTTGAAGATTAAATGCTTTAGTTGTATAATGCTTTTATATGTTATGAAGAATGTATTTCTTTTCTTACATTGCACAATTTATGAACATCTACATCAAGTGGTTTAATGCAACTGTGAAATCACAATTTGCTTTACGATTGGCACATTCATACCATTTGAGTGGCTTACTAATTTTTCTTTCTTTGGCGATTAATTGTATTTGTACCATGAATGGGTTAACGTATCAGTTTGTGGTGCAATTTATAATATTTTAATCTTTTGGCCACAGTTTACTCAAGTCATATTCACATCGTGTTCAATGTATGTAAATTGTGGTATGAATATGTATTTTAAAATGCTTTTTCACTTTTTTTTTTACCTACCAGAACATTTATGCTCTAGGTATAATTCAAATATTATGCCATACTTTACAAATTCTTGAGATTTAATGAACATGCAATTGAACAGATAAACCTTTGTCTGTTAAACTGAGAATATACTGTCTCATTATCACTATTCATCTTCCCAACTTAAAGAAAAGGAGCTGAACAATGTTCAGAACTAGTTACCGTACTTTCATTGTAAAGAAACTCACGAAAACAGAACCCAATTACAGTAGTTAGTCGTCTTAAGCTTAAGTCACTAACATTCATGTGTATAATATAATCTGTAACTTTGAGAAGCTTGTATATTTAGTACCTAGATGTTTAAGTGCTGAAGAAGGGCTGTAGAAAAGGTCCAAAACATGTACACTAAATAGGTTTAACCAAATCAATAAATGTAATTGCCGGCCCCGTGTTGTTGGGGTAGCGCGCCTGCCTCTCACCCGGAGGCCCCAGGTTCGATTCCTGGCTCCGTCATGGATTTTAGAAACTGACGTGAGGGCTGGAACAGGGTGCACTCAGCCTCGTGAGGACAATTGAGTAGCTGACAGTGAGGCAGCGTCCCGATCACGAAAACCAAGATTAACGGCCGAGGGGATCCGATGCGCTGATCACGCATCACCCCAATATCTGCAGGCCAAATGGCTGGGCAGCGGTCGCTTGGTAGGCCTAGGCCCTTCACGGGCTGTAGTGCCAGGGGTTATTATAATAAATGTAATTGTATTCACCAGGTGGACACAAATCATTGATTAATGAACTTGTAAGTCAGTACGGAAACAAAACAACAAAAAAACGAAATGATTAACTTTAAGGCATTGTAAAATCAGATCTATGTTGCTAGGTAATCAGCCTGGAAGTTGGCTAGATGCCCGTAAACCACTGCCATAGGTTATATTGTTAGAACCCCCAAAAACATAAGCCAGCACTTGAACCCCTCAAGCCGGTTCGCAGTACACTGTACGACCACTGGACTCAACTTGTTCAGCCGGTTCGACGTACCGGTGCAGGCGGAAGTTAGAATGCCTATTACACATGAAACACTGCTGCTTCGCGGGTTTTTCTTTCACGTTATGAACAGAGAAGTTATGTACTTTCATGCCATCCCTGTTTCATAATTAGAACTAATACGAAGTTGATCGATCTCTGTTGCTTTTCATGACTCATATCGATCAGGGAAAGAACATGAAACGTGCTCTATTGAGTTTCAAGTTAGTTGCTTTAGAAGGTATCATAACCTTTCCCGACATCTCGAGAATGTTTTGTGAACTATATCTAACCTGACAATTTTTGTCACTTATGAAGGGGAAGCACCGAAAGCAAATACTTCGTAGATAATTTTTTTTTTTCTCAGGCTAGAGGCTACTCAGTCGCAGAGGAATAATTGCCCGGCTGTCTCATTCTCTTACGGGTGCAGAGATTATTGGTTTGATAGATGACAGTAGTGCATGTGATGTATAGGGAAGCGATATTTTCGGTAGGGATATGGACTATGCACAGCATGATGTTATTGGAGAAGTGGCAGACAGCGCAGATGAAGAAGAAATAGCTTCACCTGTAATAACAAGGACCGCTGTTCAGTGTTTGTGGCGAGAGGTAGGCTTCGTCACGAGCACACAAAAAATCCCCTTCACGGGTATGCCGGGTAAAAGAAAGCATTTCACGTCTGTTTTAGAAGTTTTTTGCTGTTTTTCGACAACAAAGTGATTGAACTAATTGTTTGAGAAACAAATATGTACGCGGCAGAATATATAGTAGGCACGCCCTTGAAACCAAGGTCGCACGCCAGGAAGTGAGAGGGGACAACATTTATGTGTTCTTGGGGCTTGTATTGTTGATGGGAATAATGCAGAAAAGTACCCTAAAGAGCTATTTCACCAGGGATGAATTTTTAGAAACCCCTATATTCCCTCAAACAATGCCATGGGACAGGATTGAACTAATATTGCGATATTTACATTTTGTTGACAATTCTACATGGGATACATATACGGGGCCTAAAAAGCTTTTCAAAATTCAGCTTTTCCTGGAAATTATACACGAAAATTATGTATATATGTAGATTGAGCATTATCATGTAAATATCTTGCTTTCATTGTAAATATACCTGAAATAAATACCAAAAGTGGAACTTAACCAAATTATTATATTTTTGTAAATATTGCGTGTGATCATGGACAACCCTGAAAAGCAGTCTTCACATATATTACTGAGAAACATTGGACATGATCTCGGTAAGTAATCCTAAAATTTTCATTTTGTTATTATTACGTAGATTTAACATTATTAATTTTTTACCTTGTTGGTGTCTAAACCTTTGCTGAGCTTCAATTTAAATACCGCCGGAGAAGTGAACACCTCCGGATTAAACAGCCGGCTTGAGGGGTTAATGAGGTATACTAGGCAAGGTGAGGTAATTTGCCATTTCTTTCCCATTCACAGCATCCTTAGGCACTGGCTGTGTCAAGCATGCTATTACTTAGCACCAACCAAGTACTGATCTTCACCAAATAACTATGTATTTCCAACCCCTATTATTCCTGTGTCTACATGGTTAGTTAGATGATTTTAATGACTGGATGTCCTTCCTGTCATCAACTTCATCAAAGAAGTTATTAGGAGATGAAATGAGACACTGAACAAGGAGTTGGAAGGTACTGCCCCCGTAATTGAATTATGCAGAGACCACGGTGGCTATATTGAAATTATAAGGAAAGTTATGACTGTCATAGTTATGACGTGGGTAGTCATGACGTAAGCACGGATGACGTAAATGTTATGCCAGCAAGCTACTTGAGCTGAGATTCTCAGTGACGTCAGCATTTAGTCGAGAATGTTCCAAGATTTACGACGCAGTCGCAGGAAACGAGGAATTCTGCTGAGGAAGAAACTATGCTATTGGAGGAGAGGCTTGAACCAATGAACGATAGTTTCAAGGAAGACGGAGATTGCTGAAACTATGGTATTTTTATTACTTTTGGAATGCAGAATTGTGGAAATCCATTTGCAGTAAAAGCATTGATTTGGAATTTTGGTGAAATTTATTTTCAGTTTTTGAATTTTGAAAATCCGTCATGTATTAACGAAGTTGGAACTTCTAGCGATGACGTAGTATCACGCTTTGGAAGGGATGGAAACGCCCCTCGAGAAGTTAATAAAAGGGCTTGCGCAGAAGAGAGGAGTCTCCTTTCGTTCTCTGATCATTCTGAGATCTCATTCTCAGATCATCGAAGTCTATTGTGAAAGTTCTTTTCTTATACATTCATTATAGTGAGACGTCGAAGTGAACAGCAGTGAAAAGAATCGTCTTTATAACGCGTGGCGAGGCCACTATATTAACGAGATCCAAGTCAAACTAGGTGAAGTTGAAACGGACCTTAGAAAGCTTCTACAAGTTTAGCTTCGAACAGTTAGCGGTCACCGATAAGCTAATTGTATTGTGCTGTGCTTCATAAAGTAATAGAGAAAAGCTGAACAATTTCGACCGATTAGTTTAAAAGATATTAGCAGTTTTATACGACTGACAAAAGTGATTATCTCGCCACTAGAGAAGCACTTTTGTATAGCCAGAATCAACGCAACGGCTGACGCTGCGAGTGGAATAGAAAGACTTCAGATTGCTTGGTTACACAACGATACCAGTATAATGGAGCAATTGAATACGGCAGTTTGTTCTTCTGACACTACAACCGAAGAGCAGATGGAAGGCTAAAAGGGCTTATTGCAATTGGGACATACTTCAACGGAGTAAGATAGCGACATGGAACTTCGCTAATTGCTATTCCACACAAGCGAACATGCGGTGAATACCATCTACACCCATGTTTCGTAATTAAAGGCTGAATACCATCGAACAGCCATAGAAACAATTTCATACTCTGAATATGAATAATTTCTTCGGAAATTTCTACAAAACTTCATGGCGATTGTCTACTGGAACTTCAGGGAATTTTTCAAGAGAGGTCAGGGATATCCCGACTCACAAAGAAGATTATTGCCGGAAGGATGTCTATTCGTCTTCAAGGAGCAGAGCGATTTCCGGAGAAGGAAGCAGTTCGATTCTCCGAGGGTGCTATTTCCTATTTCGAGGATGGAGCTCAACTTTAACGTGGTGAAATGGATCCATCAGCAGTCTTCTTTGGGGAATTTTCCTCTGGAACGTCAATCGGCAGATAAGGTAGTCGTGAACGTTTATTGTATTTGAGTTTACTAATGATGTTTGAGCAACCATTTTTCCCATATTTTTATCCTCATGTTTTTTGCCCTATTTTCTTGTTGAGATTCTTATTCTCAGTACACCTTGATGAGTTTTGCATTTTTCGACGATTTATTAAGACATTGTTATGTCATGGGCATAGTTAACGATTTTGAATCAGTTGAGACTGATATTTAGAATATTTCAGTAATTAATATTTTTTGTAGTCACGATTTGACTGTAAGTTAATGATTTTTAATGGCAGATTTAGATTCAGACAGCGTGTCATTTTATTAAAGTAATTCTACCCCAGTTTAATTACTTTGACCAATTTTCTGTCATCATCAAGAAGGAAGAACATTTAAATGATTTTAGAGCGTTAAAATCTCTTACGTTGTCGACGATCTTGGAAATACTAGTCGTTATTTGTATTGATTGCAACACATTTATCGTCAGTTATGAATGAACATTGCATTATAGACACTTTTGTGAAAGATTAACCTTAATAATGAATTATTGAATGCATTAAAGTCAAGTACTTTTGTTAGGAGTTTTTCTCAATTAGAGATTTATAGAACGATGTTTGCATTCCCCAGTCTAATTGGATTCTATTCGACTACTTTGCATTTTAGTCGCACTTTATTTGAAGATAGTATTTTTATACTGCAATTTCTTTTAAGATGTTAATCTTAAATTTTTGATAGACCAGACAGGCGTATATAAGCGTATTCACTATTAAATTTGTTTGTGATTGGCAAGTTTTGACTTCATTTCGGTTCATGAATGAAATCCACGAAGGTTATAGAAAAACAGTTTTGAAACAATTAATGATTATAAAAATTTTTAAGTGGAACTATGAATGTATAATCGCTAGTGCAGCGCGTGTTGAAAGTCGCTGAGGTATAATGCCCTTGAATATGAAGGAAGTTCCCACAGAAGTTAATGTTAAAGAATTATTTGTGGAAGTTTTGTAAGTTATGTGGAAGTTTTTAATGCCATATAGATTAATATATGATGATTTTGGGCATATTTTTAATGCAGATTGTGCATTAACTTGTTAGCGAAGGATTTTCCGCTGGAGTAAGATTGTCATAGTTCGTTGAAAATTAATCAAGTGAGTTACTGTTATAATTAACACGAGTTTTGAAAGAATTTGAGATAAGATTTTGAATGAAGGTTGCCGTCACAAATCATTATTAAAACCTTTATTAAACCAGATTGTGACATTAACATGTATAACTAACCTTCATTGGTCGATTATATTAATCACGATTATGAAAATTACCAACCGAATGAACATGTGGTTAATGTATTTATTAAATTAATAATTTAAACAATTTAAATGTTAATATTGTAAATAATTGCTGTAAATATTTTTGAAAATAATGTGGAACGAGAGTGATGTTAAAGGCGTGCTTATAATATTTTTATTGCCTTTGACAAATATTATAAACAATTTCTAATTGTTATAAATAATTTATGTGATTTTGTTATAAACATTTAAGAGCTAATTAAACATTTGGATTGAAGTTAACAAGTTTAAGAAATTAATATAATGATCCAATAGGATGTGAGTAAAGTACTTGAAAGATTTGCGTAAATAATGTGAGTTGTCTTGTGGACATTTAAAAGCTTGAGAGTGCAGGCTGTATTCTTACGTAACATAGCATGTGAGAAGGGAGTGCATTTGACCAGTATGCAACAGGCTGAGGGTAGCCCGCAGCTGTGCCAACATATGGTTCTCAGAGAGTGAGGTCGTACACACTCTGGCCTTGCGACTATAAATACCATTCTCATGTTTATTAAAAGGAAACCAAATGCTCTATATATGTCACACCCTGACGTCCTTCTCCAATCCAATAGTGTTATGAATATTACGTTAGTTGGAGCTCTTGGGAGCTAAAATGTTTAATATCATGTTGATAATTTTTGCAAGTCCTACTGGAGGACGTAGTCAGATTGACTTGGGCTACTGATAGCCACGTTGATTTTGTTGTGTTAGTAAAATCATACCCTTTATTAGAAATAAAGCTTTTGTACAGTTCAAAGTTCTCGTCTTCGTTTTGGTTCATTTTTAAATGTCATGGTGGAGGTTATTGTGTGAACAGACTTTTAGTGATCCTGTTGTCAACTCAAACCCCGAGATAATTAAGAGGTAAGTAACGGTAAGTATGAACCCCCGTCTATTTTGGTGTGTTCCACTATGATTTCCTGTGAACTTCTGTGCTCTTATCTCGATAGTATCTGTCAGTGCCATTTTCATTGATGTAACTGTGCCGGTGCGATTGATAATTGGCAATCCGATTGAGGGGGCGGATATCTGACAGCCTACTGTCCAGGTAAACGGGGACAGTACCGTTCCAGCATTTGCCAGCAGTTGAAAATGGGAAAATGCTGCAAATCATTTCAAGGTCAGCCAATGGAGGATTCAAACTCGCTCCTTTTCCGAGTTGAGAGACAGCCTAGCTCTGCAGCCTTGTGCTTTAGCGCACATAGCTACTCCAATCAGTTGATCATCAACAAATATAAATTATTAAAATATTAATTAGTACTATGGGGCCGTCTACATATTAAGTAATCACATTTTGATCGATTTTTGCAAGTTACCAATGTAATCATAAGCTTAAGCACCCCCCCCCTCCCCCCCCCCCCCTCTTTGTGATTATGTAATATGTGGACAGCCCCTATAATTAACTTTGTTAATGACAAAAATATTGACCAGCTGATTAGTATTGACCCTCAAAATATAAATCATCCATTTCACACTTTAAATTGCACACAAATTTACACTATATATGATTACTCACCCTGCTATTGTTGAGACCAGTTCCACCAATACTGACTATCATATGCAAGAGGAGATAAATGCACATTAAAACATAGAAATTTCCAAAAATATACACGAGTGTAAGCAGTGCTGGATTTGTAACATCGGTACTAGTAGTATCCACCACGAAGAAGATATTGATACCAATTACAACAGCAGACAACAGCACAGCAACAATCTTGGTAGCACTGCAAATAATAATTAAAAATAACAATACAGTGCATGGTTTAGCAACAAGTTCTAACACAAAGTTTTAAAATACACGCCTTCTCAATTATGGTTTAATATTTCTAAATTCCTTTTGGTGTATTAAATTTGCAGGTCCCATGGTGTAGGGGTATCGTGTTGACCTCTTGCCTAGGAGTACCTGGGTTTGATTCCCGGCTCAGCCAGAGATTTATGATCTGATGTGAGGGCTGAAGTAGGGTGCACTCAGCCTTGTGAGGACAACTGAGTAGCTGCTTGATACAGGAAGTAACACCCCATAAGCTTAAACACCCCCCCCCCCTCTTTGTGATTACGTAATATGTGGACAGCCCCTACTTTCCTTTTTTCTATGCAGTACTCAAGGAAATATATGGACCATCTCGCTCATCATCAAGCACACTGAAAAGCGCTGATAATTCTACTACCTTCACTGATAGTCAAGAAATCTTGGAACGCTGGAAGGAGCACTTCTCCAATGTCCTAAATCGTCCATCATCAGCTGCTGAAGACTTCCTTTGTGATGTGCGCAACAACCTGAACAACTGTGGTTGGCAGTACCTCCTACTTATCGTGAATTCAGTGCAGCTCTCACCCAATTGAAACCCAGAAAGGCACCTGGCCCAGATAACATCCCTCTGGAACTAATTCAAGCCGGAGGTCATTCCCTCAAAACAAGGATTTTCACCCTTATTCTCAGGAGATGGGAATCAAGAAAGGTACCTGGAGACCTAAAGAATGCCACTATCATCACTATCTTTAAAAAGGGTGATCGCAGGGTTTGTGGCAACTACCGTGGTATATCACTGCTATCAATTGTGGGGAAGATTCTTGCAAGAATTCTACTTAACCGCCTCAAGGTTATCTCTGAGAAGATCCTCCCAGAGTCGCAATGCGGATTTAGAGCTTCCAGAAGCACAATTGACTTGATCTTCTGTGTGAGACAGCTACAAGAAAACTATAGAAAACAACAGAATCCACTCTTCTTAGTCTTTTATGACTTGGAAAAGGCATTTGATTCGGTTCCAAGACCAGCCATGTGGGCGGTACTGAAGCGGTTTGGTTGCCCTCAGCGTTTTGTAGATCTTATCAAGGCTCTCCATGATGGCATGACAGGTCAGGTTTGCCATCAGAATAAGATGTCCGATGAATTTTCTATTACCCATGGACTGAAACAAGGATGTGTACTGGTTCCAACGCTTTTTGCGCTGTACTTGGCTGCAATGTTTATGATTCACCCACAAACATCCCAGGTGTGGAGGTCAAGTATCGTTTAGATGGAGGGCTTTTCAACCTAACTCGTCTCCGCTCCTTGAGGAAAACTCAGGTTACTAATGTTACTAATATGCTGTATGCAGATGATGCTGCGCAACCAACTCTCACACCAGAAGAGCTGTTCGAGTCAGTTAATTGTTACAAAAGTGCATGTGATCGCTTTGGTCTTACCATAAATGTCAATAAGATTAAAGTCTTGGCACAACCTTCACCAGGCACACCTCCTCCTCAGTTCAATATCACCATCTCAAATATGCCATTAGAACAGGTAGACCACTTCTCGTACCTGGGCAGTACCATTTCTGTGAGCTGTACCTGTGAGCAGGATGTGGATAAGAGAATTGACGCAGCCCATGCAGCATATGGACGATTAGCGCACCGGGTCTTCATGAATAAAGATCTGTCCATGAGTACAAAGCTTGTGGTGTACAAAGCAGTAGTTATTTCAACATTGTAGTATGGCTGTGAAACGTGGACCCTTTACAGACGTGATCTTAGGAAGCTTGAGCGCTTCCACCTACAAAAACTTCGATCAATCCTGAGGATTAAATGGGAAGACCGCATTACCAATATTGCTGTTCTTGAAAAGGCTCAAATCAACAGCATAGAATCATCCATAATAAGTCACCAATTCAGATGGATTGGTCATGTCCATCGGATGGATGATGTGAGATTACCTCGTCAAATGCTATATGGTGAGCTATGCTATGGTCCTAAGAGGTGCTACAAGGACCAATTTAAGCAGACCCTGAAATTGACAGGTCTTGATTCACAAACCTGGGACATGCTGGCTGAAGACCGCTCAACTTGGCGCCGTACCATCTCGGATACTGTAAAGACGTTTGAAAGGGATCGACGCATACATGAAGAGGCCAAGCGTCAAGCTAGGAAACTTCGAGCAGCCCAACCACGTCCTCCTCCAGCAATACTATGTGACTTGTGTTCACGCTTGTTCCATGAAAGGATTGGACTCTTTAGTCACCGTAAACACATCCACAAACTGGACTGAAGGAAGAAGATTTATACTTGGATTCGAGTTAAAGCCGATGATGATGAACACCCCAAGGCCTAAAAACCAAGCCGTTGAGTCAATATGGCATTGTTATGGTGTGGGCATGCCCAGGAAAAATGTCAGGATCACTCACAAGCCAACTAAGATTCTCTCCACCACAAAAACTAGTAAGATGATGGATGATGATATGGTTTTAAGGGTCAAAACAGCAGGGTCGTTCTGTCCCAAATTAGTGAGGTCGAGGTAAGATATGAGTTTCCACAGCCATAATTACAGTACAGTTTCAGTGGCCGCGGAGTTGATCTTATGATATTATGGTGTGTGCACGCTTGGAAATAAAGTCACATTGCGAATCTCACCAACACAAAAACTAGCGAGATCGCAGTATAATATGTGTTCCACTGGTCGTAACTAAGGTACAGTTTTGGCGGCTACAGCAGTCTACATATCGCAATATTACATCATTAGGGCTCAGTTTAGGTATCCGTAGGAGTCTGTCTTACAATATTACTGTGTGTTTAAGCTTGGAGATGTGGTTAGTGTCTTTTTACTGTAGATCGTTGTTTGGCAGGAAAATGACTTCATCAAATCAGATGGGAGGAGTTTGGCACAAACCTGACTCAAAAAATGCCTGCATCCTAAAATGCCTGCATCCTAATATCACCCAAATTTCATCCAATTCAAATATTTTGACAAAAAAATGTGCAGGGTGGTATCACATACCGTATATTACATGTATATATGGTAACTTGCAATGTTATGAAGTCAAATTGATTAAGAGTGGATGTTAACAGCACAGGGTATTCTGAAGGGGCAAAAAAATACATTGTTAGGACACCTGATCACTCACTTTATTGTGCTGGAGTCCAGTAAGGTTAGCAACTGTTTCCCCAGAAAGGTTTTGAAACTCCAGAAGTCTAATCATGAGCTCTTTATTCAGTTTGAAATATTTTAAAGGAACTGGAATGAACTAGAAGTGGTGGTTTTGAAGTATCAACCGTGAGGTCATTCCTAGAGGGTCGAACACAGTGTGTGGTGTACGGAGGAGCTCGATCGCAGGCTGCTCAAGTTACATCTGGAGTGATTCAGGGCTCTGTGGTCGGACCTCTTCTCTTCACTATATATGTGCTCAATCTTCCTGGCTGTGTCACCTCATCAATGTCACTATATGCAGATGACACCGTGCTATACAGGGGCATTAAATGTGAAGAAGATTCCCTCTGTCTTAAATCAGATCTGGACAACTTATCGCTGTGGTGTTCTGTGAATAATTTAAATATAAATGTACAAAAATGTAAATACATAAGAATAACCAGGTCACAAAAACCCATTGAGAATGAATACAAAATTATGAACAGTGTCATCCCACAGTGCACAAACTTAAAGCTATTAGGGGTAACAATCTCTGACACCCTGAATTGGAACATTCAAAGTGAAGAGGCAAGATGTAAGGCCACCAAAGTTCTGGGTTTCTTGTACAGAAACATGAGAGGTTGTAAACCTAGAGCCTTCAGGATGGCTTACACATGCATGGTCCGTCCAATATTAACGTACGGCTTACCTGCCTGGCATCCCACTACAGCGGAAAACAAACAAGCTCCAGCGTGTACAGCGCCGCGCAGAAAGGCTAATAGCTCGTTATTCCCCTTCCCCTTTGTCAAAATTTCCATCTATAGAGGCAACAGCCAAACAAATTGATCTAATTTTTCTTAAAAAATCCCTTACAGGTTCCATTAATATTGACCCTTTTTGCCGACTGTCATTGGCATATCGCTCAGTTCGGAGAGGACGAGGTGTAACCCTCGTTCCGCCCTTCGCACGCAGCAATGCTTACCTGACAGGTTTCTACGGCCGCTCTGCGCGGTTATGGAACGCGCTGCCAGGGGATGCCAAGATCTTGCCTCTTAGGAAATTCAAACCGTACGTAAAAAGGTACATCGTATAAATAAACGTATGTATGAGTGATTGTCTCGCTGAATGAATGAGTATCTGAATGGAATGAATGAATGTATGGAGTGATTGAGGTTATGAAAGTGCGTGCGTGAGAGAGTGAGTGAACAGGAAAATGTACTATGTCAATATTCTAAATATGTAAATACTGCAAATATCTTTGTAAAACTTGTAAATATTGTTAAAACAAATGTAAGTTAGATGTAAGCTGTGCCTGTGGAGCATGAAATATGTATGTGGGGCTTGCCCTTTTTCACTAGGCCTTCCATACTTCGTGTACGATTTATGGTAAATAAATAATAATAATAATAATAATAATTGATAAATATTTGGATTTTTGTAAGTCACTTATAATTCTGTAAAATGCAAAAGTGAACACCATGATGGCCTGACACTTGGTACTGCACCCGAAATTTGGATGATTTAGGATGAAAATGATATTATCCGAGCCCATGATAAAATTTAACTAGAATATAAATCTTGGAAGTTGGCGCAAAGCGAGTTTTCTTAGCGAACGTAAGCAATGGGAGAAACCCATCACGTGACCAGAGACGTCTAGAATATTCTCGGTCATTGAAAAGTGCCTAGCAACTAGGAAATTGCACAAAATATTACCAATTTATTGTTATAAAATATAGATAGATAGATTTTTATTAATTCCATTTGATCAAATACATGCATTCAATACATTTTTGATATAGGACACGTCAGAATTTACATGCATAAAATAAAAGAACTAACAGGTATATATTACTAAGATTATAACTATTTATAACTTATTATAATAGCAAATCTTAATAGATACAATCTTATTGCACAACTATTTACACCTCACTCTATTATCATAATATGAAAACTTAATTCTATAAATACAACAACATACAGCTAGGTATTAAAATTAAATTAAAAAAGTAAAATATAGTTATAGATTCCATCACTCCTATATGCTAAAATATTCAACTACTGAGTAAAAACAATGGCACTGCAGATAAGCTTTCAACATTCTATCAAAGGTTTTTATTTTTGGGGCCAGTTTTATATACTGGGGTAGTTTATTGTATAATTTAACTCCAGTGTGAAAAGTTCCTTTTTGATATATGCTTGTGTGTGTGTGTGAAATATGAATGTTTTGATTTTGTCTTGTGTTATGCCTATGAACATCATTGTTTGTTTTAAGAAAAACATCTTTATTCATTAAATTCTTTTTAAAAAACATAATACTTTCAAAGATATATATGCAGGGCAGTGGGAGAATGTTTAAATCTTTAAACAGAGGTCTACATGATTCTCTCGAGTTTACATTTGCCATAATTCTAATCGCTCTCTTTTGTATCCTAAACGTGCTTAGTACATCTGGCGACATACCCCAAAATATGATCCCATATCTTAAGTATGAATGGAAATAAGCAAAATAAGTATTTCTTAATGTGTGCATGCTAGTGCAGGTTTTCAAAATACGTAACGCAAAGCACATCGAGTTCAGTTTAGTATTCAGATATTGTATATGTTTATTCCATTTCAAGTCTTGTTGTATCCATAGTCCTAAAAACTTTGTTTCTGATTTACTTTCTATTTGATGACCATTTAATGTTATATTGGGCATCGCAGGATTCCTATTCTGTATAGTGTGGAAATTTAGACATACTGTCTTTTTATAGTTTATTATGAGGCGATTATCTTGTGACCATTTGGTTAACTCTCCTGTAACGGAGTCAGCAGACTGCTGTATGACCTGTTTAGTTTCACCTTTTATTACGAGTGTTGTATCGTCCGCAAACAAAATTTCCTTATGTGAATGAACGTTCTGTGTTATATCATTGATATATAGAAGAAAGAGTAGTGGGCCCAAAACCGATCCCTGGGGTACTCCAAATTCAATAATTCCCTCATTGGACAATGTTTCATTAAGTAATTTGGTTCCATCATCCTTGTGTCTCAAGCTTACTATTTGTTTACGCCTTGTTAAGTAAGACTCTATCCATTTATTAGCTAGACCTCTAACACCATATTGATTTAGTTTGGTAAGGAGGATTTTATGGTCAACTACATCAAATGCTTTCGATAAATCCAAGAATAGGCCAGTTACATGTTCCTTATTGTCAATTAATTTCAGTATACTATTACTACATTCGAAAATTGCTGTCTGTGTAGATTTTTCCGTTCTAAATCCATGTTGTGAGTTTGATAATATTTTATTTTTTTCTATGAAACTTATCAGTCTCTTATACATAATTTTTTCCACAATTTTTGCAATACCAGTTGGTAAGGTAATAGGACGATAGTTATCTAATTCATCTTTTGAACCGTTTTTGTGCACTGGAATTACTTTTGATAACTTCAAAATATCCGGGTAAGTTCCTGAGAGAATTGAACTGTTTATTAAGTGCGTAAGTGGATTTATTATATTTTCGGCACATTTCTTTAAAATTGCATCAGGGATGCCATCAATGCCAGCACAGAATTTATTTTTTAGCTCTTTTATAACTATTCTTACCTCTTCACTTGTGACATGATTTATAAATAAAGAATCACTGCATATATTTATTTTATTATTAGAATTTAGTGTATTTACCTGTGATTTATTTAATAATTTTTGCGGAATTTCCAGAAAATAGTCATTAAAAGTGTTTGCTATTTCCTCTGGATTATTAATCACTTTATTATTTCTGGTCAGTGTAATGTTCCTTTGTATTTTAGCATATTTTCCAGTTTCTTTCTTTATTACGGACCACATAGCCCTGTTTTTATTAGATGATTGGGAAATAAAATTATCATTATGCATTTTCTTTGCTAGTCTTATTACCTTATTTAATATGCTAGTGTATTTTTTGTAGTATAAATTGAATTCAGGTGTTGTGTGGTATTGTTTATATAATTTGTGTAGAAATTTCTTTCTTTGACATGAATTTATAATCCCTGTTGTTATCCAATTGCTAGTTTTGTTATTTTGAACAGTTCTTCGTTTAAAGGGGAATGCTATTTCAAAATAGTGTTTTAGGGTACTGTTAAATGCATTAAATTTATCATTTACATTTTCTAGTTCATAAATTTCTGACCATGTTTCCTTATTTAATAAGTCATTGAAATATGTAACATTTGCTTCAGTGAATGACCTGCACTTTGATTTTACTCCATTATCATTATTATTGATTACTTCGGATACTTCAAAACTCAGTATTTGTCCATGGTGGTCACTAAAACCCGGACAATAGACTTCTATTGAATGGTGATATTTATCTGTATTTATAAAAATTTGATCAGGAGTGGTTTTACTAAATTTTGTTATTCTTGTTGGTGTATTTACTGTAGGTTTCAGTCCATAGGAAATTAGTAACTGGTTTAATAATTCACAATTTCTATCAAGTTTTAAGAAATCCACATTTACATCCCCACAAATTATTATATCGAAATTTACTTTGCTCATGTTATTGAGTAACAATTCTAGTTTATCTATAAATAGAGGAAACTTTCCTGACGGAGAACGGTATACGCATACAATTATTAACTTAAACTGCTGAATTTTTACGGCAGAGAATTCAAAATCCTGTTCCATAATTAGATAATCATAAGCTGTTATCTGTTCATGATCTAAATTATTTCTTAAGAAGATGCAAGTACCACCATGGCTAATATTAGATCTAGAGTATTTACTAGCTTGTATAAACCCTGGGAATTGAATTAATTCAAGTTGTTCCTCTTTCAGCCAATGTTCTGAAATACATAGTGCTGAGATGTCTTTAAGTTCATTTTTAAGCATTAGATTTATGTAATCAATTTTATTATAAAGAGACTGGACATTCTGGTGGTAAATTTTAAATTTGTTACTTTTGCAAGCTTGTGTTGGTGATTTATTTAAATTATTATTATCATAATTGTTATTATTATTGTTGCTAGACAAATCCGAAATACCATTGTTGCACTCCGTTAAATTTGACTTCAAAAGATGTGAATGCCAAACCTCACGTTTGGCTTCTTCTACCAGTTTCCCTGCTTCCACTCTAATGATATTACTGTCGAATTATTCTTACCATTTGAATTTACAATTTTGCAGATTTCATCACTAAGATACTCTTTTCCTAATCTATTTAAGTGTAGGCCATGCCGAGTGTGGAACTTCCTGTCTAATTTACTTACATCTACAATTTGGACATTTGGAAAACTCTTACAAATTTTATGAATTTTTCCATTTGTAGCCTCTATTTCTATATTTACACATGACTTGGGAATTAAATCGTGTCTCTGCGGAATGTTTACAATAATGACATTTGTTTTTTGCATGGATGGCAATGTACCCTTTAAATCTTTGATTACCTTTTTACTCTCATTTCTATAGACGTCGTTTGCTCCAGCGATGATCACTGCGTAGTCCTTTGCAGTAAGGGACGCACACTCTCCTATCATCCCGTTCGTGACTTCTGCAATCTGAGCTCCTGGCTTCACTGTCGAAGTGACCTCCATTTCTCGGCTTCTCTCCAAAACGCTTGCTGCTACATCTCGCCCGTGGCTATCCGCAAATATCCGCATCTTCCTGGATTTTCTCTTTATCACTTTCTTCTTTTCTTCTTGAGGAAAGTCATCATTTTCTTCAACAAGCACTCCAAATGAATTTGAGACGGGAATTTCAGTTACATGTACTCCATTTATAGGCCTAGGCTTATTCAATCTTACCTTACCAGCAATCACTGTCGACCAAGTTTCCTTGCTTTCCCCTCTGTTTCCTTTTAATTTATTCAACTCTTCCATTAACTTAGCAATATCTTCCTTTAGCAGCTTTATAATTTCGTCTTTTGAGGACAGTTCGTTTCTCAGGTTATGACAATCGCATGACGGTAGCGGTAGGCCTACATTACGACAATCGGTTTCACTTTTCTCCTCATTCAATTTTACCTGAGATCTTGTGATGATTTTATTTGCATTTTTTACTTTTATTGGATATAAGCTTTCAGCCAATGAAAGGAGGCTTTATGAAGCAGACATGGATTTTTACCTAGTTAATGTGATTAACTATGCCATTTAAGCCCTATGTAACAATTTTACTCCATTGAAAACATTAAGAAAATTAAAAAAAGATATTACTATTACTTTGAATGATGCCAAACGGAAGATTTTCACCGTAATAAGGATTATTACAAGTGAGCACCATTATCTGCGCGGCATTAACTATGGTGCAATTTTCAGGCGAGTTGCAGGGGGGACGACAGTCAAGAGGGTTGTTCTATCGACAGACTTGGTAGCGATAAGACGTATCGTCCGGAGGAAATTCATTCCCGTAGACAAGCTACAGTGCGAGGTCCTTCGAGACCATAGGCAGCGGTGTTACCGGCCAACATTTAGTGAGAGCCCCACTTCAGATTTAGGTGAAGTTGAGCGGCGGACAATTCATTTCATAACGGACAAGTGTTTTACTTAGTCGAGATAGAAGTGTTTCTAGTTTACTTATCCAGTGATAAAGTATAACTATAGAAAGATTCAGTAAAATCGAGCGAGAATTTTCCAAGATATTTGAGACTTTGTGGTGTTAGACAAAGTTTCTCAACTCAGAGAAGGAAAATCATTTTAGTGCGGTGTGACTTCAACCCAAGCAAGTCCACATAGCAGCACGAAGTAAGTGAAGTGATATTGCATAAACATTGTGACTGTATTGTATATGAACACTATAATGGCTACGAACAATTATGAAGAAGAAATAGTTCATGATTTTTTAAGTATGTTAGTGATGAGGTATTAAACTATTTCGCGTCAGAGATATATCAAGACAGAGTTGTGATTGCAACAATGGAACAACGTTAGAGCAACAATGGAATGTTAGAGAAACAATGTCAAGATCTATAACATCTAGATAAACAGAATGCTGAGACAACAGGATGCATTAAGTACATTTCCATCCAGTACATTTAATGTATTTCCATGTACATTCATTCTCGACCATGAGCATATATAATCTTTCATTGACCAACCAATGGAACTTTACGATCTACGATAGTGAACCGACATTAAACTTTCGAGTTTGTTTTGTAACGATGAGGCTATTCAGAATATATTGCTCAATGATTGTGGAAGAACTTCTAGAGATGTCGGCGATTGAAGAAGTATTGACGGAAGACAGAAGATATCAGCCCGATGATAGTTCAAGACGGAACTCAAGTCCGAAGAACGCTGTTCGATGCCAGGAGGAGACTAATATGCCGAGAAGGAATCCTTTCCATTCTCGAGGAAGCAGTTCGAATCCGATGGAGGGGACTAGATTTGTTTTGAACAAATCATACCTGGATGATGACGATCCAGTTGGGTATTTTCTGATACCCGACAATGAACTTCAATTGCTAAAAGATGAAGGTAGATGTTTTCCATAATTATTCTTGTTTGAGTGTGTCAAGGGCATTTCGGAACAACAAATCTCCATACTTTTGTTATGTATTTTCACTTCGATGTATAGTAAATTTTTATTCTTCGAATCTGTCTAAGATGAAAGTCAGTTTATCATCTATACTTTTTAAATATTTCAAGATTCAGTTTGTGAACTGAAGTCAGTTGTTTGTGAAATTTATTTTCTATTGAGGAAATGTTTAATGAAGTCAATATTCTACGATTTCGATTTTTACTCAAGACTTCAGACTTTTAGTCTAGAACATTCATTAAATTCATTTTATTTAAAATGAACTTGTGTGTTCTTTTTGTAAGAAGAAATAACTTATATATTTAGGAGAAGAAATATTTGAGTGGTATAATGTGAAATATCATTATTATTAGAAATAATACGACGATCTAAGCAAGTTATATTTGTCGTGAATTCAATGTGAAAGTGAATAGACATGAACATTCTTTTTGTAGAATGAAGCTACATTCAGTTAACGAGAAACATATATTAAATTGAAGAAAGACTTTGCTCTTCATTAAATATAAATGATTAGAGACATATTTTCTGATAGGCTAGATAAATTATTCGATCTTAGGGAAGTATAGTTAAGACTTTTTCCAGCCATGATCGATCCTTATTGAACGACGAGATAACACGAGATGTTATCAAGCCACACATGTAACGCTACGTTATGTGTCAATATAGTTTTACAACCGTGCACATTTTAGTAACGACCAGTGAGAAAGAACATGTATATTTTGATTAAATATTTGGAGATATGGTGTCTTACGTCTGAGTAATTTTGTTTAGTAAACCATTGAAAGATCTATTAATACCATAATTTGAAGACAACCAATGTAATTGTAGAACTGATATTGCTGTTCATTGATATGTTGTATTGTTGAGGCAACAATAAGACCTAAAGCTAAGAGAGCTATATACCAGTACAGTAGAACCATTGTTGAAACAAGAGTGTTAATGACTTGTGAGTTTTATAGTGGAGTTATGGAGATTTTTGCCATAATTAATTGTTTATTATACGAAGGGAATTGCCGTATTTATTGTCTTAATGTACTGAGGATTGTATAAAGGTAGCGTTGTTGTATTGTGAAGAAAGTCAGTGAAGACTTTTCATGGAATTAGATCTGCGGCACAGATGTCGTTTTATTGATTATTTATTTATTTATCGTATGGCTTTTAGTGCCGGGAGTGTCCGAGGACATGTTCGGCTCGCCTGAGTCTGTAGCTGCTTCCAGCGGACACCCTAAAGGGTGAGCTACCAGTTCCGTTCAATTTCAAGTAGTTCCAACTTTCGCCACCAGATATCAATGATACCTAGTGGCGAACGTTGGAACTTTGATAGAGCGTTCTGACGAAATCTAACCTAACAAATTTTGCTTTACACATGTTTAGTCTGTGAAAGGATCTTTTACATGCCATAAATCTATGACATGGGACCGCCGGCTTTACTTCCCCTCCGAAGGAAGGCATACTGAAGGATTTTTAACGCTCTTAAAAAATCCGACGACTTCGGCCGGGTTTGAACCCGCTATCTTGGGCACAGCAGTTCAGCATGCTACCGACTACGCCACCGAAGCCGCTGTTTTATTGGTGGAACTCCATTAAGAAAAGATATAATGTCCCTGTTCTCTAAATTAATTATTAATTTTATTTAACTGAATTAGAAGCAACAATGTACTCATCTTAATTGATCGGTCGTGGAGAAACCAACTTTGACTTTTAAACTTGATATGACAAATGTGGTCAAGCATTTTAAAGAGAAGGCCATAGTAATTATACTATGAGCAGTAGCGTTGAGAATGAAGATAACGCGGTCTAATCGCCCAAGAATTAATCTTAGGAGCGGTAGACGTCTGTATATATTGTATAAATATTTTATTTCGTTATTATAAAGGGTTTTTGATATTTAACAATAATTATAATAGCTAAATGTTTTTAGTTTAGGTTATAGTAAGAAGGAGCGAATGTTTTTCGAACGAGTGGTTGATTTTTTTTATTGTTCATATAGAGTGAATGTTAGCGTCGGTGGTCATGAACATCGATCACAATTGTAAGAATGATTGTTTAAAGTATGAATGAGTTTCAGATAGAATTAGTCAAGTTATGACAGTTTTTGTATGAGTGTATTTTGTCAAACGCTAGAGCTGTGTTTCGAGTTCATTTGCAAGCATTGAGAGCCCAGTGTTGGCTACCACAGCTGTAGACCAAGCAGACCCGCTCTTGTGCAAGGGTCGTGCGGGGAGATGAATGAATGACATTCTCACACCTGTGTTGTGTAGGCCAGTCTAGAAGGCGATGACATAACAAGTCCAGTTATTCGCAGTCACGAGCCAGAAATATGTTTGTTATTTAATTGGAATGCACGCTTTCAGGGTGCAGTAGTAGAAATTGTTTTGATTCAATTTTAACACTTGGAGACGGCGGAGCGTCTCGTAAATTCAACAGTTTAACATGTATAAATGTAGGGAGTTTTTGTGTGTTTATCAGTGGCGTATATGTAGATTTAAATTTAGGGTGCTATGTAGTTTTGGTATTGTTATTTAGTTTTTATTAATAAATTTATATTTTTCTACATGTTGGTTCGATGTTCCTTTATTTCTATAATGAGACGTTATGGAACAGCCTAAAATAGGTAGGTTTTTTTTTCATCTGACATAGCCCCGAGAGAAAAGCAGGTAGGTTTGCACACTTGCGTATAAAAGATAGTCAGTTATATCCATAGCAAGTTTCCAGCTTGCTGTGTATAATCTTGGAGAACACTCTGGCGGAATTGTGATACAGTCTTTAGCCGGGATGTTCACTTTTCAAAAATCCAGCTTCGCTTCGGATGACCAGCGAGCACCTCCTTGATTTTTACGGGTACAGTACCTTTACATAAAAACTTCGTATCATATAACTATACCTGAAAGTTGCTTAAAAGAAAATCTGGACATTCTGCATTCCATATAAGTTTTGTCAGGTCAATGGGACAAGCAGATTAAAGAAGGGACGTCTGATCACCCTACTTTAGAGCTCCGATTATTGTGGAACAACTGTCACTGTAAAGTCAGGTTTCTCAAACTTATCACATTTTTGGTTCTCAGAAAGGACAACATAATATCATAGAAATAACAAAAATAGTCACTTGCCCTTCAACAAATGAAGTACACTGTAAAAAATTCAAAATAAGCTGATATTGAGTAAAATGTATTTTGCAGGTATTTCCACAAATTTTCCATTATGTGATTCAAAATTCTGGTATTTTCAGTTGACCCATAATTCCACTATTTCCAGTAGCAGTAGACATCCTGTATTGATGGCACACAGCCTTGAAGCAACAATCACCACTGCTAATATAAGCTACAAACACATAATGGTGATATTAAATGCAAACATATTTTAGTTGCTAGAGACTTACATTCCATTCACGAAATCTCCCATAATTTGTTTGTTGCTTGAGAAAGCTATAGTAGGGATCACAGCAAATGGCAGCTGCAAGCTCATGACAGCATTTAAAATGTCATTCATATCTGAAAGATCATTTATCTGACTAAAGAATGCCACAAAAAACGTAGGCACAATAGCAATTGTTCTGGTGAAAAGAACACGTTTCCATCGAGACCATTGCAGGTTCAGGAACCCCTGGAAAATAAAATAAAAATATAGTCACAAACGTTTAAACATTGAGTCATAGCATTCATCAACATGATTTCATTAAAAATGTATATTACAAGAATAATTCCACTCAACTGCTTGTTATCACACATAAATCTTAAATGACAATTTACAGCTAAATAATACATGGATCAAAATCTAGACCAAAACAAAACAGTAAACATACAGGCAATTTTTAAGGTTACTTGAAGCTATGCCAGTTGGCCTTCAAGGGCTGTGAAAACCATGGATTGACCAGCAACCATCAATTAAGACCCTTTTGCTAGGTCATAATGGTAGTTTTGACAGCCTGTCTGATTTGATTAATAAGCTTTAAGCCCAATGGTACACCGGGGCAAAACGCTGGTAACTGATTTGAGCTAACCGGACCATTTTTTCAATTTTTGTTTTAGAAATTTGTTAAAGTATGATATTTGATATTTCTCAAATATTTGTCCGTATTGACGTTTCATAAAATGTATGTGATTATAATCTTGTAAAGGGCAGTTTCTAATTTTTAATTATTTCTCGCTGATGAAGGCATCAATGCTCATGCCGAAACATGTACGATATTTTAACATGTTTCAGAAAGATATCGATTAGGCATCTTAACTCGCATACATTTAACTGTTTAACCGCCAGATTTGTGAGGGATAATTCCTCAAACAGCCCTAATTGACAGTGGTTTTTTTTTTCTTGTGACCTCCTGACAGGCCGAGTGCAGGTCGTTCTAGTCGACGCCCGTGGGCGACCTGCGCGTCGGGATGAGAGATGGAAGGGATGATGACGAATGAAACTGGGCAAGGATGTGGAAGGAAGCGGCCGTGACCTATCAGAAGGTACCGTCCCAGCATTGCCTGGTGTTGAAATTGGGAAACCACGGAAAACCATTTCAAGGACGGCCGACGGTGGGGCTCGAACCCACGCGTCTACCGAGTCAGCAGAGAGCTTGGCCCCATGGCCTAATGCTGCGCTTTAGCCAGCGTAGCCACTACTGTCGGTGACAGTATAATGGAACTTAATGATTCTACACATCAGGCTGTCAACTAGTTAAGGAAATAAGTTGTCCAGTTAACCCCTGACCTAACCACATCATGATGGTAAGTGGTATAGAATGGGAAGGAAGTGGCTGGGGACTATAGAAAATTCTTCACAGGTGGCATGGAAATCCACAGAAGAAAATTTCAAAGATATCTGACGGTGGGATTCAATGCCACCCGTCTCTCACATTCAGGAAAATTTGTATAAACAATGTAAAATATTTTAATAATGATAATGTTAATAATAATAACGTTATGGATTTAATGTCCCTTTTAACTGCCGTGGCTTTAGAGAAGCTGGGGTGTCAAAATTCGCCCAAAAGAGGATCTTAACATGCCTGTAAATCTACTAAAATGAGTCGGTCATATTTGCACCCTCAAATGCAAACCGACTGGTCAGGATTTGATCCCACAACCTTGGGAGCAGGTGAGAACCTTACTACTACTTCACACAACCAGTCAAATATTTGAAGAAAAAAATGCGATGCTCGGCTGTAAATAATCACCAATTGCCAATTCATGAAGACATATCAGTAGGCTTTGCTCGAGACATCCACCCATCTGTATGGCACAGAATCTAGTGATTGGTGCTAACAGGCAAACAATCAGGACATCCTACAGTGGTGATGCAAGAGATCTGTACCAAAGGACACTACAGTCAAATGAATATATATTTAATTTAGAAAGTAAGTTGTAAATATTTCATTGTATACATTATGTGTCTCCCACAAATCCAACCCCTCGTCCTCGTCGTGGGAGATGGGCAACGTAATTAAGTAGGGGATTGCCTGTAGGGGTGAAGTACAGTGGGGACTTTGTGTGCCTCAACACGCTACGGTAGCTGTGAAGGCCCTACAGGAACCCTGAAGAAATTACGGCTAACGGGGCTCTGGTGAAATAACTGCTGCCTTGTAGTTTGGAGTTGGTTCTTCAAAGGCTAAGGGAAGAAACCCTGACAGAAAATCAGCCTGGTGCCTCAGGCTTAAGGTGGCAGCCCCTCCAAGGCACTCTGAGGCAGTGGGTTAATCACTCGCTCCTCTTAAATAAACTGATTACGGAAACTGAAGCAAAATTACAAAACCGGACGGATAACCTGATGACGACTTTTGGCATGAAGAGGACTGCGAAAATCGGTTTCTGGAATGCGAGGACCTTGATGGAGAAAACCAGACTGAAACAAGTGACACGGGAGATGAAGAACTATGGGCTGGATATCCTAGGATTGAGTGAAGTGAGGTGGCCAGGATTTGGTGAAATACAGACAACAGATGGAATTACATTTCTCTATTCTGGGGGTGATGATGAAGAACACAGGGATGGAGTGGGGTTGCTGCTCAACAGAAATGCAAAGAGAAGCCTTATGGAGTGGAAGCCAATTTCTAGTAGGCTTATGTTTGCTAGGTTCAAGACAAAGATCAGGAATGTGATCATCATCCAATGCTATGAGCCTACAGAACAATCGGAGCCAGAGAAGAAGGAAGAATTCTACCAAATGCTGCGAGATGTCACAAGACAAACAAGTAAGAAGGACATTCTCATTGTTATGGGAGACTTCAACGCGAAGGTGGGCTCAAACAATGAGGGGTTGGAGCAGATCATGGGTAAACATGGCCTTGGTGAGATGAATGACAATGGGGAGAAATTTACGGAATATTGCGCCCGTCAGGATTTGGTGATGGGTGGCACGGTATTTCCTCATAGGCGGTGCCACAAGGTCACCTGGGTGTCTCCTGATCAAGTCACAGAAAATCAAATTGATCACATCGCGGTGAGCAGGAGGTTCAGAAGAAGCTTGGAAGATGTTAGGCACAAGAGAGGAGCGGACGTAGGTAGCGACCATCATCTTGTGGTTGCCAACTTCCGCATGAAGATCGTCGCAGTCCGCCGAAAGTTTAACACTCGGCACAACAAGTTTGATGTGGGCAAGCTTAAGAACCAGCAGAGAGTGGACCAATTTAAACTCGAGCTCAGAAATAAATTCCAGGTGTTGGACTCCGAGACAGAGAAGGACGTGGAGACTGTGTGGAGCGAGGTAAAGAATATCTTCGTGGAAACCAGTGAGATGCAGCTCGGGTACAAGAACTACCTGCGGAAAGAATGGATATCCGATCAGACCTGGAACAAGATAAATTATAGGAAGGAGATTAAGGCCAAGCTCAACACCTGCAAGACTAGGCAGCGGAAGGCTCTCACACAAGCAAAGTATTCAACAGCAAACAGGGAGGTAAAGAGGAGTGTACGGAAGGATCATAGGAGGTGGATTGATGAGCAGGCGGAGAAAGCAGAAGAAGCGGCAAGAAGGGGGGACGTTAAGGAGCTCTATGGCATCACAAAGATGCTTTCGAAGAAAGGTTTTAATAAAACTAGGCCTGTGAAGAGCAAGACGGGCGAGATCCTCACGACGTGTGAACAGCAGCTGACAAGATGGAGAGAACACTTTGCGGAGGTTCTTAATAGAGATAGAGGACCAGAAAGTAAGCAGCGAGGAGAAGATGAAGAGGAAGCAGAAAGTGACCCAAGCATCAGCCTTGACTCCCCAACTTGGGGCGAAATACGGACAGCGTTGAAGCTAATGAAATGCGGGAAGGCACCAGGTCTGGATAATATCCCAGCGGAAGTACTGAAAGCAGACCTGGATATTACGATCGATCTGCTGCACCCGCTGTTGGAGAAGACCTGGAAGGAGGAGAAAATACCAATCGACTGGAAGAAGGGGTTGATAGTCAAGTTGCCGAAGAAAGGGGACACCACAAACTGTAACAACTGGAGGGGTATCACCTTGCTGTCCATTCCAAGCAAAGTGCTGGCGAGAGTCATCCTGAATCGTATAAAAGACTGCTTAGAAAAAAGGCTTCGGAAGGAACAGGCTGGATTTCGACAACATCGCAGCTGTGTGGATCTCATCAACACCCTCCGAAGCATCCTGGAGCAGAGTGTGGGGTGGCGGAATACCCTTTACCTCACATTTGTTGACTTCGAGAAAGCCTTCGACTCCGTAAATCAAAGAATCATGTGGAAGACCCTCGAGGAATATAAAATTCCAACAAAGATCATCAGAATCATGAAAGAGATGTACGAAGGGTATGAGTGCCAGGTTCTTCACGAAGGCAAATTAACAGAAAAGATAAAGGTCAGCTCCGGAGTGAGACAGGGGTGTGTCCTTTCCCCCACTCTGTTCCTGTTGGTCCTGGATAGTGTGATGAAGAAGGTAATGGGAGGACGGAAGAGGGGTATTCAATGGGGTATAAATGACGGGCTTGAAGATCTGGATTTCGCAGACGACATTTGTCTTATGGCACAACGGTACCGAGACATAGAAGATAAGCTGGGGAGGTTGCAGAGAGAAGCAGAACGTGCAGGACTGATGATCAACACCAACAAGACCAAAGAGATGAGGATAAATTCTGACATCACGACTAGTTTGACAGTCGACGGAAAGGAAATTGAGCGAGTTGAGTCCTTCCTTTACCTTGGAAGTATAGTCACAAATGATGGGGGAGCAGAGGAAGATGTTCGAAGCCGTATCAGGAAGGCAAATGGTGCCTTTGTCCAGCTCTACCCCATCTGGAGAAATAGAAACATTTCCAGGAAGACCAAGCTCCGCCTTTTCAATAGCAACGTAAAGTCGATTCTTCTCTACGGCTGTGAAACATGGAAAGTCACAAAACTGATCAACAACCAGCTACAGGTGTTCATTAACAGATGTCTGCGTCGCATCATGAATGTGAGGTGGCCGGACATAATCTCAAATGAAGATCTTTGGACCATCACCAATCAACAACCGATTAGCATTCAGATCAAGGAGAGGAAATGGCGCTGGATTGGTCATACACTAAGGAAGTCGGACGGAGCTATTGAGAGGGCGGCGCTAGACTGGAATCCTCAAAGCGCCAGGAAGCGAGGTCGACCTAAGAAGACCTGGAAGAGGACGATCGAAAATGAAATTGCAGAGGTGGACAAGAACTGGAGTCAAGTGAAGAGAATGGCCAGGAACCGTACTGCGTGGAGAAATTTCGCCAAGGCCCTATGCTCCGGAAGGAGCGGCAGGAATTAAGCTAAGCTATACATTATGTCATGCAGTAAATGAAATGAAAATCCACAGCCTGCTTCCAGTCAACCGACCAAGTCAGGGAATGGAATGAATGGAGCCCCCATCTAGCGGCGAGGATATGAACTGTGCCGGCTGCCGAAGCCTGACGCACTCCCCTGGGGCAATGATTAAATGAATGACAGATGAAATGAAGTGATAGTGGAGAGTGTTGCTGGAATGAAATTGTGGCAGGGAAAACTGGAGTATCCGGAGAAAAACTTGTCTGCCTCCGCTTTGTCCAGCACAAATCTCACATGGAGTGACCGGGATTTAAACCATGGACCCAGCGGTAGGAGGCCAGCGTGCTGCCACCTAAGCCACGGAGGCTTCGTGCAGTAAATAAATACTTTCATTTATATCGTAAGTTTAAAATTTATGAATTGAGTAAACTGCCTTCATTTAAAATTATATACAGTATAATATATATTCTTAAAAATAGACACCTCTTTGGGTTTAAGTCCCTGATATTAGATAGAAATTTGTTATACATTTTCAGCTGCATGTATCAATAGCTATTTGCAGTTCTGTCCAATTAAACATAAAGAATGTCAAGGACACGTTTACCTCTAGTGTTATACCTAGGTAATTATGATTTATGCTTTGTCATGGAAGTGACTAATATTCTCTTCAACAAAATTGACATTTACTTACATGGATTGTATGGCATGGATCCAGAGAGGGAGCAAAGGGTTTCTCCCCCCCAACTGTCTTTATACCATATAAATAACAATGGAACAACAAAAATCAACACATGCACTTACAGTGTTTTAATATTTTAGCAACAAATACCTCATTCCTGTACATCAAAGACATAATGTAGCACATATCCTCACAACAACAAAAAATAAACAAAGCACATTTAAAAAAATTAAAAACACCATTGAGATCTCTTACTAGCCTGCATGTTGGAAAACTATCTTAATCCCCACCGCCTTCTTTGGCCATGCTATTGGCAAAGCTCTCGACATTAGTGCTCAAGGTTGTCAAATTGAATCCCACCACAATCAGTTGGCAACTGAATATGTTTAAATGCAAATTTGTAGATTTCTAAGCATGATATTGAACCGCTCCACTTCAAAATCTCGCCATCCTAGTGTGTCCGAAATCATGTAATTTGTCACCCCCCAACCCCGGCAGCTGGATACACGGGAACTCTTTCTACAAGATCTTTTATTATTCTTATGGCTTTCTTTTTCCAAATAAATCATAACCAAACCAAACTAAACCAAGCCCCATGGCACCACAGCCCATGAAGGGCCCTGGCCTGTAACCGCTGCCCTGCCATTCAGCCTACAGAGTGCGGGGTGATACGTGGTCAGCACGTAGGATCCCCACGGCTGTAAATCATGGTTTCTGTGACAGGGCACTGTCAGACAGCTACTCGATTGTCCTCATGAGGCTGAGTGCACCCCATTCCAGCCCTCATGTCCGTTTCTGAAACCCCTGATGGAGCCGGGAATCAAACCCGGTGCCTCTGGATGAGCGACAGGCACGCTACCCTAACACCAAAATATATATCTCCCAAAACGTATACCATACATTACCATATATGCCTGAATACTACCTGCACATTTTTTTTTACAAAAAATCGAAAGTGAAATATTGGGGTGCAGGTATTAATTGAGCCATCCAAATTTTGAAGACATGATTTGCCCGCCACACACAATAAACAGTGATGCATGTATCTGCTAGATGGTGCTAGTGCGAATTTAAGTTTAAGGTTTCCCGGATCTGTTCAATTGCCAGAATAGGATGACATTTTTTATCGATAAATTCTAAAATATTGATCATCAAATCCTTTCCCTGTAACAACGCACCCAGAAAGAGCTCAACAGGCATGAGGTGCAGTGCAGCCAATTACAGTAAAGCTTATTTTATACGTTTCACACTTATACGTTTTCTACACTTATACATTCTTTTCCTGGTCCCGGCAAAATTCCTATACTTTCCATGTTAATTTATTTCCGATATAAGTTTTACATTTATTTGTTTTTCACACTTACACGATCATATTTTAAGTCCCTTGTAATATAAAGCGAAAGACTCCGTGGCTTAGGCGGCAGCACGCCGGCCTCCCACCGCTGGGTCCGTGGTTCAACTCCCGGTCACTCCATGCGAGATCTGTGCTGGATAAAACGGAGGCAGACAGGTTTTTCTCCAGGTACTCCGGTTTTCCCTGTCAAAATTTCATTCCAGCAACACACTCCACTATCATTTCATTTCATCTGTCATTCAGGAGGAGTGTGTCAGGCCTCGGCAGCCGGCACAGTTCATATCCTCGGCACTAGATGGGGGCTTCATTCATTCCATTCCTGACCTGGTCGGAGACTGGAAGCAGGCTGTGGATTTTCACTTTTTCAATATAAAGCATCACTTATACGTTGCATGTTCTGAGAAAGTCTGTTTGAATGCAAACATTTGGTACAGACCAGTGGCGATTCCTCCATGTAGGATGTGAGGATCATCCTACAGTCAGCTCTCAGCTGTAACTGTTTTAAAAAAAGAGTTTGTAAAATAGTATTTGGGGCTAACTTGCGCGCCCTCTCGATAAGCTCTGTGTCACTGTCACTGTCAGGACTTGTAACTAGTTCTACATTTCACCCCTAGATGGGTGAAGTGTGACCTTCACCACCCGGAGTAGAAACTGAGGAAGAGAGCCTTGCATCCTCAAAGCACATATTTATAGCTTAAGAAATGCATGGGAGACCTTGAGGGGGAAGGGGCAGGTCTGGTCTGTTAAATGGCGCTCTGAGGACGTCTACTGAGATCCTCAAGTATCGCTATTGGTTACATTCAAACCAGCACTACAGGCTTATTGGTTACGATTTTGCGCGGTCAGAATGGATACGGCAGTCTGTCTTCACCGTGTGCACATCATTTGAGTGGTATTGTAGTTCGATTGTATTGTATTGTGTTGTGCTGTGTAATGTGTTCGTAATAGTGCTGTGCGACTGAATAATTAATATTAGACTGAGTCTAATATCTTCAATTTAGCCCAGCTATAATAATTATTTTAAATGAATAAGTAGCCTATTAAAGTGCGTTGATTTATCTCGTGAGTAGTATTTATAAATGATGGCCAGCGTGAATACGCCAGGTACTTCGGGACCAGAACCAAATAGCAGTAGCCTAACAGGTGCAATAGAGGAGCCATGTGACCGTAACTGTGTTATCGAGCGGCTTTTTCTGCATCCATTCAGTTCATTTAGCCATGCGGAGAAGAAAGAACTTATCTCGAAGGGACGACCTACTCCTCCCCTACCTAACTTATGTCAATTCAAAAAAACAGGTGGGAAAATAGTAAAATTAAATTTTTTCGTTTCCAAATGCAGAAATACCTTGGTTATGTGGGTGCAAGGCATTAAATAAGCTTTACTGTTGGCCTTGTTTACTATTTTCTGTTCAGAAAAATGTTTGGAACAGCAGTGGCGTAGCTGATTTGAATAATTTAGGAAATGTATTACGAAATGGTGCAAGCAATGTACAACAACTGTGTTAGCAGGGTACTGACCCCAGTTGGAAAGACAGATTGGTTTAGGAACAAGGCTGGACTAAGACAGGGGAGTGTGCTGTCACCTCTTTTATTCATAATGGTAATGGATGAAATTGTAAAGGAAACAAAGGAAGCATATGGACATAAAGAAATGAAGTTACTATTATTTGCAGACGATATTGTGGTCTGGGGAAGGAACACCGAAGAAGTGCAAAAACAACTAGATGCACTGAATGAAAATATTCAGAAGTATGGCCTGAAAATCAGTATAGAGAAAAGCAAGACCATGGTGATGACAAGAGGGGAAAGACAAGGAAAGGGCACTGTGAAAATTGGAAGTCAGAGTTTGGAAATTGTGGACACGTTCAAATCGTGGAAGAAGAATTGTGGAAGGAAAGAGGGAAGTGGAGAAGTGCCATAAATACCCCGACCCGGCAGGAGCTGGATAAGGGGAAATGATGATGATGATGATGATTACGAAAGCGGCATCAACAAAGTAAGGAACACATTGCAGCGGCAATCTCACTGAAACAATTACAAAACTCAGATACTAGAATTGAATGCTGTCTTAGCAAAGCCTATAAAGAGTCAATAGACAAACACAATGAAAAAGTGAAAGGTAATAGGTACGTTATGAAGTGTTTAATAGATGCTACTTGCTTCCTGGCGCTTCAGGAGCTACCTTTTCGAGGCCATAATGAATCAGAGGATTCTGCTAATAAAGACAATTACAGGGAGTTGATTCAATACATGGCAAAATGCGACGTGAATTTGCATAATCACCTACAAAATTGTACTGTGTTCTCAGGCCAAGGTTCAATGATACAAAATGACTTAATCGACGCTTGTGCTCAACACTTAATGCAGAACATAAAAGCCGAAATCTCTGCTGCGCAGTTTGTTGCAATTATTGTAGATGAGACAATGGACATATCAAGGAAGGAGCAATTAAGTATAGTGTTCAGATATGTTGATCCTAAGGGCGAAATTCAAGAAAGGGTCATAAGATTCCTTGATTTGAGCAGTAACAGAAGTGCCGAAAGGATAGCAACACATGTCTTTAATCATTTAGATGAGTTTCAATGCAGTAGTAAGTTAATTGCTCAAACCTATGACGGCGCATCTGTCAATACTGGCCAATATAACGGACTAGCCGCGAGAGTCAAGTCAAAGTGTCCACGAGCATTGCTCACTATCTGCTATGCACACAAACTAAATTTAGTATTGCAGGACTGTGTAAAAGTGATCAGAAATTGCAAAATATTTTTCTCGACCGTTTCCGGTTTCGCATAGTTTTTCTCCAAATCAAGCAAAAGAACTCATGCTCTTGACGAGATAGTAAATGCCCGTTTTCCTTCTGTTGCTCCAACCAGATGGTTATACAACAATAGACTAGTGGAAATGATTTACAACCACAAAACAGAACTGATTCAGTTGTTCAGTCAAATAATTGAGAATGACACAATGCCGTTCGATCCTGAAACACGATTTTGTGCAAAAGGATTTCTTAAGAACCTTCTTGATTTTGAGTTCAAATTTCTGTTGGAAATTTTCCACTTGGTTCTACCTAAAGCAGAAATACTTTTCAAAATTTGCAAAAGAAGATATGTGACGTTATATTTTGTGAGAGTAAAATCCAAGAATTTAAAGAGTTTCTGAAGTCATGTCCATAGGTGTAATTACGGGGTGGCAAGGGGTGGCAGTTGCCACCCCAGAATTCCCAAACCCCACTTTTTGCCTACAAACAAGTAAAAAATTAGTTTATAAACTGGGTACAATCTTGATTTTGTTTTTAACTGTATCTCTCAGAAACAATTTAATTACCCAAACAATAATAGCTTTCATTTTCAAAATGATGGCGTAAAAGGTAATAAAACCATTTGCGTGAATAACGGGACTAAGAGATTAAGCGATATAAATGTCACTAGGTGGCAACCCTGTAATATGTAATGCAAAGCAGACATCAGCTGTTGTCTGTCGTTTGCCTTTTCGAAAGAGATCTACTAGTACTATTCTACCTGTAACGTGTTGCCTTCATTTTCTTGAAATTTCTAAGTTTCTTTCAGTGAACTATCTGCATCATAGGATTGGATTTCATGTACTGAGACATGGTAAGTTAAATTAATTTCAGTTCAAGTGTCTACCTATTTTATAGGTTAAGTTATAAGCCAGTTTCTCCCACAGCGCACAGAATAGTATAGTGAAGCCAGTGTCCGCAATATTGACGAGGTCTAGACTCTAGAGAAAGCAAAATCACGCGTCTGAGAACGGTCTTGAGTAAAATAAAAGACGGCCATTCACTTACACTGCGGTTTAACACATTGACTGCGAAATTTGGCCTCATTATGTTCCCAATATGCGAACAGAGAAATGCACTAACCGCGAAAATAAAGCGCCACGAAATTGCCGAGCGCGGGAAACTGAGACCACGCGAAATTTAAACTCGTCACAGAGTCAGCTGTCAGAGAAACATAACCTCAAACGCACAGCATAGAACAAGTCTAGTGTTGTCCAATGTGCTGTACCAAAAAATAAACAAAATATTTTTGCGTTTTTAAGTAACTTTGATATGGTTAGATTTATTTAAATGTTTTTTTTTAATCCAAACAAATTTTATTTTTTTCTAAGACGTTGCTACTGAAAGAAAAATATTGTGTGCCTGGTTATTTTTGCCGTTTTCCACGTTATTTCCGTTCCTCCATGTTCACATTATTTGCCTTATCATATTACAGTTATTATTTTTTGATCTTATTCTAACGAGGGAAAAATTGCCTCAAAACATACAGTATATTTTCACCGTTCCTCGTGTTGTGTGTCATTTTAAGCCAGCCTTATTTTGTTGTTTATAAACTGAGTCTAATTTTTCCCTCAAATTACACTAAACCCTTTTCTTGAGGTTGATACTATGGTAAAAAAAAAACTTGCAACTTGTAAAAAAAATTAACTTGTAGGCCCTATACAACTTTTTATTTACCATGAGACAGACATCTTGTAAATTTTTGAATTGTTGGTGTTTGAAAACAAGTTTAATCCCTTTCTTTTCAGGCTCAGAAGAACAAAAAGGGACAAAGTTCGTTGTTGTCTTACTTTTGCTCAGGCCCACCAAGCAAGAAGAAACAGCGTCTAGAAGATGAACCAACAGAAAAAGATTCTTTGGAACATAAGTCAGAGCCACCTCAGCCTACAGAAGAAGTGTTAGGCTCCTCATCCACTCAGTCATCTACACTTACGAAGGGCAGTACTTCGAGTGAGGAAAATTTACCAAGTTCCAGCTGTTCCTCTACTGCAATTGACCAATTATTGTCAATTGGACTGATCAACAAGCGTGATCCTGCCCATGGTCCAGATATGGCCATATTGCATGTTAAGGAAGGATCATTTCAACCACAAGATTTCGTTTTCCCTAAAAAGGATGGAAGAAAGTTTAGGCCTGAATGGTACAAAATGTTTTCTTGGCTGGAATATAGTCCTCTAACCGATAAAGCATTCTGTTTTGTCTGTCGTGTGTTTTACAAGACGGAAAAAAATGCTGAAGACGCTTTCACAATCAGTGGGTTTTCGAAGTGGAAGAAAGCTGTAAAAGTGTTTGAAAAACATGATTGTAGTAATTTGCGTAAGACTAGTATGACTAAGTTCACCTCTCTACAAGAAGCAGATAGAAGTGGTACTGTTATTGAAAAAGTTAATGAAAAGTACTCCAAAGAAGTTGAAGAAAACCGATTGTATTTAGGAGCTTTGTGTGAATCGTTAATATTTTGTGGCAGGCAATCCTCTCCGAGGACATGATGAATCTGCAGAATCAAAGAACA
Source organism: Meconema thalassinum (assembly GCA_946902985.2). NCBI lineage: Eukaryota > Metazoa > Arthropoda > Insecta > Orthoptera > Tettigoniidae > Meconema > Meconema thalassinum. The sequence goes on along the minus strand of OX336389.2, from coordinate 169,780,075 downwards.
GAGGAAACTTTTTGGAGCTGATGGAGCTTCGTTCTAAAGACAGTGATTTGATCAAGAAGTTCTACACTGAGCATCGAAAGAATTTTCAGTACACTTCAGCGACTTTCCAGAATGAGTTACTGTTCATTATTGGAGAACAAATCAAGCTGCACATTGCCAAAGAAGTTAAAGAGTCCCAAGTGTTTGCCATTATAGCTGATGAGACTTAAGACATAGGAAAGCACGAGCAAGTAGCTGTCGTTTTAAGGCATGTCAATGATAAATTACAAGTTTATGAGTCGTTTGTAGGGTTTTATCGAGCCAAAAAAAACTGATGGTGAAACTCTGGCAAATGAACTAAAGTATGTTTTGATTTCACTGGATTTGAACATTAAAAATCTGCGTGCTCAGTGCTACGATGGGGCCTCAAACATGAGGGGTCCATATAAAGGAGTGGCAGCTAGAATTATGGAAGAAGCCCCAACAGCAATGTATATTCACTGCAATGCACATATATTAAATTTGTGCATTGTAAGCAGTTGTACAAGCGTAACATCAATAAGAAACACTTTTTTTGTGCTTCAAAGTCTTTACAACTTTATTGAGAAATCAACTAAATGACATGCTGTTTTTGAACAAATTCAAAACAGTTCCAAAAGCTTTAGTGGTGGAACTGTAACATTAAAGTCTTTAAGTGATACCAGATGGGCTTGCCGTGTTGAAGCAGTGCGGTCTTTGTTAGACAATTTCGAAACAACTTTGAACACTTTACAACAAATTGCACACATAGACCCTGATACTGGTGGACAGGCCAATGCTTTGTTAAAGAGCATGGAGGATTTCAGCTTTGTGTTTGACTTGCTGTTACTGAGGAGAGTTCTTACACAATGTGATGTACTGTCAAAAACATTACAAGCAAGCGATGTGACCTACAAAGTTGTGAAATCTGTCAAAATCAGCACAATTGAAGTCTTACAATCCTTCAGAACAGATGAATTTTTTAATAAGTTATTTAACCACTGCACAGAAATCTCTGAGCACTGCAGATTCCAAGCAGCACACATGATTCCAAGCAGCACACATGCCAAGAAGAGGGAGAATTCCATCAAACATTGGTGGTGGGGATAAAACTCCTTTTGAAACAGTGGGAGAATATTACAAGGTTTCAACCCTTTGGCCAGTTATTGACATCCTGGTGCAAGAGAGAGAAGCCAAGCTTCAAGAAAACAATCTAGATGTACTGAACCACTTAAGCAAATTTCTTGGTGCAACTGACGTGGAACTTTCCACTGTACAGTATTTGTGCAAGTACTACAGTATAGAAAGTGAACTGCTCCTCTCTGAACTAAGATGTTTTTACAACATGGATGAGTTCAAAAAGAAAATGAGTATTCAAGAAAAAGCTGACCTTGTGGTTAAAAAATCTTTGAAAAGTGTGTTCCCTCTTCTTTTTGAACTGTTCCGCTTATATTTTACAATTCCCATGAACTCAGCATCCTGTGAAAGGTCATTTTCATGTCTAAGGAGGTTAAAAACCTACGCCAGAAACACTGTTGGCCAAGAAAGGTTGTCGTCATTGGCCCTTCTGGCAATTGAAAGGAGTGTTGAAATAGATATTTCCCAAGTAATTGATGTTTTTAACTCAAAACAAAAGAGAAGGCTTCATTTTGTGTAAAATAGTTTTTGTACAACTTATGGTGTTATCAAGTAAAACTTCAATAAAGCATTCTTATTTTAGTATGATGTTTTCTTAATTTATACTTAACTAGGGTAAGCATTAAAATTAATAATTATCAACAACAGACCAAACTTTAAAAAACTATGTATGGATGGTATTTTTTTCAAACGATTTTGTTGTTGATGTTATTAAAAATAACACATTTTTGTATAACTAGGCCCATAAATAATAACACAGATCATTGGTAAAAATGATTTACATTTATGCTGGTATGGTATGTAAAGCAGTTTAAAAAGTTCTTGTAAACTACAGTTTTAACGCAAAATTTAAAAAAATTCCGGGGAAGGGCCCCCGTACCCCCCCCCCCTTTTCCCTGGGGGGGGTATTCCATACCCCCCAGATCCCCCGGCAAAACTTGCCACCCCAGTTAAAAAGCTGAAATTACGCCCATGGTCATGTCGTGAGGAGTTTGATGAATTGTGGGCTAAACTGCATAACAAAGACGCTCCTGTTACAAAGAAGCAACGAACTGACAATAAAGATGACATGAAAACTTCATTTCGCCGCCTATACTTTGAAATAGTTGATCACTTCTCAGCACGTATTGAAGAGAGATTTAGAGACCTTCATTCTTTGACATTTATCGCTCTTTTAAATGTCGACAAATTTGAGGAATATTCTCACTGTTTTCCCATTAATCATCTTCATTCTCTAATGAAATCGCCATATGGCAGCTTTATCGACAGTCCGGGACTAAATTCTGAATTGTCTTACGTCTTCAGTTCACCGTCATTCAGATTAAATTCCATATCAAAATTGAATGACTACATTGTATCAAACGATTTCGGTGACATTACCGGAAGTGTCAAAACTCATCAACTTAATTCTGACTATTCCCGCTACTAGTGCCTCAACAGAAAGGAGCTTCTCTGTGTTGAAGCGCATTAAAACATATTGCAGAAATTCTACAGCACAAGAACGTCTCAATGGTCTAGCATCACTTTCTATCGAGAAAGCTTTCTTCCGGGACTTGAAAAAAAAAACATCAATTCCATGACACAATCATCGATATCTTCGCGGAAAATAAGGACAGGAGAATCGATCTGAAATTCAAATAATCCACTAACCAGGTATGTTTTGTGTTGTTCACTATATATTTTACAGACTGATATTACTTTTATTATTATTATTATCATGCTCTTCCCTTTAGAAATTCGAACTACAGTAGGCTATAGCCTACCGGAAACTGTAATTATCAACCTTTTCTCATTAATTTATCTTTGGACTTCATCCTATTACGTCCTACACATTATAAAAATCAGGAGTCGCCACTGGTACAGACTGTACTTGGCGTCACATTGCTCAGTGCGAGGAATGCAGCGCGCGCTATTTATGTTACGATGGCCTTGAGCGACAATCGCTGGCTAGTGTGTTGGAACAAGGAAAACCAGCTTCTTGCGTAATAATTAGTAGCGAGCGTTTGAAGCATATATTAAGATGAGCGGAAGAAAGCGGAAGTGTGTTACGATCGCCGATAAATTAAATTTTTTATTATTTTCTCTTTTATAATTTTCATTCGTGGTTTTTTTTTTTTCAGGACTTCTCGTCAAACCATTAAAAATACGCGAGTAATTCTGTGTTATAATAATCTTGCGTCTTCAGACAAATTAAAATTCATAAATTAATTTACACTACGGTATTTTATTAACGACGATGACGAAGAGCCGCAGCATAATACAGTGGATTTAAATGATGCTGTCAATGCTCTATGGACTATGAAACATTTTGTAATGCACCATAACGTTTCTGAGGAAATAATGGCCGAATTATATCAGTTTGAAAATACTGTTCATGCCGTGGCCACGGCCAAACAAGCCAAGATAACAGACTACTTCGTAAAGTGACTCAATTTTCTTTGTTTTGTTGTTGTTGTTTCTTTCTTTATCTGGGTGCATTTCTCTTGTAGTTGTATTATTTCTTATTGCCGATTATAGTCAAACTATCGTATTATTATTTCTTGTTGTTCACTCATAACTATAACCCTTATTGTCACATACATTTTGCAGTTTTTATTTTCAGACTTTCATTTATGCGTTTTTCACACTTATACCTTCTTTTCCTTTGGTCCCCTGGAAAACGTATAAGTGAAGTCTTACTGTACAACCGAATATTTCCGAGCGGAATCACAACCTCAGGATCATGACACAAGTACTTTGAGATTGCTTACTACATCGAACCGATCGTAATGGTTCGGCAGGCATTCAAAGCCACACGACACTCGCTGTCTGTAACGTCAAGTGATATCACAGCACACACATCAGTTTCGTGATATCATGGCATCAGTGAATGATTTCAATTTTATATAGTCAGATTTGATTTTAATTTTGACAAGGTATGTTTAAATAATACCTTATATGTAAAACGTAACTGCTAAAAACTAACTTTTCCACCTTATGTATTGAAGTCAATATAGACCAATAAGAATTAATATGATAACAGTAGAGCCATCGTTACTTCCAACTTAAGTTTCAGTGCTACGCTACAGCCAGTAGTGATTAAGACATTTGCTTTCAAGAAGGGAACCTTTCATGTATGTACCATAAATGTTTTTTGTTATAGTTATTCATTCAATAAATAAGATTTAAAAAAATATATTACTGTACAGTAGATGAAATGAAAATCCACAGCCTGCTTCCAGTCGACCAACCGGGTCAGGGAATGGAATGAATGAAGCCCCCATCTAGCGGCGAGGATATGAACTGTGCCGGCTGCCTAGGCCTGTCGCACTCCCCTGGGGCAATGATTAAATGAATGACAGATGAAATGAAATGATAGTGGAGAGTGTTGCTGGAATGAAATTGTGGCAGGGAAAACCGGAGTACCCGCAGAAAAACCTGTCTGCCTCCGTTCTGTCCAGCACAAATCTCATATGGAGTGACCGGGATTTGAACCACGGACCCAGTGGTGAGAGGCCGGCGTGCTGCCGTCTAAGCCACGGAGGCTTCTGTACAGTAGATATATCACCATAATGTACTGTACACATTTCTTCCTATGAAATAAACGCACGTTCGAGTATCCAGAAAAATCGTTATCCGTAACACTTTCGGATAGAGTTGCCAGACGTTCCGTTTTACCTGGAACAGTTCCATTTTTTTTGTTTTGTTCCGCGTTCAGTTTTAATCTTTAACAGAACGCCAAATATTCAGTTTTTTTGGTTAATTCGATAATATATTCAATTTCGCACCAATTTTCAAATGTCCCACTCAGAATGGATTGTAATATCTGGCTTGTTTTCTGGTGATACAGGTGCAAGTTTGAAAGAGAAAATGATTTCTATGTCTGTGTCAGATAGATGGGTACATGTTATAGATTTATTAGGAGCAACAAAATTAAGGAATATCTTAGTCCTTGTGAAGTTAATACTCAGCATTTTCCCCTCCAATACTTTTACGGAGAGAGTTTTTTCTGTCATGAATATCAAATGGAGAGATGATAGAAACAGAAGCTCCATTAGTTTGATAAAACAAGAATTGTTCACATATTACAATTATGATGAAAATTGTAGTGAATTTTACCAGAAGGTAAAATCCTTGCAAAGGGTTGTTCAAATGAAAAGCATTACTGTAAGTTGCTGATGTCATAGGCCTAGAGGATATGTCAGCAATATCTAGTTTTAACTTTGTATTTGATTATGTAATGCTTATTTACTACATATGTGTATTACCGTATTTATTACAACATTTAACAACCTTGATTTAAAAAAAAACAATGTTTTATAGTTTTAATTTTGTGTTGGTATATTGGCTTTCACGACCGGTGAATTAAAACTCGGCAATTCTTCTAGGTTTGTGCCGTGTCTTGTGTGGGGTTTCGCCTAGGACACCAAGCTGGCTCATCGGCGGGCTCTTGGTGTCCCCACCCGGACCCCCACAGGAGTTGACGAACTGCGCGCCACCTCCCTTTATATTAGGTGCAACTGCACCACTTGACTGCGAGAACTAAAAGCTCAAGCAGCCTTTTCGCAGTCAAGTAACCTTGATTTAAAAAAAAAAAATGATTTGGGACGTGTGTTCCGTTTTTCCATTCTTGAAATCTGGCAACCCTACTTTCAGTCCCAATTAGTCCGGATAAACGACATTCTACTCTATATACGGAAGTAATAAGTGAAGAAAGTAGAGTAATGCTGTGATTAAAACATATTGGTACTTCTAAATTTCCTTAGGAAATACAGTAAATAGTTCATGTTAACTTTTTACAGAGATTTATTTCTATGAAGAACCTGTTTCAAATTTACTGTCCATATGTACATTAATAGTTTTGCAACATTTTCTTTTCTCTGTTGTGTTCTGCATCTTCTTTATATTTAAATACGATAATGTCTAAAACTGTACAGTACAATGCACACTAACGTACCTTCAGCAGGTAGTTGCATTCTCTCCCAGTTATATTTTAAATACTGTGGCACGGCTTACCTCCATAGCGAACTGTCCTGCATAGGTTCCAGTCATGGTGCTCGACTGGCCAGCAGCCAGAATTCCAATCGCCCAAATATACATTGTAATCACACCAAAGTGACAGCCAAGGAATACACCTCCTTTATAAATGTCAGCCTCGACGAGAAGTGTGTTGTTCTATAAAGAAAAAAATACTAAGCATCAAATTATTATTTAAGGAAGGTCTGCAGACATTATTTGTATTGATTGGGTGGAAAATAGAATTGATTTCAATTTTACATAGTCAGATTTGATTTTAATTTTGACAAGGTATATTTAAATACCGTATTTCCTCGCATAATCGTCGCACTTTTTGAGCCTAAAATTCGTGGAAAAAAGCAGGGTGCGACGATTATGTGAAGAATATTTAAGTTCAAAGAATATACTGTATCATTATTTGCTGCACGGGCCAGTAATTCGCGTAGCGTGAGTCTGGCATGAGTCATGGCCTGCAGTCCGAGACAGGCTTCTTTCTTCTAAAAAGGTCACGACAGGTTAAAGCTCACGGAATGTGCTGACGAAGCTGGCCGTTCGCGTCGCCGTTCATAGCCCACAGGCATAAAGACGAGATTTACTTTCTCCTAAGAAGATCACGCCAGATTAGGCCTATAAGATCGCGGAAAGTGCGCTGGCCGCTCGCGTTACAGTTCATAGCCCGCAGGCATAAGGACGAGATTACTTTCTGCTGACAAGATCACGCCAGATTAGGCCTATAAGCTCGCGGAATGTGCGCTGTCCGTTCGTGTCACAGTTCATAGTCCGCAGGCATAAAGACGAGATTAGGCCTACTTTCTGCTGACAAGATCACGCCAGATTAGGCCTATAAGCTCGCGGAATGTGCGCTGGTCGTTCGCGTCACAGTTCACAGCCCGCAGGCATAAAGACGAGATTAGGCCTACTTTCTGCTGACAAGATCACGCCAGATTAGGCCTATGAGCTCTCGGAATGTGCGCTGGCCGCTCGCGTCACAGTTCATAGCCCGCAGGCATAAAGACTAGATTACTTTCTGATGACAAGATCACACCAGATTAGGCCAATAAGCTCGCGGAATGTGCGCTGGCCGCTCGCGTCACTGTTCATAGCCCGCAGGTATAAAGACGAGATTAGGCCTACTTTCTGCTGACAAGAATAGGCCTATAAGATCGTGGAATGTGCGCTGGCCGTTCGTGTCACAGTTCATAGCCCGCAGGCATAAAGATGAGATTAGGCCTACTTTCTGCTGACAAGATCACGCCAGATTAGGCCTATGAGCTCTCGGAATGTGCGCTGGCGGTTCGCGTCGCGGTTCATAGCCCACAGGCATAAAGACGAGATTAATTTCTCCTGACAAGATCACGCCAGATTATACGCTTGCGGAATGTGCTAAGTGACGAAGCTTGCCGCTCGCGTCACAGTTCATAGCCCGCAAACATAAAGACGTGATATTTTTCTTCTGACAAAGTCGCGCCAGGTTATAAAGTCGTGGCCGCATGTGCTACCGACGGGCGCACAAATACAAATATGCTATGCGACGATTATGCGAGGAAATTTTATAAACCTATTTTAGTGTTTGAAAAGTGGGGTGCGACGATTACGCGGTGGCGACGATTATGCGAGGAAATCGGTAATACCTTATATGTAAAACATAACTGCTAAAAACTAACTTTTACGCCTTATGTATTGAAGTCAATATAGACCAATAAGAATTAATATGATTACAGTAGAGCCATCGTTACTTCCAACTTGAAGTTTCAGTGCTACACTACAGCTATCTAGCGGTGAGAAGTGAAATCACTTAACTAGCCAATCACAGGCAGCCATTCAAATCTATATATCATAACAAATCAAGTTTCGTTCATGATGTCGCGATTTAGTGAACGACATTCAAATTTTTGTGATATATCGATTTAAATGGCTGCCTACGAATTGCTAGTTTAAGTGATTTCACTTCTCACCGCTAGATAGCGGTAGCATAGAACTAAAACTTCAAGTCGGAAGTAAGGATGGCTCTACTTTAATTTTATATCCACGCAAAGTACATGTCATCTGGATGGATTTCAAACATGGCATTTCTAAATGGTGTAGTAGATATGTCGTAGGCAGATAGTGAAATCCGTCATTTCATGAAGATCCTAGGCACTTCATGAAAAGCCGGCATATGATGTAAAATGAGATAGTTACACTATCTGACGCTTGGTTTCATGAAATGACTAAATTTAGCCGTCACATAGTGTAATTCTTTTTTACACTATCTGACGGAAAGTCCAGCCCGTCACTTCATGAAGAAGCGGTAGCGTTGTCCTCGTGGCGAGATAAGTGTGATTTCCAAGAATAAATAGTGGCAATATACGATATGGAAGATACCGTGGAAGTACAGAGGCAGTTTCTTCAGAAAGTTAATGAGTATTATGAAGAAAAGACTCATAAAAAAACCTTGGTCTCAAGAAGAAATGGATAAGGTAAGAAATACTTGTTTGGTATATTCTAGGTTATGTCACTTGTAGCCTGCCTGTTTTAATCATTTACAAGTGTTCTATTCGTCTCATTTGGATGAACATGATACTGGTGGCTGATTAACAGAGGATTAATGGGTGTTTACGCAAATACCAGTATCATCACAAGTCTGAGAATGAACGGCATATGTCCAGATGAAATATTACACTTTCTATTACATGGGGTTAGTTAAAAGGTGGGATGTCAATAGAACAATGCGATGTTTATATTAATGCCATTATTAGAACATTTTAGGACATAGCCTACACAATAGTCAGCTTATTTCGTGTTTCTGAAGTCTTACCGCAATGAAGAAATCAGGACCGTACCCAGAAAGTAATTTCGGGAGGGTTTCAGTATTTTCATTTTTTCAGTCTACACATTTTAATATAGTGTTGTATACGTTTTATTATTGTAAAAACGGGCTAGGTACATCTTGGTCACCAGTATACTAGGTGTATGTTGTCTGTTAATGTCATCAGCCCAGTACATTAGGGTGTACAGTATGTTGTCTGATAAGGTCATCAGCCCAGTACATTAGGGTGTACAGTATGTTGTCTGATAAGATCATCAGCCCAGTACATTAGGGTGTACAGTATGTTGTCTGATAAGGCCATCAGCCCAGTACATTAGGGTGTACAGTATGTTGTCTGATAAGGTCATCAGACATATTAAGTTCAAAAATACAAAATACATCAATGAGGAAGAGAGAGAGAGAAATAAATAAAAAGAAAGGGTACACATTTTAGGAAATAAAGCCAAACCACAAAATAAATTATGAAAATATACATAAAGAAAAGGTAGATTGCACAAATTGGGAAAAATGTAAGCTTCTACAAAAAGAAGACAGAGGGAGAAAAGTGTACCTAGTATTCCACGATTAGGGTTTCAGTCTAACGTGGGAATTAATTATGAACATCATAATAAACGAGCATCAATTTATTTCTCGGAATAATTCGTGTATTACACAGAAAAATTAATGTACGACTCCACTGCGGCAGTCATTTAATTCTGATTAGAAAAGGATTAATGCAGGTCTACAAATGGAAAAAAAATATATAAACTTACACAGAAGAAGAAAAACAGGAGAAAAACTTACCCAGTGTTCCAGGATTAGATTTTAGGTTGTACGTGGAAATTGATTTCGAATTCCATAGTAAATAAGCATTAATTTATTTCTTGAAATAGAACAATTAAAGGAATTTATGTACGACTTCGTCGCGTCAGTCATTTCATGAAGAGCCGAATCAAGAAATGCCGGATCTTCATGAAGTGCCTCGGCAGATAATGAAATATGATTTGTTACACCATCTGCCTAAGGCAGTCCGTCACTTCATGAAGAAACGCGTCAGATTGTGTAACTATCCCATTTTACATCATATGCCGGCTTTTCATGAAGTGCCTAGGATCTTCATGAAATGACGGATTTCACTATCTGACTACGACAGATATATTTTTCTCAGTGTTCCCGGATTAAAGATGTCTCAACGAGTAAGATAAATTTACCTCAGAATAAATAGTAAACAAGGAAGCTTGACAGTGTGGGGTTTGAAGCCATTTTTCAGTGTTGCCTTAGTAAACAAAAGTATGGTGCTTTTCAGTCCGTCAACACAAATGTACCCAAAAGAGCTGGGTTATGCCGTACAATCGTGTTGACCAACTGAAAAGCACCAAACTTTTGTTTTGAAGCTTGACAGGTCATGCTGCAGCCCCCTTACCCTTTAACACCCATCATATTTTAACACATTGGTCACACAGCAGTGAGGTCCATTACGCCTGTTGGGCAGTGTCTTCTAAGTTATGCCAACAGATACAGCAAAGCAGGCTAGTACTTCGTTTTTGGGTTCTCTTTTTAGGAAAAGTGCATGAGAACTCGGTCCCAAGGCTATGCTATTACCATACTGAATGTTAAGTCTTAAGCATCCAAACCCTACTTATTATATTATATATATTTTGAAGAAAACCCAACCCATCATTCCCCATGTACAGACTCTTCGTCAGCTGTTCAAGCAAGTAGTCAACTACTGGTACTGTGTTGCATTGCTGAATATTATGCTACAGTATGAGAAATTTAAAAAAAAAACACTATGAATTAAAATAAATTGAAGTAAAACACAAAAGTTTAGAATTCTTACAAATCCATGCAAATGAGTGTTTACTTGCACTTTGTGGAATTACTCACATATTGGCAATGCTCTTGTGGGATGTCGACAGAGAAAACAAATGTCATGTATAACCTGTACAGAAAAGATCTCTTTTTAGCATCCTTTTTTTCTATGTCATGAATATATTCTTTATAAAAAGAACTGCAAAAATTGATTGTGAGAGGTGGTGCGTACAATGCCTTAACTTGGTTCTACAATAAGAAATGTGCCAAAATGAGCTTCCTTCAAGTCTCCTTATACAGGGTGGGGCGTGGGAACTTCCTTATTTAAACATGTTACAGTGACTGCTGTAGGGAGGGCAGGGGAGTGGGGGTGGGTTCAGTGGAAGGGGCCTTGTGGGACATTTGTGTTCCCGCCCTTCTTAGTCGTAAACATGCTTTGGTCGAGGCAGCAGCGTGCTTTTGCCGTGGAGGCGTATTTCTCTAACGTTCGGTCAGTGATTGCAGTGCAACGTGCCTTTCGCCGCCACTTCGATATTCCTCCACGAGGTCGTGTTCCTGATCGGAAAAGTGTTTTAATGTGGGTGGATGCTTTCAGAGGAACGGGGAATGTCGCCAAAGAAAGGAAAGGACCTCAGAAGACCGTTCAAACACCTGAAAATGTGGTAAGAGTTCGTGCGTCCATTGAGCGGTCACCCAAGCGTTCTGCGCGTAAACATGCAGTTGCCCTTGGGATGTCATCCCGTTCTCTTCGTCGCATTCTTCACTTTGAGCTCCATTTTCACCCGTACAAACTTTGTGTGGTCCAACAACTTTCGGAGCAGGATTATGTGAACCGACAAACATCCTGTGAGCAGCTGCTTGATACCGTGCCGAATGACGCAGTTGTGTTCTTCTCTGATGAGGCACATTTTCACGTCAGTTGGTGTGTGAATAAACAGAACATGCGGTATTGGAGTTCAACAAATCCCAAAGAGCTTCATGAGAGGTCACGGTATGGTGTGCTGTTGCAAGTGTAGGGATCATTGGGCCATACTTTTTTGAAGAAAATGGTTGTACTGTTTCCGTGAATTCCGACCGTTATGTGACAATGATCCAAAAATTCTTCTTGCCTGTGCTCCAAGAAATGGATCTGGATAACGAGTGATTTCAACAAGATGGGGCCACAGCCCACACCTCCAGGATTTCCATGGGTGTTTTGAGAGCAGCCTTCCCCGAACGACTGATCTCCATGCGAGGGGACGTAAACTGGCCAGCCCGCTCGCCTGATTTAGCCCCTCCCGATTACTTCCTGTGGGGTTATCTCAAGTCCCTGGTTTACAAAGATCGTCCCCACACCCTGGACGACCTACGGAACGTCATCCGAGCCGAAATTGTGAACGTCCCGGTCGATATGCTCGAAAAGGTGATGCAAAACTTTCGACGGCGACTGAATCAGTGTACTGACAATGGAGGGCGACATGTAACAGACATAGTGTTTAAAACTGTGTAAATGTCAAGTTCCAATGTTGTGTGGTAGGCGTAAAATAACAATAAAGTTGAATGAAACATGTACCGAGTTTTATTGCATGTTTGAATCAGGAAGTTTCCACGCCCCACCCTGTATTCTACATTATAATCAAAATCCTTTCTTTCTTTCTTTCTTTCATAGCTTTCATTTCATTCTTCCGCTATAAAACAACCTGAATTGGTGGCATCAGTATCACTCTAAATAGGGCATAAACTATCCTTTAAACCAGGGCTTCAATGCGAACTGTCGCATGTGTTATTGTAGTTGAATTATGTCTTTTAAAATGGAAGACTTATTTCTGCACTTAATAATGGCTATGAAAATTAAACAAGTTGCATCATACTTTGAACTATGGACATGTATGAACGTTCCCATTCACTTTTAAATGCAATGCCATTGGTCCATTATACAATTATCCATTTAACAGCATTGAACTGACAGTGCCAAACAGACTGACAGCAGTATTCTATACATGTGGAATCCTGGTTCCGTAAGTACATTGCGCAGGTGTAAGCTCGAGCATTTGTGAAGCCCTGCCATAAACCAATAAAGAGTAAAGGATAACGTGGCCTTTATCCAGGCAAAATAATAGTGAAATACTTACAGGGAACACATCTGCGTGATCCTTGTTATTCTTGAGACACTGCTCAAACTGAAAGGAAAAGATACAAGCAATAACATGACAGATTACACAACACAGATTACCAATATATATTCTTAACATTTCATATACTTAATTGTATTCCTTGGCAATAAATAATTGCCAGTGAATGCAGTATCAAGATTTCCAAAAGTTGGCAACAGTGAATATCAATATTCAGATTTTATAGAAGAATTCAACATCAACACTTGCCACTCTCCTTATTGCACACTTCCACTGTTAATGAAAGGACAAGATATTGATGGCCTAGTTCTAATACCAAGTATTGGCTCTTAAACCAAGAGAGGAAAGAAAACCTTTTAAATCAGAGTTCTTTCCCATGAAACACATGAAATCAAGTCAGATAGGCTCATGCTGCCGCTCCCCCTTATGGAGAGATGAGATTCCCAGTGGTCAGCAATTCACATTACAGTAGAATGTGGAGTGTGTCACTTGGTGATCGCAGGACATCAAATGTAGCATACTTCACTCCACAAGAGAGAACTAGGCCATCAATGTGCCATTACACAACGGTCCATCTTTCTTCAGTGCATAAATGAATACCATGCATCTCAAACCTTACAAGTATTTTGATACTGAGCTACAGGAATCAATTAAGGAAGTCACTAATTAACATTCTCTGTGGTTCAAGAAGAAATGAATCATCATCATCATGGGGTGGAAGATGCAAAATGTTTTTCTACACTTCTATAGTCCTATCACTTGAGGCACACTGCAACTGGGGAGTTCACAAGGCTGACCAGCTTAAAATATTCGTTAAGAATTAAGTCAATCTGGGACTAAAGAAAGTTAAAACCATGGTTTTTATCATGTCTATTCTTCCATTGCAAGGCTACTCTTTGGAATGCCATACCACTGCAATGACTAATGTCTCCCACTTCTCTATGCTGTCTCATCCATTGCATTGGCATGCTCTTTGGAATGCCATACCACTGTGGTTGGTCAGCCTCTGTGGCACATGGGCCTCATGCCTTGACGAGACCGACGAATTTCCTCTGGTGTCACCTGTCCTTGGTGGGGCATGACTGTAGAAGTTGGTGAGGAGTGGATACATCTCTGCAGTAGTATTAACTAGAAAATAGATTGGAACTACAATGTGCTCCCAACTTTCAGCTGTATCTGTACAGTTAGTCTAGGACTATAAATCGAAGTATGCTCACTTTCTGTGTCACAAAGTGTACAGAAATGACTCACTCGATGAATAAAATATGTACATAGAGAGCAATTTCTCAGCAGAAATATAAATTGGTTAAGTGAAAGTTATGGGTTAAGATCAAGGTCATCAAATAATAGAGATGGAAGGATCCAGATCACCTGAAGAGCGAAGGATTTGGGTTAGAAAAAAAGAGGATTTCAGAGGCAGAAAAGTGAAAAATCACCTTGGCCTACTCTGCCTCTTTTTTAGTCTTTTATGAAGTGAAATATCACCTCCTGTGGTTTGGAATCCACTTAAAATGGAGGTCCTGTGGCTCATGATTGTGAGATTAACGGTCACGTGAAACTATGAGCTTCCTTTCTTTCCTGGTCTTTGCTGAGAAACTAGTAACCTACATTGAGATGGGCAAGTCCTTTATAAATAGCTTGTTTATTATGTGCATATGGTTTCATTTTAGCCCATTTATTGCACAAAGATATGGGATTTCATTACGAGGTCCATCATCGAATCCCCTTATCAGATTCTCTAAATACCCTCCATAATCAATACCGCTTTGCATGTCACATTAATACTTACAACATAGTCATTAGTTTTATTGTAGAGGCCCTTGGCAAACACAGCCACAACAAACACATTGATGATAAAACTGACTAGGAGGGCAATGCATGCCTCGATGAAGAAGTAGAAATTGGCATCCTTGATCTGTTCAGGCTTTCGGCGATCAATATCACGGGACTGAAACAGTGAAACAGACATATTATGACGACTCTTCCATTGATGATGATGATGATGTAATGTACATTTAATATGTCCCTTTGAACTGCTAATGTTTGAACAACACTGGGGCGCCAGAATTCTGCCCTGGATGGTTCTTTAATGTTTTGGTAAATCTACCAAAACAAGATTGTTGCATTTGATCATCAATAAATGCCATCAGACTGATCCAGGCTCAAACGAGCAACCTTGGATTTTGAAGGCCAGCATTTAACCAACAGAGCAAGAAAATAATTTGAACCCTGGGACCAAACAATTTATACCTTAGAATGAAGAACAGGTAATTAAGTGGCCCGACCAACTTCCTCTCCTGTGTGGCTCATTCCGGTGCAAATGGCTGAAGTGTAAATCTTGTAATTTCTACCAGAAGAGTGTCACCTTCATCTCACCTCATAACCGATGGTCACAGTAACTGATACTCCAAAAATGTTATCCTTAGTTTGAATGCAAGAACTGCTCTGCTTTCTATATTGGCCTCCATCCACATGAACTACCACAGAAATACTTGCAAACAGCACAACACTCACTGATTGAACACCCTGACCCTGAGCTCAAAGGTAAATGTACCCTTTCTCTTTCATCCACCAACCATCACCCAGATAAGAGTTTGACTGAGGAGTATTTCAGTTGAAATATTTGTGTTTTTAGTGTCATCCTATTCTACCATGTCTCCTTACTCCAGTAAGTCGCTCTTCTTCCGTTTCTATATATTTCAAAAAATGTAATTTAAAATGTCTTGCAGATAAACTACGCCGGATTCATGAAACATATCACAGGTTGTATACAACTACTATTTAATAAATTGAAAAAAGAATTTTTGTTGTTGTTACCTGTTAATGAGTTTATTTGTCTAAGAATATTGTAGAATGTGTGGTAAAAAGGCTTTGCAGGTTTTTGCAGTGGGATGAAATGTATGAGAAACGACATAGAGAAAGTTGTTACAATTGCTGAAAACTCCATCAGCCCAAGTTGTTCAATGCCAAGTGCTCAAGGAGTTTTAGTTTATTGAAAACAGAGATTTTACAACACATAGATAATGTAAGCGATTATTATACAAATAAATCCGTTAAGGTAATATGAGCATAGATAAATTATTTCTACAAAATGTTATTTTTGTTACCCTGCTTTAAGGTCAAATCACATTGATCTAATACATGTCTGTTTGCCTTTTAAATCTGTAACTAAGGGATCAATTTGGATGTGGTCTTCATAAACGAGTAGTGTATTCTTCAGGGTCAGTTTAAAGCTATAGATCATCTTGACATGTTTACAGGGAGCCCATCATAAAACATATGAGGATAGAGATTGGCAAGTCAAATCACACAGCAAGAGGATTAGTGGAGGGAATGCTTGAGAAATAAGCGATTTCTCTGTGCTTGGAAAACCAGGCAGTGAAGACCTTGGGTAGATCTGTCCTTCAGGTCATCTACACTATAGTGCCGCCATCGTTACTTCCAACTTGACAATTCACCAGCTGGCGATACAGTGTTGCCAGTCCACTAACGCGTATCAGCTGACGTACATGAATATAGCCGTAAAGTTAACAAAACACTCGTAATGTGAACAGACTTGTTTACACACAACATCATACTCGTGAATAAGTACATAGTAATAGAAATTACACGTATACTGTGGTTAACAGAATATTTCTAATAATAAAGCAGAAAAAAATGGTAACATATAAATTACTCACCATTAACATATCGCGTCCGGAGTCGAAGATGTTCAGAGTTCGAGAAAATGTATTATAAAACCTATTAAGGGAACACACCACTCATTTCGGAGTCACTATTGCTATCTGACCCCTCTCAATGAGCACATTCTTTCTTGCTGCCATTGTTAGAGCTTTGTCGTGAATGACACTATGATACGGGGCATTGCCCATAACAATTGTGCTCGCACATTACTAATCATTTCCCGGGTTTGACTCCTTAGTGGAGTCCCTTGTCCTAAGGCCTTTCCTCTCTTGGCGGTGACTTCCTCGTGCTAGACCCCGACATGACACTATTAGGCCTACACACACGCATGGCAGAACACAAACACTCACCTAAAGCTAACCTACAACTGCACGTAATTATACTACACTGTGTCAAACGACAAACAAATACTAAGCTATTAAATAACAACAGGCTAGACTAATATCAAAAAGAAAAATATACGAGAATGCACAAAGACCGCCAATGAAACTAACCAAGCACAATGCAAACAGCTGACAACATCATGTGAACGTAAGATGTTAGCTGGCAACATCGTCAGCGAAACTAGATTTATCTCGATATATCAATTTGAATGGCTGCCTGTAATTGGCTGGTTAGAGTGTAGTTGTGACATAGCACTGAAACTTCAAGTCGGAAGTAAGGATGGCTCTAGTATACTGTATATCAGCGAGTCATTAGTATGTAAATTATGGTATCTTACACATACATGGTTTGCTATAATAAAAGTATTTTTTTCCCCAGAAGGAAGTGTATATACCCTGAAAAATTACCAACTACGTACAGCATTTCTTGCAGGTATCAGAAAGATTCAAGTAGCAGGAACATGAACACCCTGATGAACTGTAGCTTACCTTCACTAATGCCGAATGAAGATATAAATTGTGTGGCATGATTACTGCTCCAATTATACCAACTGCTTTGAGGAGCACTTTCTTATTGCAGTCTTCACACCAAGGAGTGAACATTCCTTTCAGGACAGACACTTGGTCTGGCCTCACGACAACATACTGGAAAACAGAAAACCCATGGATCAGTTGTATTCATACTGTTTATGCTGCACGAAGCGGCTTCAAATTAACAACAACCAAGTCATTCAAGGAAGAACAGGTACCATCAAAAGGAGTGACTTACGACACAATTATGCATTTCTTTTAATAACATTTAGAGTAATTACATTTTTGTAACATAATTTGCAGTTTATTGGTGTGCATCATTCATGAGTTACTGGTTTTCCATTGACCTTCCTTCCAGTAAATGACCGAAAGAAAAACATTTCTTACATACAAACATGCACCGTATTGAACAACAGAAGAAATGGTTGTTGGCAGTCTTATTGATGAGACCAATAGGTCCAAACTAGCTTGTAGGCTGCTGTAACATTCAAAAACTAATGGGCAGAGTGATGGCATGGCATTGCCTTTGTCCTTTTTATGTATTTGTCCCTCTGTTCCCAGCTGTCTGTGTTCTGTTTTGCCATGTTTCTATCCTTTTCCTGTCTAATAATTGACTGTACATCAACGTCTGGTATTTTCTTATATAGATTTATGTAAGCAAATACGTTGTCACAACTCATGCCATGACTTAAAGAGTGTCTTGAGGCTCTCACTTCTACATCTATTACGGCTGTTGAGATGCAATGAGACTAGTTCTAACAATTACAAAGAATATAAAAATCAATATTAATAATATTTATTAAACACAATGTGTACAGATTTTTACAATATGGTGATTGTCAGAAGTTCTCATTCTAAGCATAAAACATTCATGTGTTTGTCCTAGCTTGGCAGGTGAGTATATGATATTGCCAACACCTGTGTCCACATAGAGTGCAGGTGCACTGCTCTGCGGCTGTGTGGTATCCTCTCTGTGCGCGGATTCTGTGATGAAACCCGTGGGCCATGGGCCTCGTGAAAACGGTTCGCAGCTCAAAGTTTACCTTCCTCCACTCTTCTGTTTCCATGGATGGGTTTATATAAATTTCCGGGTCTACATCTGATGCTTTTTCTTCTCTATCCTTGATGTGGGCCTCATATGCTGGTGTGCTTTTAAGATTATTGCCCATTATTAACTCTCTTACGAAGAAGTCAGTGTTCATCAGTAGGTATACTATCCTCGTCCATGTTGTTCTTGACACCTGGAGTGCTCTCTTTAGGTATGACGCTTTCACTGCTTCTAGTCTCTCCAAGTTTGCAGCTGTAACGCACTCTTGTTGAGCGCGTAGCTTGCGATTGGGGCGATCTTGATGTGAAAGAGACGTAAAGCTGTGGCTAGAGAGATCTTCTCAAGCTTTCTTATATTGAATGTAGCTTTAGCAGCTGCTGAGCATCTTTCATCTATGTGCTGAAAAGATGTTTTGCTCGACACTTGTAGCATAAGTCCTAGGTACTTGTACGCATTAACAATTTCTAAGTAATATACAAGTATCTTATTTTATGACTGTCTCCTACTCTTGCTTGGCTGATGATTTTGCTTAGTCTTTGCAAGAGGATCTGATAGTGCCCATCGAGGAATGCAAGTTGACCAGACCATACCTGACAAATATTTTGTAGGTAATTTTTCACGAGGTACTGGAAAAACATCCACACAGCTAGAGGATATTGCCAGTTGGCAGCAGATCATGGGAAGACCTTGAAGCATGTTCTTAACAAAAGGAGTCAGCTTTCTAGACGCCAAGCCAGATTTGTAAAGAACTGCAGCACAACTGATGCAATATGCTGCATGGCTCTTGGCTGAAAAACATTGTGGGCTCCATCTCGCTTTCTTGCGCCTTGAGGAGGCCTTCGATCATGTACTGCATGACCTCATATAGCTAGTATTTCGAAAAAATGGCATACCAGAATATCTTGTCAAGTGGATGCATCTGCATTATATAGATCCAAGAAGCTGTGTTGAGGCTGTCGTAGGAGCATTCAATGACTTCCCCATCACCGTCAGTGTTCTTCAAGTTTCAGTGCTATCACTGCTCCTGTTCATTCAGCTGATGAACACTGTAACAGCAGACCTGCACCACCCCTAACTGTGGACGCTTCTCTATGCTGATGTCATGCCGACTGCTGAGACCAAGCTTCAACACCGCACCAATGAATGGAACAATCGGCTGACATAATATGGCCCGTGCCTCAACAAAACAGAGACTGAACACATGACGTCAGATCTACAAGAAATTGGAACCATTTAGGTGGACAGCGAGGACCTGCCATAAGTGAAAAGATTCATGTATCTTGGTTCTGCAATCGCTGATGATGGCCAACTTGTCGAAGAGGTCAATGCAAGGACAAATGCAGTCTGAATAAAAAGGCAAACTTCAACCGGAGTCCCTAGCGTCTGGAGGATGAAAGATCATCTAAAATCAGAAATCCATCCGACCTGTTGCACTGTATGGTTGTGAGCGTTGTCTAACTAAGACTTAAGCAAAACATCAATTAGGTGTAATGGAAGACGAAGATGCTGAAGTGGTCAGCCAGTGTCAGTACACCAGATTGCATCTTTCCCTGATAATTCATCAGGGAAAGATTTGGTGTTGCACCAATCCAAGATAAAATGTGCAAGAGCTGCCTGCGATGGTTTGGACGTGTGCTAAGGGCAGGAGCCGATAGTATTACGAAGACAGGCTACACTTTCAAAGTTGTTGGCAGTAGATCAAAGGGACAACCTAAACAGCAATAGGCAGCTACTCGTCACAAAGACCTGAATTGTGTCAGTGTCCAGCCAGACATGGCCCAGGAAACGACCAAATGGAGATAATGACTCTATGCAGAGGACTTCACCACCAGACGGAAAAAATGCTGAAGGAAAAGAAGAACATATTGCCAAGTTTTATGCAGGCGAGTATAATATTAATTAATATTAATTCAATCCTTACATATCAAGTAAAAAGCTATATTTTTATATTTACCATTGCTATTGTGGTACAGTTACTTCAATGCTCCTTGTATGATTTAGGTTTTTCTTTTCTTTTTCAATAATTGAATCGGTCATTTCTAAAAGGCCTTCTCTGACATGTTAGTTATTGTTTTAAGGGGCGGAACTGCGAGGTCATCTGCCCCTTTTCTGACATGTTTGGTGAAAAAAGAACCCCAATCCATGCTTAACTCATTTTCACCAAACATGTCAGAAAAGGAGCAGATGACCTCGTAGTTCCACCCCTTAAAACAACAATAACTAACATGTCAGAAAGGGCCTTTTAGAGATGACCGATTCAATTCTTAGATACAGTACTGTATTTATAAAAATGCAGTGTATTTCCTTTCATTACTAGGAACTTTCCCAATGCAACTTACTCTTTAATCAATAAACTATTTGTACTTACTTCATATCCAAATGTGAATGCCATCACAGCAATGAGAACGCCAAACAGTAATTCTAATTTACGAAGTCCATATTTGTCAAGCAGCAGAAACGTGAAGGTGTCGATGACTGTGATAAGGACTCCAACCCACAGTGGGATCCTGAACATACAGCAAGCATACAAGAGAAAAATACTTTAAATATGATATAATTATCTTCTACATTAGCCTATAATACAACAAAAATAAAAAAATAAAATGGCCCTTTTAACTATTGCAAATAAAATAAAACTAGGCAACAAATTATTTATATAGTCCTAAGGGATGAGGGGGTTAAGAGGGAAGTCATTAATCGTTTCTCTCAAGTGGCCTGTTTAATTTAGGAACCATACAGAATAAAGTCATTGGGAATTTAATTTTGAACATTTTCAACTACTGGAATGCCCCCTTACCGAGATAAGTGTGAAAATCTGTCCAGGGAAGTAAGACAATTATGCTTTGATGGCATGGGCTCATGACTCATGCCATCCATCAGCACATCACACTTTGAAGGTGAAACAGAAGGGGCTGGATCAGGTCACATGTAACATCTGTTTCACCTGGATGATGATGATGATGATGATGATGATAATTGTTGTTTTAAGGGACCTAACATCTAGGTTATCGGCCCCTAATGGTGTGGGTGATCGTGAAGATGATAATGAAATGTGAACTACAACTAAAACTAACTACTAACTTATATACTAGAAGAAGAAATGGAAAACAAAAGGAGAATAAGGCAAATAAAGGACAGGAGGAAAAGGAATGCCCTCAACCCTCGAAGAATGCGGATTGAGGGACTTGGAAGGAAGAAGAGCCATGAAAGGCAGATAGGAAAGTGAAAGAGGAGAGGGTCCGCCCCAGAGGTAGTGGATAAAAGGGGGAAAAACGGACCCAGCTCAGGAATCCCTCGGGGTCGCCAACTCCCGAACTCACCAGCCGTGAGCACCTGAGGGTGTAGCAATATCTAGGGTGCACCAGAAGTGGTGGGGCTACATACACCCTGCCTCCTTGAGGGCCTTGAGCAGAAGGCAGGAGATAACATAAATAGATAAAGAAGGCTGACTCCTCGCAGAAGGAGGGTATCAGAAAAGACGAGACAAGGGCCAATCAAGGCGGTAAAGGAAGAGACTCCCTAGGCCTGGGATTCCCTAATACCGTTGGGGTCGGAAGAGAACAAGAGTTGACCAAGTGAGGTCGACAGGAAAGAGACTTGAGAGGAGCCCGGCACAAGTAAGTGGAAGCAATGCCGGACTCAGCTGGAGCCCTGTGGTCTGGGAGGTTGAAACAAGCTTGTCAGATGTTATAGCACAGCACTGAAGAGCTACTGGTTGGATTAATGGCATGAAGATGGCAGTGGGTGGAGATTATCCTTGTCCATTTTATATGTTTTGTTTTCCTTAGATCTCTTCCTCTGCCTGCACTGACATTGTGTTTGTCCTTTATCCATGTTTCTATCCTCCTTTTCTGTCCATTGACTGTTTGTTTCAATGGTAAGAAATTAACCCCAGAAAAGTAGCTGGGATATCGAATGAATGAATGAATTAATTAATTAATGAATGAAACTTTACAAGGAATGTGAAGGGAAGGTGATGCGTAGTGAATATAACAGGAAATTATTTTTAAAATAAATCTACTGTATTACATCCCTGTTCAGTTAGGTCAAGTACTTTGAAGTCATTTTACATTCTTTTTGGAGCATTTTTCCAGGAATTTAAGGGCATTTATTGATCATTGTGGCACGAGCATTGCAGCTCAGTTGGGTTCAAGGGATTCAGTCGCAACAGCAAAGTAGTGTATTATTACAGTAGATTTAGTATAATTAGCACCAGCAGCAGAACAACACACAATCTCCTAGTTTCAATAGTGCATGATGTGGAGTGTACACTCTCCCTGATGCGCCGATTGACAGATGTAAACAGTTGACAGCGCACTCACTACAAAACGGCAAAGACTCGTCAGAGGTTGTAATACCCCATCTTGCTCAAGTTGAGACAGTACAAACTCCCAGTCTGTGTTACACTCAGAAACTTTGTGTATATAAACAACTCCAAAGTGTGACAACTAGGGCTCGGATTTTTAAGTAAATAAATATATTTTTATGTAAATACATATTTTAAATATTTTTTCTATAAATACATAAATTCCTGCTTTTCACTTATAATCACATAAAAAGACATAATATTTACATTTTTAAAAATCAGTAAGCTAGATCTTTCAGTTAATTGCATTTTTGTTCTGTGTTACTTCAACTATCTAATCTTCATGCAGAGCGTATGTCAACTTGCCGCCCCGTGCCACTCACTGTGGAAGCCAGGGATTTACTTGTCCATAGCCGTATTGCACCACGTACTAGAGCTACCTGGAACCAGCGTCACTGACATGCAGTTCATTTCTGGCACTGTGAAGTGTAAGGCAGTTCTACGATGCCTAAAGTAAAAACAAGTTATCGTCTGCAGCAGTATGTTGCAGAATTTAATGATAATTTTACTTCTGATGGGGGCGTTCTGTTCTGCCAACAATGTGGGAAAGCAATCAAGGCTGAACAGCGATCTCAAGTTACACAACACCTCAGGGGCAAGAAACATATTGCCGCAGTTTCACGCCTTCAGAATAAGTGTTTTGCGATAATCGTCGGTCATTTGTGATGGACAACCTGAAGATGTATCTCGTTGTGTATTGTAATGCTTCAGAAGTCAGTGAGACATAGAATAAATTGCATTCGTGAGTACTGCATATTGTTTATATTCACATTAATAAATTAATTATAATTAAATATTTTTACTTTTTTGTCACATATTTCAGGTATTTTTAATACATAAAAAATTAATATTTTCTCGATTTTAACACCTAAAATTCCGAGCCCTAGTGATATCCATGTTTGTTTATCATGCATACTAGCACTGCCATGCATCTGCAATATGAAAATCTTCACTTGCCTAAGACTTACATCTGTCCCACTCATATTGCAACAAACTGCTCACAGTTCTGTACATTTATAACCTCAAATGGATCACCCTGTAAATTACATATACTGTATTTTATGGAATATCAGGGTATATATTTGTGACATATTTACTAATTATTTTTATGCACCCATGATCAATTTTCATTAGTACAGCATTACACCACGTCCCTCACCAGCGCCCTGCTGGATAAGGAAATACAGATCCACAATTCTATTTTCTGTTACTGTTGCACACTGAAAAATAATCCTTAATGATATTTATACTGTGCTGATTATAACATTCTTATTAACCTATGCACACAACATGCTGCAATACGAGATTTCCGATAACTTTACAAAAGTTGGTACTTACGCTTTATTTGATAAAAGATAAAGTGCTATAGATGTTCCTATCACTTCTTGCATGTCTGATCCAATGATAGCAACTTCTATCATAATCCAAAGAATGAGTCTAGGAACTTTTCGATACTGACGGTAGCACATCTCGGCAAGGTGCAGACCCGTGACAACTCCCACGCGTGCAGACAACCTCTGCATGACTAATCCAAGGACGGTAGCAGACAACAGCACCCACAGCAGCTGTGGAAAGTAAGTGACAACAGTAAATATCAACAGTTTCCTTATGTTTATCACAAAACCTTATTTTGGCCATCAGCCATGAACTGTTCAATACTTATACAGGCATTCATTTGAAATGCCTTGCTATGGCCATTGCCTGCAATTCAAATATAAATATCTGTGCATTTTGAAAATGAATACATAAGTAAACGTAAATGATATCATCTCAAACACGTGCCGATATTTTAATTTTCAGATGTGGACAATGGCTTTTTAATAGTCAGAGAGCTGATTTAATGAATAAAGATGTATTTTGTACAATAATATAAACTTATTCTCGAATCATTTTGAAGCAAGCCAATTTATGTCGTCAGGATAATGCTCACAAACTTACATGTTGTACACTGTTTGTTAAATCTCTATGAAATACCTGGTCTACCACATAGCTGATGTGAAGGTACGGTACACAATTGTTACTGCCAAAATTATTTGTAAAACTGACATTGAATTATTTTGTCAAATTGAGCCATTTAAGACCTTAAGATCTTTTTATACAATTCGTTTCACAAATCACACTGGCATTTTTACTAATTAACTATAATGTTACTCAATTTTACGGAATAACTAGCTTTTGATATGGTTCAGTATTTGATACTATATTATACCCATACTAGCAACCCGCCCTGGCTTTGCCCGGTACCTTAAAGGGTTTACCCAGCGTAAGCTTAAAAGGCGCACGGACGGCAGGTCCCAGACGCAATTCAGAAAAGCCGGGGTGAACAGCAAAACTCCAAACACATATAGTCTACTCTTCTCTGAAGTCTTAACTCGACACGACTCGACAGTTGATGCTGGCCGAAGCTGGGGTGATAGACTCAATCGCTCCAAAGCTAGTAATTTAAATTTCCACTGAATGGAGATTGTTGGAAGAAATGAAAACGTAAAATCACTTATGGTGTGGGCGATTTATTAAAGATAGAGATATGCTGTCGCGGACGTTTTTGTATAACTTTTCATGCTGACCAATTCTTACACTCACAGTATATAGATATTTTTAATGGTTTACCCAGCGTAAGCTGCTCGGACGGCAGGTTTTTCTTCGACTCTATTCTCTGAAATCGTTACTGCTTGGCTTCCTTTGGTCATAAATGAATGTTTTCCCACAGAAACCTTCCCCGAGAAATCCTTTATTGAAAGGTGAAAACCCCATTCAGTGGATTTCTAGATTATCCGTTACATTCAAGAATCGGGGACTTAGTTTTATACTCTGTAGAGACGCCCGGGACTATCATTGAAACAAATACATGAATTTATAACTAGTATGGGCTATTAATTCTACGTAAGACTCATTAAATACGTCATACCACTGTACCTAGGGATACATGTAGAGGACTGAACTAATAAAGACAAAGCATTTTTTTTAATGCTCCTATGAATTAAAAGTGTACAGTATTTCAACTTTGTGGCTTTTCTATTCTGTAGGAGTTAGTGATTTAACATGACTTATATTACAATGGAAATAATCACTCAGGTGAGTTAAAATTCAAAAAACCCCTGCAAAAGTGAAATCATATGTTCCGCGAATAACGTACTCAAGGCAGTTGCCAGCTTGCAGGCCGCCGCTTGCGCTAGTGTCGCTTCACCTATCAAGAGGTTGCTATTTCGTAACGCAGCGAGCTTCGACAACTGTGGTAGGCTAATACAATTCCGTCCTCCCAGGGTATCCAATCTAACTTTTCCCCCGCGAAATATAGCGTATTTCAAACTGAGGCTCGCGAAAAATAATTTTGAATCCCACATAGCGGGACAATATTAGCTTTTTTTTCTTTTCTTGGCGGGAGAGAAGTTATAGGTAAATTAATCTAGTTTTTATTAAAAATAACACGTTTTAATAAGGAATTAGAACATTCTATGAGTACATTAACACTAATTTTGGGATCTTTATTAACTTCTTGAGCATGAGATAACCGTCAGCCAAGTTGCTTCATATTACGTAAATATATGTCCAGCAATTCCCCGAATTACGGTTATCTCCCAGTTACGAATGAGAGAAATTTGTTGCATGTGTAGTGTAAGCAACTAAACCTTTTTTCGGCTGCATGTAGCATTTGTAAGGTAAGAAGGACCTTGGTAGGTGGCAAAAATCTTTGAAAATTATATTTTAGGCATTCAGGGCTAATTCCAATATTAAACACACGATCTTGTTGAAAATACTAAATAAACATAAAAATGAGTATTGCATAACTCATAAATCAACATGAAACATCGTGAGAGGACATGCCCACTTTTGCTGGGACCTCTGTAAATGTTTTCTCTTCATGTTGGTAGCACATATACATTTGAGTTTATTTTGTTCCTGTAAGGGGAACAGGAATGTACTAGATTTGCCATTGAGGTGGGACATTTTAGTAAAAAATTAACTTAATTTTTTTAAAGAACCGATTCTTTTTGTCTTTTGTGCATATTGTATTACTCGAAAATTTTGGGATCAAAATAAATGAAACTTTTCTTGTGTAGTAATATCTCATTGAGAAATGGAAATACTTGTAGAGTAGTAATTAATTCATTTGACGGGCTTGAGACATCTTGGTCATCAGCCCCATGTAGTTGGGAGTGTGTTGAAGCTGTCTGGTAACCTGTAATGCTGTGATGATTGTAGTTTTGTATGTCAATGTATCTGGGACAGGGGTGGGGTAGACGCTTCGGGACTTGAAGTAAGGCACTATCCCGGCAATTTCATGTAGGGAGTGTGGCAAAAACCAGAGAAAAACCACACTCATGATAACCGCTGCCCGCACCGGGATTCGAACCTACGATATCCGTACTTACCACAGCTGCTCTCGCGACCATGGTGCACGTTTGATGAGCGCGGCTCTCCCGCGGAACGAAATTCTTGTAGAATTTGGGTTGAATAACTATAACCCTTCCATAGGTCGATCGTGGCTATGCTACTGCACTCAAATATCTCCAACATTTTAGGTTCACAGTATAATATTATCAAATAATATGATAAAATGGCCCAGCTAGCTCAAATATAAACTGCCAGTGTTTTGCCCCAGTGTACCATTGGGCTCTTCAGTTGGTATGGTACACCTCACCAAGGCGCATGGCTAGCACATACTGAGAAGGCCATTGCAAGACACAAAATACATGCAGTATTGACGTCACGAGCAATGCCAATGTGCTACATGAGTCAAACTCCTTTTCACAAAAGCAATACAACCTTACCTTGGTAATCCAATTTGGTTTTGAATATTCCCAAAAGAAATATGATCTGCTCAAATGGAAATTAACATCATATTTCCTTTGGGAATATTCAAAACCAAATCTAAGTATAAACCGTACAAACTTATACTGCAATTTCAAATGGTGTTTGCTTTTGCTCAGGGCAGCCAGGAGCCGGTGCATATGCACGTTTTGACAGGTGCATGATATTTACATACTGTAGTTCAAGCCAATCGGACCTTAAGTAAAATGTAGCTCTCGTATATAGCATGACCTGTTCCCCTCATTGGAAAACGTATGCTCCTCCCCAGAGAACCACTGTATTCAGCCTAATTTTCTATTTTTCACTATTTTTAAATGGTATTTTATCAAAATAAACTCCGCCATAGCCGGTCCCAAGCCCGGTTGAGAAAGGAGGAGGGTGAATGGCTGGTTATTGGGCCTCGGTGGGGACACCAATGCTGAGTAGGTGTCTCTGGTAAATACTGAGAAATACCCTAGTTGGTAGGCTCTGCCTAGCAATGCAACCAGCAAATCCCAGCCCGTAAGGGAGGCGTGAGGGCGAGTTTCCGGCGCCTTAAAACGGGATATGCTCAGATAAGGGGGAACAACCCTGACAGAAAAGTCCAGTAGGCACAGATGCTGTGAGGAGGCAGCCCCTCCACTGTGCTAGCTCGCGTAGGGGTGATTACCCACGTCGGGTGAAGCTTTTCAAATTCAGAGAACAAACGGAAGAGCCAGACGGATACAGAAAGTGGCTGGCAGACCCGACGCCGAGAGGCAAAAGGGATAGATGAAGAAGAAGAAGAAGAAGAAGATGAAGATTTTATCTAAATATTAGCAATCAAGTCCATGAGTTGGCAACAATGGTTATAACAGAGGTAAAATAATATTGTGTAGTACTCCTGTAAATCAATAATGACACCACACATATGTTCCAGTAAAGCTTTCAGAGTTACTTGAGTTAGTAAATAAACAACATAATCACAGCACCTTATATTCAGCAGTGACACCAGATTGCAAATCCGATTCAATGTTGCCTGGATCTAAATACGCTATGCTCATCAGGAAGCCAGGACCCGTAAAAGCCCACAGTTTGCGAAAACTGAATCCGCTCTGAAACATACAAACAATCATTACTGCATTGTACAGTTAACTATTTACACCATAAATTCATTTAGACATACCTATCGCAATAAAACAAGAAAGGCAGGGTTATTTCAAGAAAGGAGGAAAAATGGTGTTACTTCACTAAATAGAGAGAAGCAATGTTAATGTGCTTCTATCACTATGTACAAAAAGAAAAGCTCTAGCTATAACATTATTATTGTTCTTATTATTTTTGGGGAGAGAGGTATTGAATTTTATATATTCTGAGTTTGAGTTAGCAAAATCGGTCACCAAGTTTCTTATATAACAGGTTAGGCTTTCACAGCCGGCGTTCATAACTATGAACAAGTTGTCTGGGCTTGTGAAACATCAGGAGATAACATCCTTCCTGGACCCCGGCCTACAAGCCTGGACAACTTGTACCTAATTACCAAGTTTCTTCCATTATAGTGTTTGGTGTATGTTTTCAGAAGGACGCCGGCCTCGTGGTGTTGGGGGTAGCATGCCTGCCTCACAGCCAGAGACCACAGGTTTGATTCTCGGCTCCATCAGGGATTTTAGAAACTGATGTGAGGGCTGGAACGGGGTGCACTCAGCCTCTTAAGGACAATTGAGTATCTGTCTGACAGTGAGGCAGCACTCCAGTCACAGATACCAAGATTAATGGCTGAGGGGACCCAACGCACTGACCACACGTCACCCCATACTCGACAGGCCAAATGGCTGGGCAGTGGTCTCTTAGTAGGACTAGGCCCTTCAAGGGGTGTAGTGCCACGGGGTTTGGTTTGGTTTTTCAGAAGGACATTGTGCAGTGAACCAGGGGCAGATCCAATGGAGGCAACAGCTACACTTCCTACTCCATATTTCTTCCCAAGTTACAGGTATACAAAGCAAGTCACTTGAACAGACATGGAACGGATACAATAGCACATTTCCATGTTGGATTACAATATTATTTTGCAGAAGAATATTTTCTCTCTTTCTGCAATGCATGAGTGGGCTGATGACCAAGACCCTATAAGTACTGGTACCTAGAAGCGCTTGGAGCTTCGATCCACCTCACTCACGAGGCAAGTGGCGATATCTCACTGCATTTGCAAAACCTCACACTGTCGCGCAATCAAATATTAGCCAAATTTTGCCAACTTCACTTTCTTAAACTTTTCACATGTCACTGCACGACATTTCTTACTGTAATAAATTTGTTTGTTTGGATCCATATAATAATAACCCCTGGCACTACACCCCATGAAGGGCCTAGGCCTACCAAGCGACCGCTGCCCAGCCATTTGGCCTGCAGATATTGGGGTGACGCGTGATCAGCACATCTGGTCCCCTCGGCCGTTGCTCTTGGTATTCGTGATCGGAGCGCTGCCTCACTGTCAGACAGCTACTCAATTGTCCTCACGAGGCTGAGTGCACCCCGTTCCAGCCCTGACGTCAGTTTCTAAAATCCCCGACGGAGCCAGGAATCGAACCCGGGGCCTCCGGGTGAGAATCAGGCGCGGTACCCCAACACCATGGGACCGGCCTTGTTTGGATCCATACTGACTCACAATTCTTCTTTTCCATACTTTAAGGTTGAATAGGGTTTGCCCAGTCGATACTATTTTAATATATTTACATTTTAATCATAGACATTGGACATGTTTCAAATAAATATTTGTTCTTCTTCAGCTCTTATCAAAATTGTTTTACAAACAACTTTCATAAATAACAAAATTATTGAAATTGTATTCAACATAATAGTGCACTTATTATTTATACTAGTAACAGTGGTAGTTTCTCAGGAGCAGCTACTGAAGCTCTGATTCAGTCAATATTTACGAACAGTTTTCATATTTTAGATTGAGATTTTACATTCTGCATAGTGAAGAGATTCTGGCCTTAGGGAATCTGTATTATGTTTTATATACACACCGCCCGAAAGTGAAGAGCGCCATTAGTGGGCACATTTCGACGAAGGGCGAAACTGAATGAAAGAGCCTAGCTGACATTACGAAGCTATTTACATAGAGGAGCTGCTTTCTTATACCTGGTTGTCATGACAACCAAATAGAATAGAACCTGTACTTGAATGAGACCTGTCTTTGAGTAAGTGTCATGATTGTTTTTAAGTTCTTCTAGTTCTAAAAACTTCTCATTTATCCAAGCTTTGTCTTGTTATTCTGCAAATGAAAAAAAAAAGTAACATCAACATATTTATCTGAAAATGAAATGATAGCCAGATATTATGACAAGGTTCATTTCTTTTAAATATTAACCACTCACATTCTGATATCAAATATATAGCAATTGAAGTATAAACAGCAAAAGTCAAGATCCCATGTTCTCTCAATAAGCACCCATCCTGAGTGTGGATTTCCCACAAATGACTCCACAATCCTACCAGGCAAATGCTGAGATGGTACCACATTTCTAGTCCTGGGGCATTTTCCCAATACTAGACCCTAATTAACACAGTTAGCCTACACATACCAGCACAGTAACCCCAGAAGTGCAGAGTATTAGAAATATTCAACACGTACCCATGTACATGGAGATGGTTACCAAGCTGCCCCAAACCCCTTAACAGAAGCAACAACAACAACAACAACAAATGACTTGACCCTGCCAAAGCTTTTTAGCCACTCACGCCATTGGCTCAAGCCACAAAATATAATCATCTTTCTTTGAATAGAAGTTCCTTTAAGACCACCTCATGGTGTAGTGGCTAGCATTCACCCTTGAGGTCTGGGTTTGATTCTTGGCACCACCAACAAATTCAATTCTGGCCTGATGGCTGGAACATGGTTAACTCAGCCTCATGAGGCAGAACTAAGGAGAGGTGGGTTTGAATCCCACCTCAGCCATTTTAGAAGTGTTTATCAGTGCACAGTGGGTCAAAATCGAAATCTAGGGAGACAAAATTATTTTTAAGTTTCAATCATGAATTTAGAGTGAAAGCAACATACATAATTTGTTTACTTCATAATAAACATCAGTTAAGACCTTTTTTAAGCTATGTCCACACATGCAAGAAATTGTCTATGACTAGGAGTTGGATAGAGCATTCAGTTATCTCTTCAGAACAATTTTCTACCCCTAATTATCTTTCAACAAAGTCACAAAGTTCCACTTTTGACATAATCGTCGAACCCAGTGCTTCACACAGTTGTAAACGTGTGAGAACTGGTTGCGCGGCATCTTCTAAAACGTAAAATAACAAGCAAGTTGCAAAAAATCTTATAACAGACGTAAACTACAAAACTTTATCTACATTTTAACATTAAGTACAAAGTGACACGGAGTGACGCTACATACTAAAAATCTAAGTGAAAATATAATTTTAAAAATAATAGTTAAATATTATATAAGGCAAATATAGCTAAAATTACGTAACAATTACGCCCAACTGAAACACGTTACAAAGATCATACCTTCAGCTGCATGTTCCATCTTAAAGCATCACACTAACCACAATGACAACAATCACCCACCAATTCAGACTGCTCGAACAGTGGTAACAGATTTACACTAAGATGAGTTTATATCCCAGAATAGTGAACGGCAATTGTAAGAGAATGCTGTAGAAGTAATAAATTTTGCTTTTTTGATTATGAAAACAAATAATTTTGTCCTCCTAGATTTCGATTTTGACCCACTGTGCAATGCTTTCCTAACTTAAGGCTGTGGATGCCTCCTTCCTAATCCTAGTCTCAATTACACACTACACACTACTACAGACATCACAATAACACAGATTATCAGACAGACCCTCCATGCAATTGGCCTACATGCAATTTTAGTACGCACAACATGTTTCAGATTTGAAAATCTCCTTTGAAGCCAACTATTCCGAAAATGTCCACAAAGTCACAATCAACAACAATAGAAGTTTCTCATTGGTTTGGATTTAAAACCTTCTGATATCCCAAATAATGCAAACTCAAATCCCAAATATTTTAATGTTCTTACTGATCCAATGCCAGGGATGGTGACTTTCTCTTCTGCAAAATAAGTTTGCTTTGCTGCTGGTGACAGCATTGTTGTTTCTGTAGCAAATGAAATTGGAGAAACTGGACTTATATCTGATGAATGTGGTGGCACATGCTTCCTGGAGTCCTGGTTTGTTTCAACAGCTGGTTCGTCACCCATTTCTGAAATTAAAAATAATAATATTATTAATAATTATAATAATACAGAGAGAATTTGTCACTTTGGCTCACCAGTACAAATTGCTTGTTCAATATTGTCCCATGGTCCCTAATTCTTCACAAAAGATGATGATGATGATGATGGTAATAATAATAATAAAAATAATTGTATTTTTTTCCAGATATATTTTGATTGAGACATCTAGGCGATCGATTCTCAAATTTGGATGTTCCGTTTGCACGGCTATCTAGCAGGAACTCTTTTGGCCTGAGATGAAAATAATTTTGTCTTGTAGGCCTAGACCAGGGATGGTCAACTACGTGGCACACGGATGCTTTCTAAGTGGCACGCACGAGGAAGTCACTATGCCTACATGCAATTTTAGTACGCACAACATGTTTCAGATTTGAAAATCTACTTTGAAGCCAGCTTTTCAGACATCCAGAAGGACAAACAGAATCTTCTCCTTTTCACAAATCACTGTCCATGGAAGACATAATTCACTATCCTACTGAAGTTCTGACCAAAATATTGGAAATTCAGAATAACACAGAGAGTTCAAGGAGGGGCTTGGAAATGCAGGTAGACATGAATTTATCACTTTCTGGAAATATCTTTCCCCATCTCAGTTCTCTGCCCTACGAGACATGGCCCTGCGATATTGTTGCCGATTCGGTTCGACATATAGATGTAAAGAAACATTTCCCATCATGAACTTTGTGAAAAGGAAGTAACTTACCGTTCTGTACGGTACTCAGTCATCAGCAGCTCAAAAATCTGCTGGTTCTTGCTAATCTACCAGTACCGGTACTTCATCCGTGAATCCCAACATTGAAGAACTTGGGAAGAAGAAGAATATCCAAAGGTCTCACTAAGAACTACGCCAATTGCATTTGACTGCAAATCAAATAAGACACGGGTGAAATAAGTCATTTTGTAATCGATTCTTGTGTTTTATATAGGCAAATTCTTGTATCATAATTCTGTTTTGTTTCCAGGTTGAATACCAATAGTTGCCAATTATTTTTTACTTGAATTATACAGAGAAACAATTTCTTTATCTCTTCATTTAACTATGGAAACAGGTTGGTTGAAGTAGAATGGCACATTGAAGATTATCAACATCGTATATGGTACGTGGAGTGTCACACAAATTAAAACTCTTAAGGTGCCTGTACACTGGAGAGCTTTTGCTCTAGAGCTCCTCTCCAGGGTACACAGGTGGTAGAGAACCCCAGCGGAGACCGCTCTAAGCTCTAGCTAGGGCCGGCTGACTCGACGGTGTAAACAGTATTTGGGTTGCCTAGCTGGACCAGTCTAGCTCTATTCGTCCGGTTGAATATTGGAAAGTGATCTACGTAGAGTCAGTGGTGGATTGTAGCGGTTATTTGTTTATTATTATAGTGTTTGAATATGGCTGAATTTGTGTGGAGTCGCGAAAAAACAATAACATTTATTGAACATATTGAAGCCCATCCAAAAACTTGCAATTGTACTGTGAAAGAATACAGAATCAGAAATTTGAAAGCACAGTTGTTTCGGGTGATAGCAGAAGCCATGGGAACCACTATGCAAGAAATTTGCAGAAAGTTTCACAACCTCCGCTGCCAATTCAATGCTGTTGCGGAAAATTAACAAGAAAAAAACTGGCGATGAAGGTGGCATTAAGAAGAGTACTTGGGAGCATTTTGATGCATTAAAGTTTATGATTGGAAACTCAGATTGTGTGAGGATCATCTCAAGTACACCACTTCAAGGAAATGTAGAGGAAAATAAAAACGCGGCTTTTATTTTTAAGAGGAGTGGAGAAACATAGGAAATGTATTATATTTAAATATGCACTGATTTTCTCATCAAACAATTAATTATGTACTACATGAATATATTCAAAACAAATACTGTCTTTTAAGATTGACATATATTTAGCAAACAAAATTACCGTAAAACACCTATAATTAAATTTACGAATATAAATAATTATTTTCTTTTTTAACAAGGCACACTCCACCACCACATATGCTAAACGCTCTCTTGAAGACATTTTAACTTCACAACACAGGGCAATAAAACCTAGACGCACACTGCTCTCAGAAATTTTTAGCTCTGCTCTACCTAGTACATTTACGTTTAAGACAGTGTACACAGGTTCAGTGAGTGCTCTAGGTAGATTTGTCTATCTCCGCTCTACGAATGCTCTACCTAGGGAAAATTACTCTTCAGTGTACACGCACTCAGTTTAGCTAGAGCGGTCTAGCTAGACTTGCTCAATGAAAATCACTCTCCAGTGTACAGGCACCTTTACGGGCCAATATCTTATGACTCGCAGTGCCGTAGATTTCTCCCAAACTTCAAAACAAGACTTCCTCGACCGATAACACTGTTCATCAATTACATTTTTACACAAACAATCTTTGTTCTTATTTCAGGAATGCCAATTAATGCTGTGATTTGTTTCTAGCCAACACAGTCTAAGATTGCTTGTCTTCCGTAGTGCTCAATTGTGTATTGTGACACGAGTTTCTGCGTTACTGTATGGAATCAAAACTGCTCCTTTTTGTATTGTGACTTTTACGTGAGTTTTTGAGTTACTGCGAGGAATCAAAACATCTGTTATAATGCCCCGCAGATGTGCTAATAACCCCAACAATTTTTGTCCCTTTATAATATGTGTAGAACATAAAAGTTTCAATAACTTCCAAACTTGAGCTAATCTAGATTTTAACTGTCATTTTCAACTTCAGCACACTCAAATCCAAATAAATCAAATATTTTGCCCTTTGTAAAAAACAAAAAGTTAAAATTTGTTGTAATCAACACCAACCAAGGAAGCTATCCAAGCCATTACAACACAAGGCAAAACAGCGCTCTTAGGTCGGAAGATGAATAGTTCCTTTTTTACTTACACCGGACAACCAGAGAAGAGTATCGTACCGTTCCGGTATTCGAATTGGTATAGACTTTTGAAGCGAAGCAGAATGGCACCCTATAACACAAACTTAATTTCTTTGTGTCACAGTCACCGTTTCACTTAATCAGCACTGCGTGAACCGGTTTGATATCCCATCAGCAGATCTGAGGTTCGATCCTTGGAATGCAGCCGAAATAAATCAGAAACCTCTATGGACATCAAATTGGCAGGTGAAAAACTAAAGGAAGTAGGAGACTTCTGTTACTTCGGAAGCAAAATAACCAGTGATGGACGAAGCAAAGAGGATATAAAAAGTAGGTTAGCTCAGGCAAGGAAAGCATTTCTACAGAAAAGGAATCTGTTGACATCGAATATAGATTTAGGTAGTAGGAAGTCATTTGTGAAGGCCTTTGCCTGGAGCGTGGCACTCTATGGAAGTGAAACTTGGACTATTGGTGCAGCAGAAAATAGGAGAATTGAAGCGTTTGAAATGTGGTGTTACAGGAGAATGATGAAGATCAGATGGGCAGATAGGGTTACAAACGAAGAGGTATTAAGACTAGTGGGAGAGGAGAGATGTTTCTAGCGACTGCTAATGAAGAGAAGAGATAGGTTGGTAGGACCCATACTAAGACACCCAGGAATAGCAAGCTTAGTTATGGAAGGAAGAGTCGAGGACAAGAACTGTAGGGGTAGACCAAGGTTAGAATATGTTAAACAGATTGCCTCGGATGTAGGGTGTGGTAGCTATGTAGAGATGAAACGATTAGCTCAGGACAGGGAGGCATGGAGACTTGCATCAAACCAGTCAAAAGACTGAAGACTCAAACAAGATCACCGTATTGTTTTAGTCATATTTTACTGTTTGGGCCGACCACTCCATCAATTTCTTATTAAAGACATGGTATGAGATTATATAACTTACGGAAGTTGCAGATCATTAGGAAAAGACAGCAAGTACGAGATGGAGCGCACGATGGATTAATTGTCAGGTAAGATTTATGGGCATTAATTCGTGGAGTACTAACGTATAGTACATGACTACATGTGTCAAATGGAATTGTTTTCATTTCCCGGGCGACGATGATGATTCACTATTTTTAATCCATGCACTGGCCAACAAAATCTAGCTTGATATAAAGAGTGTCCCACATTAATGTTTACACAGGGAAGTTAGCCTATTAATGACAACCTTATAGACTGTTTGTATTTGAAGCTATACTGGCAGGTGAATGTGTACGTGCAATGTTGAAGGAAAGAATTGGGCCACATGTTCATCAGCTCCATTCTGATTGAAGATTGCTATTTTCCAGCAGGATGGCGGTGCACCCCTCCACATCACCATGGGGATGAAACATTTGTTGCGAGGTGAAAAGTTCTAGCGTTACAAATATGTGTAATCATCTGTTACATTGAAATAATTGTGTGTAACCATAGGACGAGAAATCCACCACCTAATAATATATACAGTCTCCGTCCTAGTGGATTTTATGGAAAACAACCCTGCGTAATTCTTGAAAATATGATTATTTTGCTATGTGCGGAAGGGGACCAATTACTATGGCGGGGGCGTGTGTATTTAAGTGGACATCTTTCTTGATACCCTGATTTTTTTCGAGGAGCATCTCTTATTTTTTTGGTGTCTTCTGCATTTTGATGCAACTTGATGCTTGTAGTTTTACGTGACCGTTAATCTCGCGATCATGAGCCACGGGACCTCCTTTTTACGTGGAACTTCGAAAATCTCACATGCATTGACCAGGAATCAAACCCGGTCCACCTTGGTGATAGGCAGATAGCTAGACCGATGCGCCACCACGCCCCCTTTTATGGAACTTGATAATCCTATAGTGGCATTGTTACCGTCTTCGAATGCTTAAATATGCTACTGGATCAGATACTAGCCGTTTTATGCAATAGGCTATACATTAAATTTTAAAAAATGCATAGTCTACGAATAGGCCCAAGTTAATAAATTAAAAATATCAATTTACTGCACGAGGAAGTTGCAAGTCAAACAGTGATGCTATCGTAGCCTTGGCCTATTTCTGTTCTATATGTCGTAAGAATATCTGCTGGAACTGATAGATATGAATGCCCGATTGTACCGTAGAGCAACGGAGTGGCTGCGTACCAAGCTAGGTATTATTAAGTGTTTGAGAAACGAATGCCGCTGAAGCGTTGCGGGACAAGGAGGGGGCAAGGGACAGTGGCTGTGTTTCTATCTCCCAAAATTTTAATAATGGCACCCCGTCGTGTTCGTTAAGCCGCCATTTTGGACACGATGACGGCCTAGGGTGGGGGCTTAACGAAGCCCTGAGAATTAGGGATGGGTTGCGAACGGAGTCGCGAAGAGTCGAGACTGCTGCCGCTGGAACCGATACTCTCGACTCCAGTCTCGACTCCACTGATGCACTAACGCCATCTAACATCTGTTTTTGGAACTGCTTGAACATGTATGCCACACAGCGTAGTAGGTAATCTGTGACACAGCGCCAGCAGCAACGTTGTTCGCCATCGCTGCGGCATGTTTACAATACAGCTGACAAAATCTTGCTGCTAGCTTGCCAGTTATACTTTTTTGGTATTGAAATGCATGGCAAGCTATTATAACCTGCAAAACGATTCAATATAATGATTATATGCATAGTCGTTCTTTGTTATGATCTACTGTAGGATTCTACAGTATGAGAATATGCTGCATAGTGATGGGATATTTACACACATCAAAAAAAGTTTTGCATCACCTCGGTTCCAAGAGTTCCGGAACCGTTAAATACAAAGGGAATAGAGATCAACACAAACAACATTTCAGCTCGTTTTATTGCTCATGAGACCCACACATTGCATGTTGTACCATCATACAGCTAGACTTTCAGCATTTGTGGTCCAGATTGCAGTACACACCACTACCTCTAATACCCAGTAGCACGTCCTCTTGCATTGATGCATGCCTGTATTCGCCGTGGCATACTATCCACAAGTTCATCAAGACACTGTTGGTCCAAATTGTCCCACTCCTCAACGACAATTCGGCGTAAATCTCTCAGAGTGGTTGGTGGGTCAAGACGTCCATAAACAGCCCTTTTCAACATATCCCAGGCATGTTCGATAGGGTTCATGTCTGGCGAACATGCTGGCCACTGTAGTCGAGCGATGTCGTTATCTTGAAGGAACGCATTCACAAGATGTGCACGATGAGGTCGAGAATTGTCGTCCATGAAGACAAATGCCTCTCCAATATTCTGCCGATATGGTTGCACTATGGGTCGGAGGATGTCATTCAGGTATCGTAAAGCCGTTTCGGAGCCTTCCATGACCACCAGTGGCGTACGTCGGCCCCACATAATGCCACCCCAAAACATCAGGGAACCACCACCTTGCTGCACTCGCTGGACAGTGTGTCTAAGACGTTCAGCCTGACCAGGGTGCCTCCAAACACGTCTCCGACGATTGTCTGGTTGAAGGCATATGCGACACTCATCGGTGAAGAGAACGTGATGCCAATTCCGTGGGGTCCATTCAGCATGTTGTTGGGCCCATCTGTACCGCGCTGCATGGTGACGGGGTTGCAAAGCTGGACCTCGCCATGGACGTCGGGAGTGAAGTTGCGCATCATGCAGCCTATTGCGCACAGTTTGAGTTGAAACACGACGTCCTGTGGCTGAACGAAACGCATTATTCAACATGGTGGCATTGCTGTCAGGGTTCCTCCGAGCGGCAATCCGTAAGTAGCGGTCATCCACTACAGTAGTAGCCCTTGGGCGGCCTGAACGAGGCCTGTCATCGACAGTTCCTGTATCTCTGTACCTCCTCCATGTCCGAACAACATCGCTTTGGTTCACTCTGAGACGCCTGGAAACTTCCCTTGTTGAGAGCCCTTCTTGACACAAAGTAACAATGCGGACGCGATCGAACTGTGGTATTGACCTTCTAGGCATGGTAGAACTACAGACAACATGAGCAGCGTACCTTCGTCCTGGTGGAATGACTGGAACTGATCGGCTGTCATACCCCCTCCGTCTAATAGGCCCTGCTCATGCATGGTTGTTTACATCTTTGAGCAGTTTTAGTGACATCTATGAACAGTCAAAGGGACTGTATCTTGGATACAATATACACAGTCAACGTCTATATGCCGGAGATCTGGGAACCGAGGTGATGCAAAACTTTTTTTGATGTGTGTATTTTGCCGGCAGGATCGTTATATGGAATGTCGAATACCAATTACGAAGTTCTTGGCACTGTGTGTGTATTTTTACTTTCATTATAGGGTGTTTCATTTACGTGTCTCAAATAACAAATGTTGGGTGTTGAATTAATGTAAGATTTGGCCTATGTTATGGTTTGTTAATTGCTTTGTTCAAGATGTGCGCACAGGCCTCTCATATTGTGACGGTCTTGTTATCCATCCACGTTCGTCCCTTGATACCTTGTGTTACGATGAATACAGTAGGATTATTAGCCAGCAAACATGGAAGATTGTTTCGGGTTATCATCGGTAATGTTGTAGGTGTAATTGTTATTGTGTTTATTATGATGATTATTATTTATAACAATAATAGTAATACAACCTGCCTAAAGTGCAATATTACAACAATTTGGTACAATGATTGTAAATAATAATAATAATAATAATAATAGTAATGAGAGATTCGGAAAAAAAAAGCGACCGTGTGCCCCCCGCAATACTCATCAGGTGAGCTTGGAGTCGCGAGGCTTAATGCGAAGCGACCCCGCAATACTCATCAGGTGAGATGGAGTCGCGAGTGTTCATGCGAAGCGACCCCGCAATACTCATCAGGTGAGTTGGAGTCGCGAGTCTTCATGCGAAGCGTCCCCGCAATACTCATCAGGTGAGTTGGAGTCGCGAGTCTTCATGCGAAGCGGCCCCGCAATACTCATCAGGTGAGTTGGAGTCGCGAGTCTTCATGCGAAGCGTCCCCGCAATACTCATCAGATGAGCTTGGAGTCGCGAGTGTTCATGCGAAGCGACCCCGCAATACTCATCAGATGAGCTTGTAGTCGCGAGTGTTCATGCGAAGCGGCCCTGCAATACTCATCAGATGAGCTCGGAGTCGCGAGTGTTCATTCGAAGCGACCCCGCAATACTCATCAGATGAGTTTAGAGTCGCGAGTGTTCATGCGAAGCGACCCCGCAATACTCATCAGGTGAGCTTGGAGTCGCGAGTGTTCAAGCGAAGCGACCCCGCAATACTCATCAGATGAGCTTGGAGTCGCGAGTCTTCATGCGAAGCGGCCCGGCAGTACTCTTCAGGTGAGCTTGGAGTCGCGAGTCTTCATGCGAAGCGGCCCCGCAATACTCATCAGGTGAGCTCGGAGTCGCGAGTGTTCATGCGAAGCGGCCCCGCAATACTCAACAGGTGAGCTTGGAGTCGCGAGTGTTCATGCGAAGCCACCCCGCAATACTCATCATATGAGCTTGGAGTCGCGAGTCTTCATGCGAAGCGGCCCCGCAATACTCATCAGGTGAGCTTGGAGTCGCGAGGCTTCATGCGAAGCGACCCCGCAATACTCGTCAGGGGAGCTTGGAGTCGCGAGTCTTCTCCAGTCCCCCTGCTATAGTCTACTTAATGGCCAGGGAATTCCTGTCTTGAAATACTACTACAATACAGAGACAGGGGTACATTCACGAAATAGGCAAATTAATGGAATTGCCAAGGGTCGAAAATGTCGGCAGCATTTATATAAGGAGTGCGACATACCACCAAATACAGGAAATATGTAGCCTACTTACGAATAAATTCGCCATAATATGTATTTATTTATAAAATATATGTAAATAAATAGAAAATATTTAGTAAAATTAAATATATATAAACACATAACTATCCGGGCCTTACTCATCAGGTTAGCTTGGAATCGCGAGGCTTTATGCGAAGGGACCGTGTGGCCCCGCAATACCCATCACGCACAGATGCCATCACGTGAGCTTGGAGTCGCGAGGCTTCATGCGAAGCGGCCCCGCAATACGCATCAGATTAACGTGGAGTCGCGAGGCTTCATGCGAACCGAGACCGGTGTTCGGAGTCGATCGAGTCGACACTCTCGATTCCAGGCTTCAGTCGCGCCCATCCCTACTGAGAATCAAAACGATCTAAAATTTTTCCGAGCATGGTCGCCAATCAAAACGTCCCTGATTGGCTGAGCACTTATTGGGTCCTTCCCGCCACACAGCCGCAATCAAATCCGCCATTAACCTCAATTTAACATAACCTAAGTTACTTAAATTACAAATATTAATAATGTTGGTGAAGGGTGTGTGACTTGTGGATTAGATAAGCCATTTTTAGTGTTGCCTTCTATAGATTTGTGGTTTTTTGGCAATCTCGTTATCTTGTAGACATTAAGATAAATAGTTATATTTCGGGGGCGGATCACAACAGTAGCAACTATTACGAATAGCTGTACTATAGTAAGATTTTTCTGCACCTTCGCGAAATAGTGGCGGTGGTTTGAGATTATTTTTGACTACCATTATGGGGTTTTAATGGTTTTTCATAGAGCATTTTTGTTGTCTTGTAGGCATGATTGATTTGACATGTTAGGTCTGCATGTAGCCTACAGGTTTTTTTTCTGGTTTTTGGAATAATGCTCATTCTCATTACCATTAAGTGCAACCGTGTTGACCGACTGAAAGACATTGAATATTTCGTTTACTAAGGCAGCACTGAAATATGGGTTGCAACACGATATGGACTTGGAACTTATGTTCACTTAACAAAATAACGATACATCAACAAGTCATCCTTGTAATCTCTGCAAATAATAAAAATATTTCCCATCCAATATAGGCCTATTCATGTTGAACGGTAGAAAGTTATCAACCTTTATTAAGGCAACACTGAAAAATGTTCATTTTGATCTAGCCTACTTACTCGGAGTCATCTGCATCAATGTCCCTAGAGGTTCAGTTTTTTAAATTCTCCCTTTCCTATGGTCAAATAACACATGGATGTTCCCTATTTTTCTTAAGGGGATTCAATGATCTTATGCTGAACTAATTAAGAATAGGGCATGTACCCCAACCCCTTAAAATATGAAGTAATCAGGATAAAAATAATGTCCATAACCATCAGAAACTTGAGAACACAGATCAGGAGAATGTTGATCGACCATGGATGCAAGACCAGAAAGTCTTAAAGAGGAGTGTTTCATTTAGAGGCTTGGAACATCATGGTCAAGACCCCTGTACTTGGGTGTGTGCTCAATTTGTTTGAAAACCCGTTGACAGATCATAAGTTAATCTGTGGCTGGAATCCACTCCGTCCTATGCTAAGCTGCGAGTACTGGGCACCATTAGTGTTCTGTGACTACTGTATCAATTTCTGAAAATTGTGTCATAGGCCTATGCATAGACAAGTCGCTGAGAATGTTCTCTGAATGGTGAATACCAGTAGGCTAGCCTACTTAGCTGCCTCCTTCACTAGCATTTCCAGGCACCTGGTTAGTTGGTAAAATGAAATAGAAAAATCACTTGAATGATTCAAGTTGTCCTTGATTGCCCTCGAGGGACAGTGTACCCCATTCCAGATCTTAGTTCAGAATTAGTTTCCTTGACGGAGTTGGAGAAACATTCACAATACCTATGGTACTACTCAGTGGCGGATCCAGAGGTTCACCTCGGAGGGGGCACTCTAGGATTTCAGAGTAGCAACAGAAAATATGTAATAAAATTATTAAATTTGTATTTAATCTACACTACACATAACATCCAACCACCAGATCTTATAATTCTACAAGAAATTAATTTTATTAAAATGGTTTATTGGTTTCAATTTCAAGTCATTGTCATTATGGAGAAAAACATTTTAATTCTACAGAATATGAACATTTCCACATTTTTATGCACATTACACAGTCTAATATATATTAAAACCATTTGCAATCATAGTGACTCCGGCCGAAGCCGTCGGATTTTTTAAGAGCGTTAAAAATCCCTCAGTATGCCTTCCTTCGGAGGGGAAGTAAAGCCAGCGGTCCCATGTCATAGATTTATGGCATGTTAAAGATCTTTCCACTAATTACACCTGTGTGAAACTAAATTGGATAGGTTAAGAATGTAAACAACGCTCTTAGGTTGCTACATTCGTTGCCAAGAGCCGACTGCGGTGGCGTCTAGTAGCTAGTTCTGAACTAGGCCTAGTAGTCGTTGACGGTGGCGTTTGGCGGCAAAAGTAGGAACTATTTGAAAATTCAATGTTGCAGTCTCTACTTGAATTAAAAAACAGATACACACACTAATACAGTCATCACAATTAACACCGGTTATCAGACAGATTCTACACACACCCAAAGTACACGGGGCTACATGACCGCGTTGTCGCAGCCCCTAAACTAAGGAACCAACCAAACCAACCAATCATAGTGACTATCTGAAGACAATATACAAGTCTACTCTACAAATGTTACAAGATATGTACATAGTACCAACATTGTCAGACACTGAGTCACTACTAGTCACATAAATATAAATACAAAAAACATTTTTATTGAATACTGATTGGGATTCTATTTGGTGACTATCCTAGGCAAAATACATGCCTATTACAAAATAAATCATTCGTTTACCCCCTTTAGAGAAACGTTCAAGAACTTTTTCAACGTCAACTTTTATATCACGGTGAACAAATACCAGTCACAAGCCATTCAACCTTTCCTCTGTCATTCGCGTTCGTAACCATGATTTAACAAGTTGCAGGCTGCTAAAAGATCTCTCTGCACTTGCAACACTGTCGATGTAGCGATTATATTAACAGTGTTGCCATTACATACTATATGATAACAACATTGACCACATTCATGAATGCAGGCAACACAGCAAAGATTTTACTTGCAGTGCAGTTTGGAGGAACAGTCGTTTGTATCGGCAATATCAATGTAGCAGACAACTGCTTTTTCGGAGGGGGCACTTGCCCCTGGTGCCCCCCTCTGGATCCGCCACTGGTACTACTAGACCTAGTACGGTACATGTAGATGGAAGCAACCACTAGGTAGTTTATGTCCCATTAGTTGGGAGTGTTAGGGAATGGGAGATTGGTTCAACATTTCAGCCTATGTTGTTGTATATTTCAT
Source organism: Meconema thalassinum (assembly GCA_946902985.2). Classification (NCBI taxonomy): domain Eukaryota; kingdom Metazoa; phylum Arthropoda; class Insecta; order Orthoptera; family Tettigoniidae; genus Meconema; species Meconema thalassinum. Next base: position 169,735,203 of record OX336389.2, on the reverse strand, counting down.
TAATATATGAGATCTAAAAGTGTATCATAGGAATATTAAAGCAAACCATAATATATTACCAGTTGGTCAATTGGATACAACAATTCAATGAAACATTCTGTTAATAATTAGGAAGTGTCGTAGGCAACCAGAGAAGCGACACAAGAAAAAACACCTGAGTCTTCCAGGCAGTTGTCATCAACTGTATTTCACATAGAGAAGAATGACTAAAATGGTTCCTCATGAAAAAAACAACTGGTCAATGGCTTGAAAGACAGTAGTAAGGACTTACATGCTGTCAGTAAAAGTGGAGTTAAGAAAGATGTCTGGAATATTTAAATCAGTAGTTGATAGCCATGATTTTTTAAATTACCCTAGTTAATTGCACCTTAATATGATTAGTAGCCTACCGGTATGTGCAAGATTTTAAATGGTAGGTTTTCCTGTGAACCAAAAACCAGCTCTTAACATGGATTATGTTCAGGTTAGGCCTACAGGTTATTGGGAGGGAGGTTTATTTTACATACCTGTTGCACATAAAATGAGCTTCTGGTTAGAGCTCTGTGGGAATGTTTAAATGGTTTGATGATACAGGATTTATCAAGCCTTTTTCTATGCATCTTTTAAAAACATTTTAACAATTCATAAATTACTGTCATCATTGCTAATGCTGTAATCTGTCATGTTTATTTATGCAGCATGAGGGATTAGGAAACATTGGTAGGATTGGTATATTGAGTGGAGATATAGTAGGATAAAATGCAACTGTGTCATGGAAACCTAAGATGTATTTTTATTTCTCAACTTTATTTTCTGTAGACTCCAACACAGCCAACCACCAGGGCAAAAAAAAAGTGTTGGCGATGTTTAATGAGAGCAAATCTTGAAATACTGTGATTTAAATGGTTGGTATCAAAAGCTGTATAGGAAAAATGAAAATGTGAAGTCACGCCCAAGTTTATGAAGCCTTGCCAGACTCGGTTGAAATTATCTTCGATGCAAATCAAGTCTCAATAGTTAAAACTTTAGGACCTTTGACATGAGCACTATAATAGGCCTACATTTAGGATCGACATAGCCTGCAGTAGGTCTTGTGCTACTGTATGCACCTGGGCATGTTTAAAAAAAAGTCAGCCTGCAGGTTAATAAGGTATTATATTACTATAAATCTATCTCAAGCAAATCCAAGAAGTTACCAGACTGAGAAACTACATATCAATATTTAAACAAAAAAAGGGTGGCAGTGCAAACTGAACTTTTAATCCTTGCTTCATTAGTTAAACCATAATATTTGTACATAAATACAGTAAGGAATTCACGGCCACTTAAATTATATGCCTTATTAGGCATAACCTACAAATTACACGTCATGAAATTGGTAAATATAAGCAGACAGCAACATCAATCTGCAATGGTCTATAATGTAGTTTTATAGTGCACAAAAGGTTATTGTACTGAATGTATTTCGAACTGATGAATAAAACTGGTGGAAACGACAGCCAATTGATTTACATCCATTACATCCAAAGTAGTAGAAACTTTCAGTTGATTGGCAAGAGTGTTGATTTGTACTTTTATTTTCACAAATTTTGATGAACAGTGTCACGCTTCAATTTAAATATAAACGCACATACAATTCCTCATCAATAAGTGATTTGCACTTCATACTGTCATGAACTAGAATAGATTTCTAGCAATTTAATTGATGTAGAAATCTATTCCTCTCGCCACCATATTGGTGATAATTGTAAACAAACCCGCGGGCAGCCAATGGCTGGTAATAATTGCCAGCCAATTAACAAGCCAGGATGATGCGGATCATAATTCGCGTTTCACTCTCATTGCGTTTTAACTTGAGGTGAGGAATCAGCTGTTCGTTAACGCCACGGGGTGCCATTATTAAAATTTTGGGAGATAGAAACACACTCAGTGGCGACTGTGCACCGGTGCACAGTGTCCAAACCGGTCCAGCACTGCAAAGCGTAACAGGTGCAGATGTCACTTCGGAGAAGAAAATGATGACTTAAGCTGAGCCATATCCTACCACGCGACTGGTACGTGACCTGTAAACAGTGCACGTGGTGCACGCTGGCAAGTAAACAAATAATAGTTCCCAACTTGGCCGCTGGCACTCGTATCGTAAACGACTATTACCATTCTGATAGTCGAGCCAGCACCCAACTGTGCCGGAGTGCGCTTTCAAATTGCGGAGAGAGGAACTGCTGGAATGCCAAGCACTGTTGTAAGGTGCCTGCTGCCTGATCAAATTCAACGTTCAATGTATCATGTACTTGTACATACGGGGGAAAAATACCTGTCTGGAGGCTGAATTTCATACGTAGTTTTATTTTTTATTTTTATCGTATGGCTTTTAGTGTCGGGAGTGTCCGAGGACATGCTCGGCTCCCAGAGTTTGTAGCTGCTTCTATGCGGACACCCATGGGGTGAGCTACAAGTACCGTCGCGTGTTGAGTGTTGTCTGGGGAGGAAAGTGTGAATGTAAGGACGAGGAATTGGAAGGTAGCGGTTGTGGCCTATAGTTAGAGACCAACCCCAGCGTTTGCCTGGAAGGAAGATGGGAAACCACAGAAGACCATCTTCAAGGTTGTCGGCAGGGTGATTCGAACCTCCTCGCCTCGCGGACGTGAGAGACTGCCTGCAGCCTCGCCGTAACTCACCCGGTTTCATACGTAGTGTTGGCAGGTATTACCTTAATTGTTGGCTTTTCAGGGTCGTGATGTTCTTCCTCGAGAAATTTACGATTAACCGCATTTGGAGATGTTCAGTAGGGTGGAACGTTGGTATAGGGCAAAAAATAGTTTTCTGTATTACCCATTCTAATAGTGATTAAAATTTGTCTTTTTATGTGAGAAGTTACTCTACAAAGTTTTATTGTGATAGAACCACATCTTGAGGTGCCGCAAAAGCCTAGAACATAATTTTTTGTCTTTAAATTTTCAAATTTTCTAGAATTTAATTTTTAATTTTATTGATGTTTTTTATGTTTATTATTTCAATTTCATTAAAACTACGCCTGAAATAATGCAAAAAATTAAAATTTGTTGTCCATCATCATTTTATAGGCCCACTTACTATGTATTAAAACATGAATAAATAAAAGTTTTTCTTAAAAAATGTACTTTTTTGGCTTTGTCGTAGTAAGATAGGGGTAGATATGATATTGTAATGATTTTTCTTTGACTAAAACTTATTTAAGGTACTTAGAATGTCAACTTTCTTTTTTTATAACACAGTGATAATATTGAACCAAATCAGAGAGTAGGAAAGGTACTTAACCTAAGCAATAAAGTCATAACCATTGAGATAAGAACACACATTTATTCATAAAATGCAAATAATAGATAAATAAAACATTATAACAAAGCTAAATCAATATTCAATGTTCTAAAATACATTTTAGGTAAAGTGTTTCTTTGTTTCAAATGTTGGCATCATCTTGTGTGAAGCAATAATTCTGGCTTTGACAAATCCACTTCTTTCTTCTAGACCACAAACACAGAGTGATGATTCTGTTACAAGCTTTGTTACTGTTTCCACTGCTTGTGTACGACAGGGAAAACTTGGAAAATCAATAGAATGCATTAGGCCATCTTCTCTTGCTTCACTTATGTACTTGGCTAAGTCCTCATCAGTTACGTGCTTTGTCATCGGTGGTTCTGTGATTGTTACATCAGCCCAATTGATCATGTCGATGTAATCTTCAGCTTTGAAGTTTAGTTTAGGTCTCAAACTTCCGTACCTCATTCTTCTGTTCTGATCTTGTCTTCAAAAGTCGTCGTAGGCCTAACTCTCTTATGTGTTTTCTCTCATCACTTAACATACAAACAAGCATGTTTTCAGGGTGAGCGTAGTAGCCACTTCTTGGAATAACCGGGTCGATTACTTTGAGATGTTTGTTGCAAAGGTAACGTGAACATGAAATCAGTCTCCATAAGTGTTTGATTCAGCCAGAAACTCGTCTACTGTATCATAATCTTCAGGTTGAAGCACATCAATTCCAGTCATATTGGCCGATTCTACTGGCAACTCGTCATCTGAATCATCAGATTGAAGCACCACGTCATTTTGTGTTGTATTAGCTGCCTCAGCTTCCAAATGTTGTTTGTATTCAAGCTCATGTCGAATCACCATTAACTTTCGATCCTCTCTCTGGCTCAAAATCTTAGTAACCGACTTATCAAGTATGCTGATACACATTTTCCTATTTTCCTATCTACTAAAAAATTTTGTTCAAGCACATGTACATTTTTGTCTTTTGTACACTTACACACTCAGAGCAATTTGCACTTGCTAGATGCTATATCAAAAAGACGCTTACTTTCATTTAAAAATTTGTCTACAGCTAAATCATAATTTTCGGTGCCTCTTCTTCCCTTTGATCTCAATACATTTCTATAATTGCCACGATATGCTTTTCCCATTTGCAACATACGGGTACGAGACACTATAGGAATTGATGCTTTAACCCAAACATTTTCAACTTTCTCCATTAGAATATCTAATATCTCACTCACCGTTGTTTTTTTTTGTTGATATATCTCGTTTCAACTCATGTCGAATGACATCATAGGTTGGTAAATAAGTATCACTCAATACTTTAGGACTCAATACTTTAGGAAGACCGAAAATGGGACATTCCCACTGAAGTCTAGTATGAACTCGCTTTGACAAAATCTCTGCCACTCATTAACAAAAAACTTGTAAGTATTATGCAAATACACTAAAGCTATATTAACAAATTATTTACTGACACTACCAACACGATCAAAATTAATCATTCAAAACTTGCACTTCACAACTACTTGTGCCTCACATCAACACTTGGACTGGACTGACCTCTGAGGCATAGAGAGACAAGTCACTCCCCCTCCCACCTACTTACTGCAGACAAGCAGTAACACTCCCCCCCCCTCCACTCTAACCGTACATACTATGTCACCAACTATGATCACATTGATCAGCTGTTAGCTAGTGCATCTTAGTCACCTAAAACTGCAATTTTTAAGCAGAAATTGATAAATACAACAATATTTTTTGCCGATCCAAATGTATTGAAATTTCGTAAATTTCACTAAAAAATCACAATTTCTAACCCTTTGCGGCACCTCTTACCCTACTTCAATTGTGTTCAAACTTTACAATTGATTTAATAATAGCAAAAGGCAACTTTTTTTTATCACTATTACGTACCGTAATTTCCCATTACTATGGTCCACCTTTTGTACTTTTCTTAATGTGAACCTTACACATGTCATCGAAAATTGATATAATTTTGGCTTTGACCTCTCTAATGCCTTAGGCCTACATCCATAACACAACAATTCATATTGAATACAATTAACAATTTATAAAAATTAATAACAATTGGTACATAGTTGTGGTTCAGGTTGCTCATCTATGGTCCAACACTGATTTTCCAGGTTATAATATGAGTGGACCATTGTAGGGTCCAAAATTGTAGCAAACTCATCATACAAATGTCTAGAAAATATGTTATTGGTAACAAATTGCCTGTAGTTTGCCCCAAGCATCCAAAATACATAAATGTTAAGATATTTTACAAATAATTTTCAAGATTCAAAAATAAAAAACATCTGTTGTTTACAGTTGGTAACTTATATATTTATATTACGCATTGGAAAGATATCTTCAAAAATGTGGAATTTACATTAATGTCTTCAATCTCGTCATCAATAAAAGAATATTAGAACAAATAAACGAACAAAAACTTTCCAGTAAAATGACATGTAAGTTTAAAGTCATTCATCTCCCCAGTGATTTACTAACTCTTTCACTTTGTACAGTCCTCTGCTTTTTGACACACATGAAGGTTGGCTTATGTTGCTTATTATGTCTGGTTTACTGTAGAACAGAATGTCTTGTTCTTCTGGCCATTTCCAGAATTTCCCATTTCTCGCCATACATGTTACAGTTGCTCCATTTTTCTTCACTTCTAGAATCTTTCCTGGCCACATTTCTTCCTCATAGGAAACTATTACATAGCTGTCTTTTTTTAGTACAGTCTCTTTGGTGACAACTCCTGTTTCTTCCAGTTCACTGCATTTTCGGTTGGAAAAATCAATATCTCCATCGGATTCCATATCCAAATCATCACTGCAATCTGATTCACTGTTATCCGAAACAATGACCTTTTTCTTGTGTTTAAGTTTCGACTTCATCTGAGTGCTGTAACCACTTGTGCCGGCTGATTCTGCATGGTTGATGCTCTCTTCCTGGTTAAAACCGTTTCCTTTTGTTTGTTTTCTGTTGGCTGTTTCCTTGATTGGTGCCGGTATATCATCGGCTGAAATGCTTTTCCCAGACTCAACATTAATTTGCCTTTTACGTTTAGGAGTTGATAGCATGGTTTCAGTGTTCCTGATTTTTTCCAAGTGATGTAGGAATGCATTTCCAATGTTTGTAGTCGAACCAATAATTTCCTTGGTCCTTTCAGCAGAAGGTAATCTACTTAGTACTTGCTGTCTATCCAAAGGACATATTCCTGTTTTTCGGAATCCAGATTTTAAATTTTCCTCGGTCTTTGGCTCAAGTGCCTTTATTAGCTCAGCTATAAGAGACGGAAATACAGGCTTTGGTATTGTCGCTTGCTTTCTGCCTGGTCCAGTAGATTTCCATTCATTCAGAATTTGACGCCAGTGTGATTTCATAGGCCTGAAGTACGCCACATCTAAGGGCTGAGTCAGATGGGTGGAATTGGGAGGTAGAGCAATGAAACGAATGTTATGGCGTTTACACTCATCGAGGACACGAACACTGATGTGTGATGATAGATTATCTGATATAAGCACTTTCTTACCATCCAGTTTCTTCAGTTGTGGTAGCATAATTGTGTAGAACCAGTCCTCAAAGACTACAGTATCAAACCAACCGCTTTTAGTGCGGTTGTAGCGTGTCCCGTTAGGACCTCCCTCCGTCCACATATCAAAATTCTTTCTGCCTTATAATTGACATAGGGTGGGCATATCTCACCTGATGCACTGCCACACATCATGATCGATACCGCTGCTTTGGTTGAATTTCTGATTGCTTCAGGATATTTGCAACCAGGTTTAGTTAACACACGCATTTTCCCAGGATCGTCTACCAAATTAGTTTCATCAAAGTTCCATAGATGGGTTGGAGCAACATCTTTTATTTCTCTTTGTAAATTGTCAAAGTATCTGTTGATTATTTCATCATTTACACCTCCCCGATTTCTCTTTATGTTGCTGCTAAACCGTACAGATAACTTATCAGCATGATGATCCACGAAGCACTCGGCCCAACGCTTACCCGGAAAGTTATTAGTGAATCTACACTCTTTCCGTCCTGTCGAATCCAAAAATAATTTCACAATGCATCGTAAATCAAAAGTTGTTATTGGGAAACCAAATTCACACAAAGCAATAGCATGGTCAACAAAGGCTTCTTCTTCATATGCAGAGAAGATGCATGATCGTCCTGGCACAGCCACTGCATTATTATTCAGGGCTTTTAGCTTAAGAATGATGGAGCTACGAGGTATTTATAGAAATTAGATGCTTGCCGCTGTGTCATTCTTTTGTCATTAATTGCTCCAATACAATTAGCCAACTGCTCGGGTGAATATGGTTGATATGGCCGTCCACCAATTTTTCGCCTCTTTTCCCTCCTGGCTGCCATTGGGACTTGTTAAAAACCTACAAGCAAAAATAGAATTTCAATTTTAAAATATCCACCCATTATTTTGATAAATAAACTCATAAACTGCTCTCTTATTAAATGTTGAACAGTTCTCTACACTCCAAACAGAGTGCCAAGTTCACAAATAGTTTAATATCAAACCTTCTCTTTATTTATATCAAATTTGTAAGTGTCGCCCAACTATGGTCCACGCTCGATGTGGTACATAGTTGGGATCACACTTCCAAAGTTTAGTTTTTAAGCTGCTCGAGCATTGTTTCAAATATTTTACTAACTAACTGAAACGTGAATGTATTTAGGACACAATAAAGAATCACTATGCATACGTTCGTATTGTTAAGACTTACCGTTTGTGCACAGCAGAACCAACAATTGCAGCTTTGAAACACACGTCACTTTCATCTTGCCACATCAACTGAGCTAAGAAGCTCCAGGGTCTCAACACGCGTTGATTTATCGTACCACCAGAGTGCAGCACACTACGGTCAGTGGAATGCCACCGGTACTGCTACGCACGAGCAGATGTTGAACTACTTGCATAGATTTCCCAGATTTGTGACATCTTGGACCATAGTTGAGCTTCTGGACCAGAGTTGTGGGAAATTACGGTATTCAAATTGAAAACTATATTTTTTCGTTCCACTCTAATGTTCAGTATTCCCAAAAAGATTTAATTCAATTTCTTCTCACTTGAAACCAAACATCCCGCCGCCCTTATTAATTGTACAATTGAGGGGCTGAGAACAAAAAGCAGGTAAGTGACATTTTATGAAAAAATGAGGTAAGTGCTGCTTGTGGTAGCCCAAGAGGATATCTCTTAGGACAAAAATCAGGTAAGTGATCGCACTGCTCAGTGCTGCCACCCAGGCACCATTCACGTGTACTCTTTGTAAAACTTATTTCTTGTTTAGAGCAAAACCCAGGCAAGTGATCTCATGGACATCGTAATGTTGTGATTCTACTTACAGTCCTGTCTAGGGGGCGTAAGCGACAGAGGGAACCGAGGAAGTCAATGGAGAAAAACCTTTTACGGAATTCAGGGAAGGAGTATGTCGGGCACAGGGGTATTGAGAAAATGGCCAAAGTCTTGCAGGATGTTGAAAATCATAGGTCATGTCGCTTTAAATGCACAGAAAATATTAATAAGGAAAGTGGGGAAAGCATTTTCGCAGAGTTTTGGGGATTTTCATGCTGGAATCTTCAATCGGCTTTTATATGCTCCTGTGTAACTTTGAAGGTACCGAAAAGAAGAATAAAGACTGCTACCATAGGCCGGTATTACACTATCAAAGAAATTTGTCAAAGAAATTTTATCAAATATTTTATAAAACTGAACTTTTATAAAAGTTATACAAAGCAATAATCACACCATTACACTACATCAAATATTTTATCACAGTTCAGCAAAATGGATGAAGGACAGTTCCTTGTTCACTTGACTGTATTGGGGTAGTTTATATTCTGTGGTGGCAATTCCGGTATATAAAAGAAACGGAAAGATGACGTGAACGTCTATGGGTTAAGCCAAGGGTCGCCCACGTGAAAGTGTATTACGAGTAAAATCTTGGTGAACGAGCTGCAGTACGAGCACTTGAAAAATTACATTAATATTTAATTATTAATAATTATGATGAAATGAATAGTGGTGACGTTCGAAAAAAAAACACGGCCCGAGCAAAGAAAATTGAAACTTACTAAGTAAAAAATCTCGCCTTAAGCGGGATTCAATCCCAGGTCCCCTCGAACCAGGGTAGAGCGCTCTACTCATTCCGCTAACTAGACACTGCCATGCGGTGGTTGGTTAGATGCATTACGTACCGGTAAGGATAAAGTGCTTATTTACATTCGTTTGTAATACCATAAGCGTAATTGAAATATTATAACATACAATGCACTACAATTCACGGCTTATTTGAGCCTACTTAAGTATTTAATTCCTCTTTATATGCTGAAATGCGCGTCCTTTGTGTGCAGCGCATATAGCCTCGGCTATTTTTACCTACAGTTTCTATCTGGTACTTATGTTTTCTATTGTACACCACTCATTATGTAACATATTATGTAATATTTCACACTCTGATATGAGCATATTTGCTGTGGTAATATCCCAGCTGTTATAATCCACCACTTTGGTTTGAATCTTTTATCAAAGATAGCATGATGCACATACATTTTATAAAAGAAATTTTATAAAACCACCTTTTATAAAAGACTTCCCCATTACACTGTCATATCTTTTATAAAAGATCTTCGACAAACTTCTTTGATAGTGTAATACCGGCCATACACAAACATTCCACTAAAATTATACATCCGAAAGGGCACTGTGTGTGCAAAGTTTTTTTTATAAGAATCTTAGGAATTTCCCTCCACTCCGTGGCTTAGGCGGCAGCACGCTGGCCTCTCACCGCTGGGTCCGTGGTTCAAATCCCGGTCACTCAATGTGAGATCTGTGCTGGACAAAATGGAGGCAGACAGGTTTTCCTCCGGGTACTCCGTTTTTCCCTGTCAAAATTTCATTCCAGCAACACTCTCCACTATCATTTCATTTCATCTGTCATTCATTTAATCATTGCCTCAGAGGAGTGCGTCAGGCCTCGGCAGCCGGCACAGTTCATATCCTCGACGAAAATGTTGATGGTATTGGATTTTATGTAGGTATATTGGTTACTTAACAAACAACCTTCAAACTCGAGTACACATAATACTTTGGTCGACAGTAGTAATAAGTGTGATATATTTTCCATGAAAATCGCTCAGCTTGCTTAGTTAAGAATGGAACAAGTACTGCACCTGAAGGAAGCCCAAAAAGCAACTGAGCAGAAGAGGATAGACAAAGAAAAATCAAAACTGTTTTTACTTTCGACCTACAGAAAACGTTGCCTACACCTTCACTCACCAGCAACAAAGTTTATCACCTGAGAGTTCTCTGGACTTATAATTGTTGTGTCCATAACCTTAAAACAGGAAAATCCACAATGTTTATGTGGGGGGAAAACACTGCCTCAAGGTGATCGCAAGAAATTGGTTCCTGTCCCAGGAAGTATTGCGAAGGTTTACAGGAAGTGAGACGAATCATTGCTTACAGTGATTGTTGCGGTGGTCAAAACCGAAACAAAAACTTGCTCAAATTTTGGATGTACATCGTGAAGACATCTGCAATACAAGTCATCGATCACAAGTTCCTGGAGCCAGGCCATACTTATATGGAATGCGATCAAGACTTGGCCTGATTGTAAACGTAGGCGTGTGGTTCATAATGTCTTTTTTCCTGAGGATTGGATGAGCACTGTGAAAGCAACATAAAAAAATGTTTCTGTTATTCCAATTAACAATGAAGATTTCTTTACAGTTCAGCCCATGGCCAAATTCACAAAGAATAACATCACGAAAGACGAAGGAGGTAATACTGTGTCATGGCACAAAATCAGATAGATACGTGTAGAGAAGCTCTTCAAAGAAACATGAAGAATGAAGACATCCCCTTCAGATGAGTGAATATAGTAAAACGTGGGGTCGGCAGACCATCAGAAGTAATGCTCTCAAAGCTCGATCCAGCAGATGTACCCATAAAGGCTGCAAAATACAAGAACCTCCAGGAACTTAAACCGCTGATATCTCCTGTCCATCATACTTTCTTTGAAAGTCTGCCTGATCATAATGTTCCAGAAACTCGACAAAGGGGACGTCCCCTCACCGAAATTCAGGCCGTGGTCCCTGAAGAAGTTCCAAACAATGAAGAAAACAGTGAACTTTCCAATGACTGATTAGCATATGAAAGTAGTAGTTGGTAGCATGCTGAGCTTCTATACCCAAGATCATGGGTTCAAACCTGGCCGAAGTCATCGGATTTTTTAAGAGAGTTAAAATCCTTCAGTATGCCTTCCTTCGGAGGGGAAGTAAAGCTGGCGGTCCCATGTCATGAATTTATGACATGTAAAAAACCTTCCACTAATTAAACTAGTGTGAAGGTAAATTTACAGGTTAGTTCCAACGTTCGCTACTAGGCGTCATCGACATCTGGTAGCGAAAGTTGGAACTACTAAAATTGAACGGAACTTTTAGCTCGCTCCATGGGTGTCCGCATTGAAGCGGCTACATGTCCTCGGACACTCTCGGCACTAAAAGTCATACGCTAAATAAATTAAAAAATCGTGTTGAAATCACTTACCTTGTTTTTGCATTAAATAAAAAATTAATCAATATCAGTTAAGTATTTTGGGATAATTATTACAATTTCTATAATGAATGCTACAACTTAATTTCACCTCAGTATTAATGCTTAAGATATATTTAATTGGCACATAAATAGGGAAACTCAACCAAACTATTGTGTAATATTGTAAGCCATGTATAACTTTAACTGCAATTTTCTCATAACTAGGTTTCCGTCACTTACCTGCGTTTTGTTCTCAGACCCTCAATTATGTTGTTCCATTTGAGGAGCTTTGACATCGTGATCATTTAGCACCGTGTACTTGGGTGCATGTGGCATTTTGTCTGATAACCTGTGTTATTGTGATGGATGCATTAGTATTCTGCTGTATTTCTAATTCAGCTGAGGACCTGGGAAGGAAGCGGCTGTGGCCTTAAGTTAGGAACTATCCTGGCATTCACCTGGAGTAGAATTGGGAAACCACAGAAAACCACTTCCAGGATGGCTGAGGTGGGAATCGATCCCACCTGTTTTTAGTGTTTTGCCTCTTTGCATGGTGGCTAGCACTCTTGGCTGTTACCGCGAAGGCTCGGGTTTGATTTCCGGCTCTGCCAAGAAATTCAATTCTGGTCTGAGGGCTGGAACGGGGCCTGAGAAGATGTGGGCTCGATTGCCACCTCAGCCATCCTGGAAGTGGTTTTCTGTGGTTTCCCACTTCTACTCTAGGCAAATGCCAGGATGGTTCCTAACTTAAGGCCACGACCGCCTCCTTCCCAATCCTAACCTGCATTACAAATACGCACTACTACATACACCACATTAACACAGGTTATCAGACAAATTCTATACACACACCCAAGTACACGGGGCTAATGACCACAATGTCGCAAAGCCCCTGAAATGAATCAACATCATCATCTTTGTTTTGACTTACGGGGCCGAGTGGATCCCGTACCAGCCCTCAGACCAGAATTAAATTTCTTGGCAGAGCTGGGAATCGAACCCGGCCCTCCGGGGCAACAGCAAATAACGCTAGTCGCTACAGAATAATTGTACAATCAGCTCGTGAAGTAATCGCACACGCAGTAGCACTTATCTTGACGTTACAAAGTTGTTGGGAGAAAAATGTAACTTCTTTTATCTGCTCTATCAGAGGTTTGCTCGTCACACTGTAATACAGTGTTTGCTCTCCTTTCACAAATGTCACACCTAGTGTTGGAAGGCGCGAATACTCCCGTGGGTAGAAATTTATTTGGGAATATTCCCAGTCTGAGAATTTTTAATTGCGTCAGTATTTTCTTGAGCGTTGACCACAGTTAGGGCTGGGAAGATAACATTTGTTTCACACAATTGCCCATTGATGAACGATTCTGACGAAAGAGATGGTGGGAACCACAGATATTTTATTTGAACCACTCCTATGCCCATCATTATATGCACACACAGACTGAGGGCTGGAATGAGGGTATACTCAGCCTCATGAGGCAAAACTGAGAAGAGGCGGGTTTGATTCCTACCTCAGCCACACTGGAAGTGGTTTCCCGTGGTTCCCACTTCAAGCAAATGCCGGGATAGTACCTAACTTAAGGCCACGGCCGCCTCCTACCCAAATCCTACCTTGATTACAAATACACACACTAGTACAGACATCATAGAGACACAGGTCATCAATAAATATTTATGTTATTTAATCCGCCTTCAATATTAAAATATGCAGTTTATTATTATTATTATTATTATTATTATTATTATTATTATTATTATTTAAACGAACATGTTTCGATATTCAATGATATCTTCAAAATGGATATCCTTACAATCATTTGATTAAAATAAAAGTTCCGAATACATAAATAAAATGTTCAAACAATAGAAGATGTTGTTTCTAAACTGGAGTTGCGATGTATTGTGGTGACATTGGAAACATTGATATAGAGAATTGAGAGTTCTACCTTCGACATCTGCCAAAGTCACAACCTTATTTGTTGGCTTATTCTAGTTTTATTTGCTCCAACAGCAAGGATCCAATCATTCCGCGTTGACGCATGAATGATTCAATGCATTACAATGTATGGTGTAGTTGAGATACTCATATCTATAGACTTATCATGTTATGTGTGCTTACAAATGCGCATGTTGGTTGTATCATTTCGATGTGACTAGTTAATTATTGAGTGCTTTAAATTTAGATACTCTTAATTCAATACTGTTGCTTTCTGAAAACGGTATAGGGCCCATCACCTTGCCTAGTACGTCTCAATATAGTGCTGCCTGTGGTATTGTGGGTTTCTTCCACATAACCTATTATGGCGCTCTTTGAGGATCCAACCAAACTCCGGGCTGACTACCTAACATACAGACATGAATTGGTTATAAGTTTATGGCAATTACGTGTCTATCAGGTTGTCAGACAACTTCTACACGGGGCTACATGACCTCGATGTTGCAAAGCCCCTAAAATAATCGACAGCAAAGAATATGCATACACTGACGTAGAGGAAGATGATGCCGATGAAATGGCGTTCCCGGTTAAAAGTGACTCCGTGAGATTGAATCAATGTACGATTAAATTTTAATTACTTAATCAACCATATAATTGAGAAAATACCTGCACCCTATAAGTTATTACTACTGTTCTTGTTAAAATGGATTTAATTTCGCATTATCATTATTATTGTAAATGTTACACTTTAAATGATTTTATTGGAAAATTTTACCTGTTACAATATTAATGAAAGAAAAGAAACTGCAGCTTATTAAGAAATCTTGATTTTCTGTATTTTAGACGTGCAGAAATATTTTAGAGTTTTCAGTTTCTACTAATTTAAACATTTCCACTAAATTTCAACAATTTTGACTGCCGGGATTTTTGGGGGAAATGTTCCAGGGAATGTACCCATAATTAGTATCCCCCCTCATTTTGTACATAAAAGCGTGTTATTTTGTGATAAATATCACCATCTAATGTTTCTTTCAGGTTAAGGTGTTTAAATAGGCCTCCTTGTTTTCTCGCCTAATGCAATTGGGCACAATTTGTGTTGACTGACTGTAAAACGTTCTATAATAAAATCACACCTTACTGCTATCGTGTGCTTGGGTGTTTGTTGGATTTGTCTTATAACCTGTTTCTGTGATGATGTTGTTGCTTATATTAGGGGCTTTGCGACATCGTGGTCATGTAGCCCCGTGTACTTGGAATTGTGTGTATGTAATTTGTGTGATAACCTGCCTTATTGAGATGGCTGTGCCAGTGTGTGTGTTGGTAAATTAGGGATAGAATTGGGAAATAGGCGGCCGTGGTCTCAAGTTAGGAACCATCCCGGTATTTGCCTGGGGTAGAAGTGGGAAACCACAGAAAATCACTTCCAGGATGGCTGAGGTGGGGATCAAAACGTCCTCTTCTCAGTCTTGCCTCACGATGCTGATTGTACCCCGATCCAATCCTCACACCAGAATTAAAATTTCTTGGCAGAGCCGGGAATCGAACCCGGGCCTCCGGGGCTAGAGCCAAGAATACTGTGATTTCTTTGTCTTTTTCTGTGATGACTTGAGCAGTGTGAGTAAACTGTAATTATTAGGGTCTGGATTTGGGGTAAGACCCCGCGAATTGAAATAAGATACCATCCCGATATTTGCCTGTCCACCTTGTGGACGTGACGTAGTGACCAGCATTCTTGGTTATACACTGACCGGCAAAAAAAAGTGGAACAGTAATTTAAAAAGTATAAAATTAGCCATGAAAAAGATGTAATCACATTTTAAAAGCTTTTCACGCATTAGGACACACATCTGAAACATCCGTGAATAGAAATTGACATTTCTTAGGGTGGTTTATTACCACCAATTACCCCCAATCTTCGATGAGCCTAATAAGCGGCCTACACACATGGGAACCTGGTTCGTCGAACTTAGTTCGGCGAACCAAGTTCTTGGTTCGTCACTCCCTACACACAGTGGAGGGGAATGTGAACAACGGTTCGCCATTTCACCAGTTTCATTCCAGCAGTTGGGATGAGTTTTTGGAAGTTTACAGTTGCTATTGATGTATTAGATGAGTTTGGGGGTTTTACAAGAAAGAAGAAGAAAATATCGCAATGGACCAATCAGTGGCTTCGTGAGAGAGAGAAGTGGTCTCACCTTAATCTCTTATATCACCTTAGGGAGAACAGTGTGAAAGAATACACCAATTATTTAAGAATGACCGACACAGAATTCAATTATTTATTCTCTTGTGACACCCTACATATCAAAGCAGGATACTCACATGAGAAAGTTATTATCGGCCTAACATCGCCTCGTTGCTACACTTCGCTACCTAGCTACTGAAAGAAACATGGAGGACTTTAAGCTTTCGTGCGCCATATCACCACAAGCACTGGGGAAAATAATTCCCGAAATATGCATAACAATATTTACAAGACTCTGCATAAAGACTTCATAAAAGTAAGTTTATTACGTTACTTCATTTCTATATTTTACTAACAAAGTTCTTTTCATAATTCATTATCTTTATAACTTCAAAGGAAATTGTTGTTGGCCTGCCAGGGTACACTTTTGATTAAACTAATAATGATCCCTAGCATAACCTTCTTATTGGATATAAATTAATTTGTTGATAAATTACATGAAACATGTTTTCAAATTTATTTATTGGAAAAATTCAATACAAATCACAAACACACACAAGTGTTTTAGAGCGCCGTAAATCGGCTGCTGTTGCCTCCGTAATTCACGAGAAAGTCTGTGGTGGAATCAGTAGTGATATGAGGAGTAGTACTCCTGAACGTATCCGATTCACTAAAGAGGAGTGAAATTGCGGCATCTGGTTATACATTTGAAAGGTATTAAATGCTGAAGAACTGGTGTTTTTGAAAAAGGAAGTGTTGGACGATAACTGATTTTGGAGGCCTTTGTACAGGACCTCCGTAATTAGGCTCTCCTACTGCAAGCACCCAAGCGTCTGCACTAAGTACTGACAAAAATCGAAATGGCGAACAACGGTTCCCCTCCTCCACACACAGACGAACTTGGTGCGCCCTGCAGGCGAACCGAACAAATGTTTTCCAACCCGATGGAAGACCAAGTTCGTGAGAAATTGTGGCGATCTTGGTTCGTTAAACACCACACACAGGGGAACAAATGACGAACATGGTTCGTGCGAACCAAGTTCGGCGAACCAGGTTCCCATGTGTGTAGGCCGCTTAACAAGCTGTCATGGACGCTAAGGGTGGCAACACTCGTTTTAGTGACCAGTGTTCCCGTGCAGTGCAGTGCAAACATTAACACTGTTTGGTATGAAAAAAAAAAAAAAAAAAAACAGCCCAAAAGAACATTAGTAAAAAATAGAAAATTGTTAGATTTGTGAAATGTAACGAAATTTGTGAGTTAAAGCGTGTTGTAAAACATGTTTCAGTATTTTCTGTAGCCAACCATCTAACATTTACATGAATAATGCAAATATTGGAAAACCGATACATTTTAGTGGAATAAATTAAGAAATTACATAAAAAATTGAAGTGTTCCACTTTTTTTGCCGGTCAGTATAGTTGTCAGCGCCTCCGATTCCCAGACTTTCAGCTCCCCCTAGCAGTTGTAGAGCGTGACTTACTATTGTTATTTTCGAAGTGTTTTGGGGGTGACCTGGGAAAGGCTGCTGACGCGTCGCCACTCTTTCTTGGCCTGTTGTAGAAGCACTTCACTCTCCCCTTCTTGTACGATAAACCTTCCAGAACACTGATAAGACTCTGACTAACCTAGATCATGGAAAGCCAGGTTATGTAATCATCCAAGTACTAGAAAAAAGCTCTTGTTAAAATTCAAGCACTATAAGGTTCTTAAGGATACATTTTTATCAATAACCCTTCAGATAGTAATTCCAAGGTACAAGCACCACAACTCAGACAGAACTTCAATTACAGTAACTCATCAGAGTTGAAAGAACCGGTAAAGAGGGTTCTAAAGCACATTTCGTATGTCGCAATTGCCACTCTTGACTTCACGTGCCGATGATTTAAAAAATGGTTAAGATGATGTTAGTTCGTTTTGGGGGCTAGGGAGGACATCTTGGTCATCAGCCACGTGTACTTGGGTGTGTGTTCAATTTGTCTGATAACCCGTGTTTCTGTGATGACTGTAGTAGTGTAACTGCAATTATCAGTGCCAGGGATGGAGTTGGAGTGGGTGCCCCGGGAATTGGAATAATATATTATCGTTGCAATGAAGGAATGAAGAAAAACGGGGGGGGGGGGGGGGGAATCAATACAGGATAGCCACTGCCAACACCGGGATTCGAACCTCCAATCTCCGGACTTACTGCAGCTCCCAATCGCGGTCGTGGTGAGCCCCTTTTAACTGCTACGGTTTTAGAGACGCCAGGGTGCCAGATTTTACCCCGAGGGATCTTGGACGTGCCAGGATTCTACTGAAAGGCGTCTCTCACATTTAAGCAACCTAAAATGTGAACTGACTGCGCCGGATTCGGATCCACAACCTTGGGAACAGCAGGTGAAATACTTACGCTGCCGCACGCAGCCAGCCAAATGATGCTCATCGGTCTATTAGCTTATTTTGTTAAAAACAATCTAAGCGGATCAATTAAGGACTTGTTACATCCTTGTTCATCAGCCCCATCGTAATTGTGCACTATATGTATAACTGGTGTTATTGTGGTGACTGCGGTTGTGTCTGTAATTGTAACTATTTATGTCTAGGACCGGAGTAGGTGCTCCGGGACTCGTTCCAACATTTTCCTTGAATGAATATGGAAAACCCCAGGGGATGCTGGATGTCAGCGCCGAGATTCCAACCTCGGATCTCCGAAATACAGCTACCCATCGCAGTCATGGAGCGGGACATACAGCTTACGCCACGGTTTTTGGCCGGTGGCCTGGAGAGTTCAGGCATTGAAGGGAGTTTAGTACTAGCGGCTGACAGGAGACAGAAGATGCTGAGAGCACGTGCTCCTCAGGTAGTCTGGAGTCCCGCCGGCTGGTTCGAATTTTTATCTTTATTCTATCATTTCGACCACTACTGGTACTAAAAATGAAATAGTCACCATATCCAGCAAACGATACGAGTGTTCGGTAATTCAGTTGACCTGCGTAATAAAACACTCAAAATGAACCTCTTATTTCACAAGTTAGGCCGGAGTTTGACAGGCGGAGCAATCTGCCGCTGAGGTACGCGACCAGCTGGCGTGTCGTGCATCTCGTGTAGCTCAATGCATCACCAAATGCTTCGTCACTGAATAATAATATTGCAAGTGATATAGACATAGGCTACTCTAGGCAGCTTCATAAATTACTAGCAGTAGTGTCGGCTTCGCCCGGTGGATTTATTTGTTTTATGGATGATAATGAATACTACTACAGAACTGGCACAAGATACTTAAACTAACAGAAAAATAATAATTAAATATAACTTCTTGTGGTGGTGGTGGTGGTGGTGGTGGTGGTTGTAGTGGGGGTGATAAGTAGTACAGTATAACGGACGTATCATTCAGGTAATTTTCCCGTAATGATAATAATAATGAATAGGGAAACGGCAATTTACTACCTACAGCACTGACACATGTAATTTACAAACAAATTTTAAAAAATTATTAGGAAGAGGAGTGAGTGAAATAAAAGACACTGCCTAGGGCCTATATCGCATTGGCTGTTAGAAATGTAGAGACCAATAGTGTCGCCTTTTGTCGCATAGCGCCGTAGGAAAATAATCAGAACACTTTGGAAAACTTCGGCTGTCCCGAGCTCCTGAGGTAGCAATAGGATTATTTATCGCCACATAGCGTTCAACGATAAGTTTCGGAATAAATTAAGGCAAATTTGAAAGCACCAACGCTTATTGCAGCTGATAACCCCTATGTAGTGCACCAACACCATTGCACATACACAGAGGAATGATATTTTCATGATGATAACTGTTTTAAGGGGCCTAAGAAATCTTTTTGCACTAATTACTCCCCGTGACTGCAATTTATAAGCAGCGCAAGATTTAACTATTTTCGCAATTCTGCACCAGAACACCGGTAGGGGCAACGTGATCCAGTCAACAATAGACTTATTAAAATACTCTTACAGTTACACTACTACGGATATGAATGGTTCTAGGGCATTAATATGTGGTTTTCAAATTCATTTTGTTTGTTATTCTAAATGTAGGGAATGGAGAGCGTTGTCCAAAATATCAAGTGGACAGTGTTACCAGCAGGGTTTCAAAGTGTATGTAAAATTTGGTGCAATTAGGAGGAACGGTGTAGATTTGTGATAATGGGCCTAAATGTAGGGAATGGAGTGGTCTGTCCGAAATTTAAAATGGACAGTGTCACCCGCAGAATTCCAAAGGGTAAGTATACAAAATGTGGTTCAAATCGGTGAAACGGTGTAGATGTGCCAAAGGACCTAAATTTCAAGCAGACAGTATTCCTCGTCGGGTTCCAAAGGGTAAGTATGTGAAATTGGGTTCAGATCGGTGAAACGGTGTAGATTTGTCCCAAAGGGCCTAAATGCAGGGAATGGAGTCGTTTGTCCGAAATTTCATGTAAACAGTGTTACTCGCAGGGTTCCAAAGGGTAAGTATAGAGATTTTGGTTCAGATCGGTGAAAAGGTGTAGATTTGTGCTAAAGGGCCTAAATGCATGGAATGGACTGTTCTGTCATATTTCACGTAGACAGTGTTACTCGCAGGGTTCCAAAGGGTAAGTATACAAATTATGGTTGAGATCGGTGAAACGGTGTAGGTTTGTGCCGAAGGGCCTAATTGCAGGGAATGGAGTGGTCTGTCCGAAATTTAAAGTGGACAGTGTTACCCGCAGGGTTCCAAAAGGTGAAAATGAAAATCCACAGCCTGCTTCCAGTCTCCAACCGGGTCAGGAATGGAATGAATGAAGCCCCCATCTAGCGGCGAGGATATGAACTGTGCCGGCTGCCGAGGCCTGACGCACTCCTCTGGGGCAATGATTAGATGAATGACAGATGAGATGAAATGAAATGAAAGTGGAGAGTGTTGCTGGAATGAAATTTTGACAGGGAAAACCGGAGTACCCGGAGAAAAACCTGTCTGCCTCCGTTTTGTCCAGCACGGATCTCACATGGAGTAGGGGCCGATAACCTCGATGTTAGGCCCCTTAAAACAACAATTATCATCATCATCACATGGAGTGACCGGGATTTGAACCACGGACCCAGCGGTAAGGGCCGGCGTGCTGCCGCCTTAGCCACGGAGGCTTCGGTTCCAAAGGGTAAGTATACAAATTTTGGTTCAGATCGGTGATTCGGTGTACGTATCACTAACCATAACGCCAGTGCACGAGGATAAAGCTGTTCGGGAGCGCTTGTACTCCCGACTTACTGAACAAATATCAATATTTAAGGTTGCCTGTGAGGTGTAGCCTAATGCTACATAGCCTAAACTATTCTTCTTGAAACTGGCTATCATATACAAAAAGAATTTTTCGAATCTGACAGGTAGTTCCAGAGATTAGCGCGTTTAAACACACAACCAAAAAAACTCTTCAGCTTTATTATATTAGTATAGATAAGCCTGCCCTCCTCCCTATATTTGTCTATTGCACGTAAATACACTAGTGTTCAAAAGTTAAGCATAATCACTAAACGAGGCCATACCGCCTGATAGGAATGTCAGACGGATTGCTGAATAAACGGAAGCTGAATCACACACCATATGTCGCACAACTTGTCAAAAAAAAAAAAAAAAAAACAGTGTCATAAAGGTCCTGATAGCTAAGGTATACCTTTGACAAAAACTAACAAAACTTGGCAATGTCTTCCACAACTAAATATGCTGTTAATAGGGTGTATGGTTACCCCTAACGGCCACACATGCTTCGCAGCGACGTGGCATGCTCTCCATCAGATGGTCCAAGAGCTCTTGTGGCAGTCGATCCCATTCCTCCAAAAGGGCAATGCGAAGGTCTTGGAGGGTCCTTGCTGGAAGCTGGCGGGATGCAATTCGCCTCCCCAATGAATCCCAGGCATGTTCTGTAGGATTCAGATCCGCAGACCTCGCTGGCCAGTCCATGCGATGAATGTCTTCCCCGCCAGAAATTCATCCGCCAGAGCAGCGCGGTGCGGTCGGGCATTATCGTCCATTATGAGGAAGTCTGGGCCAACCGCACCTCTGAAGAGTCGAACATGAGGTCTCAGTACCTCATTCCTGTATCTCCGAGCGTTCACAGTGTTCCTCGGACCACCCATTAAGATGTGCAGGTCCGTACGGCCATTCAACATGATGACGCCACCACCACCCTACTGGTCCCGTTCCACGATGTTCCTGTGGTTCTATCGGCTACATGGTTCTCTCCAGATTAATGTGCGATGGGAATCGTTCTGCAAACTGAAGCGGGATTCATCTGTGAAGAGCACATGCCTCCATTCGTTCATGGTCCAGTTTCGACGTTGACTGTTCCACAGTATACGGGCCCGTCTCTGTGCTGGAGTGAGCGGGACGCACACCGCTGGACGTCTGGCAAACAGTCCTGTTGGCTGGCTGCGTGGCTCAGGGGTAACGTTCTCGCTTGCTGGGCCCGAGGTTGCAGGTTCGTATCCTGGCGCAGTCAGCTGGCATTTGAGGGTGCGCAAATGCGAGGGAGCCGTGTCCGTAGATTTACTGGCACGTTAAAGATCCCCTTCAGGGCAAAATTCCGGCACCCCGGCGTCTCTAAAAGCCGCAGTTGTTAAAAGGGACGTAAAACCAATAACATTATTAAACAGTCCTGTTCTGAGCCTCCGGTACACAGTTTGTTGGGAAACGGCAACCCCCGAGACGGCTGCAAGCTCCGCCGACAATTGGCTTGCAGGTACACTCCGATTTCGTCGGGCGGTTAAGGCAAGATATCGGTCCTGCTGTGGGGTGGTTCCTCTTGGTCGACCTGGTACTGGCCTACGACTAACATTTCCTGTGACTCGAAATCGTCTCCAAAGCTTGGAAATGACACTTTGTGGCACATTCAAGGATGCGGCGACTTCGGTCTGTGTCTTGCCTGCTTCCAGGCGGCCGAGTATTCTACCCTCCAAAACGGGGTCCAAATAGCGTCGTTGTGTCATTATGTTGTCACGTTCACCACGAGGCTACACTCCGCACACTATAACAGGACGAACACGATTGAGGGAATATGGGGCGCAAGCACTGGCTGTGTTTACCTTGCGGTTACGCCGCAAGTCAAATCAGGGAATACTCCTTTCCTATACAGAGCGAACACGTAAGGTTGGTAGGTCCATATGTCGTGCGATTTGCGGTCTATTTCCTGTTACTGTTGCCCTGCTTATTCGTGACTCATGCTTAGCTTTTGGACACTAGTGTATGAAACGCGCCAGGATCGAATATCCCTCCTTTCTATTAAAACCTCAGCCCTCCTTTCTATTAAAACCTCAGGAGTTTGGCTGTGAAGAGTTTTGCCACGAAGTTTTGAATGGATAGGTGGCATTTCGCTCAGCCCACTACACGCACACAAGGAACTGCACGTGACTATGATAACTAGGGCTAGGATTATGATGACCTAAAAAAGTGCAAAAAAGGCAAAATAAAAATGCATATATGACCTAAAAATATGCAGAAAATGACCTAATTTAAAAAAATATATGCCCTTTGATATTCTATGATTTCTGTATTTTATTTTATTTTTATTTAATTTTTTTGGTCTTGTGTGGTAACAAAATGAATTCAAGCTATTAATATTGGCAAAACAGACATTTTGTAATACATTTTCAGGTTATGAATTTTAAAAATAATACTTAGCCTACATATTTACAAAACAGACGTTTCTCAGCCATAAAGGTCCCAATTGTTCATTCCAATGATATAGATTTTCAAATGAAAATGATTGGCTATTGTCAGCCAACAAAGCTTTATACATAGAAAAGTGCCTTTCTACCTCCACCGACACAACAGAAGCATACTTAATGCAAACAATGTCACTTGAATTTAATTCACTATCGTCATTGTCGCAAAGAGAAAATGTTTCACTTGACTACATTTTAGCAATTGAACACATTGTCTGATACCCTTTATTTTTCTCCAAAACCTTCATCTTCTCAGACACAGCTTGTCCCACTTTGCCACAAGCGCGATCCAAATCATTCACCACAGCACATGTTGTAACAGCTGCACTAGCGGCATTTCCGACTTTTCCAGAGCGGTTATGGTAGTAGGAAGAAATCCAAAAATTGCTTTTATGTAAGCAAGTTTCCCTGCATTTTCACTATCTGCCAAAATATTTTGCGCTGCTTTGATTGATGCGGCTTCAGTGCTGTCAAATGAATCCACTATTTGTTTCATCACTTGTACAGTAAGTTCTCGCTATAATACGTGCAGGCTTCAATCCAGGTTCCCCATCTTGTCAAAACGGGAGAAGGAGGAAGTGGAATGTCTGGAGCTTCTAACTTGAAAGTTAAAACTCAAGAGGGTGCCTTCAAGAATATCTTTTTCACACATCTTATCAATTGGTCACCTTCTGGAAAATGACCGCGAACCTCCTCCGCGACTCGGTGTAACGCGTGGGCCAAACAAGTTAAATGCACCATTTTAGAGTAGAGAGCACGAAGCGAATTAGTAGCCTTGACCATGTAGGGGGCTGCATCAGTTACTAAGAGCAACGCCTTGTAATGCCGAATGTCTCAGGCCACAACAATGCCAACGATTTATCAAGAACTTTGCTGATTGTTGAGTAGTTCACTTTTTATAAATGCTCACAATAGAGTAGAAAGTGTTCCCCAGGAACATCCTCGTCCAGTGTTCCTACCACCACGTTAGCTACATATCGTCCTGAAGATATCGTCCTCGATACCCATATTTTTTAAATTCCAACTCTTTTCCTGATTTCTTCCAAAGTTTTTTCATAGCATCGTCTAACATAGATTTTCCTTAACGTAGAGGAATCCGGTATGGATTTGCCCGTGTGCTTCTCTAAGAAATTGTTCAATTTAGGGTTGTTTAACTTACTCAATGGGATATCGGCACAAAGAAACACTCTACACAGTTCTTCAAAGAATGGTGAAAAGGATGAATGGGTTTCTCCAAGAAGCTTCTGTTGTAGTAATGTTCCTTCATCCTGAAGTCGTTGCAGAACACGTTTGTGTTTCTCACGCGATACATGTTTTTACAGCGGCCACTCTCACGTCACAAAGTTTGCAGTATTGTCCCGTCAGTGTTGAAGACCCTTTCTCCACACTTTGCTTCACTTTAGGCATATCGTAACTTCGCGTTTAATAGAACAGCATTTCCGGCTCGAAGAAATACCACGAACTCAATGACTCATTGCTAGCTGTAGCCTTCTACTTACGCGAGAGGCAAATGTACTTCCTTGTATGGACGAGTCCATTGTACACATACTTTTGGGAATAGGGGAAGAGGGTACAGTTTCCTTGAAAATATATGTTATGCTTGTATGAAATCAAACAAAATATTCAACACGGAAATTTAGTAAAATACAGAATTAGAGTAGCTAAACATAAAAAATTATCCTTCTTTCTTGAAAATAGTATAAAAATGACCAAAATTACCTAAAAATTACCCCAAAAATGCCCTATCCCTCAAAAATGGCAAAAAATGCAAAAAAAAAACCTAACAAATCGACTTCATTGAACTCATTCTTTCATGAAACATATATATATTTGAGCAACGTGTCAGTCTTACAAAAAAAAAAAAGATGCAAAATCATCAGAATCCTAGCCCTAATGATAACAGTCTATTTCATTTATTCGTCACCGGCGGAGCACACACAGCATGATGACACAGCCTAGCTTTCAGCGTAAGTGACCCCTCACCCTCACACATCAATATTGCACATGCCTGAGGCTCTCCGACTATCCTCTGTATGACTGCGTAACTGGGGCTGACCCGCCAAAAACCGTGGCGTTTACTGTAAGGCGTCCAACTACGCTGTTAGGTAGTAAAAAAAATCTAACTGCATAGTTATTGTCCGCAAAGCACATCTTAGAATTAACTTTCTTGAAGTTAAAGGAGGAACAGACCAAATATTAAATTAACTGCATCCATAAACCATGTTCAGACCATATAGCCTTGGCAAGTGAGAAGGACAGGATCACCGAAACACATAAAAATAATGATCGACGAGTTGACTTGCGTCTTAAATGTTTGATATTGTAATCCAGATTTGAAAACATTTTATGATCGCAATCTGCGTGTGGCGAGCGTGGAAAGTACACTACTGTCGACCAAAATATTATGTGCACTCAAGTTTGAAAGTTGTTTGTGAAGTAACCAATAGGCCTACATAAAATCCAGTAACATCATTTTTGTCGCTCTATTTTACGTTAGGTCATGTAAGTTTGGAATTTTTCATTTATATTTTAATATTTTTTATCGCAGTTGGAACACAAAAAGTGGTCGTTTTTAAGCGTGTTTCAACCATGCGTCACTTAAGAATTAGTTTTGCAAACACCCGTCATCAGATCGAATCCAAATTTTAACAATGTACAGTACATTGGAATGTTTTATAACTAGTTTATTAATTTCAAAATGTTGTGTGTTCAAGGAACAAAGTTGTTATCACTTCTGTAAGGTAACTTTTTCTCGGCTCGGGGTGTTTGGAAAATTGCGTTCTTGGTCGCATTGTAATCCTTATATATCAAAAGGTTATGCTGTATGACTGTGAAATACATAAATGAATTCACTTATGTTATATCGGTTTGTATTTGTACGCGATAAAACGACATGGTTCAGCAGCTCGCCGATACTGGGAAACCTGTACAGCGTTGCCGAGATGGAGCAACCCCAGGCGGCATGCTTCGCCTCGCTCGGAATTGCATGGGCACTTTCCTTGGCTATTTAAAATTAACTTGTCATTAACTTCATTAATTCATGCAAATGGTATTAAGAAGACGTGAAACACATTTTACATCTGCTTTTCTCATGAGGTCTTTGAACCTCCAATAGCAGTTTTTTTCGTCACTTTTAGATTACGGTACCGTATTGTTCAGTTTTGTAATGTTTTTTTTAAATTATTTGCGTTTAACTATTTACAATACAGTATATACATTGGTGTAAGTCACCAACAGCGGTAGCTACACTCGCTAACGCGCAGCGCTAAGCCATGGGGCCAAGCTATCTGCGGACTCGGTAGACGTTGGTTCGAGCCCTATCGTCGGCCAGCCTTGAAATGGTTTTCCGTGGTTTCCCATTATCAACTCCAGGTAAATGCTGTGATAGGCCACGGCTTCTACATCCTTTCCCAGTTTCATTCATTTCATCCCTCAATTACTCCTCTCATGAGGTTGGCGTTGGCAAGGGCATCCGGCCGTAAAAGCCACCCACCACGTCGCATCTCATCCCCAACCCCATCGAAAACGGGAATAATAAGGGGTAGACATACACACACATTGGTTTAAGTCACTTACAATTCATCACCAAAAATATCATCATCAATGTTTAATGAATAAGAAGTTTAAAGACTGATTACAACTTGCACTTCAATATCTTCCGGAAGGTGGCCTTCTTTCCAATGTTTTTTTTTAATGTTTATGGCATGTTTTACACATTTTTTTTCGGAGTTCAAGCGTTAGGGAACGTAAGGTTTCTTGCCAAATTTATACTTTCTTCCTTGTCTTCAGCGTTTGCGAGATTACCTATTCCTAAAGAAAATTTTACAGATTTTCCTGGCGGCTGGCTACTTAAAGCAGTCATTCTTCTCTGAATATTTATTTTAATCATATTGCTCCGTTAACGCGTTTGTAAGTTATGTTGTGACAAACTTTTACGACCATATCCATAACAAGGCTTTGAGTGTTTTAGGCGTGTTTCGGGACAACTGCAAGCTTCTGTCGACCAGTATATTATGTGCACTTGAATTTGGAGGTTGTTTATGAAATAGCCAATAGGCCAACAGATACTCCAATACCGGTAACACTATCATATTCCTCGTTCTATTTAACGTTAGGTCAATAATAATAATAACAACAATAAGAACCAAACCCCGTGTCACTACAGCTCAAGAAGGGACTAGGCCTACCATGTGACCGCTGCCCAGCCATTTGGCCTGCAGATTATGGGGTGACGCGTGGTCAGCGCGTGACCGGGGAACTGTCTCACTGTCAGACAACTATTCAATTGTCCTCACGAGGCTGAGTGCACCCTGTTCGAGCCCTCACGTCAGTTTCTAAAATCCCTGAGGGAAAGGAACGCGGGACTACCGGGTGCGAGGCAGACGCGCTACCCAACACCACGGGGCTGGCAATAATAATTATAATAATAATGGTCTTACGTCCCAATTAAGTACTTTGACTTTCAGAGACGCAGGGTTGCCTGAATTATGCCCGAAGGGAATCTTTAACGAGTCATTATATTTACTGACACGGCTTCGTCTTATTTAAGCACCCTGAAATGCCAACTGACTGCGCCAGGATTCGATCCTGCTACTTTGAGCATAGTAAGCAACAACGCAAAGTTAGTTCATAAATGTTTGGATATCAGTTTTTATTGAAACAAACGGTATTAGGGGGTAATGTCGTGGTGGATCGTGGCCCACTTCCGAGCCTGAGCTCACCCCTGCAATCTACTGGCCTTTCCACATATGAGTCAATGTAATTCCGATGTGGCGGTGTTTCATCCTAAAATAAACACACATTTCCCGTCTTATCAGATCAGTTCTGTCCAGTCATGTTTAGTGTGTTGTAAGTGCAAATTCCTGCAAGATGCCTCCAAGACTCATTTACTGTATTTGAGCTGCAAATGATCGTGAGTGCCGTTTGTTTTTTTACTCTAGAAACCGGAAAGCTAGATGAAAAGCGGTTTCCTATTTAACGACGAACTGCTGATTGCCATGGAATATCACTTCGGTCTGTAAAATATGCAGTGAAGAAGAAAAAGAGAATGACAGCAAAGAAAACAGAAGAATCTCTTGCGGCAAAGAAGAGACGACTGTCAGCAGGACCTCACATTGTAATAGATCAATTTACTATTGGAATTATTAGGCGTACCATTCAAAATATTTTTGGAGGTGTCACCAACAATTTCAAAATTGAAAGAGAGACTTGAAAATTCAATGAAAGACTTTCCAGAAAAGTCCCTTGAAAATCTTCGGCAATTTGTTCACAGCATTGGATTTCGATTTTAAAAACTGAATCGATCGCAGTCTCAAGACACACGTTGAATTGTAAGGTGACTTAAACCAATATGTGTGTATGTCTACCTTTAATATTCCCGTTTTCAACGAGGTCGGGGATGAGATGCGATGAAAGTCTACTGTCCCCGCGCCAGCTCTGAAAACCTGGCAGGAATGTGGAGTAGAGTGAGTAAGCCAGTGATGACGTAGCACTGTACTATACTAAGCATAAGCATGGCCCGGAAATTCCCTCGCTCACTCATTAAATATTGTTCCCGCTCCCCTTACCTTCCCCTTACCTCATACCCCGCGTCCAAAGAGCTGGCGTGGGGACAGTATGTGGCGGGTGGTTTCTACGGCCATATTGAAAGATGCAAAGAATGAAACTGGGCAAGGATGAGTAAGGAAGCGGCCGTGGCCTATCACAGCATTTACCTGGAGTGGAAAATGGGAAACCACGGAAAACCATTTCAAGGACGGCCGACGGTGGGGCTTGAACCAACGTCTACCGAGTCCACAGATAGCTTGGCCCCATGGCCTAGCGCTGCGCGTTAGCGAGTGAAGCTACCGCTGTCGGTGACTTAAACCAATGTATATATTGTAAATAGATAAACGCAAATAATAAAAAGAACATTAAAACATAACAATACGGTAATCTAAAAAAAACTGCTGTTGGAGGTTCAAAGACCTCATGAGAACAGTTGATGGAAAATGTTTTTCACGTCTTCTTAATACCATTTTCTTGAATTAATGAAGTTAATGACAAGTTAATTTTAAATAGCCAAGGAAAGTGCCCATGCAATTCCGAGCGAGGCGCGGCATGCTGCATGGGGTTGCTCCATCTCGGCAACGCTGTAGGCTACAGCTTTCCCCGTAACGGCGAGCTGCTGAACCATGTCGTTTTATCGCGTACAATTACAAACCGATATAAAATAAGTGAATTCGTTTACGTATTTCACAGTCATACAGCATAACCATTTGATATATAAGGATTACAACGCGATCAAGAACACAATTTTCCAACCACCCCGAGCCGAGAAAAAGTTAGGCTACCTTACAAAAGTGATAACAACTTTGTTCCTTGGACACACAACATTTTGAAATTAATAAACCAGTTATAAAACATCCCAATGTACATTGTGTTAAAATTTGGATTCGATCTGATGACTGGTGTTTGCGAAACTACACACATCAAAAAAAGTTTTGCATCACCTCGGTTCCCAGATCTCCGGCATATAGACGTTGACTGTGTATATTGTATCAAAGATACAGTCCCTTTGACTGTTCATAGATGTCACTAAAACTGCTCAAAGATGTAAACAACCATGCATGAGCAGGGCCTATTAGACGGAGGGGGTACGACAGCCGATCAGTTCCAGTCATTCCACCAGGACGAAGGTACGCTGCTCATGTTGTCTGTAGTTCTACCATGCCTAGAAGGTCAATACCGCAGTTCGATCGCGTCCGCATTGTTACTTTGTGTCAAGAAGGGCTCTCAACAAGGGAAGTTTCCAGGCGTCTCAGAGTGAACCAAAGCGATGTTGTTCGGACATGGAGGAGGTACAGAGATACAGGAACTGTCGATGACAGGCCTCGCTCAGGCCGCCCAAGGGCTACTACTGTAGTGGATGACCGCTACTTACGGATTGCCGCTCGGAGGAACCCTGACAGCAATGCCACCATGTTGAATAATGCGTTTCGTTCAGCCACAGGACGTCGTGTTTCAACTCAAACTGTGCGCAATAGGCTGCATGATGCGCAACTTCACTCCCGACGTCCATGGCGAGGTCCAGCTTTGCAACCCCGACACCATGCAGCGCGGTACAGATGGGCCCAACAACATGCTGAATGGACCCCACAGAATTGGCATCACGTTCTCTTCACCGATGAGTGTCGCATATGCCTTCAACCAGACAATCGTCGGAGACGTGTTTGGAGGCACCCTGGTCAGGCTGAACGTCTTAGACACACTGTCCAGCGAGTGCAGCAAGGTGGTGGTTCCCTGATGTTTTGGGGTGGCATTATGTGGGGCCGACGTACGCCACTGGTGGTCATGGAAGGCTCCGAAACGGCTTTACGATACCTGAATGACATCCTCCGACCCATAGTGCACCCATATCGGCAGAATATTGGAGAGGCATTTGTCTTCATGGACGACAATTCTCGACCTCATCGTGCACATCTTGTGAATGCGTTCCTTCAAGGTAACGACATCGCTCGACTACAGTGGCCAGCATGTTCGCCAGACATGAACCCTATCGAACATGCCTGGGATATGTTGAAAAGGGCTGTTTATGGACGTCTTGACCCACCAACCACTCTGAGAGATTTACGCCGAATTGTCGTTGAGGAGTGGGACAATTTGGACCAACAGTGTCTTGATGAACTTGTGGATAGTATGCCACGACGAATACAGGCATGCATCAATGCAAGAGGACGTGCTACTGGGTATTAGAGGTAGTGGTGTGTACTGCAATCTGGACCACAAATGCTGAAAGTCTAGCTGTATGATGGTACAACATGCAATGTGTGGGTCTCATGAGCAATAAAACGAGCTGAAATGTTGTTTGTGTTGATCTCTATTCCCTTTGTATTTAAAGGTTCCGGAACTCTTGGAACCGAGGTGATGCAAAACTTTTTTTGATGTGTGTATTTCTTAAAGGTGAAGGATGGTTGAAACACGCTTAAAAAATGGCCACTTTTTGTGTTCCAACTGCGATAAAAAAATTAAAATATAAATGAAAAATTCCAAACTTACATGACCTAACGTCAAATAGAACGACAAAAATGACGATGTTATTGGATTTTATGTAAGCCTATTGGTTACTTTACAAACAACTTTCAAACTCGAGTGCACATAATATTTTGTAGTTCAGGATATGAGCAGGTGGCGTTCGTGTAGTGGATGCGATGCTCGCATCATCGCAAATGAAAAATTTACATTTTTCCTTTACTATTTGAAATATGCGGTCAGGCCTCCAGTTCGTCTATACAAACCAAGAACTTTAATTTTGAGACCATTTTAAGCCCGAACGGTTTAGTGCGTATTAGTGTGTGTTTTAACGCGGAACCATGAAAGACAATCAATAATTTAAGATGGTATAATTTTCAGCAGTTAGTAGGGGTGGGTATTGGTGTTTCTTAAGGGGCACCAGGGGCGAATGCTGGTCATGAAAGTCAGGCTTGCTCTTCCATTCATGAAAGTTTGTGGGGGTGGGACATGCATAGTTCTGAATGAATAAAATAGAAAAAAACAATAATCGCTAAATCACATGAACATTTTAATTATCGGTTACATGAACATATAGGGGCAGATGACCTCGTAGTTCCACCCTTTCAAACAACAATAACGAACTACATGAACATGCATTCAAACTGGTTACGTTGCACCTTTAATTCAAGAAGGGCCAAAATATAACAAATTTTCACAATCAGACTCATTTTATAATTATTCACAAATTATGACAAGACAGTGATTTTATAATTTAAACAAGTAAACATCAAAGTACGTACCGGTACACAGAATCATTGCAACTACACACATCAAAAAAAGTTTTGCATCACCTCGGTTCCCAGATCTCCGGCATATAGACGTTGACTGTGTATATTGTATCAAAGATACAGTCCCTTTGACTGTTCATAGATGTCACTAAAACTGCTCAAAGATGTAAACAACCATGCATGAGCAGGGCCTATTAGACGGAGGGGGTACGACAGCCGATCAGTTCCAGTCATTCCACCAGGACGAAGGTACGCTGCTCATGTTGTCTGTAGTTCTACCATGCCTAGAAGGTCAATACCGCAGTTCGATCGCGTCCGCATTGTTACTTTGTGTCAAGAAGGGCTCTCAACAAGGGAAGTTTCCAGGCGTCTCAGAGTGAACCAAAGCGATGTTGTTCGGACATGGAGGAGGTACAGAGATACAGGAACTGTCGATGACAGGCCTCGCTCAGGCCGCCCAAGGGCTACTACTGTAGTGGATGACCGCTACTTACGGATTGCCGCTCGGAGGAACCCTGACAGCAATGCCACCATGTTGAATAATGCGTTTCGTTCAGCCACAGGACGTCGTGTTTCAACTCAAACTGTGCGCAATAGGCTGCATGATGCGCAACTTCACTCCCGACGTCCATGGCGAGGTCCAGCTTTGCAACCCCGACACCATGCAGCGCGGTACAGATGGGCCCAACAACATGCTGAATGGACCCCACGGAATTGGCATCACGTTCTCTTCACCGATGAGTGTCGCATATGCCTTCAACCAGACAATCGTCGGAGACGTGTTTGGAGGCACCCTGGTCAGGCTGAACGTCTTAGACACACTGTCCAGCGAGTGCAGCAAGGTGGTGGTTCCCTGATGTTTTGGGGTGGCATTATGTGGGGCCGACGTACGCCACTGGTGGTCATGGAAGGCTCCGAAACGGCTTTACGATACCTGAATGACATCCTCCGACCCATAGTGCAACCATATCGGCAGAATATTGGAGAGGCATTTGTCTTCATGGACGACAATTCTCGACCTCATCGTGCACATCTTGTGAATGCGTTCCTTCAAGATAACGACATCGCTCGACTACAGTGGCCAGCATGTTCGCCAGACATGAACCCTATCGAACATGCCTGGGATATGTTGAAAAGGGCTGTTTATGGACGTCTTGACCCACCAACCACTCTGAGAGATTTACGCCGAATTGTCGTTGAGGAGTGGGACAATTTGGACCAACAGTGTCTTGATGAACTTGTGGATAGTATGCCACGGCGAATACAGGCATGCATCAATGCAAGAGGACGTGCTACTGGGTATTAGAGGTAGTGGTGTGTACTGCAATCTGGACCACAAATGCTGAAAGTCTAGCTGTATGATGGTACAACATGCAATGTGTGGGTCTCATGAGCAATAAAACGAGCTGAAATGTTGTTTGTGTTGATCTCTATTCCCTTTGTATTTAACGGTTCCGGAACTCTTGGAACCGAGGTGATGCAAAACTTTTTTTGATGTGTGTATTTATAAGATCTACCTACTTGAAAACAAACTCTACTCTGCGGCTTTTCTTTACAAAACCATCAATAACTTCATCATAGAAAGAGGACTGTAATCTATTTTTTGCAAGCAACCCTTTTTCAATCGACAACATATCTAATGATAATAGCCTCTCCTGAATTTGAGTCGATCTGCAATATGTAATGATGCGTCTCAGTGTTGAAAAAGAACGTTCTGCAAAGGATGTAGCAGCAGGAATTGTTGCTACCAGTTTGATGAGCTTGAAAATCACTGCCACATCCATGTACAATTTGTTAGTATGCATAAACTCATTAAGTCTGAAAAACTTTTCTCTTTAAAGTCAGAAGATGAATACGGTACATCACACTTAATTCAGTTTTTTAAGCAAACAATGTCAAAAAAGATGATCCATAGGTCTTTTCTAGGGCAGTAACACCGACAGCAGTGGCTACGCTTGCTAAAGCGCAGCGTTAGGTCATGGGGCAAAGCTCTCTGCTGACTCAGTAGACCGTAGTTCGAGCCCCACCGTCGGTCGTCCTTGAAATGGTTTTCCGTGGTTTCCCATTTTCAACACGAGGCAAATGCTGGGACGGTACCTTCTGACAGGCCACGGCCGCTTCCTTCCACATCTCTGCCAGTTTCATTCACCTCCAACCATTCCATCTCTCATCCCGACGCGCAGGTCACCCACGGACGTCGACTAGAGAGACCTGCACTCGGCCTCTCAGGAGGCCACACGACAAAAAAAAGGGCAGTAACATAACTGTCTGGAAACTTATTTCTGTGCTTCTCAAACAAATCACAATCCTGCAGAGAGAAGAACACACATTTATTTATACATTTAAAACGCTCTCCTATTTGGACAAGTGCATTGTCAATAATTTCATTGAATAGGCGTTAGTATTTTGATTTTTCTGGTTCATCACTAATTGCACGCTTTTTAGAGCACGGCTGCCCTCCATAAACATCGATATCAGTATCAACACGTCCATAAAACTATCAAAATCTTCATATCTCATAGACTGGATATTTAAAAAGAGCTCTCTACCTTCTTGCCACAGTACTGTATATCCAAACCTTTTGTTTGTAAAATATTGAACACTGTATCGGAGAATGAAACAAGTAGTTCCGGGAAGAACTATACAGCCTATTTTTATATATCCTACTTATGTTAACTGCCACTATCAACATACAAAATTTCAGTTTGATTGCTGTAATAGATTCGTAGATATTGAGAACCGCCTAAATATTTCGGATGGTCGCCATGTTGGATTTTATATATGTAGGTCCTAGAGATATGTACTGTTTCATGAAAATTATTGTGTACGTGTAGCATTCAAACTTCAATCGCATTATTAGGACACAAAAAGTAACAAGGATATTTTAAAATTTCGCACAGCTGCCATGTTGAGGTTATGGAAACAATTGAAATAAATTTGATGCCAGTGGATTAACATTCGCATAAGGATTTACTGTACCAAGTTTCACTGCACTCGGATGGTTAAATTGCGAGAAACGTCCATGTGAATATATATACTTCACGTCGCCGCCATGTTGGATTTGTGATCACCAGGTTATTTAAAGTCCTATAGGTGAACTTAAGTTCATAGCCCATATGATCATAAAAAATTAAGTTTGATTGCTATAATACATTCGTAGATATTCAGAGCCATCTAAATATTTCGGATGGTCGCCATGTTGCATTGTTAAATGTTTAGGCCATAGAGTCATGTACCATTAAAGGAAAATTATTGCGTAGGTTCATTATTCAAACTTTCTTTTCGATAGCATGAATACGACACAAGAAATAAAAACTTAATTTTAAAATTCACACAGCCGCCATCTTGAGGTTATGTAAACAATTGAACTAAATTCGATACCAGTGTATTACAATGTGTATAAACATTTCCTGTACCAGATTTCATTGCGTTTGGAACATTAAATCGCGAGATAGGTCTATTTAAAATTTTCTAATTCGCTTGGCCGCCATGTTCCTTTTGTAGTTAACCAGTTTTGAAAATCTTATAGATGAACTTCCAGTAGTGCCCTTTATCTCCGTACAAAATTTCAGGGTGATACCGCTAATAGTTTCAGAGATATAGAATGCCGGTGAAATAACTTGCACAGCCGCCATCTTGTGGTTATGTAAACAATTGAACGAAGTTCGATGTCTGTGCATTACAATGTGTATAAACATATACTGTACCAAGTTTTATCGTGTTTGGTTGGTTAAATCGCCAGAAACGTCTATTTAAAACACTGCCGGCTGGATCGCAACACTCCTGGTTGCTTTAAACTGCCTGCCCATTCGACACTCACAGGCGTACAAGATATATGCATTAATTCACCGCTAGGTGCAGCACAAAGGCACTGATATTGCCGCGGCTTTTTAAAGGGGAAGATACCTGAAACGAAGTATTGTTATGTTTGGAGGCTTAATATCGAGATTGACGGACGTGAAAACATTACACTAAGTTAGTTCCTTTGTTATTCTAACATCTAAAAGTATTCAGACACATACTTACGGGCAAATTTTCAGTATAAAGGAAAGCAAAAATACTGTACATGTGGAGGCGATTGTTTTTAAGGGGCGAAATGTCTAGCTCATTTTCCCGTAATTATGCAGACGATAATAAAAATATAACTACTTCTAACTGACTTAAATCTAACTTACATACTTGGCGAGATGAAAAGAAAACAATAAGGACAATAAAAGACAGGGAAAAGAAATGCCTCCGGCCCCCGAAAAATGGGATGATGATTTATTTAGGGGCTTTGCGACATCGTGGTCATGTAGCCCCATGTACTTGGGTGTGAGGTGAATTTGTCTGATAACCCGTCTTATTGTGCTGGCTGTATTATACATTTTTACAGATTTTTTGAACAGATTGTTTATTTTTTACTTATTTATTTACTTACAAATTTATTTATTTATTTATTTTCTTATTTACTTATTTATTTGCTTATTTATTTATGTATTTATTTACGTATTTATTTACTTATTTATTTATTCACGTATATATTTATTTACTCATTTACTTGCATATGTATTTATTTACTTATGTTTTATTTATTTCTTTATTTACTTACGTATTTATCTATTTAATTACTTATTAACTTATTTATTTTCATATCTATTGATTTACTTATTTATTTGCTTATTTATTCACTTATTTATTTACATATTTATTTAGTTACAACTGTACCCGGCATGCATTTATTTGTTTACTTATTTATTTAATTATTTATTTTCTTATTTATTTGTTTACTTATTTATTTTCTTATTTATTCACGTATTTATTTACTTATTTACTTACACATTTATTTATTTAATTATTTATTTTCTTATTTATTTGTTTACTTATTTATTTACTTATTTATTTGTTTACTTATTTATTTAATGATTTATTTTCTTATTTATTTGTTTACTTATTTATTTACTTATTTATTCACTTACATATTTCTTAGATTATTTATTTACTACTTACATATTTACTTACTTACATATTTATTTACTCACGTATTTATTTACTCACGTATTTACTCAATCATTCATTCATGTACCGGTATGTATTTTTATTTTTTTATTTATTTGCATCCCCTGCGTCACCTTCTCTGGAAATTGCACGTAACCACATCCCACGCAGTGAATTGTCCGATGGTATCTCATGAAATGAGATTCCCCGGTATTCTAACTTGCCCTGTTCTGATTTACAAAAGGGCACGCAGCAGTACAGCATTATAAAATCATTCAGAATACATTCTGAACATAACTTCGCCATTTACATCAATACAAAACTTATGTCTGCCACAGAGCCTTGGTGCTGCTTCCTAGCGCCTTTATTTGGAAACGAGGTTGTACGCTCAAAACAATGCTATAATCGTCGAATGGGCAGGCAGTTTAAAGCAACCAGGAGTGTTGCGATCCAGCCGGCAGTGATTTAAAAGTCGCAAATTCGCTTGGCCGCCATGTTGGTTTTGTAGTTACCAGTTTTTCACAAGTCACATAGGTGAACTTGTAGTAGTTCCCTTTATCACCGTAATAAATTCCAGGGTGATATCGGGAATAGTTTCGGAGATATTGAATGCTGGTGAAATATTTCGCACAACCGCCATGTTGGATTGGTGAGACGTAACAAAATTTGAAGGGCACGGTCGAGGTCTCCCTGAATAGTGCTACGAACTTACCGAGTTTCATTGAAATAGCTCCTGCCGTTTATAATTTATTAGGGACACACACACACCTCACTCACACACACACACACACGGACAAAAGGCGATCTCATAAGCCTTTTTTTTTTTTTTTTTTCAAAATTGAAAATAGGCTAAAAAACTTGGAGAACATTGCCAGCAGAAATCTAATGTTGAACTTAAGTAAGAAGAACAAATTCCTTGTGCTTCCAATGTACGGTAGTGTCTCCAACCCTGTAGATCTGTAGCTCTCAGACCAGAGCTTCCAACTGCACGTTACAAACGTGACAGCTCGCAGCCGGCCTTGGACAGAAGAAACCTGCGCGCGCATACATTTCTCGCTGTGTCGACTGCTCCGCTGAAGCTCCTAGGACACGAGCAAGCCTCGCTGTACTCGCCAAGATATATGCAACATGCGATTTGTATGACGCAGATCTATTACAGATACGGTACATATTGTAATTTTTTTTAACTCGCCTGCTTTAGAAAAATATTGCGCTTGCACAGCAAGCGTAGCATGCTCGGAGAAATCGCCCCTGAGGGGCACAACATCTTAAGTCTTATTTATACTGTAGTGGCGCTTCCTCCAGGGAAGGGAAGGAGGGAGGGAACGTCCACCTCACAGTCGTCTTCTTTTGAAGGTTAATTCCAAATAAAGTATTTACCTTGAAATTCGAGGAAAGTTGAACTATTTTCAAGTAGTTGTTATTTAATTTGTGGACTTGGACATCGTGATCATTTAGCCCGGTGTACATGGGTGTGTGTACGTGGGGGGGGGGGGGGAATGTTGTCTGATAACCGTGTTATTGTGATGGCTGTATTAATGTGTGTATTTGAAATTCAGGTGAGGATTGGGAAAGAGGCAGCCGTGGCCTTAAGTTAGAAACACCAGTTCCTGAGGTGGGAATCGAAACCATCTCATCCCTTTACTTCCTTTTACTTCACGAGGCTGAGTGTATCCCGTTCCAGCTCTCAGATCAGAAAGTTCAGCAGTTTTAACGCGGAACTGTGAAAGACAAACAATAATTCTATCAATAATAATAATTTAAGATGGTATAATTTTCTGCAGTTAGTAGGGGTGGTGATTGTTGTTTCTTAGGGGGCACAACATCTCAGTCATCTTCCTCTTTATGCAGTTAAGTTCTTTAATCCTCTTAACAAATCCACCGCGTAGCATTGTTGGCTGTCACCGTGGAGGTTCGGGTTCAATTCCCAGCTCTGCCAAGAAATGTAATTCTGGTCTGAGAGCTGGAACAGGGTTCACTCAACTTCGCGAAGCAGAACTGAGAAGAGGTCGATTCGATTCACACCTCAGCTATCCTAGAAGTGATTTCTACTCCAGCGAATGCCAGGAACGTACCTAACGTAAGGACGCAGTCGCTTCCTACCCAAATTTTAACCCCAATTCCAAATGCATACACTTGTACAGCCACCACAATGACGCAGGTTATCAGATAAGATTCCACACACAACCATGTACACGAGGCTACATGACCGGGATGTCGCAAAGCCCTTACACAAAACCCCTTAACAAACTAGCAGGAACGCCACTGCTATATGGTAGTATTGATATTCTTGGCGATCCATGTTGTAAGCTCCAGTCATTGTCCAAAGAGTGTTCCTTATTCACGAGTTGTTCCTCCCAAGGGCTCACAACACGTGGAGCGTGGGTTGACTACCACAGGACCCAGCTGAGTCCGGCATTGTTACCACTTACTAGTGTGAGGCTCCTCTATTTCACCTTTGCTGTTGACCTCCCTTGGTCAACTCTTGTTTTCTCCAAACCCGACAGTATTAGGGCGACTAAGGCCTATGGTGTCTTTCATTTTTCCGCCTTAATTGACCCTTGTCTCATCTTTCCTGATACCCTCACTCATTGATGAGTCAGAGGTCTTCTTAAAAAAAAATCGTAATTCCTTCCTTCTGCATAAGGCCCTAAAGGAGTCTCAAGACATATCCCGAGTACGCCTCGTTGCGCAGTGGCTAGCATTCTTGGCTGTCACCGAATCCCGGCTCTGCTAAGATATTAATCTGATCTGAGGGCTGGAACGGAGTACACTCAGCCTGGTGAGGCAAAACTGAGAAGAGGCGGGTTCGATACTTATCTCAGTCATCCTGAACGTGGATTTCAGCGATTTCCCCACTGCTACTCCAGACAAATGCTGGTATGGTACCTAACTTAAGTCCACGACCGCTTTCTACCTAAAGCCTACCTGAATTACAAACGCACTAGTACTGACATCACAGTGATACAGGTTATCAGACAAATTCTACACACACCCAAGTACACGGAGCTACTTGAACACGATGTCGCAAAGCCCCTAAAAGAATCAAACAACATATCCCGATACCACAGCAGACGTTCTAGGTTCGATTCCAAGGTCAGTCAAGATTTTTTTTTTTTTTTCAGGCTTGACGGTGAGGAGGGTGTGTACTCAGCATCGTGGAGGATGCCAGCAAAGGGGAAGGATCGGCATCCACTTCAGCTACCCGAGAATTGGTATTGCACTCCTACTCGAGACAAATGTCTGAATGGTTCATAACTTGAGAACTCGACCAGTTCCTTCCAAATCCCAGCTCCACAAGTACACGGAGGCAGAGAGGCTAATTAGAATGTCGGAGCCAGCTATACTGAAATTCACAGAGTGTTAACTCCCAAATGTTACCAAACACTTCCGGGGTTCAATAACATAACGATAGGCCAGTAGATAGTATACAATTTGTGGGTCAATCAAATCAAAATAGTGTGTAGGGTAAAGATAAGTAACTCCGTGATACTGAGCTTTTTTTTTTGTTACTATTTCAGAAATTTCAGATTTCAGTTATTTCGATTCGTTTCATGTTAAAGAGGAATACCCTACGAAACATTTCTGACATATATCTTACAAATATCCATAAGTTATTTCAAGGTTACTAACAAATTTCGGTAGTAGAAGTAGGTAACGCGGCGATCGTGATATTCAAGTTACTCCGTGATAGTGTTCAAGTTACACGGTGATAGCATGGGTTTCACCATTCAGTATTCATTTTAAGCGTGAAATCTAATGTTTAATGTAATGAAAGTGTTCAAATCGTATATATACGTTTCTATTACCCCATATTGCCCATATTGAAACATTTCACTACACAAAATATTAAAAGAATAGATAAAAACATTCCATTAAACATATTGTAAGTGTATTTGGCTCTCCTTAGTCACTATCTGATTCATCTTACCCATCACACACAAAATAGACATTGTAGGTACCAGACATGACAAAACTAGCACTCAATCCATTCTGCTCAATTCTTTCTCTTGGTATCATCCGCAGGGGGAGCCACCGCATGCTCCACAACCATCAACGTAATTGTTCTGGGGTCTTGAATTAGACCTGGACCGATCTATTGTGTCTATCTTGACACACTATCTTTACTTCGAGTTCAGGTGGCAAAACTGGCTTTCCAATTTTTGCAAAGGTTGCACTTCCTGAATCGGCTAAAAATGTTGTGCAATAATCCTTTTCTGTAGCCTACTTCACGGGTTATTAGAACGTCTACTGGCCGTGTAGACTGTCCATCCTTCTTCCTTCACCAACCGCAATGCTTCTTTGTCTACTGGCCGTGTATACTGTTCATCCTTCTTCCTTCACCAACCGTAATGCTTCTTTAAGTGCTTCAGCTGTGTTGGAGCGAGCCTCTGTATTCCGTTTTGGCGCCATTTCAGCATCCAACCTAACAAAAGCAAACCCATCGCTAAGCTCACACACCTTGCATGCTTAACACTTATGCATGAAAGTTTCATATGCGAATGGTCTGCATCTTACCTCTGACTGGTGTTAAAATGAAACTTATACAATGAAACAGCTGTTTATAAGAAATTAAAATCTTCACCACCGATTTCACTGGATATGCATCACTTGTTGAAATGTCAACTCTCTGTGAATAACTTTTTAAATCTTCTTTGAGTTGGCCAAAGATTAGAGCGCAAGGGCTTCCTGGATTCCACTGCCCTCTATTGGTAAAAATGTAGAACTTTCGTAATTGAACCTACGTCGTGATAGAGGAAATACGCTTTATCACAGTGTTACTTGATATCACGGAGTTACTTGACTCTACCCTAGTTGATAAAACCATGCGACGAACGTTAGGTTGCGTAAGGTAAGCAAAAGCACGAAAGCAGTTCTGAAACTAAAATATTGAGCATTGCCAGGCATCATTTTGCAACTTCCCAATGCCTTCACCCCAGGCAGAGTATTTTTAGCCTACTTTTCACATTTTGCAAAAATGAGGAAAAAGTAGACTTATGAGATCGGGCAAATGTGTGTCTGTCTGTCTGTCCTTCTGTCTGTCTGTGTGTGTGTCACCCCCTATTAACTCCTAAACAGCTGCAGCAATCGAAACAAAATTTGGTAGGAGTAAAGATCTATACCTGAATATCTCACGTCCATATTTGAAAATTATGTCAGTGCTACCAACTGCTGAAAAATCGCAATTGAAATTTGAGCTCCATGTTGTATATCTTGGAAGGTATAAATGGGAGCTATTTCAAAATTGGCACACATATAGATAATAATATTGCAGTTATATTTCCAGGAGGCCATACATGTCAGTGTTGCCAAAATTATTATAAGCCTGCTGATAGGTCCAAATGTTAAATGCATATAACTTCTACACTATCAATTGGATTTCAACCAAATTTCGTATGTGCTGTGTGTACATAAACATATATTACTGAGCGTATTCTGAGGATCCACCAGGGCTGCCAACTGTAAAAAAATGCTCTCAATTTTTTTAAATCCAAATACCCATATATCAGAAAGTATGCAAGCCGACAGCTTTAAACTATGCACACGTATAGTACCTGACATTCTATATTAATTTGCAGTAACTTATATACGTCAGTGCTACCAACAAGATTCTAAGCCTACTGAGAGGTCCAAATTAAAATACATGCAACTTCTATACTATCATTTGGATTTCAACCAAATTTTGTGTGCGCTATGTGTACCATAACAGATATGACTATGCCGATTCTTAAGAGTAACCAGGGCTGCCAACTGTTAATAAATACTGTCTCTGTTTTTGTTACCCTAATATCAACATATCAGAAAGTATGCAAGCCAATAGCTCTAAACTTTGCACACGTATAGTACCTGGCATTCTAGATTGATTTGGAGTAACTAATATAGGCCTACACCAGTGCTGCCAACATGATTTTAAGCCTGCTGAAAGGTCCAATTTTAAAATGCATGTAACTTCTATACTAACTAAAGTATTTCATTCAAAATTGACACAACAATAGATCATATTATTTCAGATTATTTCTGACCAATACATGTATGTCATTGTTGCCAACATGATTTTACGCGCGCTTTTAGATCCAATGTTTAACTGCATGTAACCTCCATGCTATCTATTGGACTTCAACCACATTTTGTATTCTGTACCTTAAGAGATGGAACCAAGAATATATTCAGTCACCAGGGCTGGCAACTGTAGTTCTCTATTAGGCTACGTTATGCCAGGTATACAGTATTTCGAACTAATTAGAAATTTCGATATTACCAACTTAATTTCGTCATTATTCTAAATAGCTCCATAATATAGATTAATCATTAGCATGATTCTTAAATGTTAAGAAAAGTAGGCTCTTTAGTTCGTCACGGAACTTCTTGTTAGCATATGAAGACGGTATTTTAATTACGCATTCAATACACACGGGACTTATGATTTGTGTTACGAATATTGACAAACTCAGAAATTCCACATTGAATGGTAGATGTTTCTTGAAGAAAGTACAGTATACATTTTGCATCAAACCATTTCGTGAAATGAATGTACAGTTTCGGCCAAGGCCCAAACGGCGGGTCTATGAGAACAATGTGTCAACAGATCTTAATTACATATTACTCTAATTATTCTTCTATGTATTGATGATGATGATGATGATGATGATGATGATAATTGTTGTTTTAAGGGGCCTAACATCGAGGTTATCGGCCCCTTTATGTATTGACTCAGGCTTCGGGAACTAAGAAATAAATAAAGAAAGAAAGAAAGACAGAAATTGTTGAAATTTAGCGGCTTTGCAACATCGTGGTCATTTAGACCCGTGTACTTGGGTGTGTGTAGAATTTGTCTGATAACCTACGTTATCATATGGCTGTATTAATGTATATATTTGTAGGAAAGAGGCGGCTGTGGTCTTAAATTAGGTATTATCCCGGCATTTTCCTGGAGTGGGAAACCACTTCCAGATGGCTGAGGTCGGAATCGAACCTGGTCCTCAGGAGTGACGGCCAAGAATACTAGCCACTGCACCACGAGGTGGTCAAAGAAAGAAAGAAAGAAAGAAAGAAAGGAACAAACAAACAAACAAATAAACGAAGACACCTTGAATTTACAAAGAGTTTGTTTGAGCGACTGCACCTATAACACGTGTGCAAACTAACTGAAAGGTAAACTGTTGGCTACGTGGCGGATTCCCGCCTGCTGTGACTATACTCTGATTGTGAGCTGCCAAAATAGGGATTGACAGTGCTCGCCTCGCCATGTGGTCAGGGAACAAGGTTGCCGAACAGTTAAAATAACAAGCGATCACACTGTACAAGCCAGTGACAAAGCTAACCAGGCACTGACGCACGTGGACTGTGATATTGCAACGCAACGCAGAGTATTTTGACATCAACTATGCGAACATGGATTGGTCAAGAGGCAGAGGGGTGATGACTGACGTGGAATTTCCGGCCAAATGTCAATACCATTCTGGCAGCTAACAAGAGTTATAAGGACCACATCCCGGCACAGTCGGTTGATAATTAAGGGCACGAGAGACCACGTCAGTAGCTCTACTAGTACGTTAAAGAAAGTAATGGGATCAATTCCCAGCGT
This sequence comes from Meconema thalassinum, assembly GCA_946902985.2. Classification (NCBI taxonomy): domain Eukaryota; kingdom Metazoa; phylum Arthropoda; class Insecta; order Orthoptera; family Tettigoniidae; genus Meconema; species Meconema thalassinum. Next base: position 169,690,221 of record OX336389.2, on the reverse strand, counting down.
AGTAGATTGGCATTTGAGACACCCCCGCTTGTCTTGCTCATAAGCAAAGTTATTGAAATTTGATCGGTTAATTTTGTTTCAATGTTAATTTTAATGTTGATAACTGTTAACTTCAATCAGTAGATGTATACAGATATTAACTTTCAGCCATTAACTTACATCAGTTGATGTTTTCAATCATTAACTTTAAATTTGATCACTTGATATTTTTGTTTAACTTTCCCAAGTATGTCCTAGAAATGCACGTGTTGTATTGCTTCCACGAGGCCGCTTATTCATGCAGACGTGAGAGCATGTTAATATTAATGAGTGACTTATATGCAAATGAGGCGAGACAAGACGTGAGTCTAACCAAGTGGAGCGCTGCGATAATTAGGCCCTTGATCTTGCAAGCACTGTGCACTGATGATAACCCAAACCGCAACTCGACGAATGATCCAGTGTTGCCTCCGAGTCACTGGTGTGTGGGACACCCCTCTGTAGGACAAAACATAACCATAGACGTAGATTGGTAGAATATTTACAAGGAAGGGGGAAGGATTCTAGCTGGGTGGAACGGATAAGCACCAAGGCGACACATAAGGCCAGGAACTTGAAAGTTCAAAATGTCAATCTAAAGTTACCATATCGGGATTTCAACCTCGGCTACTAGGATGAAAGAATTGCATCTACTGTAATCCACTATTAATCAACATTCCCCAATTACTATTTTATTTAAAAAGAGTCATAGAATGTTCCTACTGAAAATTCCGAGAACGTACACATTCTAGTGAATTAAAGATTTATCTGTATGTATTTCTGGTATTTTCCGTCCAAGTAATTGTCGTGAATCAGGGACGAAGCCAGGGGAGTGTTCCACAACACTATCCATCGTCTCCTGGGTCACGCGATTATCGCGAATAAAACATTCGTGAAATTCGGTTATATTCGACTGCGATATACTGTCTTCTTCTTCTTCTTCGGCTTTTTCCCAATTAATTGGGGTCGCCGGAGACAACCAGGCTCATTTTGGTTTTGGCCGGGGATTTAAGGCCGGATGCCCTTCCTGACGCCACGTGATTTTTCAGGTGAAAATTCCACCCCGCTGTCACCGGGATTCGAACCCCGGCCGTCCGGGTGAAAGACGAGCAGCTAAGCCACTGCGCCATCACGCTCCCCACTGCGAGATACTGTATATCGCTTAATTAAGCTGAGAACACGCGCAGAAGTATTTCGTGGTAAAATGTTTTAAGAAATCACAAAACAATCGTGTACCTTGATTAAAAAATCGTGAATTCACGAAAAAGACAAATATTCGAAATTCTCGAAAAGTCGTAAGCACAAAATGCCTCAAAACACCCCCCAAACACTTAACATCTGGTAATATATTAGCTTCGTGAACAAAAATGCAAACATTCCAATACAATCGAATTTCAGAAAAATGCTTTATTAGCAATTTTTTTTTCTGTACACAATGGTAAAATATTTACAGATAAGGTCTACCATAAGATTTTATGCTCATGATTTTTCGTGGATTCTAGATATTTCTTTCAACAGTAATATAATAAACTGCGATTTGTATTGCTTTATTTGCGTTTTTGGCACCAGTACGGACAGAAAGAAACTCGGATCTGATATCTTACATCCCGGCAGCACATAGAAATAAGCTAAAGGTGCTTCCGGAACCGAGCTTCCCCCATGGACAACTGTTCGTTGGTTGTTCAAGACGTTGGAACAATTATACATCTCAGCTCCAAACAGAAGAAAACTATATCAGTGTTAATAAATAGGTTTAAATTGTTTTGCTGTTAAACGATTTTAAGAAAGTCTGCCAATTGAACTGATAATCGCGGGCGAGGTCGCGGGTAACTGCTAGTTAAAAAAATCTATACAGTATTTCCACACAATACAGGTTAGACATAAAAATGAAAGGAGGTGTTATAATACAAAAATTGTAATGTGTACACAATATTTACAACTTTAATCCCCGCCCTTCGCTTTAGGCAGCACAGTGACAGGCTAGAAACAGGGTCACTAACCGTGCGGCAGAGCACCACCAGGAATTGCCAAACATGAAAATATTGATTGCAATCAAACGTCTGAGTGGAAGCAACTGCCTTGCGGGCAGCTCTGCCCAATAAAGGCTCCTCTAAATTACTTTAAGCCACAGTTCTAATGGTTACGCAAGATAGTTACTCATAGAAATAAATAAATAAATAAATAAACACACTCCATTTTATCTTAAAATAAAGGTTGGATAGGGTATTATCAGGCAGCCGGGAACATAAAATTCCTCGGGTTAGGAAGCGCCTAAAGACGTGAAATACGTGTAATAAAATGTTCGTGGTTTATGAGAAAACAGTAGGGAAACAACATCACATTTGGCAACACCGCTTGCTACTGTGTACAAGACCAGAACGAAGATGTCTCAGTGGAATGAGTCTGCAGTTACCTAACGACGAGACGTGACAAACTGGTTCTGTATGTAAACATCAAAAGTACACATCAACAAATCTGTTAGAAATAAACAAGATCACGCGTGATAGACATGGCCCACTGTCGCTACCACCAGTTAGAGACATACTGTTTGTTGCTATCGAAGTATTCGATTGTTTTCACAAGTATTGGATTTATTCGTTCGATTTAGAAATTATTGCTTGGGAGCGACTAAAGTGTGAATCAATACCAGCACATTGACTGATTCAAGCGATTGCAAATTGAGTAAGTGAACGACTGAAGCGAACGCTAGCAATCGAAGGATTCATTCAGTTGACAAACGTCTGTCTAGAGCGGCTGAAGTCTGAAGCAATTATTCACTCACCTAAGAGCAATTGCAACCCGACAAACGTCACAGAGAATAATAATGGCGTAATCGCATAAGATTATTGTTATTATTATCATTTACTAACATAACACGTAGTAAAGATCTCTCGGACCTTCTACCGTTCACTCACAAACAAAAGTTAGATGGGCCTGCGACTTCCAACGATAGACATTGAGGAACAGGGAGCAGAGCTACGAAGTGAAAAGTACCTTCCCTTTGTATTGTCACGGTGTAGACAAGCAAAAATACTGCCTAAGAAGGTGAATGTAACCTATCGAAAAGTCATTTGGCGACCTCTACTGGAACCAAAAGAACATAGGGCTGTATGTTGCACCAGTGTTTGGACTAACACAAACCGAAAGTGGATGCCACTGGAATCGAACCCCGACCACCAGACAGCGTTGAGGTGAGGCGAGAGACCTAGAAGTCACGTACAATGTGAGACGGAACCACCGGATCGCGGAATGCAGTCGTAAGCGTCCACCTGACGAAGTTGCCACGTGGTAGCGAAACTAGTAGCCCAATGAAAACTTCGGTATATAATAATATGATGTGGTGTGGTGCACCAAATATTTTACTGTACACACTAAGACTAATTATGTCCTTGATGAAGCAGGTATTAGTAATATCTTTCACTGAAGCTGACTTCACACAAAAAAACAATGGTTCGATGTCCATTTTTAATTCAATCTAATGGCTTAAATCTCTGTTCCTGTGAAAAATATGACTATTGTTTGATCCACTGTGAACATAACTTATGTGTAACTTTTTTCATCTTACGAAATACATGCTTATGAGACCACCTTTTGTCCGCACGCGTGTGTATGTGATTTTCGTGTCCCTAAAATGTTTTGGTTGGCTGGAGTGACTTCACTGAAGCTTGTTAAAGACTTACTAGGTCCAACTTGGACCGTGCCTTACACATAATATTAGTGTCACCAATCTAGCACGGTGGTCGCGCAAAATATTTCACCGGTATTCAATATCTCCGAAACTATTGCCGCAATCGTAATAGACGCTACTAAAGTAAGTTCCATAATGTGACTTTTATAAACCAACACTGCGGACACGCGAAGTTCAAATATTTAAATGACTATTCTCAAGACCAAATCATCCAAGCGTAGTGTGAAACTTGAAACAGCAAATCTTGTCTTAATGTAAATATATTGGTATTATAAAACTAGGTAATACTGAAAAATTGCTTATTACACTTCAACAATATATTGGTGTTTAATGACATTAAATTGTTATGATAAATTTAGTTAGTTATTGTTTTAAGGGGCGGAACTAAGAGGTCATCTGCCCCTTATGTTAAATTAAGATGGCTGCAATGCGAATTTCAAAAATCTGTTTTTACTTCTTGGATTCCTATCGAGCTATCAAAGTGAAAGTTTGTTTAATGAACCAGTGCTAGAATATGTATCTACTGGTACATAACGTTATGGCCTATATGTAAAATAATCCATAACGTCGGCCTCGATAAATATTTCACAGGTACACAATATCTCCGAAACGATAACAGCAATCAAACTGAAATTTTGTATGGTGATAGAGGACTATTGAGTAAATATACACGCGCAACTTTCAAGAAGCTCATAAGCACAAAATAACATGGCGGCCACGCGAATGTCAAATGTTTTAAGATGAATTTTCTGGCGATCCAGTTTTCCCATCGTTGTAAAACCAGACACGGCGTATCTTTATTTGAAGCTCTAAATCAGTGGTTCTTAATCGGTGGTCCGCGAGTGCCTCAGGAGTGGTCCGCGGGATAAAAGGGTCTACCAGCACTTATGAAAAGTGGCCAATAAATGGCGATTTCGAAAACGATGTGCGTTGAACGAGAACCGTCCGAATGTATTGGCGGCGATGGCTATCAGGTTTGGAATTGAAATATCTTTAAAATAAGTGTTATTGAGGAAGGGTTACAACTGATAAGATGTAGGCCTATTGGGTATGAGGGTGGTCCGTACATGATTCAATTTCACGCTGAGTGGTCCGCAGACTTTTACGGGTTCAGAACCACTGCTCTATATAATCTAAATCTGTTCAACTGATTTCAAAAAGTCAATATAGTTACAGTACAAAATGTTAAAAACTTATTTTTATTTTTGTATTATATCCGAGCGATCCAATTGAAAGTTTGACAATAAATCACCATAATCTGTATTTACTGGTACATAACTCTCTGGCTTACATTTAAACGAATATAACAGGGCAACGTCAAATATTTTACCAGTACCGGTACTCAATATCTACGAAACTATTGAAGCAATCAAACTCAAATTTTATAGGGTAATAGGGTACTTTTAACCAAGTACACACAAGTGACTTTCAAAAACCTGATAAGAACTAAAATAACATGGTGGCCACTCCAATTTCAAATATTTAATATGATTTTTCAGGCGATAATCATCCGATCACAGTGAAACATGGCATAGCAAATCTTAATTTAGAGATAAAAATAAATGGCAATTCAATTGTTTTCAAATATTCAAGTTGGCGGCTGTGCAAAATTTCAAAACATATTCTTATTTCTCGTATCCTATTCCAGCGAAGTAAAGAGTCGTGTAGTGAAATAAATAATCTTTATCTACCGGCACTGAATTCTGTAGCCTACTTTTCGAAAATTATAGAATCCGTGTATATGACTTTCCTTAAATGAATTCCTGTGGTTCATTACAGAAAGATGCCATCTCTACAGGAGTTGCAATTAAAATTGTGTACCAGAATATTTAGATCATAGATGATCATAGATGATCTAAATATTCTGGTACACAAATGTCAAATTCATGTATTGCAAATAACGCCCCATTGTGTGACTTTGGACACATATTTTCCAACACCGGAGGTGTGCTGATGTGAGATATCTTTAACAATGATGAAAGCTTTGGTTTGATACAAGTTGATATTTACCCAAATACAGTAATCGTGCCGCGCGGGTGTATTCACTCTATATTTGGTTACATCTATCTCTACCACAGTAATACTATTTTTACTATCTTAAAATATTTTAATGTTTATTGTATAAAATGTTTAGATAGTTAAGTTTTGTGTTTGATATTCTTGCGCTATGTAGGGAATGCACCAAAAACTGTCTATCACATGGAAAGTCTACAGTATACCTATAGGCCTAGGCTAATTGGCGGGTGAATTTTGAAATAGAAAATACTAGTAGAATATATGAAAATAAACTATTTAATTTGTCAAGGGACTTGTTGGGTTTTGACTTTACTTTTTCCAGCCCACCACAGAACTACAGAAAACAATAACACATGTTATCAGATTAGAGATACCAATCCCGAGTTCCATCGTCCTACAATCTATGTAGGTTTTTGCAGTCTAGTAGGCTCATCTCATTCACGCACATGACATGTCTATCCATTACAGTGGAACTGTTTTCCAGCCAGACGAGGACCCGGGTGATTGATAACCATGGACCAGGGACTGGTAACTACTGTCGGTGTGGATATTATATTCGGAGATAACCAAAAGGGCTACATAAAAACAAATTACATCATTTTCCTTATTTAGTTATGCGTTGATTGATGATAGAGATAACTTTGCCAATTTTCGAGGTAAACGCCGACTTAAATAATTCGTAACTCTCAACCCCGTTGTGCTACAGCACCAAATTCCAATACCTGTTGGTCAGACTTGTTTTCTACGTATATTTGAAGTTTTAAGTTTTATCTTTAAAAAAAAAAGACAAAGAAATCAATTCTGCGAAAGGCTCGCATAAAAATCCGACTTTGATAAAATGTCGTTCTTGGATTGGTGTAATTCACATATCCTAGGCGTTTGAGCTGAATAACTAACCATCGTAAATATATTGAACCCTTATTGATCTACGATAAATAAGTATTCATATTTATTATTATTATTATTATTATTATTATTGCAGCCCAGGCAGTACTTGAGGAAGTGGACATGGATAAAAGGGAGGCTAGCATTTCGTAATGATTGCAACAGGAGCAGAGCTGGTAGCTATTCTTGGGGGACGGCCAGGTAAGCCGGGTTCAAGGCCAAATTGAGCAACTACTTGCAGCAAAATTGGAAGCATAAAGGAATGATCACGAGTCACTTGCAACGAACATACGATTGAATCAGCCAATCACGAGAGACCAAGCCATGATCACGCGATGGACAGCGTCAGTAGTAAAAAGCCCGCGGAATTGATTATCTAAAGAACCGCCGAACGGACTGATCTCCGCACGAGTGCATTGAGACGTGTGATTTATTTGAAGAAGAATGACACTAGTCCCATATTTGTGAGATAAAAACTCTGGAAATTTTTATCCAATTCCACCCCACTCCTCCGTCCCCTGTCAGTTTCTAATAAATAGTTTGGCATGACGCTACTCTAAGTCATTCGTTTTGGAGCCTTGAGAGGCTAACTTCACGCCCGTTTGTATAACGAATTTTAACGCTCTGAATTAGTTGAAGTTATTTTATTTGTGAGCTCTGAGGAGCTGAATTCGCATCAGTCGTAATAACGAATTTTAAAGCTCTAGTACATTTTATCTGAAGTCAACTTTATTTTTGCGAGCTAATATTTCACGCAGTGTGCGTGGTGACTAGTAACATTTTTCTTAAAGACGACCATTTCAGCTCTGAGGGGCAAGTCTTGTAACATCCTAATTAGCGCTCACCAGAGCGAAGGTCAACAGTACAGTACGGAAATACCGAGCAAGATAGCGACTGCCTGTGCAGTCAAGATTTTAAACTTATTATCGAGCCAGTGACGTGGTCTCGAGGTGTATATTTTATGTACAAATTTCAATGTATTTTTCATGTGTTTATTGTGCGTGTGTGCGAGATATCTAGGGCAAGTCTTCGCAATTAATCGCATTAGGACAATTTGTGGGCGAATTGAGTAACCTGCAAGCGATTATAGCTAGGTCATAATAATTAACATTGAACTTTTCTGCCAAGGAGTCGATACCAAGATGCTCAACACGTGGTTTGGAGTTGGGATGATCTTCAACGATTCAACGCAGACGACCACGATGGAGTGTTAATCTGTCCATAGGGAAATGGGCTGAGAAGGATGTCTAAGTTCTACAAGCTGATCGGTGATGTACAACAATTGAATTATTTCAATTATGTAGTTAGATTTGGCCGGGGAACTTTTGTAAATAGTTAAGTTTCTTTTCTTGTTGTTTAGAGTTTTTCTTGCACCGACACTAAATGTTTTAAATGTCCGTTGGCGCGTGGCCAAAGTGTTTGTTGTATATTTGTTTTTCTTTGAGTCATATTTAATGTGCGCGGCGTGTGTACGTGATTTTTTTTTATCCATGCAAATGCGAAACCCGTTACATTCGATAAATGGTGCTTTATTAACGTTAATATTTGAAATAGGAAAGGGAGGTAATTACTGTAAGATATTTGCTGAACAGGTTATTATTCATATTAGGGTTGCCAAGCGCACCAACTTAAAATGTAATTTGTAGAACACCTTCGTTCTAATTTTGATAGATTTTTTGAGTCCTTTTCAGGTTAACTAGTCACGGCATAGAACGGTGGCGCCAGCATGTGGAAATTATTTATGTCTTTTTATTTCAGGGTCTGTCAAAACCCATACGTGTGATTCTGTGTGTGTTACTGTGTCAAATGAGTGTTGATTCTACGTGAGGAGGGGGTAGAGGTCCTACCGCCCTCATATTTTTGCTGCTGTTGTATTTTTGATGGAAAGACAGGGTGCTCTAGGGAGACCGCTGTTTCTTGTACATATTATTCTGACACACACACACGTATTATTGTGCTTTGGGGCACACTTCTTCGAGATTCGACCCCATGTCCTGGGAGGTCGAGATTATTGACACGTGGGTTGACAGATATGCAGAGTTCCACAAACCGCCCGTTTTACCTGGTGACTTATTTTGATAGGCAGTCCTGATTGTCCGACTGGCCCCTGTAAGCTTTCATGTAGCAAAACCTGTTCATTGTGATGGTTATATTTTTAAGCCATGATTAATTGGGGAGTTCGCCATGTGTGTAACGGCTTATGGTACGTTGTATGGGTAAAATATTGTATTAATAACGTAAATGTTGGCTGTGAGCCTATTGTTTTGTTTATGACTCGATTCATGTAATTTTTTGTGTGACACCTGTGTGGTGTAGTGGTAGAGTACTTGTAAATTTTGACGGCGGTCATATGTGTATTTTTATTGGTCACGTGTTAATGTACTTGTGTTGATTTGTGTGAGAAGTCCTAAGTTTTTAGGCAGTAAATGTTGCTACGGCAATTTGATTCCAATTTCACACGGAAATTATTGTGTTGTTTATATTAGATCTAGGAAGTGTCGGTTTAATTTAAGTATAGTATTGTAGTTGTGTTCCCCCGTGTCGGTCTAGCTCTAAGAAATGTGGATTCGTTGTCTGAATGATCATTCTGGATGATGACGAATCACGCATTCGTTTGTACACATCGTGATGCATGTAGAACGACATACGCACATACATAGTCACTTTTGTTATTTTTCTTTTGGGACACTTGGTCCGTGTAATTAATCTCTCCAGAGATTTTGGCCTAGTTGGGCATTTTTATTAAGTGGGAGTCATATGGGAGTTTTATGTTGTTAATTGTTGTGTGTAAATATGGTGATTTGTTTATTAAATTCATTTGTTTTAACCCTGGCTTCACTCTTTCCTGCATGTTATTTTGTTATATGTTACCCTGCAAGTTAATGAAGCGCCTTGACAACAACTTACGATATGAACCGATACACCCCCCGAAACTGAGTCTCATATGCTTCTTTGCAAGGGTTCATAAAACAAAAATGGCTGCCCAAGTGGGGATTGTTGTTGTTGTTGCTTCGCTGATCTCATATTTATTTCGCTGAGAAATGATGCCAGGTCAAGCGGACATGTAAATTCAGTAAATTGAGGCGATGTTGTACCGCCATGTGCATTAGTAAAATCACTGAGTTCCTAAAGTTAGAGATATTGAACAAGGTTAGAATTTGATATTGTATTTGTTATAAACCTCTTCTGGCGCCCGGCATTAAAAATTAGAAAATTTACATTATTATTGAACTCAGTCAAAGCAGGAAGGTGTTGCCTTATATTTGACATTTAATTGACTTCGGTTAATTGGTGTTTCGTAAATTCTGTTTGTTAGGAATTTAAAAGCAGATCACTAGGGGTTATTTTGTTGTTTGGGAATAAGTGTAATTGTATTCAGTCAATTTTGTTACTGAAATTTTCATTAAATTAGAGCCAGTAATATTTAAATGTTATGACATGTATGCGTGTATATGACTGAAATCTTGGTCCATGACCCTGTTTTCTCTGAATATATTTGTGTGTGTGAAATGGCGAGTGTTGATGAAATTAAAGCATTGTTAGAACAGATGTCCGTGAAGACGGAAAAACAATTAAAAGAACAATTAGGAGCTCAGCGTGAGCATAGTGAAAAACAATTAGAAGAGATGTCCGCAAAAACGGATAAACAATTAAAAGAACAATTAAGTGACATTACGGTCCAGTTACAAGCGCAGAAGATAGACACGGAAAAACAATTCGAAAGTCAGCGTGAGAAGAGCGAAAAACAATTACATGACATGAGCGGTAGTATTTCGGTCCAATTAGAGGTCCAGAAATTAGACACGGACAAACAATTAAATGAACTAAATCATAAATTATCACAACAGGCGGTAACACAAACCGAACAATTAGGAAAGATCACTAATGACATTAATCATAGCGTTAAAAAGGTAGAGAAACTGGCAGGCGAGGTTGCGGAGAACAACGTCAAACAGTTAGGCGAAATTAAGAAGTTGGAGGCGAAGTTTGATAACAAATTAGTACAATTTGACGAGATGGTGGCCGATAAACTCAAGCAGATAGAGGCAGCATGTGTCAATAACACCGCGGGAATGAAGAAAACCCAAGAGAAATTGCAGCAACAAATTCATTCGGTTGACAACAACGTGCTAGAATTAATAAAAGAAATTGATAAAGTCGAGGTGAAGGCCGAAACCGAACGGATACACTTGCGGGAGAACTTAGAGGAGCAATTAGGCAAAACACAACAGCAAATACAAGAAGTAGGAGAACAGCTAGTAAAAACACAAGAGATCATAAGGAAAGAGGTGGGAGAGCAGCTCGTCAAGACTCGGGGTAATCTGGAAGGCCAACTAATAAAAACACAAGAGGTCATAAGAGAAGAAGTCGGGGAACAATTAATAAAAACACAAGAGGTCATGAGAGAAGAGGTTGGGGAACAACTACACACATCAAAAAAAGTTTTGCATCACCTCGGTTCCAAGAGTTCCGGAACCTTTAAATACAAAGGGAATAGAGATCAACACAAACAACATTTCAGCTCGTTTTATTGCTCATGAGACCCACACATTGCATGTTGTACCATCATACAGCTAGACTTTCAGCATTTGTGGTCCAGATTGCAGTACACACCACTACCTCTAATACCCAGTAGCACGTCCTCTTGCATTGATGCATGCCTGTATTCGTCGTGGCATACTATCCACAAGTTCATCAAGACACTGTTGGTCCAAATTGTCCCACTCCTCAACGACAATTTGGCGTAAATCTCTCAGAGTGGTTGGTGGGTCAAGACGTCCATAAACAGCCCTTTTCAACATATCCCAGGCATGTTCGATAGGGTTCATGTCTGGCGAACATGCTGGCCACTGTAGTCGAGCGATGTCGTTATCTTGAAGGAACGCATTCACAAGATGTGCACGATGAGGTCGAGAATTGTCGTCCATGAAGACAAATGCCTCTCCAATATTCTGCCGATATGGGTGCACTATGGGTCGGAGGATGTCATTCAGGTATCGTAAAGCCGTTTCGGAGCCTTCCATGACCACCAGTGGCGTACGTCGGCCCCACATAATGCCACCCCAAAACATCAGGGAACCACCACCTTGCTGCACTCGCTGGACAGTGTGTCTAAGACGTTCAGCCTGACCAGGGTGCCTCCAAACACGTCTCCGACGATTGTCTGGTTGAAGGCATATGCGACACTCATCGGTGAAGAGAACGTGATGCCAATTCTGTGGGGTCCATTCAGCATGTTGTTGGGCCCATCTGTACCGCGCTGCATGGTGTCGGGGTTGCAAAGCTGGACCTCGCCATGGACGTCGGGAGTGAAGTTGCGCATCATGCAGCCTATTGCGCACAGTTTGAGTTGAAACACGACGTCCTGTGGCTGAACGAAACGCATTATTCAACATGGTGGCATTGCTGTCAGGGTTCCTCCGAGCGGCAATCCGTAAGTAGCGGTCATCCACTACAGTAGTAGCCCTTGGGCGGCCTGAGCGAGGCCTGTCATCGACAGTTCCTGTATCTCTGTACCTCCTCCATGTCCGAACAACATCGCTTTGGTTCACTCTGAGACGCCTGGAAACTTCCCTTGTTGAGAGCCCTTCTTGACACAAAGTAACAATGCGGACGCGATCGAACTGCGGTATTGACCTTCTAGGCATGGTAGAACTACAGACAACATGAGCAGCGTACCTTCGTCCTGGTGGAATGACTGGAACTGATCGGCTGTCGTACCCCCTCCGTCTAATAGGCCCTGCTCATGCATGGTTGTTTACATCTTTGAGCAGTTTTAGTGACATCTATGAACAGTCAAAGGGACTGTATCTTTGATACAATATACACAGTCAACGTCTATATGCCGGAGATCTGGGAACCGAGGTGATGCAAAACTTTTTTTGATGTGTGTAGTCAAAACACAAGAACAGATACGTGAAGAGCTAGAGAAAAATCAGGAAAGGAACGAGGAGAAAATTAACAGCTTGAAAAGTAGGATCCGGCGAGATTGGGACCAGCAGGCACACGCAAATAAGGAAGACAGGCTGACAGTTTTAAAGCGAATGCAGGCATTGGAGGAAAATGTAAAGTCAAAATTACAGGAACACTCGGAGTTAATCATCAAAAACGAAATTAGATCTTTAGAGAATGCGACATTATTTTCGGCTGAAAATATACCGGAGAAGCAGGGAAGTATTGGAAGTCCTGCAGGCTTGAAGTTGGCTGAGGATACCAGCCGGGGTCATAGTCCCAGACTAACGAGTAACGCATTCCAGCAATACAGGGGAGAGACTTCAACACCACAACCGAACTTGGCACCCGCCCAAGTCATCCAAGTCATTCGGGGTAATGATTTCAAGCCTGATAAATTTAAGGAACATTCAGGAACCACTCCCAAAGCATTTCTACGGCAGTTAACTGATTACTTTAATGACCAGCACATCGGCCCTGAGAAACAATTAAGACTAGTGGAGAAATTTTTAGAAGGACCAAGCCTAACCTGGTTTTTAAGCTTTAAGTATACTTTTAATGACATGGCTCAATTCCGCGAAGCATTTTTAAAGAAGTTTTGGAGCCCTTCTTTACAGCAAGGGTTGAGAATGGACCTGTACACGCGAAAATATCATAGTACGCATCCGACCCGGTTTTCAGAATTCTTCAGCCAGCAGTTGGTAAAATTCAGAGATTTTGACGACCCGCCTAGCGAGCAAAATATGGTTCTAACCATCGGGAAACAACTCCCAATGCACATCCAACAACTATTAGTCGCAGGAAACATTCAAACCGCAGTCCAAGCCGAAGAATTACTCAGACACTTAGACGAGACGAGTATGGTGAGCCCACAGACAGGAAGGAGGAATATGGAATGTGTCAACACGGCAGAGGTAGTTCAGGGACTCCAAAATAATCACAGCCAGGGGAACCAAACCAAGACTCAGTCCACAGGGACACAATTCACACCGAGAAGGCAAGATTTTGACGGCCGGAACCAGTTCAACAATAATAATCAAAACTATCAGAATAACCGCGGGAGATACAATCAGAACAACCAAAATCAGAACAATCAATGGGCGTACCAGCGGGAGTACACAAATTGGAGGGGAAACCAGAGACAAGGTAGACCTTACCAAAGAAATGGAGATGGTAGATGGAATAACGGCAGAAACTAACGCCAAGAAAATAGGGGAGATTATCGGAACAACTGGGACGAGCGATATATTGAATCACGAAAATACTTGGATCAATTAAGTGCCGAAGAAACGGAGAAGGAGAAGTGGGGGCGTGCCATGGCAAACAGACAGAGCCCAGACAATCACCATCAAGAAGAGAAGAGACCAGCCGACAAGGCGAAACAGAAAAATAATAGAGGGAATTTGCGGGACGAAGTTTCGGGCAAGGGCCTGGAAATATGGTAGCAGGAGAAGAAGACGGGAGAAGAAGAAGATGGGAGAAGAAGAAGACGGTAGGAGAAGAAGATGGGAGAAGAAGAATAAGGAGGCCATCAGAAGGGAACCATTTGAAGACTAGGAAAGATGATGTGTGCAGAATCTGTATTGCCAAAAATTTTATTTTGAGAGCCAACACTCAAATCTACGTGGAGCGCCCGAGTACGCGCTTTGTTTGTAAACAACAAGCAGCTGAGACGACAGGAGTGGCAATCACGTGAGGAGAAGGGGAGACCTAGTGAGGATGTATGAATGACATTCCAGCGAGAAAGAGAGCACACTAATTGAGTCAGAGGGGTGTACACTCGAGCAGCTGAGCGAGATATTAAAGAGATGTTGTTGTTACTACGGTGGATTTTGTTTTTGAAATCCAAATCAATAAATTGCTTCGAATTTCAAAACCTTGCTGAGGATAAATGAACCCTTATTGATCTACGATAAATAAGTATTCATATTTATTATTATTATTACTGCAGCCCAGGCAGTACTTGAGGAAGTGGACATGGATAAAAGGGAGGCTAGCGTTTCGTAATGATTGCAACAGGAGCAGAGCTGGTAGCTATTCTTGGGGGACGGCCAGGTAAGCCGGGTTCAAGGCCAAATTGAGCAACTACTTGCAGCAAAATTGGAAGCATAAATGAATGATCACGAGTCACTTGCAACGAACATACGATTGAATCAGCCAATCACGAGAGACCAAGCCATGATCACGCGATGGACAGCGTCAGTAGTAAAAAGCCCGCGGAATTGATTATCTAATGAACCGCCGAACGGGCTGATCTCCGCACGAGTGCATTGAGACGTGTGATTTATTTGAAGAAGAATGACACTAGTCCCATATTTGTGAGATAAAAACTCTGGAAATTTTTATCCAATTCCACCCCACTCCTCCGTCCCCTGTCAGTTTCTAATAAATAGTTTGGCATGACGCTACTCTAAGTCATTCGTTTTGGAGCCTTGAGAGGCTAACTTCACGCCCGTTTGTATAACGAATTTTAACGCTCTGAATTAGTTGAAGTTATTTTATTTGTGAGCTCTGAGGAGCTAAATTCGCATCAGTCGTAATAACGAATTTTAAAGCTCTAGTACATTTTATCTGAAGTCAACTTTATTTTTGCGAGCTAATATTTCACGCAGTGTGCGTGGTGACTTGTAACATTTTTCTTAAAGACGACCATTTCAGCTCTGAGGGGCAAGTCTTGTAACATCCTAATTAGCACTCACCAGAGCGAAGGTCAACAGTACAGTACGGAAATACCGAGCAAGATAGCGACTGCCTGTGCAGTCAAGATTTTAAACTTATTATCGAGCCAGTGACGTGGTCTCGAGGTGTATATTTTATGTACAAATTTCAATGTATTTTTCATGTGTTTATTGTGCGTGTGTGCGAGATATCTAGGGCAAGTCTTCGCAATTAATCGCATTAGGACAATTTGTGGGCGAATTGAGTAACCTGCAAGCGATTATAGCTAGGTCATAATAATTAACATTGAACTTTTCTGCCAAGGAGTCGATACCAAGATGCTCAACACGTGGTTTGGAGTTGGGATGATCTTCAACGATTCAACGCAGACGACCACGATGGAGTGTTAATCTGTCCATAGGGAAATGGGCTGAGAAGGATGTCTTAAGTTCTACAAGCTGATCGGTGATGTACAACAATTGAATTATTTCGATTATGTAGTTAGATTTGGCCGGGGAACTTTTGTAAATAGTTAAGTTTCTTTTCTTGTTGTTTAGAGTTTTTCTTGCACCGACACTAAATGTTTTAAATGTCCGTTGGCGCGTGGCCAAAGTGTCTGTTGTATATTTGTTTTTCTTTGAGTCATATTTAATGTGCGCAGCGTGCGTACGTGATTTTTTTTATCCATGCAAATGCGAAACCCGTTACATTCGATAAATGGTGCTTTATTAACGTTAATATTTGAAATAGGAAAGGGAGGTAATTACTGTAAGATATTTGCTGAACAGGTTATTATTCATATTAGGGTTGCCAAGCGCACCAACTTAAAATGTAATTTGTAGAACACCTTCGTTCTAATTTTGATAGATTTTTTTGAGTCCTTTTCAGGTTAACTAGTCACGGCATAGAACGGTGGCGCCAGCATGTGGAAATTATTTATGTCTTTTTATTTCAGGGTCTGTCAAAACCCATACGTGTGATTCTGTGTGTGTTACTGTGTCAAATGTGTGTTGATTCTACGTGAGGAGGGGGTAGAGGTCCTACCGCCCTCATATATTTGCTACTGTTGTATTTTTGATGGAAAGACAGGGTGCTCTAGGGAGACCGCTGTTTCTTGTCCATATTATTCTGACACACACACACGTATTATTGTGCTTTGGGGCACACTTCTTCGAGATTCGACCCCATGTCCTGAGAGGTCGAGATTATTGACACATGGATTGACACATATGCAGAGTTCCACAAACCGCCCGTTTTGCCTGGTGACTTATTTTGATAGGCAGTCCTGATTGTCCGACTGGCCCCTGTAAGCTTTCATGTAGCAAAACCTGTTCATTGTGATGGTTATATTTTTAAGCCATGATTAATTGGGGAGTTCGCCATGTGTGTAACGGCTTATGGTACGTTGTATGGGTAAAATATTGTATTAATAACGTAAATGTTGGCTGTGAGCCTATTGTTTTGTTTATGACTCGATTCATGTAATTTTTTGTGTGACACCTGTGTGGTGTAGTGGTAGAGTACTTGTAAATTTTGACGGCGGTCATATGTGTATTTTTATTGGTCACGTGTTAATGTACTTGTGTTGATTTGTGTGAGAAGTCCTAAGTTTTTAGGCAGTAAATGTTGCTACGGCAATTTGATTCCAATTTCACACGGAAATTATTGTGTTGTTTATATTAGATCTAGGAAGTGTCGGTTTAATTTAAGTATAGTATTGTAGTTGTGTTCCCCCGTGTCGGTCTAGCTCTAAGAAATGTGGATTCGTTGTCTGAATGATCATTCTGGATGATGACGAATCACGCATTCGTTTGTACACATCGTGATGCATGTAGAACGACATACGCACATACATAGTCACTTTTGTTATTTTTCTTTTGGGACACTTGGTCCGTGTAATTAATCTCTCCAGAGATTTTGGCCTAGTTGGGCATTTTTATTAAGTGGGAGTCATATGGGAGTTTTATGTTGTTAATTGTTGTGTGTAAATATGGTGATTTGTTTATTAAATTCATTTGTTTTAACCCTGACTTCACTCTTTCCTGCATGTTATTTTGTTATATGTTACCCTGCAAGTTAATGAAGCGCCTTGACAACAACTTACGATATGAACCGATACACCCCCCGAAACTGAGTCTCATATGCTTCTTTGCAAGGGTTCAATATGGATTGATATTTACTAATTTGGGTGTGTGATGGCGGCTGGCGAGACACACAGGAAAGTTTGTGTGGTATTGCCGCGATCACCCACCTTGCCGCCCAACGAACATCAGTCATTTCAGCGTTCCCTTGACATGTGCATATACAATTTGTCTCGTTTTCACATTACTATCAGCTTTCCTCGAGAGGGCTTTTGACCTCTCATGACAGCTTTAAAATGTGCTTTCCTTGCACTCCTAGTTTTATATTTTTTATTTACATTGTATTTTATTATTTCATTAAAATAACGCTATATTTTAATGATGGGCATATTGGAAATACATTAATTCCATCACCTGATGAAAGTGGTCATCCAGAGTGAAGTGCTCAATATGACCTCGTTCCTCATAATCAGAAGGTGTGTTCAAATCAACAACTACAGAGCACTTTAATTAGCACATATTAACCTGTAAGCAAGTACTAAATCCCTCGCTTTCTCTGCATGTCTCTGTCTCTAACTTTTGCTTTCACCAGTGTTATAATATGAATTTTCATGTTTGATTACTTTTGCAGGCACTCGATACTATTACAACATAAATACTTCAAATAATGGGCAATACGAATAGCCTATATGACACTGTTTAACATAAAAAAATGTCACTACTATTTTTTCATTATGTGGTTGGTTGTATGGCCCAAACGCCAAATACCATTAATTTAAAAAAAACTGGCTGTGTTTACCTGTAGTTGCGAGATTTTTAAAATCAACGTGTTAACCGACTGAAAAAGCTCTATAAATACTCCTATCAGATTCAAAACTTAGGATATTAGAGTTTAGGCCTCAGTGGAAAATTGAACGAGTTGGCCAGTAACAAATTGAGTTTACATTAGTGTGTGGCTACATTATTTCTGCGTTTAAGACAAGTAGACTATATTTTCCCGAACGTTTATTATTATTATTTTTCGCAACGAAAAAATCCACGTTTATCGACCTAAGAAGTGTACACTGAACCACGGGCTGTGAATCATTAACCTGGTCACCTCAACTATACTTGTTGGTGATTCATGGTACTGTGTCGATGATGATTTTTTTTTAGCGTATGGCTTTTAGTGCCGGGAGTGTCCGAGGACATGTTCGGCTCGCCAGTTTTTTTTAGCTGCCTCGAGACGGACACCCAATGGGTGAGCTACAAGTACCGTTGGGGAGGAAAGTTGGAATGTAGGGACGAGTTGGAAGGTAGCGGCTGTGGCTTATAGTTAGGGACCAACCCCGGCATTTGCCTGGAAGGAAGATGGTAAACCACAGAAGACCATCTTCAAGGTTGCCGGCGGGGGGATTCGAACCTCCTCGCCTCCCGGATGTGAGCGACTGCCAGCAGTCATGCCGTAACGACCACAGCTAACTCACCCGGTGATGATGATGATGATGATGATCTGGGTTATCGGCCCCTAATGGTCTGGATGATAGCGAAAATGACAATGAAATGGAAACCAGAACAAAAATTAAGTGAAACTGAAAATACTTACAAAATGTAACAGATTGAAACGGCTCACAAAATGGAGAGTGGTAATACTTACAAAAGGAAATTTAGAAGGAAAATATTCACAAAAGGAATAGATTGAAAAATGCGCACAAAATGTAGTTTAGGTTCAAAACACGTACAAAATGCAACGTAGAGTCGAAATACTTACAAAATGCAATTGAAATTCAAAATACTTACAAAATGCAAATAAGATTGAAAATGCGTACAAAATGCAATTGAGGTTCAAAATACTTAGACTACAGAATGCAATTGAAATTTAAATACACAATGCAATTTAGATTGAAAAACGCCCATTTCAGATCCAAAATACTCACAAAATGCAACTGAAAATCAAAATGCTTACAAAATACAATTGAAATTGAAAATGCTTACAAAATGTACGGTAGATTCAAACTACTCATTTGGATGGATAATACTTACAAAATGCAATTTGGATTGAAAATACTTGCAAAAAGCGGTTTATGTTGAAAGTAATTACAAAATACAATTGAAATTCAAAATACTCACAAAAGTCCCAGCCCCTATATTGAAAGACTTACTAAAAAGCAATTTAGATTGTCAATCGTTACTAAATGCAATTGAGGTTGAAAATACTCGCAAAATGCAATTTTGATCGAAAAGACTTACAAAATGCAACGTACATTGAAAATACCTATAAAATGGAGTGTATATGCAAAAAATTCGCTAAAGGGAATTTAGATACACGGGGAGCCAACTGACAAAAAACAGTGCGGGAATCTTAAAGAGGAAAGGAAATATAATTAAAAGAAAACAAGAGGTCTGACCCCTCGAAGAAAGAGGGATAAGGAAAGATGAGATAAGGGCCAATTAAGGCGGGAAAGAGAAAGACTCCCTAGGCCTCGGATACCCTAATACCGTCGGGGTCGGAATAGAACAAGAGTTGACCAAGGGAGGTCGACAGGAAAGAAGACGGAGAGGAGTCCGGCACAAGTAAGTGGAAGCAATGCCGGACTCGGCTGGGGTCTCGTGGTCGCCAACCCACGTTGGGGGGTTGGTACTGTGTCGTCCGAAACGTGGGCCACAGGCATCAATGAGCCGCTGTCGACACAGGGTTGGACAATATGCAATTGTTTGCCCAGTTTTACAATACTTTCTATATGTCCATAACAGCGGAACACGATCAACCAACAAGCCGTGGCTTTTCAGAGATGCTGGTGCCTTCGCAATTTGGCCTCTATCGAACTCAGAGAGATCGGCTGTTTTTTTTTTTTTTTTTTCAATCTGGCGCTCGAGACACTACCAACAACGAGTTTATTGACCTGCCCCATATACAGAGCGGTCTACCAGCCCCTAATAATTTAGTTTTATGAGGTCTATCGTTTATTATTGAAATCCTACAACCCTCGAACCCTCGTCCCAGACAGGATTAATAAACGAACGGTAAGTTACGGCGTACACACGAGAAGACAGTTTGTGCCAATGCTAACGAAATATTTGAACTCGAATGCACTCTTCAACAATCGTAGATTCGAAAAACACGTATGTTATAACAGGACGTGTGCATGAAAACTATGACCAGAAACCGTACATACTGTGAACTGATGTTCATCTGTGATGTGCACACTCCGTTATGAATAATAAGCCAGGTCAAGAGGGAAAAGCGGGCAGGTTCGATTCCTAGCCGGTGATCTTCACTTTTTCTTATCGCTTATTACTTTAGGTGTGGCAAGGTATCCTTCCTGTCTGTCTGTTAGGTAGTCAGCCCGAAGGCTGGTTGGATCCTCAAAAAGTACCGCCGTTAGGTCATGTGGGTAGATACCTACAAAAACTCAAGGCAGCGCTATATTGAGGCGTACTAGGCAAGAAGAGGAAGGAAGCTTGTAGTTTAACGTGACCGTTAATCTCGCGATCATGAGCCACGGGACCTCCTTTTTACGTGAAATCCGAACCACAGGACATGGCATTTCACTTCGAAAATCTCACATGCATTGACCGGGAATCGAACCCGGACCGCCTTACGCAAGAAGAGGAGTGAAGTAGTTTGCCATTGCTTTCCTCACTGAGTCAGAAGAGCAGAACTAACCCTATGAGTAGAACTTTCCACAGCATCCACAGGCACTGACTGTGGCTTGAATGTCATTACAGTACTCAGCACCACCCATACCTCAGTAGCTTCCATATAATGACAGCCATGAGTGAGACTGAGACATCAATTTTTTTATAAATTTGTTCCAACTTTTATAGTATTTTTAGCTGGCTTGGACTAGAACGTGATGGCCTGTGGTTGGAAACAGTGTATCAGATTTCCGGTTAACTACAGTGCTCACAGTTTACAAAGATTTGACAAAACATGCCCCACCGGAACAACAATAAAACGTGATGGTTGTTTTAATTTCACTCCTTCCACTCAGGTCACAATACAAAGGTTATTCATTTGTTGGCAATGTATTCCACTGACGAGTATGTGGACAAGTTCCTTATCTACGAAGAAACCAGGCAGAACTCATTAGTCACAAAGTATGCATCAAGACATACTGTAATTACAGAAAACTGATAGTCAATACCTTTAGCACGTATTACACCTCGACACATCCAAGGTAGTAGCCGATAACAACAACAACAACAACAACAAAATGTTGCAAACCATCGGACCAGGAAACGAACCTCTTTCCAACTGAATTACTGTGAATCTTGGAGGGTTAACCAAGTTCACAACCTATATGGTATATGTTCATAGACTTCATGTACACTTTCTATTATTCGTAGTTGTGCTCGTTTTGAACGTTCATTCGAGTTTTAAATGTGAAATTGAATTAACACTGGCGCTAACGATTACCACTGTTTCCTAAATCGTAAACTCACACATCTCATTGTATGAAACCAGCATTGGAAGGGGACCGATATTTGAAGGTTTTGCTGTAAAGTGAGGGGTGTACAAAACTAAATTTCAAGGGGTCGTTGGACCACTTGGTATATAGGCCTACCATACTGCCAGCGAGTGACTCTCCGCGCTCCAGGCGATAATAAACGATCCCGGGCCGGTGTGATCATTATGCATAATGGCTCATCCGAGTATATCACAGAACATATCTCTTCCTTCTGGGTTAATGCTTAAAGGGGAGTGGCTAACAGAATTCACTTGCATTTATTTTGTGGGGAATTTCTTACCTCTCACCTGCAGGCTACTTACAGTTCACTCCACCGTTTTCTGCCGGCGAGTTCTGGATGTGTAATGGGATACCGGACACCCTTCAAACCTCAAATTTTAGTGCATGCGTATTGATATGTAAATTGTCAGTCGTGAAGAGGGCTTTGTGCTCTGCTGATCCAGAGCAACAAGAGCTCTCAGTGCCTCCAGTGTGCTGCCACTAGATTCCTAGATCCGCTTCAATGTAAGGACACCCGCAGAAATCGGTGGAGTAAACGGTACATTGTATTGGAACTAAGCCACAGTGGTGGCTCGTGCTCTTTGAAAGGGGTGGATCGATTTTGAGAGAACAGACGCCCATATGGTACATGTTGACCCTAATACGAACGGACTAGGAAACCGATGCTAGTTTAGTGTTTTAGTGGACTGGGTTCGAACCCGTGTTTTTGCATATGGGATTTTCGAGGCAAAATGTTACGTCTGGGAGTTGGGATTCTCATAAATAAAAAGAGACTGATAGTCAGTCTGAAAGACTGGACTTTATATCATTTTAAATGCTAGCAGCCGAGAACCAAGAAGGCAGTGAGAGAACAGAGTTTCAAGATTCTATTTTGTTTCTTCACTGCCAAATTGTTTGTTCTCGCACTGCCTTCTTGGTACTCGGCTGCTACTTCGTACTATGACGTCACACACTTCAGTGCATTCTCGGTACATTTCGTCCCATCACCGTAACGTAACGCCAGACCTCAGCGTAACGACGAAGTCGACAAGATCATTTAAAATGATAAAAGAGGTCCCGTCGCTTATGACCATGAGATTAACTGGCACGCAATACTACAAGCTTCCTTCCGTATTCCTGAGTACATTACATTACCAGATTAATTTTACATTTTCATGTTGATAAAACATTAACATGAACCTCTCCAATTCCTGAAAATGCATGCACTATACAGCATATACCTCCTAAACTATGGATCTAATGACAATCATTATGCACCGCGAGTAAGGTCAATACTACACTGTAAAACACTGGCGTCAACGGCCGCGGTGGCCGAGAGCGCTAACGCGCTACCTCATGCCTCTCTGGCATCGGGAAAGCGTGGGCTCGAATCCCACCTCGGCCGTCCTGAAAATGGTTTTCGTGGTTTCCCATTTTCACTACCAGGCCAATGCCGGGACGGTTCCTTTCAATAGGTCCACGGCCGATTTCCTTCCAATATCCCTTCACTGACCCGTTCTGAAAAGAAAAGTACATGGCCATTGGCTGCATTAATAAAATTATTTAAAAAAAACACTGGCGTCCAGCCTTCGCACGCTCGGCGTGCTAGCAGGTAAAATGTAGAAATCAACATCCCCTCAATTTGTGGCTTTACGGGATCTAATCATCAGATAGATAGTTTATATCTCAAGCCTAAAAAAAAAATATGGACTCCCTTCCTCGCCGAATCAAGGCTATAGACGGCGTTACACGGCATTAGAACGATATCTCCAGAGGATGACTAATTTTTTTGTTCGGCAAGCTTATTGGTGGGAAAATAAGAGAAGTACCGTATGTAAAATTTGTGTTAATATTATTTGCACTTGCAGGAAATCGTTGTTGCTGATTCATTTTGGGGCTTTGCGACATCCTTGTCATGTAGCCCCGTGACTTGGGTGTGTGTGGAATTCGTATGTGCTATTGTGATGGCTGAATTAGTGAGTGTATTTGTAATTGTCACTAGAACTGGGGAAGGAGGCGACCGTGGTCTTAATTTAGGTACCATCCCGGCATACACTTTGAGTAAAAGTGGGGAAATCCACTTCTAAGATGGCTGAGGTGGGAATCGAACTCACTTCCCCCCCAGTTATGCCTCGAGAGGCTGAGTGTACCCCATTCCAACCCTCAAACCAGAAATAAATTTCTTGGCAGAGCCGGGAATCGAACCCGGACCTCGGGGTTGTAGGAAATTCAGTTGAACAATATTGTTGAGACGTGATGTTGTAGTTTATGTACCATCCACGTACATATTGCTGTATATACACACGATCCCAACAAAATAATATTATTATTTACCACGCAGTTAAAATGCGTATATGTGTTCACTACACTTGAATGGATAAACTGTGAATGGCATGTCAAGCACGAGTGCCGTCTGGATGGAAGCCAGTGAATTCCTAATCGTTCAGGAACCTGAGTACACACAAGATAGTCCTCTGCCAAGTAACGCAAAAGCAACGCGAACAGGGATTTCAGAGTACGTCACTAGTATATAATATTTTTAACTGAAGAAGATTATGTGCATATAGTTTCCCCTTACAAACTGAATGACATTTGTACAAATCAAAGAACTACGAAGAAAATAGGAAAATTACTTTCGGGAATCTTGAATGTATGTCAAGGGCGGCTGGTGATATTGTTGCAGCGTTGCACAACTCCCAATAATTTTGCAACTAATTCGTCGTTTTTTTCCTTTAATGTTTTAGTTTTATAGATCTAATGCACTCAAAAATGTGTTTAAATCATCGATATTTTGTTATTATTTATCGTAATGCTTCACACTGTACCTATAAAAGCTGCCGCCTTCAAATCAAACTCCAGGGCACTCCAGGGGGTTAGCTCTCTTGTTGCGACTCCCAAGTAGACAGCGCGGACGGCAGGGACGAGGCCAAGCTTGTACATGCTTGCTGGCCAGCATGGGTTGTAGGGAGTTGCAGACGAGCTGCCAGCCCCCTGGCAACACTCAGTTCCAAATGGCCCCGTTAGATTGCACCACTCATTGGAAATGACAACACCCTCGATTTCTCTTTCCCCGCGAAGGGTAGTTTAGTTAGTTACTGTTGTTTTAAGGGGCGGAACTACGAGGTCATCTGCCCCTGAAGGGTAGTTTCTTTCCCACACCACTAGGGAATGCTACACCACCCACAACAGTACAAATATCGGAATTTCATAGGGAGACATTAGTTGGTTCACACCCAATTATTTTTAGATGTTTTCTCATCATAACTTCATTTAATATTTTTGTCAATTGTTCTGTGAAGCGAGCCTAAGAACGCCCCCATTGCTATAAGTACAGTAGATAATTGGCTGAACTATTTTGCGACGTATTGTTGGTGTACTGTAGCGGTTTATGTTTGCTATTACCACTCTTGTTCTTGCGGGATTTGGGTTGCGATTAGTTCTGTATTTAGTTGATTGAGTATTTTGGTTCCAGGCAGATACATAATCGTGCATTATTATTATTATTGTTTGGTTGATTCACTACTATGCATTCACTACGAAATTTCAGGCTAGCAAAATTCAGTGTTTTGTTAGTTTGCCTTTCGCGCCACTTTCCGATATAGCACCCAGATGTATCATCTGTGCATCTTGTAAGTTAGTATTTTATTTAAACGGAATGTTTAGTTTGAAACATTAATTGTATTGTGGAGTGTACGTGAAAATTAATAGAGCAAGTAATTTACTAGTTAGACAGCTTTCCCAGCTCCCTGATGACGATCAACTCACAGTAAAAACACTCGGTAGACCATTACCAGATAAGTATTGTCCAAAATATAAGTATAGGCTACGAGGGCGTTTAAAGGATATATTTAAGGCAATAATAATTGGTTATGTGAATGCGATATTAAAAACGCTTTAATCTGTTTTCCATGTTTGTTGGTGGAGAATCCGCGTGGACCAAAATAGGAGTTACGGAAATTAATCCCTAAAATAAAGAAACGTGAATCTTCAGCTGAGTGGCTTTGGTGCCGTAGTTGGTAGCATGCTGAGCCTCTATGTCCAAGATCGCGGGTTCAAACCCGGCCGAAGTCGTCGGATTTTTAAGAGCGTTAAAAATCCCTCAGTATGCATTCCTTCGGAGGGGAAGTAAAGCCGGCGGTCCCATGTCATAGATTTATGGCATGTTAAAGAATCTTCCACTAATTACACCTGTGTGAAGCTAAATTATAGGTTAAAAATTTGAACAACGCTCTTAGGTTCCAACGTTCGTCGCCAGGAGCCGACTGCGGTGGCGTGTAGTAACCAAGTTCTGAACTAGTAGTCGTTTACGGTGGCCTTTGGCGCCAAAAGTAGGAACTGCTTGAAATTCAATGTCTGCAGTCCTCACTTGAATTAAAAACAGATGACACTCACTAATACAGCCTTCACAATTAACACCGGTTGTCAGACAGATTCTCCACACACCCAAAGTACAGGATATGACCGCGTTGTCGCAGCTCCTAAACTGAGGAACCAACCAATCTTCAGCTGTTTGAAATTGACCCTTTTTCGAACTGTTAACGAAGCTGCACAATTGGACAGTGTCTATAGAAGGTAAATTGCGGAATATAACGAAGAAGTTAGGCACAATAGGTATGTGTTAAATATTGTAATAAACTGTATTCGTTTCTGTGGCTCTTTCGAACTGGCCTTGCGTGATCATGATGAAAGTGTAACATCAACAAATCCAGGTGTTTTGAGAGAACTAATTAATTTTAGCGTTGAGTTGGATGCTGTGTTAAAGGTCATTTTGGTAAGGGCTACTGTTTTCAAAGGAACGTCCAAAACAATTCAAAATTAAATTTTACAGATTATTTTGGTGGTTTGCCAAGAAGAAGTATCAAAGCAAATAAAGGAATCGGAAATTTTAGCCATTATAGCAGATGAAACTAGTGATATTTCAAACATATTTCAGATGGCTGTTGTATACCGATAAGTTACGTACTAAGAGGCAAACAAAACATGATGCACACACATTAGCAGCGTGTTTACTGGATTAATTAAAGAAGCAGAAATTGAATGAAACTCCGCAAAAATGAATTGCGTGGACGTATGACAGAGCGCACTTCATGGCTGGTTCCTCTGATGGGGTTCAAGCTATAGTAAAAAAAAAAAACCTATCATTATGCAGAATATGTGCCCATCTTTGTTAGTTATATCATTTTTCGTAACGTACAAACTTTTCGGTTGCCATGTTTTTATGTTGAGAATGTTTATTATCCTGGAGATAGAGACCCAAACTTAGACAACCTGCTGTGTTTTAAATTCTTCCAATTAACTCAGGCATAGGGCGTAAATACATACATATAATTTTTTATGAATTCCTATAGGAAGAAGCCCAAAAGAGCCATTAAAATTTTATCTATTTGTCGAACGTACAGTTAGTTTGGAAAACCCATGTATTTCAGTTTTTATAGAAATGTAGTTTATCTAACGTTAATTGATTTTTGTTACATGTGTAAACTTCCCATATAAAATTGCGACATCAGAAATGTTGGTGCAACACCCAGCTTTACATACCACCGGCCGCCACTGATGTATGTATATCTACCCCTTATTATTCCCGTTTGTCCAACGGGGTCGGGGATGAGATGCGGTGGAAGGCATAGTGGCGATGGTTTTTTACGGCCGGATGCCCTTCCTGACGCCAACCTCATGAGAGGAGTTAATGAGAGATGAAATGAATGATGGCGAATGAAACGGGGTAAGGATGTGGAAGGAAGCGGCCGTGGCCTGTCAGAAGGTACCGTCCCAGCATTTGCCTGGTGTTGAAAATGGGAAGCCACGGAAAACCATTTCAAGGACGGCCGACGGTGGGGCTCGAACCCACGCGTCTACCGAGTCAGCAGAGAGCTTGGCCCCATGACCTAACGCTGCACTGTCGCCAGCGTAGCCACTACTGTAGGTTTCGGGAATCTTGAATATACCGTACTTTTATACAGTAAATCAAATGAGTTATCAATAGGCCTAGATGGGCTGATTGGAGCAGATAGTTTACCTTTGGCCTTCAAAACCCAGCAATGCGGATTCGATCCCGGATAAGTCGATTAAATTTGTAAGTATGTATCAATATGACAACCTTATAAGTGTAGATTTAACAAGCAAGTTAAAGAACATCTCTGGGACAAAATTTGGCACCTCTTGCGTCTCTAAAGTCACAGTAATGAGTTAAGTAGTGGTAGAGTGCTCACCTTATACTCCCAATTCGCGGGTTCATTCCCAACAAATATTGATGGATTTTTGAGATACAAGAAAATCGAAAGTGCTCCTGTATGATGATGCGAAATATAAAAGAACCCCTGAGTACCTATTTGGTAATTGGTACTCTCGGCAAAAATAAATCTCGGCGCAATTGGTGAACTGATAGCTCTACTTGTAGGCCTACTCCACTTTGGGGGCTAAGACGAGTGTCAATTATTACGCCGTCATTGGTGCCAACTAATGCACGGTTGCCACTTTCCGGGAAAGCGCCAGAGGCTGCGAATCGCGAAGTCCATTAAGCAAAAGAAACAAACAATGTAGGGCATTGCAGAATACTCACGTTTGGTAACATAGTGCCCTAGTGTTATTTAGTTTCATAAAAATTTCCAAAAACTACAACAACGCGAAGTGGCTGTAAATTTACCTTATCTTTTAAGTTGATGCATCGGTAGTGATCAATAATGTTGTTGAAGATGGAATATCGGGGTCAATTACCTCTCTCTTCGATTGGCGAACATTGTACTTGAACAATTTTACTTAAATAAAAATATTACTTATGTAACCTTACAACAACCAAATTTACCAATTATACTCTGTATTTCGAAAGAAATAGGTTCTACTGAATACACCTAAATGGCAAGGGTCGAAAATCCCAAAGAATTGTGTTCCACTGACATTTCATTAAGCTAAGAGACATATTCTATTTTTCTGGCGATCAGTATTCTGTTCTTCTGGCGATCAGAAGGCTACAGTACATCAAGACATTTAGCACATTCACTTTAATGTATCGTCTACCGAGTTCAAGGCAGCAGACTGGCATTATTGTCATTCCATTAACAGCTGCCACACTGCGTATACGTAACAAGGCAAGCATTGTAGCCTGACGACAGCTCGATTTATTCTATATAGCAAACGCCACTTTGACATCAGTGAACTAATACAACTCTCCACTGATTCTCCACGTTCTCTCCTCCTCGCAGAGCAACAGCAGCTCAGGGTAATTCGACTTGCTGCACTATAGTACATAATATTGCTGATTGCGTAATGAGATCATGACCTCAGCACAATAGCTCGGTGCCCTAGTCTCATCACTAGAGACGAGAATTATAGGCACTAAAAACAGTTAAAATAGGCAGGCATATAGGCTCTTAAAATAGCCAAAATAGGCATGTAAATAGGCACTAACGTGTAAAATAGGCAACAAAATAGGCATTAAAAATCTTGTAATTTAATAACATATTTAATTACTATAAAAAGAATTAACAATAAGCAACTTATAATTTAATAACATACTTATCTTATAAATAAAAGTGAAAGTCTGTATGTATGTATGTGGGTGGATTTGTTCCGTATACAAATTACACCGTTCCACCAATCTCAATTTTTTTGTGCATACACATAGTTTAGGACCCAGAAGGAACGGCTGTCTACATGAATTTTCGATAGTCTTTCTCATTCTTCTAATTTCGGCCTTCTTGCACTCAAGCAAAAGCTAATAAAAGCAGAAAATAAACTGATGAAGTAATAGCAAGGCCGGCATCTCCATAGCAACAGTAGCTCGAGACGGGACCACCAAGTTTCCATATATCTTGGTAAGAGGCCATGCTACACCCACTGCCAGCTAGATCGCATCCCTCCAAGCTGCTTTAAACTGCCTGTCCATTCTACACAAGATAGGTTACAGCACCAACGCACTGATTGCCGCTGCATTTTCACTCCCAGCTGGACCGCATCCCTCCTAGCTGCTTTAAACTGCCTGTCCATTCAACACAAGATAGGTTACAGCACCAACGCACTGATCGCGGCTGCATTTTCACTCCCAGCTAGATCGCATCCCTCCTGGCTGCTTTAAACTGCCTGGCCATTCAACACAAGATAGGTTACAGCACCAACGCACTGGTCGCGGTTGCATTTTCACTCCCAGCTGGATCGGATCCCTCCTGGCTGCTTTAAACTGCCTGTCCATTCAACACAAGATAGGTTACAGCACCAACGCACTGTGATCGCCGCGGTATTTTCACTGCCAGCTAGATCGCATCCCTCCTGGCTGCATGGCAACAGTAGCTCAAGACGGGACCACCAAGTTTCCATCTATCTCGGTAAGAGGCCATGCTACACCCACTGCCAGTTAGATCGCATCCATCCAAGCTGCTTTAAACTGCCTGTCCATTCAACACAAGATAGGTTACAGCACCAACCCACTGTGATCGCCGCGGCATTTTAACTGCCAGCTGGATCGCATCCCTCCTGGCTGCTTTTAACTGCCTGCCCATTCAACACTCAGACGCGTACAGGATATACTGTATATTAATTCTCAGTTAGGTTGCAGCGCCAACCTAACGCAGCTTTTGAAGGGGACGATACCTGAAACGAAGGGTTTTTATCTTTGGAGGCTTAATACAGAGATTGAAAAAGCGCGAAAACATGGCACTAAGTTAGTTCTTTTGTTATTCAATCAGCATAAAGTTTGTGATATTATTCACACACATACTAACGGGTAAATTTTCAATATAAAGAAATGCGAAATACAAAGCGAAGGGTTGTTAAGTTTGGAGGCTTAATATCGAGATCCCAGGCGCTATTTCTGGTGACTTTCGAGAATTCCCATTCTTGTTCCTGGGGTAAATTCATATTGAGAAATGAGAATATAATTCTGTCGAGCACACCAGCTGCAATATAATGCACTTTAAAATACAGTCAAAAGGCATCAAATAGACAATTATACTACATATAGGCACACACCCTTGAAATAGGCATTTATAGGCACAATAAAACCAACGAAATCTAGCCTAAAAGAACGTAAAACGGATTTATATCTCGAAAGCCTACGTTTCTAAACACAGGAATAAAATAGGCAAATAGGCGAATTCCCGTCTCTACTCATCACTCAACCGACAAACAGCACTTTAGCTCAATCTTGCCAAGTAACCAGGTTGATGCCTTTGTTTTCAGATACCCCGGACATTGCATGTGAGATTTTCGAAGTGAATTGCCATGTCCTGTGGTTCGGATTCCACGTAAAAAGGAGGTCCCGTGGCTCATGATCCCCAGATTAACGGTCACGTTAAACTACAAGCTTCCTTTTTTGTTTTCAGATACGGTTATGTTCTGGAAGATGTTAAGTGTCAAATTTCTACGTATTTTAGCCTATTTTCATTTATTAAATACAAGCTTATGAAATTTATGAGATCACCTTTCGTCCACGGGTGTGTGTGTGTCCCTAATGAAATCTACAGTAAATGGCTGCAACAATTTCAATGAACCCCGGTAAGGATGTACTACTACCTCGTCCGACCTCGACCGTGCCTTTCAAATTTTAATCAGTGTCACCATTCCAACATGGCGGCCGCGCAAAATATTTCACCCACATTCAGCATCTCCGGAACGATTACAACTATCATCCTCAAATTAGGTATGGTCATAAAGGATACTATACTAAGTCCATCTATATAACTTTCAAAAACCCGACGAGTACAAAACCAACATGGCGGCCATGCGGATTTCAAATATGAAATTGGACTTTTCACGAAATGGGTTCACCCGAGCGCAATGAAACTTTGCATCATAATCTGTATGCAAGGCTTAATATACTGGCATCTATTTTAATCCCATTATTTGAAGAAATTCAACAGGGTAGCTGTGGGACATTTTAAAAATGTGTTTTTTGGGGGGGTCTTTATTAAGCGATCGAAGTGAAAGTTCGTATAATGAACCACTAATAACCATATACTGGTACAGTACATAAAGCTACGGCTCACATATAAAAACAATCCAACATGGCAGCCATGAAAAATATTTCACCTGTTCCCAATATCTAGTACGTTAAGTTCACCCAACGGTTTTTGGCCGGTCATCTCCAGTTTCGCAGTTGTACAGAGAACAATCGGTGACCCTCAGACATCGGCAATTGATACGCGAGTTGCTTTCTGCAAAATTGACAACGGGTCCGATTCCCGGCTCTGCCAAGAAATTTAATTCTGGTCTGAGGGCTGAAACGGGGTACACTCAGCCTCATGAGGCAAAACTGCGAAGAGGCGAGCTCGATTCCCACCTCCAACACCCTGGAGGTGGTTTCCCCACTTCTTCTCTAGGCGAATGCCGGGATGGTTCCTAAATTAAGGCCACGGCAGCCTCCTTCCCAATTCTCATCTGAATTACAACTACACACACTAATACAGCCATCACAATCACACAGGTTATCCGACAGATTCCCAACACCCAAGTACACGGGACTACATTACCAAGATGTCGTAAATCCCCTCAATTAACCAACAACATTTCCTCAGGGTAGAACATGAAAAGTGTTCGGAGTTTAAGACATACACATGATGATTATGATGATAATTGTTGTTTTAAGGGGCCTAACATCTAGGTTATCGGCCCCTAATGGTTAGGGTGATAGTGAAAGATGAGATGATAATGAAAACTATAACTAATACTAACTACAAACTTACATACTAGAAGAAGAAATGGTAAACAAGTAAAGGATAAGGCAAATAAAGAACAGGAAGAAAAGAAATGTCCTCAACCCTCGAAGAATGAGGATTGAGGGAATTGGAAAGGAGAGCCATGAAAGGCAGATAGGAAGGGGGAAATTGGAGAGGGCCCGCCCAAAGGTCAGAGGAAAAGGGGGACAAAACGGATCCAGCTCAGGAAACACACAGGGTCGCCAACTCCCAAACTCAAGATATTATTTTTATTTATTTACCTTTTTACACATGCACATGGATACTCAGCAGCAAACAAGGGGATTATAAATACGGTAATGGGCTATGGAATATTGGCTTTCACGGAAAATTATTTAAACTCCAGGAAATCTTCTCGGTTTCAACCACCCTTGAAAAATCCTATGTCCTCGGCCGGGACTCGAGTCAACGATCTTAGGATCAGGAAGAGGACACACTATCACAATATCAGTCTGCTTTCTTAAAGCACCTCAAATTACAAAAGTTCGTTTTGATATCCCCGAGGGGCTCACATCTAGTGAGACGTGGGTTGGCGACCACGGGACCCCAGCTGAGTCTGGCATTGCTTCCACTACCTGTGCCGGGCTCCTATCCGTCTTCTTTCCTGTCGACCTAACTTGGTCAACTCTTGTTCTCTTCCGACCCCGACGGTATTAGGGTATCCGAGGCCTAGGGAGTCTCTTCCTTTCCCGCTTTAATTGGCCCTTGTCTAATCTTTTCTAATACCCTCCTTCTGCGAGGGGTCAGCCTTCTTTTTCTTTCCGTATTATCTCCTGCCTTGTGCCCAAGGCCATAAAGGAGGTAGGGTGCATGTAGCCCCACCACTTCTGGTGAACCCTGGATAATGCTACACCTTCAATGGCTCACGGCTGGTGAGTTTGGGAGTTGGCGACCCCGAGGTATTCCTGATCTGGGTCCGTTTTGCCCGCATTTTCCACTGACCTTGGGGCAGGCCTTCTCCTCCTTCCCCTTTCCTATCTGCCTTTCATGGTTCTCCTTCCTTCCAAGTCCCTCAATCCTAATTCTTCGCGAGTTGAGGGCATTTAATTACTTCCTGTCCTTTATTTGTTTACCATTTCTTCTTCTAGTATGTAAGTCTGTAGTTAGTATTAGTTGTACTTTTCATTCTCATCTCATCTTTCACTATCATTCAAACCATTAGGGGCCGATAACCTACATGTTAGGTCCCTTAAATCAACAATTATCCTCATGATCACGTTTTGATATTGGTCAATTGCGAGTGGTTGTACACAATGATTGCATTTACCTCAGGATAGTGGTTGTCAGAGCAGCGTGTAGACATTCCACAATAATCCAGTAAACATGGGGACCGCGCCGATTTCGTCCAAATTTATGGTACATGCAGTACTTGGCCAGAAATTAAAGTGACAAAAGTGGGAGGGAGCTCCAGATGGCCAAGCGTTTAGAAACAAATAGCATTTTTGGCACGAGGCATGAGCCACATATGTCAGCGAAGTTTCCAGGAAACGGTTGCCGCTGCGCCAAGATTTCAGAACGGTAATCCGGAATCGTGGGGGCGAATCTCTACGCGTAACCTTTTTCTTTGTTTTATTTTCAATATTTACGTTACTAACACTGCATATACACCGAAATAATGTGCAGTATATTGTATTTATTAATATTGTCAGAAAAGGCATGAAAAGGAAATGCAAAGGAACAATTGGGATTGCAAATAAATATCCAATAAAGAATTGTTTTTACACCGTCCACGAGGCTCATACCTCGCCCGACCCGCGTCAAAAATTATATTTTTTCTAAACGCTCGGCAATCAGGAGCTCCCACTACTGTCACTTTATTTCTGGCCAAGCCCTGCATAGGCCTACGGTATACCAAAGTTTTGCCGAAATCGGCGGTCCCCTTGTAAGTCTCCATAATAGATCTTTCAACACATTTTTTATAGGCAAACTGTTTTTGTATGTTGCAGTTCTAGTTTTCTTTTACCATGTCTTGTATTTTTGGATCTGATGATGCTCGAGTGACGAGCGAAGCATGTCATCCTATAGTTGTCTCCCTCTTCTTTAGTCCATAACAAATATATATTATATATAAGGTGCGTTCAAAAAAGTAACGAGCCGCAGGCTGGAATGCGCAAACCGGTGACTACATCGGCTAATCGTGGCGTGTGTAACGAGGTGTGGTTCCGACCAGAGCGTGGAAGGTCACAGCCCGTCGCTAGAGGGCACGCGTGCACGTCACGTGACGATACAAAGCGAGCAGCAGCATGCATCAATCGTCCAACGCTGCCAGTCGCATTGCAAACAGTGACATGGAGGCGTCAACCGAAGAGCAAATAGGTTCTGACAGCGGAAGGAGTAGGGGAAACGGACATCCATCGCCGAATGTCACAAGTGTACGGCGAACACTGCATGTCCCTTGCAAGGGCCAAGGCGTAGCACAAGCGCTTCAGGGAAGGACGGGTGTCGTTAGCCGATGATGCCCGGTCTGGGGCACCCCCTTGCATTACCGATGACTACGTCTAGCTGGTTGATGCACTCATTACCCAGGCCCGCCGAGTGACAGTGAACGCCATAGCCGCCGTGGTCGCTCAACGACAATGCACGACCTCATACGGCCAACACAGTCACAACACTCCTGCAGAAATTCAAATGGGAGGTTCTCGGCCACCCTCCATACAGTCCAGACCTCTCTCCCTGTGATTACGCCATTTTTGGTCCCCTGAAAAGGGCTCTGCGGGGCCAACGATTCACCTCGGACGCCGACGTCCAGCTGTACGTGCGGAACTGGTTCACATCGCAGCCCAGGGAATTTTATGAGACAGCCATTCACCGCCTCGTGCCACAGTGGGACAAGTGCCTCAACAGCCAGGGCCAATACTTCTAACATACAGGTACAGGTTTCTTTAATTATGCCTCCGGCTCGTTACTTTTTGAACGCACCTTATATTTTCACTAGCAACCCGCCCCGGCTTCACCCGGTATCTTTAACGACTTACTCAGCGTAAGCTTAAAGGCGCACGGTCGACAGGTCCCAGACGCAATTCAGAAAAGCCGAGGTGAACAGCGAAACTCCAAACACATATACTCATCTCCAAAGTCTGAACTTGACACGACTCGACACTTTGATGCTGGTCGAAGCTGGGATGACAAGCTGGCTCACTCGCTAGCTCGTAAACTCGCTCCGATGCTAGTAATCTAAATTTCCACTGAATGGAGATTGTTGGAAGAAATGAACACGTAAACACACT
The DNA here is from genome assembly GCA_946902985.2 of Meconema thalassinum. NCBI lineage: Eukaryota > Metazoa > Arthropoda > Insecta > Orthoptera > Tettigoniidae > Meconema > Meconema thalassinum. The sequence goes on along the minus strand of OX336389.2, from coordinate 169,654,581 downwards.
TATAGTGGGCGATGTAGGCTATTCTTTTTTGTAGAACTTTTCATACTGAACAATTCTTACACTCACAGTAGACTATACACATATTTCTAACGGTTTACCCAGCGTAAGCTTAAAAGGCGCACGGACGGCAGGTTTTTCTTAGACTCGATTCACTGAAATCGTTAGTCTATTGCTCGGCTTCCTTTGGTCATAAATGAATGTTTTTCTACAGAAACCTTCCTCGTGAAATCCTTTACAAAATGGTGAAAACCACATCAAAATCCATCCAGTGGTTCTCAAGATTACCTGCTACATCCAAGAAACGGAGACTTTGTTTTATACTATGTAGAGATAATATGTATTTTTTCGGGTTATTTTTATCGTCCAGTATGTCCCAGCAATTGGGATTGTATTGTGCTGGCAGACTAAAAAGTTGTAATATCAACACTATCACACTGTAAAAACTTTTAATAATTGCTTGAGTTTGATTGTTAATAAGTTCATAGACTATGATGTGTTGGAAACTAATTAATACTCACGTTGTTGGTTGTACAATTCTTGAGGACAGCGCTAACGTAGAGCTGCCCCTGCTCAGTCGCGAATTCTCCTATACCTCGCAAAAGCCTATATCACTTGAGATTAAAATACGAAGAGTTTTTCATCGACACCTAGACTTGTGCAAGTCAGCAGTTCTGACACGAATATCGTGCTTATCATTGATGTTCTACAGGTTGTACAGTATTCACGGAAACCGACACTGATAGCCCCATATCATGTTAATTTTTGCATTGGTATCCAAGTGTAGGTCACGGAGGCATGCCATGAGTGCATTGGTATCCAAGTGTAGGTCACTGAGGCATGCCATGAGAAGGCCGGTCTGGCGGAGAGGGTGGTAACCCGCCTAACAACATTGCCGCCCCTTGACACGCGACATACGTAAAGAGTTGTTGCCAGACTGATAACATAGAATTGCCTCCCACAAAGTGATTGCAATAACATGGATTTGGGGGAGAAACACTCACCGTACGTGGTATCACCTCGGACATATTTTTTTTTATTTTGTTATGCCACACATCACAGTGCAAACAGAAAGCAACAGAGCGTACAATTTGCCTGTTAGACATATTCAAATAATATAACAACCATCTTTTTCGCTAAACCACGCACCTTTTACTATATTTTTTTCGCGTATTTCGGTGCTTCCTGACCTGAGGAATCATATGTTCCCGACTGCATGGTAATACCCCCAGTCACCCTGTATTCGACACCTGAATACACCGGAAGCGGTTTGCGCTGGCGTCACGTATCATATCGACAAAACACACACAATAGCAGTCGCTGGCAGGTATAGCGGAATTGCCGACTTTCCTCACGATGCAGCAAGTGGTTTTCAAAGCCACCAGAGTACTTCGGTGCTAAATTAACACACAGCTGCTCGTGAAGCGGAAAATTAATAACAGAAAAAGTATAACTAAGATACTTTAGAAAATAATTTCGGTTCTTATATTTTACAATAATGTATTCCTTGTTATAAAAAATTATGATAATATATGTACAATTGTCATCTGGCAAACTGTTCCCTCATTTTCTTCTCTTTACTCTTATTCGGGCGAACTTTCTTTTCTTTATTTGTGGCATAAAATATTTAACAATTCATAGATTGTCTTTACATACGAATACTGTCAAAATGTATACGGGGTTGAATAATAAAATTGTCTAGGTCCCTTTTCTTTTTACAGAAATTACTTAATACCACGTAGAGATCATATTTTTCTTTGGGTGCAAAAGTGTTCTAAGTCATATTCCATTTTATATCAACAGGTGGGGCCGATAACCTCGATGTTAGGCCCCTTAAAACAACAATTATTATCATCATCATCATCATATCAACAGGTGGCATCCCTTACTTTGTTAACTGAATGGAAACTAGAAACCATTTAGGTTTAAGTCATCCTTGATACTAAGAATTGTTGTGAAAATCCAGTTGAAGTAAAGGTATCTGTCTGGTGATGAATTGTACAAAGCTGTGTGTTGAGACAGCAGCAGCAGCAGCAGTGAACAAGAGTGCCAAGACAGTGGCAAAGAGCTTATCATCCCAGTGAAATCAACTCGGAAGGTTAAGTTAACGTAAGCAATAGGCTACTAAAGGAATTTGCATTGCAATCGATGATTTGCTTTGTATGTAAAGTAAACTACTTGAACATTATTTACATATCTGATTTAGATTATAGGCTAATGATGTTCTCCTTTTGATTTCTTTTTCATACGATGGTCACTGATGTGCCAAGTGGAAAAATATCGAAGTGACCTGTGACAACTTAACTGGCCAACCTGGCCCTTCACACATTGAAATACAAAACAGGCCTAACTGGAGTACATCTAAACTCAATAATGATGTGACGTAGTGAAATAGAAACCAAGCCTAGTTGTTATTTCCTCTAATATCCTACTATCATAGCTGAAAGCCTATTGACTAAACATGAGTTGCAACTTTTATTTCAGAAGACAATGAGGAGATCACAACACTCCCTCAATGAGGGGATCACAACAATTTCTGCATCTTCATAACAACATACAAATAGTACACCAATTGATGCTCCGCAGACAACAAATGCTTTGAGACTAGGCACAGAAGAGGCTAACAGCTAATTGATACCCCATATGAACAAGACGAGGAACAAAAGAAAAATGGAAAGAAATTGAGATGATCTGAGACTATAAAATGTGCTTGTGAAAAACGTTTAAGGAATTCACGTGAGGCCTACAATGCGGAAGCAATACAAAGTAAGACGTTCTTAAATAAAAACAGCCGGTGCCGATTTAAGTGTTTTAACTCTCTAACGGAACAGGAAAGACAAGTAAAATGTCAGGATTTAGCAAATTGAACGCTTATTGGAGTAAAATCCATCAGACTCCTGTATCAGTAAGAAGGCCTTGTGATAATGGTAAACAAGAAAAACAATCATCAAACAAATACCACATGAAATTGGTTAGAAAAACAATATCTGTATGTAAACAGTATTTTCTGGACACATTTGGTACATCAAATGATACCCGCCTCTTCTCATTTTTGCCTCACGAGGCTGAGTGTACCCCGTTAGGAACGTAGGAAAGGATGCAATTTGCAGTATACAAGGTACGGGGACCATCAGACGCCACTGGCGACAAGAGTGTATGTGTGTTCTTCAAAGCAGTCACGTATGCTTCAGTCGTGCTGTCCTGTGAATATGGCCGTGTCCAAAGCATACTCATCAAGAAGATGTTGAACAAAAAGGTCACCAAGAGTATTCTGGTCCATGTTTACAGTGACATGAATGCGTGGGCCCTAGTTACTGTATGATACGTAAAACACTCCAAAAATAGTACAGAACCAACTCCGACCTGAAGTACAGCCTCCCCACATACTACAGGTTAATTGCCTCATTGGGCCGCAAAATGACGACTCGTAGGACCATTCTACACGTCTCCAGTCAGCGAATGTTCACTTCCAGTGTCGTTTGGTCCCTTGAAGACGTGCACACGTATTGTCTCGCTGTTATGGTCACATGTCAGTGGTGAAAGGCCTTGTACCAATGCCAACCATCTATATCTACAGCGCTTCAATTTGACTAATGTGCTCTTTCAAGGGGGGTGCCTAATATTTTGCACGGTAAACTTCATTTTACCATCGATCGTTCATCCTGGAGATCACTATTCGATCGTGGTACGCTACTTTTTGAAGAAAACCACCGACGAACAGCGAATGATAAGTGGCAGAGTAGAAAGGGAAACTAAATAATGAGAAGAAGTTCCTCATGGAACTACCTGTCTTCACTGCGGCAAATTGTATGCCTCCACAAAATTGGGCACCACAGTCACCTCCGGACTCACCCATGAACAAAGCCCTGCGCGGATGCGGATATCCGCGGATAAACGCAACATTTTTCGCCATGCGGATATACTTTGCATGACTTTGCGGATAGCGGATAAGCTGCGGATAATGTTTGGAGTAAATTTGCGGATAGTTTTTAGAATACAATCCGAACTTGTTGAATATCATGGGGAAAGTTGGGTAATTGTGCGCACCTATGTTTTTCGAGTTAATAGTACAACTAGCAACTCAGTTCACTCCTACCCTCAAGCTGTCATCGTACCTATCAGATAGGGACAGTCAGCATGATGCCAGTCGCTATGTGATAACCGTGAGGTTTGGATGAAGAAACTTTACACGTTGCATGTAATTTTCTGTAGCCGGCAAATGAGAAGGTAAGCCTACAGTTGTGATTCGATTATTTAAAATTAAATGTAGTTTTAAATGCCAATGTTTACAGTGGTTTTGCATGTATTTGTTTTTCAATATAAAGATTAGTTTACCGGTATTCCGTGAGTTACGTTTTAAAATCAGAGTAGGGTAATGGTGCGCACAATTCCCCCACTCTCCCTTACTAGGACCCGGATGTTTATGGCATATCATATTTTTCCGTTATGTTTTTTTTTTTTCATGACGAATGTAAGATGATGATGATTTAAGCTAATCTCATTCAAATGATGTCTTTAAGCACAATTAACACTCCAAACTGAAAAGGGTTGCAATTCTGGCTGTGTAACATTCATTTTAAGCATAGCACATGAAATACAGTACATAGCAAGGGTTCGATTTTCAGCTCAAATGTCTAAAAACTAAAGTATAAAGCAACACATTGAAAATATTATTGTAATGCCAGTAGATTCGGATAACAAACTTGTGGATAAAAGTCGCGTGGATGCGGGGCGGATGCGGATAAAAGTCGTGCGGATGCGGATAACAGCCGTGCGGATGCGGGGCGGATAACGTTTCATCTATCCGCGCAGGGCTCTACCCATGAAGAGGTACTTGGATGAAGGCCATGGGCCAACCTACCAGAGTTGTCAACCTCTCAAACCTGAAAATCCCAACTTCCCACTCAGAATGTTCCTTTCCACCAGAAAATATCCCTCGTAAAAATTTATTTTGTTCAAGACGAATGTACAGTGAATCCAAAAAGTATTCGTCTACGTGCTGTTTTGCGAATGAAACCGGTCTATAGACAGTGAAAAGCCGAAAATAAACAAAAAACAAATGTAGTTGGATGTCGCATGGGTCAGTACATCATTATTATACAAAACCAAAACCGAAAATATATTCTAAGCGATAATAAGGATAGCAAAACGTGAAAGCTCCGTTTTACCTAGTTCATAAAGTATTCGTTTACGCTTGGAATGATTGTTTAAAATGAGAGATCGGGGTGAAACGTCACTCGTGATTCACACATTCGCTGGTGTCAGCCTTCCGCAACTCACTCAAAACATGTTGTGAATGGCTCTGGAGATGTGCAAGTTGTAAAATGGAAGGAAGGAAGGTTGCAGTTTAACGTGACCGTTAATCTTGAGATCATGAGCCACGGGACCTCCTTTTTACGTGGAATCCGAACCACAGGACATGGCATTTCACTTCGAAAATACCGACAGCAGTGGCTACGCTGGCTAAAGCGCAGCGTTAGGTCATGGGGCCAAGCTCTCTGCTGACTCGGTAGACGCGTGGGTTCGAGCCCCACCGTCGCCCGTCCTCGAAATGGTTTTCCGTGGTTTCCCATTTTCAACACCAGGCAAATGCTGGGACGGTACCTTCGGACAGGCCACGGCCGCTTCCTTCCACATCCTTGCCAGTTTCTTCATCCATTCCATCTCTCATCCCGACGCGCAGGTCGCCCACGGGCGTCGACTAGAAAGACCTGCCCTCGGCCTCTCAGAAGGTCACACGACAAAAAAAAACTTCGAAAATCTCACATGCATTGACCGGGAATCGAACCCGGACCGCCTAAGTTGTAAAATGGGTCGGAAAGTTAAAGAGAGAAGCGTAACGGAGAGGAAACTCATCCTGGGCTTGGATAATCAGTGCAAATCGTCCTATGCGATTGCAAAGCTAGTGGGCAGACGTCGATCAACGTTTCAGTCGGTGGTAGATCGCTTTTGCACAACAAAAACATTCAAAAACAAGCCGCAGAGTGGTCGTCCTCGAGGACTGACCGATCGAGACGAGAGATTTATTACGCGAGAAATCAAGAAAAATCGAAGACTTAGTGCACCGAACATGGCTGGTGAGCTGGAGAGGAGAGGCACATACCACAGTAAGGAATACCTGCAAACAAAATGGGTATAATGGCCGGGGAGCTCGTAAGAAATGTTGGGTGAATGCAATGATTCGCAAGAAACGGCTTGCTTTCGTCAAAGAACATGTATTAAAGGACGAGGACTTCTGGAATAAGTCATATTTTCGGACGAAAGCAAATACAACATATTTGGGTCAGATGGCAGGCGAATGGATTGGCGAATGATAAATACGGAGATGCAGCCGCACAACCTTGTGCCCACAGTGAAACACGGTGGGGGTTCCATCATGGTGTGGGGGTGTAGGAGTGCAGCAGGTGTAGGACAATTACATGTAATAGAAGGAACGATGGAGAGCCTCCGTGGCTTAGGCGGCAGCACGCCGGCCTCTCACCGCTGGGTCCGTGGTTCAAATCCCGGTCACTCCATGTGAGATCTGTGCTGGACAAAACGGAGGCAGACAGGTTTTTCTCCGGGTACTCCGGTTTTCCCTGTCACAATTTCATTCCAGCAGCACTCTCCACTACCATTTCATTTCATCTGTCATTCATTTAATCATTGCCCCAGAGGAGTGCGACAGGCTTCGGCAGCCGGCACATTTCATATCCTCGCCGCTAGATGGGGGCTTCATTCATTCCATTCCTGACCCGGTCGGAGACTGGAAGCAGGCTGTGGATTTTCATTTTCATAGAAGGAACGATGGATCACAAGATGCACATAAATATTTTAAAGGAAAATTTGAATACTAGTGACGAAAAATCAGGACTGCAAGGCACGTACATCTTCCAACAGGACAACGATCCGAAGCACACAGCTCTAAATACTAAGCTGTGGCTATCATATAACACCCCAAAACAACTCAATACCCCCCCACCCCCTCAATCCAATAGAACACCTGCGGAAAGTGCTGGAAGATAACATCACGAAACGGCCAACTTCTAACAAGAACGACTTAAAACAAGCTGTGTAAGACGAATGGAACAAAATTCCATCCTCCATCACGGCTAACTACTGATATCACGCCAGGAGTTGGCAGTTGGGTTTGAACTGCAGATGTCTTCCCGCTCACTGCGTATCGTGCATTCCAAAAACATTAAGTTGGTCACTACGTGTTTCACTCACTCAGCACATTCCTTCTTTCACTGGCTGCGTGTCGTGTGCTGCAATAACAGCGATTGGCATGCGCGAAGCCGATATATTTAAGTTAGGAATATGAGGGCCGCTCGAGTGAGGAATGAAGATGTTAGGAAGGAAGTTGGGATGGGAAAACTAAATGAGAGAATTGAGAAGAATAAACTTAGGTGGTTTGGACATGTAAAGAGGATGGAGGAAAATAGAATACCAAGACAGATGCTGGAGGCCAAGTGCAAGGGTAAGAGAGCAAGGGGAAGACCTAGAACAAGGTGGATCGATTCAGTGAAGAACAGCGTGAGAAAAAGGAATCTGGACTGGGACAAGATCGTGGAAGAAGAATTGTGGAAGGAAAGAGGAAAGTGGAGAAGTGCCGTAAATACCCCGACCCGGCAGGAGCTGGATAAGGGCAAATGATGATGATGATGAGGGCCGCTCATGCGTACTGCAAGACCCCCGCACCCCGTCACAGCGTGTTGGACTGCCATCTCCTGACGCGATAGCAGTAGGACCTACTGCTATCGCGTCAGGAGATGGCAGTCCAACACGCAACGATTGCAAGCAGTCATTGCTTCAAAGGGGAACCCTACCAAGTATTAATTTCTGTTGTTATGTACAGTATGGACGAATACTTAATGATCTGGCGAAAAAGTGTATTTTTACGTTTTGCTATATTTGTTATCGCTTAGAATATATTTTCGGTTTTGGTTTTGTATAATAAAGATGTACTGACCCATGCGCCATCCAACTACATTTGGTTTTTGTTTATATTCGGCTTTTCACTGTCTATAGACCGGTTTCATTCGCAAAACAGCACGTAGACGAATACTTTTTGGATTCACTGTATAATAAAGAAAACATGTGTTCTAGAGTCTCAATAATGTGTTTCTAATTGCAGTACCATATGCGCTAAAATTGATTTTAACGAAACACAGAACTGTCTTGTAAATTATCATTATCATACACTAAAATATTCACTTAATACACGATTTTATTCATTTAAATTTGAGACGTTTATCTTTCCCTGTATAAGTGTTTGATTTTTTTTTTTTGAATGAAGATTTCACAAAAACACAAAACATAAGTTTAAATCTCAACAAAAAAGCGCAAAACTGTCTGTTATCGCACAAGCGGCAGTTGGCGATTGTAATGTAATACCATGACGAATGAAAGAGATTCGTCATGGTAATTCATTCGTCGTGGTAATACTATACTTCCGTGACAGGTTTATTTTTATTCTAATGGCATGTATGAATCGTACCTATTGTGCACGTTTGCTGTGCAAACGAAGCTCTTATGTATTGTATTAATGGCAGCTCAGCTGGTGATATATCATCGGCCAAATATCACAAATTCATCTCACTTCTTGCAAATTATATATATATATATCCTTTCCTAAAAATATTTGTCTAAATGTCCCACAATTTTGGACAAATCCCATGGGTTGGCATCACTGCAACCTTGTCGATTGCGAGTGTTTCCTCATGATGATGACCATTAAAATCAGGAACCCCCCACCCCGATATTATCACGTGTTCATGACTAATCGCAACATCACTTGTTTTCTCCCCACTCCACTCTGCAGAACAGATAATTATTTTCGGCTCGTGACAACAATGTTTCCCAAGCAAGCTTGTAGTCTTATGTGACTTAACCTTGCGATCATAAAAAACGGGGCTTCCATTTTATGTGAAATCCAAACCACTGAAAGTGGCGTTCTACTTCAAATACCCACATGCAGTAAACCGGAATCGAACCCGGTTCGCCTTGGTGATTTAGTCTAAATGTCGAGTGAGGAGTATAATTAAAAGAACAAGTTTATATTACCTGAAAAGTTTTATAAATTTGGCACTTGTTAGAAAAAAACAAATTTCCGTCCACTAAGAAGTTGGTTCTGTGGACAAAGCTGTAAGTACACAACGACTAGGTTAATAAATAACGATTCAGATAATAATAGGCTAATAATAACAATAATGATGACGATAACACCAACCAAGGTAGCTATGCACGCTAAGACACATGGTCATAGGGCCAGGTTATCCTGGACTCAGAAGACCAAGTGGGTTCGAGCCCCACTATCGGCCGTTCAGGAAATGGTTTACCTTGTTTCGGGACGGTATCTTTTAACAATTATAATAATAATATGATTTAACGTCACTTGTAAGTTAGCCTACGTGGTTTTAAAGGCGATGGGGATGCCGGAATATTTCCCTAGAAGGGAATGTTTAGCATACCAAGAACTATTCTGGCACGGGTCTCTCGGCGAGATTAAAGATTGAAGGGTATCGTGCCAGTAATTAGATTATTTGCCTAAATAAAGAACACATAATGTTGATGATTAGAACTTCTGTGATACAGAAAGTCTTCACCTTTCTACTACAAGTTCCACCCTTCATTTAAAATGTTTCAGTCAGTAGCCCCAATACAATACCCAAAATTAGCCCACTACAAAGGCTCAATATTGCACTGGAAGATGGAGGAATCGATTCAGCATGGCTGTATCCCTTGATACCTCCAATGACTCTTCCTCTATTAATGTTAACTAATTTTAGGGGCTTGGGACAACTTGGTCACCAGCCCCGTATACTTGTGTGTGTTCAATTTATCTGAAAACCTGTGTTTCTGTTGTGACTGTAGTACTGTGTGTAACTGTAATTATTTGGTACCGGATAGGACCCCCGGGACGTGAAATAAGGTACGGTGCTATCCCGGCATTTTTCTGGAGGAAGTGTGGAAAAAATGGAATTCCTGCAGCTCCTCATTGCAGTCGTGGTGAGCGAATTAACGCGCACGACCATGCCGTCGAGTTGACTCTTTCACTAGCAAACAAAGAAAATGTAGCGTCAATTCGAACCCACGCAAAATTCCATACGTGCATGGTACACTGCAAAACTGACTACACAAATCGCCACTTGGAAGAATAGAGACCCGAGCAATATAATTCGATCACTGGCATTATGATTAGTGAAACAGAATGACGATAGTCGTTTTAAAAATGGCCAATATTGTGTAGTATTTCACTTTCACGTTAACAAATGTCTTCATGCTAGTGCCGAGGGATCGAAATTTTGAGTTGAAGGGGATCTAAAACATACCGGTATATGTACAGTTTCTCACATGCAATGTCACAGTGAAAGTGCAGTGTCACAGTGAAAGTGCAGTGAAATAGCAGCTAGTGTAAATATTTGATAAAAGTGGTAAAATATTATAACAGAGGCTTAAAATCTATAAAGTTACTTTCCTCAGATCAATTGTAATACGGAATATTGATAGTATTTAGAAATTCTTGTTGATAATTTAATAAACTTAAACTAAGTTGTGGGAACGTGTATCCAAAGATTCGGTGACTTCTTCAATCACTGTTTGAACCAAGTAGAGCAGTGGTGCTTTTACGAGACTTCACCTGATTGGAAGATATACGTATTTCACATTCTTCTTTATTGGTAGGTTATTAGATTAATTCTATTAGGTAGTAATAATTAAATTAAATTTAGTGTAATTTGGTGTAAACATCTAGGCTCACTTAGATCTCTAGTATGACGACAGTAAACAGTGTTAGTATCTCGTCAGGTTGTGTAACCGTAACGGATTTATGCTCGTCGTGCAAAATAAAAGTAAAAAATGCAAATAAAATCATCACAAGATCTCAGGTAAAATTGAATGAGGAGAAAAGTGAAACCGATTGTCGTAATGTAGGCCTACCGCTACCGTCATGCGAATGTCATAACCTGAGAAACGAACTGTCCTCAAAAGACGAAATTATAAAGCTGCTAAAGGAAGATATTGCTAAGTTAATGGAAGAGTTGAATAAATTAAAAGGAAACAGAGAGGAAAGCAAGGAAACTTGGTCGACAGTGATTGCTGGTAAGGTAAGATTGAATAAGCCTAGGCCTATAAATGGAGTACATGTAACTGAAATTCCCGTCTCAAATTCATTTGGAGTGCTTGTCGAAGAAAATGATGACTTTCCTCAAGAAGAAAAGAAGAAAGTGATAAAGAGAAAATCCAGGAAGATGCGGATATTTGCGGATAGCCACGGGCGAGATGTAGCAGCAAGCGTTTTGGAGAGAAGCCGAGAAATGGAGGTCACTTCGACAGTGAAGCCAGGAGCTCAGATTGCAGAAGTCACGAACGGGATGATAGGAGAGTGTGCGTCCCTTACTGCAAAGGACTACGCAGTGATCATCGCTGGAGCAAACGACGTCTATAGAAATGAGAGTAAAAAGGTAATCAAAGATTTAAAGGGTACATTGCCATCCATGCAAAAAACAAATGTCATTATTGTAAATATTCCGCAGAGACACGATTTAATTCCCAAGTCATGTGTAAATGTAGAAATAGAGGCTACAAATGGAAAAATTCATAAAATTTGTAAGAGTTTTCCAAATGTCCAAATTGTAGATGTAAGTAAATTAGACAGGAAGTTCCACACTCGGCATGGCCTACACTTAAATAGATTAGGAAAAGAGTATCTTAGTGATGAAATCTGCAAAATTGTAAATTCAAATGGTAAGAATAATTCAACAGTAATATCATTAGAGTGGAAGCAGGGAAACTGGTAGAAGAAGCCAAACGTGAGGTTTGGCATTCACATCTTTTGAAGTCAAATTTAACGGAGTGCAACAATGGTATTTCGGATTTGTCTAGCAACAATAATAATAACAATTATGATAATAATAATGTAAATAAATCACCAACACAAGCTTGCAAAAGTAACAAATTTAAAATTTACCACCAGAATGTCCAGTCTCTTTATAATAAAATTGATTACATAAATCTAATGCTTAAAAATGAACTTAAAGACATCTCAGCACTATGTATTTCAGAACATTGGCTGAAAGAGGAACAACTCGAATTAATTCAATTCCCAGGGTTTATACAAGCTAGTAAATACTCTAGATCTAATATTAGCCATGGTGGTACTTGCATCTTCTTAAGAAATAATTTAGATTATGAACAGATAACAGCTTATGATTATCTAATTATGGAACAGGATTTTGAATTCTCTGCCGTAAAAATTCAGCAGTTTAAGTTAATAATTGTATGCGTATACCGTTCTCCGTCAGGAAAGTTTCCTCTATTTATAGATAAACTAGAATTGTTACTCAATAACATGAGCAAAGTAAATTTCGATATAATAATTTGTGGGGATGTAAATGTGGATTTCTTAAAACTTGATAGAAATTGTGAATTATTAAACCAGTTACTAATTTCCTATGGACTGAAACCTACAGTAAATACACCAACAAGAATAACAAAATTTAGTAAAACCACTCCTGATCAAATTTTTATAAATACAGATAAATATCACCATTCAATAGAAGTCTATTGTCCGGGTTTTAGTGACCACCATGGACAAATACTGAGTTTTGAAGTATCCGAAGTAATCAATAATAATGATAATGGAGTAAAATCAAAGTGTAGGTCATTCACTGAATCAAATGTTACATATTTCAATGACTTATTAAATAAGGAAACATGGTCAGAAATTTATGAACTAGAAAATGTAAATGATAAATTTAATGCATTTAACAGTACCCTAAAACACTATTTTGAAATAGCATTCCCCTTTAAACGAAGAACTGTTCAAAATAACAAAACTAGCAATTGGATAACAACAGGGATTATAAATTCATGTCAAAGAAAGAAATTTCTACACAAATTATATAAACAATACCACACAACACCTGAATTCAATTTATACTACAAAAAATACACTAGCATATTAAATAAGGTAATAAGACTAGCAAAGAAAATGCATAATGATAATTTTATTTCCCAATCATCTAATAAAAACAGGGCTATGTGGTCTGTAATAAAGAAAGAAACTGGAAAATCTGCTAAAATACAAAGGAACATTACACTGACCAGAAATAATAAAGTGATTAATAATCCAGAGGAAATAGCAAACACTTTTAATGACTATTTTCTGGAAATTCCGCAAAAATTATTAAATAAATCACAGGTAAATACACTAAATTCTAATAATAAAATAAATATATGCAGTGATTCTTTATTTATAAATCATGTCACAAGTGAAGAGGTAAGAATAGTTATAAAAGAGCTAAAAAATAAATTCTGTGCTGGCATTGATGGCATCCCTGATGCAATTTTAAAGAAATGTGCAGAAAATATAATAAATCCACTTACGCACTTAATAAACAGTTCAATTCTCTCAGGAACTTACCCGGATATTTTGAAGTTATCAAAAGTAATTCCAGTGCACAAAAATGGTTCAAAAGATGAATTAGATAACTATCGTCCTATTACCTTACCAACTGGTATTGCAAAAATTGTGGAAAAAATTATGTATAAGAGACTGATAAGTTTCATAGAAAAAAATAAAATATTATCAAACTCACAACATGGATTTAGAACGGAAAAATCTACACAGACAGCAATTTACGAATGTAGTAATAGTATACTGAAATTAATTGACAATAAGGAACATGTAACTGGCCTATTCTTGGATTTATCGAAAGCATTTGATGTAGTTGACCATAAAATCCTCCTTACCAAACTAAATCAATATGGTGTTAGAGGTCTAGCTAATAAATGGATAGAGTCTTACTTAACAAGGCGTAAACAAATAGTAAGCTTGAGACACAAGGATGATGGAACCAAATTACTTAATGAAACATTGTCCAATGAGGGAATTATTGAATTTGGAGTACCCCAGGGATCGGTTTTGGGCCCACTACTCTTTCTTCTATATATCAATGATATAACACAGAACGTTCATTCACATAAGGAAATTTTGTTTGCGGACGATACAACACTCGTAATAAAAGGTGAAACTAAACAGGTCATACAGCAGTCTGCTGACTCCGTTACAGGAGAGTTAACCAAATGGTCACAAGATAATCGCCTCATAATAAACTATAAAAAGACAGTATGTCTAAATTTCCACACTATACAGAATAGGAATCCTGCGATGCCCAATATAACATTAAATGGTCATCAAATAGAAAATAAATCAGAAACAAAGTTTTTAGGACTATGGATACAACAAGACTTGAAATGGAATAAACATATACAATATCTGAATACTAAACTGAACTCGATGTGCTTTGCGTTACGTATTTTGAAAACCTGCACTAGCATGCACACATTAAGAAATACTTATTTTGCTTATTTCCATTCATACTTAAGATATGGGATCATATTTTGGGGTATGTCGCCAGATGTACTAAGCACGTTTAGGATACAAAAGAGAGCGATTAGAATTATGGCAAATGTAAACTCGAGAGAATCATGTAGACCTCTGTTTAAAGATTTAAACATTCTCCCACTGCCCTGCATATATATCTTTGAAAGTATTATGTTTGTTAAAAATAATTTAATGAATAAAGATGTTTTTCTTAAAACAAACAATGATGTTCATAGGCATAACACAAGACAAAATCAAAACATTCATATTTCACACACACACACAAGCATATATCAAAAAGGAACTTTTCACACTGGAGTTAAATTATACAATAAACTACCCCAGTATATAAAACTGGCCCCAAAAATAAAAACCTTTGATAGAATGTTGAAAGCTTATCTGCAGTGCCATTGTTTTTACTCAGTAGTTGAATATTTTAGCGTATAGGAGTGATGGAATCTATAACTATATTTTACTTTTTTAATTTAATTTTAATACCTAGCTGTATGTTGTTGTATTTATAGAATTAAGTTTTCATATTATGATAATAGAGTGAGGTGTAAATAGTTGTGCAATAAGATTGTATCTATTAAGATTTGATATTATAATAAGTTATAAATAGTTTTAATCTTAGTAATATATACCTGTTAGTTCTTTTATTTTATGCATGTAAATTCTGACGTGTCCTATATCAAAAATGTATTGAATGCATGTATTTGATCAAATGGAATTAATAAAAATCTATCTATCTATCTATCTAACCGACAATGCCGGGATTAAATCCCACAACTTTGCAGCCAAGGAAGGGCTATGTCCAAAATACGTAGCGATCTAAATATAATAAAAACTCATCTTTCTCTTAATTTTTTTTCCGATCTTAAACCTTAATTTCTTGAGTTGATAATTTGTCACCGTACCACCTACTGTGTGGCACCTCTTTTTTCTTCGCAAAACACGTGGGAACAAATGTTCATATACGTACCATTTTAAAACAATCTTCATCCGAACACTTTTTTCATACCGTCATTTTCTAGGAAGCAATGCCATTAAAACTTAGCATTAGAATACAAATTCCAAAATGTTAAAGATTACATTTAAATTAAAACGAAAGTAGGCCTATTGGCACTGGCAGAAAATTGCAAAGTAGTACGTATGTGGCTAAAAATGTGAGGAGTAAACAGAAAACTTTTCACATTGCTACAACTATTACAAAACAAGCCTGTTCCTATGCATTAACACTTCAAGGGGCATTAGGAGAAAAATCGCTGGAGTGAGAGCTCGATGGGGGAATTCGGCAGTGTAGGCAAGAGTCTTGGCGGATATGTTACAGCCTGCTACACAAAGAACGGGACTTCATTTTCTTAGTTCTCAGTAAATAATTTATTGTTTGATATTTAGCAGAAATAAAATTAACTCAGTTTAAGTAAAATAACCGCGTTACTCCTCAGCCCTGATAAATTCTATGTAGCAATTCACATAAAAATGTTATCAAAAGATCTAGTGACGACAATCTTTCCGCAAGCCTCAAGACCACAATATATATAAAACTTTTCAACGTGTGTAACTTTCACTCTGATCACGAGAGTACTGTAGGAGGAGGAGGAGGAGGAAGAGTAATGCAGTTATTTTACTTAAACTGAGTTAATTTTATTTTTTGTTAAATATCAAACAATAAATTATTTACGGAGAACTAAGAAAATGAGGTCCCTTTCTGGCTTCTCATTTAAAACTTCGAATTTTTGAATTAAAAATTTTAAAACATTTGAAAGTTCATGGGGGCCGTCCTCAGCAATTTCTGAAATCTAGCCCACGCCTTCCATATTAACGCGGAATATTATACAGTTCACGTCAAAGAATGCCTACCAGATCATGATCCTAAGGTTGCGAGGATCCACTCCCGGCAAAGAAGTCTGTCTTTTACAGGGCCGCAATAATCCACGGTACTCCTGAGTAGAACGTTGTCGGCTCGTAGAAGACCTATCACATCATATTTGGTGATTACCAAGATAAAAGTAATAACATCACAGATCATGCAAGAGTTGCAGTACCACTGACAGTGCAAACGGAATGTTAACATTGGAAAGTAGGTTGCCTACATAGCTCCATCTCAAAGGATTTACACTGGATAGCTGAGATCATACGATCATCATCATCATCATCATCATTACCTGAAATCCCGAAGGTTTTTGCGAATCAATGTTGTCCACAATTGCCTGACGCTATAGAAGGTCGCTTTCCAAATGAGCTCTTCAATGTCCCCCTATAAGAATTAGAATTCAACGCATGCAAGGCTATGAGGAAAAAACAGCGAGTGGCACGTACCAAGCAACAACAGTAAGGTTCTTCCCCGCGAATGAATTACGAGCATGCAGTGTGAAGGTTTTGCTTAATAATAATGCAGCTGTCTGAGTCAGAGCTAACGACCCAGAAATGTACAGGCAGGTTGTTGCATAACTTTCAGGTGTGGAGAAGTTAATTCACCATCCACCATTGTTTTAAATCATTTTAGATGCATGGGTTTTCTTGGACATCTTGTGTTGAATTTGTCTGATAAACTGTGTTTGTGTGGCGACTGTAGTGATGTTTTTTTAAACGTAATTATTACGGCCACAGGATTCAAAATAAGGTATCATCTGGGCATTTGCAAGGAGGGATAATGGGAAAAACAAGAAATATCACATTCAGCATGGTCACTGTCAGCGTCATGATTCGAACCTTTGATCTTAAGACTACCAGCTCCCCCCCCCCCCCCTTTCAATTATGGAGCGCCATTTAACGCATCACACGACTATACTGCAGGGTAATTCATCATTCGAGCTGATTGTGTAAAGAGTGCTGATTATGAAGGGACTCCGTAGATCAGTCAGTAAAGCGGTTGTGTTTCTAATTGGAAAGAAATGGGTTCCATTCCCACCTACCCAGACAGTGGATTTTAGAAACAAAACAACCACTTTCAGACGCGCAAACGATAGTAGGGTCCACTCGACTACAACAGAAATTAGTACCAGGGTAATTCCTGGGAGCAAAGCGGCCGGGTATGGAAATGACAACTCCATACCATCTATAGTGCCGATGTCTCAAACAAGCGGAAGTCTCTAGCAAGGACAGCTCCATTTTTATTATTTTTATTTATTTACTTTTTTCTTTTTATTGGT
This sequence comes from Meconema thalassinum, assembly GCA_946902985.2. NCBI lineage: Eukaryota > Metazoa > Arthropoda > Insecta > Orthoptera > Tettigoniidae > Meconema > Meconema thalassinum. The sequence goes on along the minus strand of OX336389.2, from coordinate 169,637,061 downwards.
CGATTATGATCAACAGACAATGGCGATGGCACTATGGAGTTTGTGCTAGCTTGAGCCACTGCCCCCGTTCATCTCTTCTCCTCTTCTAGGTCCATAAAAAATTGATGGCATTACTATGTTTAAACCAGTGTCTTTCAATATAAAGGTCACGACCCACTGGCGGGTCCCGTGCATCACGAATTATCCGGATGGAGCCGAATATAATGATTATAGTGTACATCATACACAATACAACTTTTTAAATGGTTTTCTGTTTTGGTAATTTTCTAATATCCTTCCAATCCTACAATCGCTTTGCTCGACTTTGGAATGATCTGTCTCATGCAATAAAAGACCTTCCTCCACGACAATGTTGCCGCAAAGTGAAGGCTCTAAAGGGACTAAAACCCCATATAAATTGAATTTACATATAATGTAACTTTGTGTGTTAGTGGGAGTATGTGTGTGCGTGTATGTATGCATGTGTACGTGCGTGAGCGTGTATATGTGTGTGCGTGCCTGTATCTTCCCTTTTATTTATGAATTGTATGATATAGACGTCGTGTACAGCAGATTATGTGTATATAGCAATGTAAAATTGTAAATTGTATATACGGTATGTAACATTTCAGATTTGTATAGATTTAATGTGTATGTGTACAGTATAAGGGGCTTGCCCTTTCTCTATCTGCCGTCCATAAATTGTAGGCACAATTTTTGGTAAATACATAATAATAATAATAATAATAATAAAAATAATAACCATAATAATCGGAAATACACCGTTATTAATCCCTTTAAATTTTTATTTACGAATACGGAAACTCCTCAGGCATTAATTCGTTCATGCCACTCATGCGTCACGAGTTATGAGAACTATCTCCATTATTGTCTCACAGAACGCAACCATGATGTGGAAAACGGAAATACTGTATTTGCATTAAAATTACAATCAATATCACAACGATCGTGGTTTCACTATGGGTGATGCGCCATTTATGTACTATCGTAACTATCAATCGGCGCATCACCAGGGATATGGAAAATCACTTCTGGGATGGCTGAGGTGGGAAACGAACTCCCCCTCTTCTCAGTTTTGCCTCACGAAGCTGAGTGTGACCCGTTCCTGCCCCAGATCAGAATTAAATTTCTTGGCAGAGCCGGGAATCGAATCCGAACCTCAGGGGTGATCACCAAGAAAGCTATCCAGTACATTTCGAGGTGGTCGCTTGTTGTAAAGGCAAATGAGGAACGGAAATCTGGCAATCTCGGCATTTTCCTGGAGTAGAAGTGGGAAACCACAGAAAACCACTTCCAGGATGGCTCAGGTGAAAATCGAACCCACCTCTTCTCAGTTTTGCCTTCATTTCATATCGTGAAAACAGGTTACAAATGAAGTTAAAGAAACTTTCAAATAAATGAAATCCTACTAACATCTTTCGAACGATCATGAACTTGGTAAAACCTATTATTATATTAATAATGAGGTACAGTGTAATAGTTGTTATAGAAATGATAACATTAATGATGGCTTTTGAGTGTTCTGTTTTTGTTGAAAATTAGTACAGAGAGGCTATCCTAGATTTTAACTAAGTTACCGTATATTGTTTAGGATACCATCTTCTCAATCCTTCTATTTGTCTCACATGCATCACCCAACAACAACAACAACAAATACATAACAGCCGCATCATTTCCAATGGCCTGTCGAACTGTACTGATATCGCAGAAACGTCCCTGATGCAGATCCCCTGGACGACCGATATAATTTCCAATTGAAAAATGAAAATCCACAGCCTGCTTCCAGTCCTCGACCGGGTCAGGAATGGACATGAATGAAGCCCCCATCTAGCGGCGAGGATATGGACTTGGTGATTTCAAAGTCGCTATGCTCTTCGACCGCAAATAGACGCAGATGCTTGCATTTGTCCGTAATATTAACTGTTGATGTTGATACTGTATATACTGTATGATGATGATGATGATGATAATTGTTAGAAGGGTTATCGGCCCCTAATGGTTTTGGGTGATAATGCAAAATGAATCTAATTGCGAATTACAACTAAAACTACCTACAGCTTACAAACTAGAAGAAGAAACGGAAATCAAAAGAAGAGTAAGGAAAATCAATGAAAGGAAAAAAAACGCCCTCAACCCTTTGAGAATGAGGATTGAGGGACTTCGAAAGAAGGAGAGCCATGAAAGGCAGATAGGAAAGGGAAAGAGGAGAGGGCCCACCCCAAAGGCAATGGATAAAGGAAAAAAAACGGACCCAGCGCAGGAATCCCTCGGGGTCACCAACCAGCCGTGAGCCCTTGAGGTTGTAGAACTATCGAAGGTGCGCCAGAAGTGGTGGGGCTACACACACCTTGCCTCCTTAAGGGCCTTGAGCAGAAGGCAGGAGCTATAAAGAGGACAGAAGAGGTTTGACCCTCAGGGATCAGAAAAGATGAGACAAGGGCCCAATAGGGCGGGAAAATGAAAGACTCCCTAGGCTTCGGATACCCTAATACCGTCAGGGTCGAAAAAGAACAAGAGTTGACCAAAGGAGGTCGATAGGAAAGATGACAGATAGGAGCCCGGCACAAGTAAGTGGAAGTAATGCCTAACTCAGCTGGGGCCCCGTGGTCACCAACCCGCGTCCCACTAGTCGTGAGCCCCTGGGGGATGATGTAGATATAAAGTTTGCGCCGACAAGTAATCCATAAAAGGGAATAGAGCAAGGACCAAAATGGCGGGTGACCATACCTAGATAGAGCCCTAACGATTTGCCTAGGATAGGCAACCTGACAGCTCGGATGTCAGCTATACTCACTCCACTGAATGATGCGAATGTATTTCTACGAAAAGAAATGACGTGTCAAGATGCCTCTCCACTAGTTTTATCATGATCGTGACTAACAACAGCGCTAAGTCCAAAACTCTCCACTAAACTGCTTTACGGTGGTTACTCAGATTATTGCCATGCGGATGGTTAACAAGTAGGCTATGCCACGTTGTATTACACTACGGCTGGTTTTCTGAGCCAAACTCTTAAGGGTTCCACAATATTGGGAATTTCCAAATAAACCCAAATAAAAAAAGGTTGCTAAAAAAAAGTATAATTCAAGGCTGAGAATGCGCCGAAATGGGTATTACTTGCGTGTTTACCATCGTAATTTGAATAAAGGTTCCGATTGAATTGTATGTTGTTGTTGAGTCTTCAGTCGTTAGAGTGCTTTGATGCAGCACTCCACACCCCCTGTCCTTGGCTTATCGTTTCATCTATCTACAGCTGCCACGCCCTAGATCAGAGGTTATCTATTTAACACATTCATACCTTGGCCTACCCCTACAGTTCTTGTCCTCGACCCTTTCTTCCATAGCTACCTAGGTAGATTGCTAATTCTGGGTGCCTTGTATGTGCCCTACTAACCTAGCTCTTCTTTCCATCAACACTCGCTAGAACCATCTTTCCTTCCCCACTCACCTTAATACCTCTTCATGTGTTTGTTACTCTGTCTACCCATTTAATCTTAATCACCAATTCAAATGCTTCTACTCCTCTTCCTGTTCCACCAACAGTCCAAAGTTCACGTCTGACACGCTTCAGACAAGGGCTATAAAAAATGACTTTCTAATACCTAAATTTATATTTGATGTAGTGCCATAGATGGTCGCCTGGCCCGAAGAATCCAGCGCGTGTACGCTTATTTTCATTACACACAGTATTCCAATACGCAATTCTCTGACAGCTGTCCAGTATCTAGACGTTAATGGGAACTAAGTTTTTTTTTTTCATGTCAACTGTGTTCCCTACTGGTGATGGACCACTTCCAACAGGACAATGCACCATGCCACACTGCAGGATTTTGAGGGACTAGATCGAGGAACATAATGGTAAATTTGATTTACTGCCATGGCCCCCAAATAGTCCTGATATGAACCCAAATTAAGATTTGTGGTTCGACTTGGAGAAGCAGGTTCGTACTGTATGACCATAACCCCGCTGTCTAAACCTACTGGTGGGCCTGTGAAATCGGAAACTTTGATACCATCAGCCGCCTCGTGGAATCATTGACTCTCTGAGTGGCGACTGTTCTGCAGGCTAAAGATGGTCCTACACTGTATTAGGTATGTAGGTGGTCATAGCTGCAGTGTATAAGGTTGCAGGCTTGTACGTTCCGCTATAGAGGTGTGGTACAGTTCGAGCGTTCGCCAAGTGGGCCCTAACGTCAGAGGTTCGAGTCCCTACTGACAAGCATATTTTTGCATCCGAAATACAATTTTAGGTCAATGATAGGAAATATCCTGATACATAAGAGTAATGGAGAAGTAGGGGAGCAGTACAGATGGCTCATTCTCCCCGTACAATCCACTTTTCGGTGTCCCGCATACACTAATGCTGTATGGGATGTCTGATAACTGATTTCTATAGGGGTCACACTGCATGCTAGGTCAGAATATGAAGGGATAACAACCGGACGGCCGCTCGCTGCATGTTCTTCAGCGCTAATGGGCCTCATTGCGTTATGAACCCTCTCATTGGAGAGCGTAATAGGCTCATATGTGGTACACCATATGTACTGACAACATATCGACGATGGCTTGTGTATTATGCAACGTCGAGTACACGGACATCATATGGAGAAGCTGGTCGTAATGCCGTCAAAGCTCGTAGACGGAATGTGCAGGTGTCTTCAGATAGACGTCTGCCGTCTCTACACGTACTGTATTTCGCCGAATAGAGCTGCAATTACGAATGAATGGAATGCTCCAGGCACATACCGTACGCGGTAATGCTGACGTTGTGCAGAATGGACTGCAGTGCTTTGAACGCAATCCTACACACGGTCAGTTACACTTCACCTTACTGTGCTGCTCATAGTCAGAATACGAACCAAGATTTTACAATGTGCGCATGTTTATTGTTGCTGAGGGCAAAAGTAGCTGCAAGGGAGCTAGAGGAGCCACGGACTTATATACAGAAGGAAGACGTCCCATTTGGAATCTCCTGCGCATATAATGTGCGAACTTCGGCGAGATTGCGACCAGATACTCCATAGATTAAAATTATGTGTGTGCTCGTCGTTGGTAAAAACCTCAGTCATTGCCGATATGTTGACAGCAACTGTAATGCTCCTTTACCAGGTGCAAGCCTACTATTCTGCGCTCACCACCGTGGCTTCATAACGCAATGAGGCGCATTAGACGGGAGCGCTGAGGAACATGCAGCGAGCGGGGCCGTCTGGTTGTAATCTCTTTGCATTCTGACGTAACCGGCTCGCATGCAAGGATATCCCTTAGAAATTCAGCTATTAGACCTTTCGTTCAACATTAGTACATACGGGACAGATTGTGCGGGGCAAATGAGCCACTTGGTATACAGTTCATTCTCAGTTACGTTAGTAACAAAATCCTCAATAATAAAGAAAACTGGAAGAATCATCTAAGGGTATTTCCAAAGCTTGCATACACTACAATTATCATCCAATAGGTAGAAGAGATGTGGTTAAACCCACGAAGAGATGGGCTGAAATTTGTAGTCGTGACGCAAATACAGTAGTTGACCCATGTACAGTGAGCAAATAAGCAGCATTTATTCCTGAGACTCACCACACCAAGAAGGAGCCCGGAAGGTTATGCTGAGGTATTCAAAACTGGGCTGGTGTCTTTTGGTAGACATCCTGAGAGGGGTCCTTACGTTATCCCACTTAGTTAGTTATTGTTGTTTTAAGAGGCGGAATTGTTCTCCCACTTAATTCAGATAAATGTCAAGTATTATTAATTCAAGTCTGGAATTTGGAATAATTAAAAATTAAGAGGAAAGCTAATATCATTAAAATGTTTCTTATAATCTCTACTTGTTATAAAACAAAGTCCCCGATTCTTGCATGTCACGGGTAATCTCCAGAGCCACTGGATAGATTTTGATGCGGTTTTCACCATTCTGTAAAGGATATCTCGAGGAAGGTTTCTGTAGAAAATAATTTATTTATGATCAAAGGAAGCCGAGCAGTAGCAATTTCAGTGAAAAAGTCGGGAAAAAAACTGGCGTCGTGTGCTTTTTAAGCTTACACTGGGCAAACCGTTAAAAATATTTATACTGTATACTATGAGTGTAAGAATTGTTCAGCATGAAAAGTTCTACAAAAATGTCCGCGAGAGCATATCTCTATCTTCAATACAACATCCACTATAAGTGTTTTTACGTTTTCATTTTCTCCAACAATCTCCACTCAATTACTGAGGCGACAGTTTACGAGCTAGCACGTAAAGTATTCATAACCGTTCCCGGGCGAAGCCAGGGCGGGTTGCTAGTTGCTGGATATTTGATACATTAGCAGATTATCAAGTTCAGTAATAGGATTAATTCATTTCAGTGGTTTCATAAATAATGTAAGGCATTGTGCAAGAACACGTTTTATCTTGAATTTCACCCTGCAGTTCGAATGCACTATTAATTTAGCCTACTCAGCATGCAATTTAAAAAAAATGGAAATTAGTCTCGTGAGTCGTATTTGAGTTTCTGAACTACAAAAAGTGCTGCATCAATAAGTAAGGTTAGAAATTACCATTCCTCTGTAGGAGAACTGGTGAGCAATATAGGACCATGTCGCACAATACCCTTAGAGAAGAGATACAACAGTCAAATACGTCAAGGACAGTTGAAATGTACACCATGGCGGTCTTCGAACCACAACCTTAAGGGGAAAAAGGACAGGGGAAAGAAATGCCATACACCCTTGAAGACACATTGGAAAAGGAAATACCAAAGGGTCCGCCCCCAAAACCAATGGAACAAGGGAGAAAGAACGAATCTTTAATGGTTTAGAAGTTATTTGAGAGGTATATCTTAGGTGACTAACCCTGTAAGAGGAACTACATTGTATGTAAACAAAATTATCTAAGACTAAGTTAGGGTGGGGCTATAGGCCTACTCTCCTAATTCCATGGATGCTATAAAAAAAGTCTCTCGCCAAGTAAAAAATTAAGTTCACATTCAGAATTATTTTAGGACGGAGTCCTACTGTAGTTCTCGCGTAACACGAGGTCCTAGAGCTAGTTGAAACACCACCGGAAGTAAACCATTCGTAGATTTCCCCACTTTGGCCGCCTGAAATAATACCTCAATTGAGTAATAGGTATACGGTTCTCGTCTACTCCACCAAAAGAACCATGCCCCCCTTCCCCAACACAGTGGCGGCTCGTAGATGATTTATCAGGTGAAGAGCCAAACTCCTAATTGCGTTTGTGAATATTGACATTCTTTTTCGTATTTTAATGCTAAAATATCTACTAAAAGCCTAACACTTTAAACCAAACCAAACCAAACATAAGTTATCGTACTAAAAAGTCAAACTCGCTTATTTTTTATAGCTTAAATGAATCCTCCGTTCTCTAAGATCGGCAATCTTATCTATGATGTCCTCATAGAAGGTCTTCAATAAATTTCAACTACAATTCACGATTTATGGAGATAGCTAATGATTTAAGTCTGGAGTGAGATATTGTGTTACATGTAAAAGTATTGAATCTTTTCAAACAAGAGAAACTGCGTTCTACTGATGCACTTGTAGAAGGTATTACCAGTACCCAATTAAGGTCACCACGTACACTTACAAGATGAAAAAGTCTATTTTTGTGGCATCACTTTACTAAGCATTTTCTGGATTTATGCTAAAGGTACAGCTATGAGTCTTGTCACATATAAGAAGCGGTATATTCTGAGCTGTTTTTGACCATGTAGTGCTACATTGCTTTTATATGATGTGTGAAATGAATAAAAATTTGGACAGATACATTTTCAAAAAATGTTGTATAAGTTGCTTCAGGTACACATTTCTCAGTTGTTTTTCAATCAAATATTCTCAAATTTTGTTCACATACTTGGAATGGATTATGGCATATGAGTAACCACTTTCTTTCATTATTATTGGGACAGAATGCAAGAAAAAAGAATCCGAACTCTTTCTTTTTAAATTTATTCAAAAATATGTATCAATTTTTCTCTTCCCAATCCATGCCTACTATGGTTTGGAAGTGCAAATAGGTTAATATTCAAGTACTCCATTAGGAAAGTTAATGTAAAAAATTAGCCCTCTATCTTAAATGGTTTCCTAGTTATTGGTACCTAAACATGAAAAATGAGTATTAACGGAAAACAGCTGGTCAAGTTAAAAGTGAATTATTCAGAGCATGGGACGCTAATTTAAAAAAACGAATTTAAGGTAGTTGTAGACATCAAAACCCCCACAAATTATATATATTTGGATTCAGAAAAGAATGAAGAATTTTATGGTGCCAAAATCAAAAAATCGATTTTTTCATCATGCACTATTTATTGTCCTTAAGCAAAAGTTTGTAAGTCTCTTCTATTCACGGAGTTCCTGATGTATTTCTCCCGACTATTTTTACTTTGTAGGATTCATGAGCATAAAAGAGTGACAGCTCATTTCTTAAATGTGGGGTATTGCTGAATATGTTTGTTATACAGCTCAAATTTGTCGGAATCTATAAGACTTATTTAAGAATTGTAATTTATCACAGCCATGCGTTAGCATGGAAAAAAAGCGGAACATTATTAAGTCGGTCCTTAATATGATCGCTGATGTACTCGGATATTGCATCAGTTATTTCCAGGGAACACACTTTGAATTTTATTTTAATAATTTTGAGGTTCTAAGAGCTTCTTAGATATCAGTATCTTCAATAATTCCTTAAAGCGCACACGGTTTAAAGAGGTCTCGTCATGTCCTCTAGAAGATGATGATGATGATGATAATTGTTGCTTTAAGGGGCCTAACATCTAGGTTATCGGCCCTCCTCTAGAAGAGAGTTCCTGTATACTTAAGTATAGAACAATTCTAATCACAAGTCCCAGGATCTGCCTATTTAAAGTCACATTCACATTACATTTAAGTGCACTTAGTCTTGCATTTTCCCTTAAAGTGTCAGATATCGTGCTTGTGTGCGTGTTGTAAGTGGTAACTGGTTCTTTAAATGTTGCTCACTGTCTTTGTGTTTGTTCAACCCGCGCATAAATTTTTGAAAATTTGTTACTGTTACTGTAAAGTAAGCAAGGCCAACAGAACAGTTCTATAACTACTGCACTACTATGTGAACTGTTCGAACCAAGATCCCTTGCGATGAAGGCTATAGGACTTTCCGGTTTTATTTCTTTAGTGCACAGTTCTATTAATTTCTTTGGCTGCCCACAAATTAATAAATTAATTAATAAATCCCTTTTTGTCTTCATCTATCCACCTACTGAAGGGAATTTCTAATAAAATTAATAACGTGTCTTTCACTGAAAACATTATACACTAAAAGCCATCAACTTTCATCAACAACAGGGTATATAACGTTATAAATATATACTATTTATTGGGAAAGTAAATAAAAGCCTCAATATAAAAGAAAAAGAAGCCTGTTGCAATGTAAACTTTCATCAACTGAACTAGACGTATTGCCTTGCCGACACAGGAACATCTTCACTCGTCTGTCTAACGGCGGGTAATGACGTCAGGTTACCATGGCAACGAGACGATGTGGTTGACATAAACAAGATACTTCGTCTCTCGCAGCTTTCCTTCGAAGTTACGGCAGTACAATCTAGCGACAGGGAGCTCAACTGCCACAAGGACGTCATGCAGCCTTGCTTGCGCACCATCTAGCGACGGAGTGTAGAAATAACAGTACACTAAATGAAAAAGTAGCCAAGACAATGACATTTTTATTTAAATAAGAAAAAATAATGTTTATTTTATTTAGGACATGGCTAGTGAAGAGGCTCTTCACTCTCTTCACCTGAATAGCCGCTACTGCCCCAACAACAACAAAAAAAAAGCCCTCGACTTCGTCACCTTGCTTGTTGGAACGAACGATGCTATCTAATTCCACTGGGAAGGGCCCACCAAGCTTTGCGAAAGTATAAGAAAGCCAAGGTCCTAGTGATGTTACAGGCTTCCCTACCTCTTACATTCACTACAATAGTAACTTCTTATTTAGGTCGTAAAGACACATTCAGTGGTTCCCACAAGCGCATTACGATGAAAGCATGGGCAGATCATTGCCCTATGTTGCTTCATCTTAATACATGGAACTGATGATCATGATGTTCATAGATCGTATGCTTACTACAATATACAGGGTCTTTCATATACAATAGGAGCGCCAAGCGGCGGCTTTGTTAACCGCTGCTGCGGTCACCTTGGCCGGGCTTTTGGCGCGCCAAGGCCCCTGCTTTAAGCGTGTGTACAATCCTATATGATGCAGCGGCCTTGCTGGCGTGTGTACAATGCTGAAATCTAACTTTAGTTAGTTAGTTATTGTTGATGAAACCGAAACCCCTACTTGTGCTAATTTTGTGAGTGATTTATTCCGAGACCGTTCAAGATTCTCGCCAATGTCATCTAGCTCATCCTCTGTTAAAACTGTTCGTGTGCGGGCATGTTTTTTATTGAGCACCGAGCCAGTAGTTTCAAACTTATTTGCAATTACGTGAATCTGTGCTAGTGAAGGTGGCACTTCAACAGGAAATTGCTGGACAAATGCATCACGTACCCGCCGAGCCGACTCGTACTTAAAATAAGTTTTACAGAAAAAATACGATGTTGCAATGATAACTGTCTCACCATGTTAGCACTAGAGGTTTAGACTGGCGACTGAGCAACTGCACGCTTATTGCAAGGTCAAGTTTGGTAATGTCAATGTGTTTTTTTATACAGTCCATCGGAACTTGAAAAAAAAAAAAACAGCCATCGTATGTACTATGCGCGCGCTTTCTATACTATAGGGGTTTTGGCTTCATCAACAATAACTAACTAACTAAAGTAAGATTTCAGCATTGTACACACGCTAGCAAGGCCGCTGCATCATATAGGATTGTACACACGCTTGAAGCAGGGGTGCCTTGGCGCGCCAAAAGCTCGGTCAAGATGACCGCAGCTACGGTTACCAAAGCGGCCGCTTGGCGCTCTTATTTTATATGAAAGACCCTGTACAAGATATGCAGTACTTCAAGGCAAGACCATACCCGATGGGGATAAAAATAAAATGAAAACCACACACAGGTGTTTTTTACAAAATTCAACACATTATACACTAGTGTCCAGAAGTTAAGCATAATCACTACACAAGGCCATACCGTCTGATAGGAATGTCAGACGGATTGCTGAACAAACGGAAGGTGAATCTCACACCAAATGTCACACAACTTGTCCAAAAAAAAAAAACAGTGTCAGAAAGGTTCTGATAGCTAAGGTACTCCTTTGACAACAACTAACAAAACTTGGCAATGTCTACCACAACAAAATATGCTGTTAATAGGGTGTATGGTTATCCCTAACGGCCACACATGCTTCGCAGCGACGTGGCGTGCTCTCTATCAGAGCTCTTGTGGCAGTCGATCCCATTCCTCCGAAAGGGCAATGCGAAGGTTTGGAGGGTCCTTGGCGGAGGCTGGCGGGATGCAATTCGCCTCTCCAATGCATCCCAGGCATGTTCTATGGGATTCAGATCCGCAGACCTCGCTGGCCAGTCCATGCGATGAATGTCTTCCCCAGCCAGAAATTCATCCACCAAAGACGCGCGGTGCGGTCGGGCATTATCGTCCTCTAGAGGAAGTCTGGACCAACCGCTTCTCTGAAGAGTCGTATATGTGGTCTCAGTACCTCTTCCCTGTATCTCCGAGCGTTCACAGTGTTTCTCGGACCTCCCATGAGGATGTGCAGGTCTATACAGCCATTCAACATGATAAATGTGCGACGGGAATCGTTCTGCAAACTGAAGCGGGATTCATCTGTGAAGAGCACATGCCTCCATTCATTCATGGTCCAGTTTCGACGTTGACGGCTCCACAGTAAACGGGTCCGTCTCTGTGCTGGATTGAGCGGGACGCACACCGCTGGACGTCTGGCAAACAGCCCTGCTGTTCTGAGCCTCCAGTACACAGTTTGCTGGGAAACGGCAACCCCTGAGACGGCTGCAAGCTTCGCTGGCAATTGTCTTGCAGGTGCACTCCGATTTCGTCGGACGGTTAAGGCCACGTATCGGTCCTGCTGTGGGGTGGTTACTCTTGGTCGACCTGGTACTGGTCTACGACTAACATCTCCTGTGTCTCGAAATCGTCTCCAAAGCCTGGAAATGACACTTTGTGGCACATTCAAGGATACAGCGACTTAGGTCTGTGTCTGGTCTGCTTCCAGGCGGCCGAGTATTCTACCCTGCAAAACGGGGTTCATGTGGCTTCATGCCATTATGTTGTCACGTTTACCATGAGGCGACACTCCGCACACTATAACAGGTCAAACACGACTGAGGGAATATGGGGGGCAGGCACTGGCTGTGTTTACCTTGCGGTTGCACCACTAGTCAAACCGAACAGAGCGGAAACATAAGGTTGGTAGGTGCATATGTCGTGCGATTTGCCGTCTATTCCCTGTTGCCCTGCTTATTTGTAACTTATGCTTAACTTTTGGACACTAGTGTGTAAATAGATTAAGTTACTATATGGAATGAAGCACTTTTAAAATAGAATAATTGCATTTAACAGACATTGTCGTCTTTAACATTGCCCACAATTTTTAGAAATATCGTTATTTTTTTGTACGGTCTATAAAATAAATCAGTCCATCCTGAGTCGATCATCACTTACTCACTGGTGTTATGTTAAGTCCGTGTGGGCTACGGCGTTTTTAAATGTGTTTAGATCTTTCTATTTTGTCATTGCCAAGCCTAGTTTTGTACTCCTTCGAAACTGAACGTTTTTGAATTTTGCAAGAGCCAATTGTGTACCCAAATACCACGTTGTGATTACCATGCGATTTGTGGAGAAATGGCTCAAAACAAATTGTGAGGAATGTCAATGGTGCTAAGATATTTTCGTTATTAGTTGACGAAACAGCAGACATATCCTGACATTTCTTTGTGGAAGATATACTGTACAAAAAGGGTGGACAATTATTTAATCAAAGAAAATTTTATTTGTTTCGTCCAAGTTGAAAAGACAACTTTCAGGGTATGGCACATCTATTTACAGGTATATATTTAAAACGCTAATAAGCCTTTCAAACATTTCTAATAACATTTCTGTCATTCTAGCTGAGAGACTAGAATGACCCTTGCAGAAATCAAATCCTATTGTTAGATACTTTTGTAAATGAGTCCTTAAGTGCATGTTTATTAGTTATTATTACATTAGTCTTTATTTTCACCAAGTTTGCCATTATCATCCGAATGGACCACCCCGTGGTGCAGGGGCTGGAATTCTTGGCTGTGTATTGGAGGTCTGGGTTTGATTTCGGGCTCTGCCAAGAAATTTAATTCTGGTCTGAGGGCTGGAACGGGGTACACTCAGCCTCATGAGGCAAAACTGAGAAGAGGTGAATTCGATTCCTCCCTCAGCCAGCCTGGAAGTGATTTTCTGTGGTTTCCCCATTTCTACTCCAGGCAAATGCTAGGATGGTTCCTAACTTAAGGCCATGGCCACCTCCTTCCCAATCCTCACCTGAATTACAAATACACTGCCACAGACACCACAACAACACAGGTTACCAGACTAGTTATTTATTTAATTTATACATGTACTGTATATACATACAGTACACATCCAAGTATACAGGGCTAATTCACCATGATGTCCAAATCCCTTAAATGAAACAACAATTATTTGAAGGGGCGGCTCTTTCTCTCGACTGACAACATATTTGTTGTACACACTGTACTGCAGATACTCCAGAAAGCATGCTTTGAATGGCAGGCAGAATCCGCTGTCACCAGCGGTCGCGAGCCTCACGGTCAATGAATCAACTGAATTTTGCTTCACCCACAGCACAAATCCATCAACGATGGGTATAAAAACCTTATACTATTATTACTTCTCTTACCAATCATGGTATTGACTGTAATGATATGGTTGGACAAGGCTATGACAACGCTTCCATAATGAAAGGATAGTTCAAAGAAGCCTTTGGTTTTCTCCTGTGCCGTCCACCCCAGTGAGATAATCAGTCAACGTGGAGGAATACTCCTTTAAGTTTGCTACATCAGTAATTTGAGAAAGGATACTTCTATCATAGCTAATAAAAATCTGGAAAAGCTGAAAGACCCCTGCAAGCTTAGTGTAGCCTACAAGGAATAGAGATATTTTGAGAGGCTTGTTAACTTTTAGAGCAACACTATTACTAACTCCATTTTTATTACAAATAAAATGTTTTCAAATTAATACTGCACTGAAATTCCTTAAGTTACATTATATGAGAAGCTAATATTCAAAAGAGACTGTGTCTTTCAAATACAACTTTAGGGAATGAACAAACAAGTTTCTCTCTATCTAATTAGCTTTATCCAATTATGTATACACAAATAGGTAGCACAAATGTCCCATCAAATCAAACTACAGCAGAACTCCATTATTTTAATTGAACAATCTCCACATATTTTGGTGTCATAACCAGTGGCAAAGCATGAGGGCTGTTTGAGAATCCCTACATAAGATACGAGCAAATAACTTAATATCCATCGTGAACTAGTGAGATGGTTCGTGAACGGTACAGCAAGCATGTTTTCTGTGTGTGCCGTCTCTAGCTCTTTCACCCAGCTTGAATAGACAAGAGCTAAGGCTTCGCCCAAGGGAGACCTAGCAAGCTCAGGCTTGCAGTCACCATGGACAGCAGGGCTAGCTACACCTGCCACATGACTTGCCTCCCATTCCTTCTGGCTCCTCGTGCTGGATTTTTCACCAATTGAGACTCAACTCCCAGCCAGTTCCAAGCAGCACACAGCAGCAGGACTAGGGTGCACAGAACTTTTCCGAAAATATCACACTGCACTAGTTTATCTCTAGATTTTTTTACTTTCCCTTGATTGGACTTCATCATTTATAATGTGTAGTGGATGGGAAGCCCCATAACTTTACACTGATTATTATTGAAAGGCTAGTTCCATCATTTTAAAAAGATCTGCATAGAATTTACAGTTCTATTCATAGGGTTTATGTGCTGTCTTCTGTGTAGTGTTGAAAGTAAAGTGCATTAACTTTGTGTTCACATTCTTGTTCAGTTGATATTTGTAAATATTCTAATTTGTTGTAGTCATCTATGGATTTAATCTGCCAGAGAATAAAGAGTACCGGTATACTGTACAGGCTAATACAAATGTGGTTGAGAGTAAATTTTAATGCCTATTAGAAAATTGGTAATTACAGGTTAACTCGACTCGATTTCCATATTCCTCAACTTTTGAGGGACAATATAAAATAGAGTTAAGTCAGATATGGAACAACTAGATATCCCACTGGAACAAACTCATGACCGTCTGCTGTTCCGTCAGGTCATCCGACAGGGCGTTTTCCCAACGTCCCTTACAAGTAAGAAGACTACAGGAGCTAAGTGGACAGAAGAAAGAAGACTGATTCACAGTCAGAAAATGAGGGACTATTGGAAGAAGAAGAAAGCAACAACTTTACCGAAGAGTAGATACGAGCCCCGTGGTCCTAAGTAGGCCTAAACGATAAAGAAGAAGAAGAGTTGAACATTACTACATGCAACAGCCTATTAACAGGTATCGGTAGCATAAATTGTGATTCTTTTCGTCTTGTGCGGTGCAAGGCCCGACGCTTGCTGTATATGGAGAACACTAATAGGAGTATTAATTCTTTACGAGAGGGTTTCACGACATGAAATAAAAGGCAAAACTATTGGCCTGGATAACGATTATTGATGCGTGACTTCCCCCACTGTGCGTGACAAAAACCAGGGGTGTTATCTATTAGCTAACGCGGCCCACAGGGCCGCGCTATCAATGCAACATTGGTCTGGACGAAAATATTGGTCTAGGCAAAACCATTGTGAAACCCTCTTGTGAAGTTTTACCATAGGAGTTTGCTCACAAGTCATTTGTGAGAAAAAGTGGGGGAAAGAAGCCTCCCAGAAGTTTTCAGAGACAATGAAACTGCTAGTGTGTTCACAAACAAAATTGCAATCAAAGTGAAAAATCCAAATGGATTACCAATATAATCTAGGATTGTGTTAGAATGAATGCATGTAACAGTATGAACTTCATTCAGAGCAACTAAATCCTCATTGTCTTCCCCTGCCCCCCGCATATATTTTAAAATTTTCTTGGAGGGAGGGTGACAAAGAAATATACCTATCCCATTCTTATTCCCAAAAATTTCGTTTCTTTCCATCACTAACTTACTCTTTAACAGATAAATTAAGTCACAGGACAACGTTTTATCTGGAATCCGAGTCGCAGTCCTGGCTGTCATTCAATTCAAATTTATACAATGGTGACCGGGATTTAAACCAAGGTGTCTTGAATAAAGCCTACGACAACCCAGTTGTTATGCTCTTCAGAAAGAGTATTCAGTAGATTGCCATACAACCGCATGTGAAACTCGCGAGAAGTGAGACCATTGTGTGCACTGGTTAACCCCTGGAGCGGACCCTGAGCGCAATGACAAGATCCTATGTTAATTGTACACCGACAGTTTTTTTTTTTTTTGAAAATTCACACAATTTTAAATGGGTAGGATAACAATGATGATTCCAACATACTGTATTGACATAGTGTTAAAAACTATACACAGCTTCCGTGGGTCAAGAAATAACCCTCCGTTCCAGAGGATCAAGCCTAGTATACACATAAGTATACCATAATAATATTAAAACAGCTTCCGATTCATCACATTTGCATTATTCATTTGCATACAATTGAATAATACATTCGCACACCGTAACTAGCGTTAGATAGCAATGTTAAGTCAGAGATACTTAACTGTTTTCTTATTTCTGCTACGCTGCCCCTGGCACCGAGTAGGTAACAGCAACTTAGCAAGACGTCCTCGTAACCTGTCAGCCAAATTGTGGGTTACGATACTCAGCTCAGCTGTTCGAGTGATGTATGCAGCGTGCTGCTGCACACAGGTCCTTTTTAAACCACCCACTGCTACGTAACCGCCCCGGGATACTCAAACTCCGTAAGTACCGAACACATAGAAACCACTCACGGGAGTACTTGAGGTAGACACACGGCAACTACTGGAGAGGAGATGGCGACAATCCATCACTCTTTGGCGATTACCCACTTCAGCTGATAACCGGATAATATCAACGTACTGCACAAGAATCAGTGCCATATGTCACGTTTAGAAATACATAAGAGGACGTCCTAACCTTCATAATTCTCTCCAAACCTAGTGTAGCCAAACGAAATAGTATAAACCAGATTTTGTATTTAGTGAATGTGTATGCCTTTCATGAAATGCTTATAATATATAACCTCCAAATATCAATGTAAGCGAGGCTGTGCCCCATTATGTTTATTATTTATTTATTACTTTTTCCGAAATAGGCTAGGTTCTCTAGTCATCCACAGACCATCTGCCACCAGCAGTGCTCCCAACTACATTTTACGAATAAGGGTAAGTAGTGATGGAAAAATCGCTGAATTCAAATATTATTTAAAAAAAAAACATGTACTGTGCGAGTTCACCGAATCCTAATTTGAGGCATAGAAACGTGCGTTATGGTAACTTGTTGAGAATTATTTAAATACCACCAGGTCTACCGAATTGCTAGTTTGGTGACATTGAGTACAGTGCAGGTTTCTTATTGGGTCATGGTTATCGATAATTATGAATCGATATACTATTGATATAACGCAATGCGCCCAATTTGAACATGCACCATAAGTTCTAACATCGATAATCACTGATTAATCCCATACTCTTTACGAAAAGACCTGAAATTCAATGCTAGGCCTCATATTTTGTAAACGGTGATTTCAATCTTTAACAGCACATGACGTCATTTCAAATGCGAATATTGCCAGTGCAGAAATCTAAGAAAACGAATTAAAATCAGCCTTCTAGTAGGTACCTCTATTCTTGTGCCTGATGTTGCCTAAAAGGATTAAATGTGGATTACTTCCCATAACAACCACCTCGTGGTGTAGTGACTATCATTCTTGGCTGTCACACCTCAGGTCGGGGTTTGATTCTCACCTCTTTATTTCTGTTCTGAAGGTTGGAATGGGATACATTCAGCCTCGTGAGGCAAAACTAAGGAGAGGTGGGTTCTGACCTCAGCCATCCTAGAAGTAGTTTTCCGTGGTTTCCCACTTCTACTTTATGCACTCTGGGCCACAGCCAACTTCTTCCTGATTGAATATACACACACTGCTACAGACACCATAATGACAAAGGTTATCATACAAATTCTATACACACCCAAGTGTACAGAGCTGATGACCAAAATGAAGCGACAACTCCCGATATGAGAATGTTTAGCTACCTTACCACTGCCACAGGGTACGATCCCTGGCAAAAATATAAAGCGGCAGCAAAGGACAAGGGGGAAATAGAGCAGCACACAAGGGTTTAGGTGGCAGTAAGGAGGAAATAAGGTGGCAATTAATGCAAAAAGTTTTTGGTGGTATCTAAGTGGCAGCTGAGTGCTACTAAGGGAAAAATAAGGTGACAATTAGAGGCCTCAAAGCAGGCAGTATTGTAGGTTCCTATCCCATCTTAAAGACCAATGGCAAGCATATATGGGCATTGCCTAAACTGTGGCAGATGGGGTTAAATGGCCTGCAATAGTAAAGAGAATAGTTCCAGAATCCATAACATACATCACTTTTGTAAGTCATTCCAGCCTCAGTTCCTTTAAATCAGTTAGTTACAACTTCTGCTTCCATATGCCATGCACAACGATGTTCAGACTGATGCACACCATAGCAACTCGGGAGTAGACATGCGAGGGCGTAAAATCTGTACAACCAACGGCTATGCTGAGATAAGTAACCATATACATAATAGAATTAAAATATATGTTCTAATTTTATTATTTGTTATATTGTGTGTTCTAACTTTATATACATTCATAATACATTCACAAACCCTTATAAAACAAACTAACCTTACGTAACGATATTCAAACTGTGAATAAACATCAACCAGACCCATTATACTATGTTTATTATACCACACAGATAATATTTGTAGGTATATAAATTTAAACCTCAACCCATCCGATGATGACCACTTGACAGTCGAAATGCATAATCCTAAATTAGATCGTCGCGAACAGGAAACTCCCCCAGTTGACTGTTCTCATCCGGACTGCATACAACTCATCCAGGTAAGTAGCCTGTACAATATAATCTGACCTGACCATTTAACAATAATCACATATTCACACTAAGCAAGCAAATTTGGAGGTCAATCACCACTATCAGTAGCCTACCTTAACAAAACATCACAGAGACAATAATTAACAAATATTGACTAGTTGCAGTATTTTAACTAATACTGCAACTAAATAATTGTACATATTGTAAAACCCATACTTTTCGACATAGATTTAATAGCCTAAGTGTAATAGATCTGATGATGATCACTTGACGATCGAAACTGGTCATCCAAGTTTATTTATTAATCTCATGTATATTTTATTCAGGATTAGGGAATAACCCATCACAATTGGGTACAATCGTGTTGACCGACTGTCTATTAGTTTGCCACCAGGGGATAGTCCTTACTTGTAAATAAACTACATTATTATTTTGTTTGTTGTTTTTTTTAATTGTTGTTCTTATTGTGTTGGTCGTGCACCTTTCTCTCGCCTGGAGGCCCGAGGTTCGATTCCCGGCTCCGTTAGGGCTAGAACAGGGTGCACTCAGCCTCGCGAGGACAATACAGTAGCTGTCTGACAGTGAGCTAGTGACCCTGTCACGGAAACCAAGATTAACTGTCAAGGGGACCCAACACGCTGACCACACATCACCCCACAACGCAATCTGTTGGGGTGAAAGGCTGGGCAGCGGTCACTTGGTAGGCCAAAGCCCTTCATGGCCTGTAGTACCATTGGGTGTGGTTGTTGTTGTTAATACTATTATTATTTAAATATTAAAAGGAATACATCATAATAAGATATATATGTAGGAACTGAAATTGATAGCTTATCTATCATATGTTCGTAATTTGTCGCTTCCATTAACAGCTGTGTGTGTTAATAAGGTTTGAAAGTATGCAGGAGGCTTTGAAAACCACTCCTTCACCGAGAGCAAATGATAGCCTAATTAGGAAAATCTTTGGCAAATAGGTGGCCAATTATGTGGCCCAGTCTGCTAAAACCTCTGTGTGTCTCTTCAGCCTTATTATCCCTAGTTTACGTGGATATTTGGGATCATTATCACGCCGTTTTGAGGTAATATCACTGCCCTAGTTTACAAATTAGTTTGGTGTTGTTATCGGGCCATCAGGCGGCAAATTCATTGATCCGACTTCGCAGGAAAGATCGAACACATGCTATGGTGCATATACTGTATTTATTGATCAGCTGTGGATATTGCAAATATAAAAGTGTAGAAGGGTTCCATATGATCCTTCCGAGGGATTCTTCTATAGTACGGTAAGTAGTTATTAAGTATGATACACACATTATTATGGAAATTTTGACCTCTTGTCTGTTTTTATTGTTGGTCGGTGCCATTTAGTGTATAACATATTATTTTTTGAATATCACTAAACTGATATTGTACTTCCAGACAAGTAGAAAGGTTAGTTTTAAAATTAATGTAATTTCATTATGACCTAATACCTCATATACTCCTCCCCAGGGGCTCACATCTAGTGGGACATGGGTTGGAGACCACGGTACCCCAGCTGAGTCCGGCATTGCTTCCACTTACTGGTGCCGGGCTCCTCTCCGTCTTCTTTCCTGTCGACCTATCTTGGTCAGCTCTTGTTCTCTTCCGACCCCGACGGTATTAGGGTATCCGAGGCCTACGGAGTCTTTTACTTTCCTGCCTTAATTGGCCCTTGTCTCATCTTTCCTGATACCTTCATTCTTCAAGGGGTCAGCCTTCTTTTTCTTTTCATGTTATCTCCTGCCTTCTGCACAAGGCCCTCAAGGAGGCATGGTGTATGTAGTCCCCACCACTTCTGGTGCACCCTGGATAGTGCTACACCCTCAAGGGCTCACGGCTGGTGAGTTTGGGATTTGGCGACCCCGAGTGATTCCTGTGCTGGGTCCGTTTTGTCCCCTTTTCCTCTGACCATGGGGCGGGCCCTCTCCTCTTTCCCTTTCCTATCTGCCTTTCATGGCTCTCCTTCATTCCATGCCACTCAATCCACATACTTTGAGGGTTGAGGGCATTTCTTTTCTTCCTGTCCTTTATTTGTTTACCATTTCTTCTTCTAGTGTTTAAGTTTGTAGTTAGTATTAGTTATAGTTTTCATTCTCATCTCATCTTTCACTATCACCCAAACCATTAGGGGCCGATAACCTAGATGTTAGGCCCCTTAATACAACAATTATCATCATCAGCTCATTATACTTGTCTCATTAACTGCCACTTTGTAAGGAGACAAGATTCCCATTATTACCTCCTTACCCTTTGCTACCACCTTAATGGTACCTAAATTGCCCTCTTGAGGCCACCTTATTGCCTCTTAGCTGTCATCCAAATGGTCTATCTATTTTTAAGTAGGGGAAGGGTGGGCAAAGTGACATAGTTAATGTTTGAATGTGATCCAAAATAAAGTCATACTTATTTGACATGTGTGTGAATGACATGTAAGACTCAATAGTGATGAATGATGCAAGTAATCACACCTAACTGATATCCTCATTTTTCTGCATGGAGGCAATATTTCACTTTGCCCGACCTTAAGTGGGCAAACTGAAATGATGGAATAATTATCAAATAAACACAAATTTTCCTTATTTTACTTGGTGAAAGTTACAAACACGTCATAAGCTCTTAAATGAAGTCTATATATCGACAAGCTGACAAAGTTCAGGAACGCGAAACAACCCTCTTCGCATCTTCTTTGGTTCCTTAATAATCTTGTGAATATCACTGTAGGGTCCATCGGAAATACTTCTGAGCCTTTTCCATACATTTCACTACTACCCCATCAGCGGATATCTTTACAACTAAACACGGGTAGAGATGTCCTTCATATTTAACAGAAATCCGGCTTCCTTCATGAATCATATTTTGTGTGATAATATGGTTACTGTTTCTGTCTTCTTCATTTTCATTTGAAGAGAGTGACTCGGCACAATCAAAATCACTGTCATCCTGCTTGAGGTTCACAACGCTTTCACCGTCTGAAGGACGAGTTGTTTCCTGACCTTCTTTGCTTTCATTTTTGTCACTTTTTTCTTTTTTTTACTTGCGAATTGACCTACTTAGGATCACGCTACAATTTCACTGTTTTAGTTGTAATTTCCTCTGTCTCCAGTACTCCTTCATGTGATTGCTGTGATGCTGCCGTTGTTCGGCCGTCCAAGCTCTTCCGGTCTTTGTAGCTCGTCTCTCGTCATGAAACCGGACCAAATTGTGTATCCTGTTTCGAAACGTATCCCTTTCCAATATTTGGGCCTCCTGGATGTTAGATCTCTCAAGGTCTTTCCGAGTTTCTTTAATCCATGATGTTGTTGTTTTTTTTTTGTTCCAGAAGTAGTCAAACAACTGCTTGGTTAATCTGGATTTGTCCAATCTGTACATGTGTCCAAGAAATATTAGCCTCCGTTTCCTCATGGTCGCCGAGATTCTTTCTACATTCTGGTAGACTTCGGCGTTGCTCCGAAGTTTCCATCCTGTTTCTGTCTGGATTGGGCCCATGATTTTCCGGAGGATTCTCCTTTCCAGAACCTCCAACTTCTCTAACCTATAGTTCATTGAAAGGCATTCACAGGCGTACAGGCATTCAGTGTCGTAGTGCTTTATTTTGGCGTTCCAGGATATGCATTTCTTGTTATAGATGTTTTAGGTAAGCCCATACGCTCTCTCCATTTTTGAGATCCTATCGCCTACCACAGCTTTCTCTAGACCATTGTCCTGTATCGTTTCACCGAGATATTTAAATTTCTTTACTCTCTGAATCCGCCCTATCTCCGTTTCAAGGATTGTCGGTTTTTGTGCGTCATTTATCATGAATTTTGCTTTCTCTATCGAGATCCTGAGTCCCGTCTTACTGGCGATCTTTTCTAAGAGGTTAATCTGAGTGATCGCTTCCCTTGGGCTTTCCGAGAGTATCGCAAAATCATCTGCAAAGGCCCAACAGTTGACTTTAATCCCTCCTGATTTCCTCCCTAAGCAGATCGGCCTTATTGCTTGATTTATAAGCTCTGAGTTCCCTCATTCGTACGATCTTTTCCAGGATGCAGTTGAAAAGTATTGGTGAAAGTCCGTCGCCTTGTCTTACACCCATCTTGATTTCAAACGACCGGGACAGTTCTCCCATGAACTTCACTTTGGATCTTGTGCCTGTTAATGTATCTTTGATTATGTTGGCCAACTTGGGTTTTACCCTGAATTCTCGAATGATACCATCCAGGGTTTCTCTGTCCACCGAGTCAAAAGCCTTTTTGAAATCTATGAAAGATATTACAATTTTTTGGAGCTCAGCATTCTACACACATCAAAAAAAGTTTTGCATCTCCTCGGTTCCCAGATCTCCGGCATATAGACGTTGACTGTGTATATTGTATCCAAGATACAGTCCCTTTGACTGTTCATAGATGTCACTAAAACTGCTCAAAGATGTAAACAACCATGCATGAGCAGGGCCTATTAGACGGAGGGGGTACGACAGCCGATCAGTTCCAGTCATTCCACCAGGACGAAGGTACGCTGCTCATGTTGTCTGTAGTTCTACCATGCCTAGAAGGTCAATACCGCAGTTCGATCGCGTCCGCATTGTTACTTTGTGTCAAGAAGGGCTCTCAACAAGGGAAGTTTCCAGGCGTCTCAGAGTGAACCAAAGCGATGTTGTTCGGACATGGAGGAGGTACAGAGATACAGGAACTGTCGATGACAGGCCTCGCTCAGGCCGCCCAAGGGCTACTACTGTAGTGGATGACCGCTACTTACGGATTGCCGCTCGGAGGAATCCTGACAGCAATGCCACCATGTTGAATAATGCGTTTCGTTCAGCCACAGGACGTCGTGTTTCAACTCAAACTGTGCGCAATAGGCTGCATGATGCGCAACTTCACTCCCGACGTCCATGGCGAGGTCCAGCTTTGCAACCCCGACACCATGCAGCGCGGTACAGATGGGCCCAACAACATGCTGAATGGACCCCACAGAATTGGCATCACGTTCTCTTCACCGATGAGTGTCGCATATGCCTTCAACCAGACAATCGTCGGAGACGTGTTTGGAGGCACCCTGGTCAGGCTGAACGTTTTAGACACACTGTCCAGCGAGTGCAGCAAGGTGGTGGTTCCCTGATGTTTTGGGGTGGCATTATGTGGGGCCGACGTACGCCACTGGTGGTCATGGAAGGCTCCGAAACGGCTTTACGATACCTGAATGACATCCTCCGACCCATAGTGCACCCATATCGGCAGAATATTGGAGAGGCATTTGTCTTCATGGACGACAATTCTCGACCTCATCGTGCACATCTTGTGAATGCGTTCCTTCAAGATAACGACATCGCTCGACTACAGTGGCCAGCATGTTCGCCAGACATGAACCCTATCGAACATGCCTGGGATATGTTGAAAAGGGCTGTTTATGGACGTCTTGACCCACCAACCACTCTGAGAGATTTACGCCGAATTGTCGTTGAGGAGTGGGACAATTTGGACCAACAGTGTCTTGATGAACTTGTGGATAGTATGCCACGACGAATACAGGCATGCATCAATGCAAGAGGACGTGCTACTGGGTATTAGAGGTAGTGGTGTGTACTGCAATCTGGACCACAAATGCTGAAAGTCTAGCTGTATGATGGTACAACATGCAATGTGTGGGTCTCATGAGCAATAAAACGAGCTGAAATGTTGTTTGTGTTGATCTCTATTCCCTTTGTATTTAAAGGTTCCGGAATTCTTGGAACCGAGGTGATGCAAAACTTTTTTTGATGTGTGTATGCCGGATTATTGATTTCAAGTTGAAGATCTGCTCTGAGCAGGAGCGACCTTTTCGGAACCCTCCTTGGTACTCCCCAAGTTGTTTATCAAGGGTCTCCTCTATTCTATTCAGGAGTATATTTGAAAGGACTTTATATGCGACCGAAAGTAAGGAGACGCCTCTATAGTTATTGACGTCTTTTTTGTCCCTTTCTTATGGAGGGGGTGAATCAACGCTGTTTTCCATTGTTCTGGTATCTTCTCTGTCTCCCATAGTGTCTGAAATATTTGATGTAAGTCGTCCAGGATTTCCGGTTCTGCCCATTTCAACATTTCTGCCGTTATCGAGTCTTCGCCACTGGCCTTGTTGTTTTTCAGGCCTCGTAAGGCATTCTTAATTTCTTCCTTCACTGGTGGTAAGTCCTCTCCTTGGTCCTCCAGTGGCAGCAGAAGTTCTAGTTTGGAGGTCGGTGGTGGGCAATTCAAGAGATTATCAAAATATCTGCAAGTATCTCGCTGTTTTCTTGGTTGTTCAAACCGATTTTTCCATGTTCATTTCTGAAGCTCATACTTGGTGATTGGTATCCTCTGAGTTTGTTCTTAAAGGTCTGATAGAAATCTTTGGAATTATTTTTGGTGAAATTAGTTTTAAGGTCTTCCAACTGTGCCTTCTCAAATGATCGTTTTGACCATCGAAATATAATGGATGTTTCCTTCCTTTGACGCCTGAATTGTTCTGGAACATTTCCATATTCTCCATTTCTCAGATCTTTCCTTGAGTACTTCCTCGCATGCTTCGTTCCACCAGATTGCTTGTTTCCTTTTTTCCAGCCCTAGTGTCTTCTTCGCGGCACCATTAATCCTCGTGCTGAGGTCTTGCCAGCTCTTCGTGTTAACGGTGTGGATTTCTTCCCTAAAGTTCTTAATTATATTTTCTGTGATGTTTATTCGGTTAATGTTGTATCTGGTCATTCTGGGTAGGCGGTTCCTTTGGTTGGATGGGAGAAAGCGGATTTTAACTTTGGAGAGGTAGTGGTCCGAATCGGATTCACCATTTCTGATCACTTTGACGTTCATCACCTCTCTGGTGCTTGTTATGGTTATCGCTATGTGGTCCAGTTGGAATTCTCCTAGGGTGGGATTTGGAGATATCCAGGTCTTTGCTTTTCTAGGAAGTTTCCGGAAGTATGTGGACATTAGTCTCAACTGGAACGATTTGCAGAGTCCAAGGAGTCTTTCCGCCATTATTGTTAGTCCTCGTGTGTGCTGGGTAGTCTCCTACTATGGTTCTGTATTTTCTCTCTGTCCCTATCTGTGCGTTGATATCTCCCAGAAGAATTTTTATGTGATTTTCTGGTATCCTGGCGATTTCAGTTTCCAGAAGATCCCAAAAATCATCCACTTTCTGGGGGTTTTGCTTGTTGTCTTCGTTGATGGGAGCGTGGCAGTTTATAAAAGTATACTTCTTATTCTTGCACTGAATAGTTAGTAAAGACAATCTTTCAGATTTAGATGTGAAGTCTACTACGCTGTTAACAATCTTTTTTCTGTTTCCCCCCATTTTCATTTCCTCAATGAAAGGTGTGCTTGTAGTTACAGTTGTCATACTGCTGGGCCTCTTGCACCTAATGTCAAGCACAGCATCATTAGTCTTCACCACCTGAGGAATGGGTAGGGTGACATGAGGTGAAACACGTATCGGCATTGGAGGTGTCTTTGTAGACGGAGTTGAAGTTGAAGGTGGTGCATCTTGGTCCTCATTTGGTAAACGATTTGTTGTTTCAGCAGCTGAGAATTAATCCTTTGGGAAAACTCTTTCAAATAGGTATATTTTATATTTGTGGATCATTTTGTACCTGAAATTAAGTAGAAACAAACATAAAACATTCTTAAAATATTGCGGGCAAAGTGGAATATTATTTCAAATTGCCCGCTAGTAAATTTCACATAACCGCTGTGATGCGATATGAACTAGCTAGGTGCCATTATTTCCCATGAGACTAGAATGGATTGTTTGTCAGACAATGTGTTCTCAAGACATTGTTTTATCATAATCCAAACAGTATTCAAAGGAAATCATTAACTAGGAATATACTACAATTATTCTGTTGATAACAGAAGAGCACCTCAACAGCTTGAAGCCATGTGGCCACAGTATTACACAGGAGTGTCAACTGTCATCTGTCTATGGATGGAAATTTCACATTGCCCGACCTTCCCTAACCACCTTGACACCTTGACTATTATCCTTTTATTACGTGCTTACATTTTACTACCACCTAAGTTCCACTTTGCTGCCTTCTTATTGCCTCTTAACTGCCACCTAAACATCCAAAGTATGCTTAATTACCGCCTAGGCACAGGGACCAGTATCCCTTTATTACCTCCTTACACTTCGCTACTACCCGAGGGCCACCTTACTGCACCTTCACTGCTATTTTGTAAGGCGACAAGTTCTTCTAGTTACCGCCTTACTACCTAAATACCACCTTAATTGACACTTTGCAGGCCCCTATTGCCAATTAACTGCATCTTAAATGGCCAATCCAAGCTTGGCTACCACCTTCTATAAAGCCCAGTATTCCTTTATTTACTACTTACATAACCCCTGGCACTACAGCTCATGAAGGGCCTAGGCCTACCAAGGGTCCGCTGCCCAGCCATTTGGCCCGCAGATATTGGAGTGACACGTGGTCAGCGCATCGGGTCCCCTTGGCCATTAATCTTGGTTTTCGTGACTGGGGTGCTGCCTCACTGTCAGACAGCTACTCAATTGCCCTCATGAGGCTGAGTGCACCACGTTCCAGCCCTCACGTCAGTTTCTAAAATCCCTGACAGAGCCGGGAATCGAACCCGGGGCCTCCGGGTGAGAGGCAGGCGCGCTACCCCAACACTACGGGGCCGGCTTATTTACTACTTATCTGCCACCTAATTCCTTTATTTGATACTTAATTGCCACCTTAATGCCACTTATTCCTTAATCTTTTTGCCAGGGTTAGCTTTAAAGCTACTATAATTTCATTATATCTATTATCCTATTACACTTGGCTACCACTTAAGTGCTGCCTAATTATCACCTTGCCGCCACCTTATTGCTTCTTAACTGCAACTTTGTAACTAAAAGAGACAAATTCGCCTCTTTTTTTTACCTCCTCACACTTTTCTACCATCTTATTGCCTATTTACTGCCACTTTGTAAGGAGGCAAGTTCCCCTTTATTACTTCCTTACCCTTTACTACCACCTTAATGCCACCTAGCTTGCCATCTTGATGCCACTTAATTACCTCCTAAACAGCCAATCTATGCCTAATTACCACCTTGATAAGGGACCAGTATCCCCTTACTACCTCCTCATACTTTGCTAGCACCTAAGGGCAACCTTGCTGCCTCCTTATTACCCCTTTAACTGCCACTGTAAAGAGGCAGGTTTCCCT
This sequence comes from Meconema thalassinum, assembly GCA_946902985.2. Taxonomy (NCBI): domain Eukaryota; kingdom Metazoa; phylum Arthropoda; class Insecta; order Orthoptera; family Tettigoniidae; genus Meconema; species Meconema thalassinum. The sequence goes on along the minus strand of OX336389.2, from coordinate 169,608,787 downwards.
TTGCTACCACTTGAATGCCACCTAACGTACTTCCTTGCTGCCACCTTTTAACTTCCTCCTAAACAGCTAATATACTCTTGGCTACCACCTTGCTTAAGGACCAGTATTCCTTTATTTACCAATTAACTGCCATCTTTTTCCTTGCCAGGGATGCATTGAGTCAGCGGCATGAGAACCCAAAAGTACATGAAATTGTTTTGTGGCAATCAAATAGCTTTCAAAATGAATATGTTCCTGCAAGAAGTAGCATTTGCATAATATAAAATTCCATTCATAACATGAGTACAAGGGCTTGATAACCAAGATATCTTGAGACCCTAAATGAAGTAAGAACAGCACAGATCTGCTTGGCATATGGATAGTATCTTAATAATAATAATGTTACTGGCTTTACATCCCTTTTACTTCTGCGGATCTTAGAGATGCCGGAGTGCCAGAATTTTGCCCTGAAGGGGATATTTATCGTGCCAGAAAATCAATCAGCACGACTCCCTCGCATTTGCGCACCCTCAAATACCAACTGACTGCGCCAAGATTCGATCCTGCAAACTTGGGAACAGCAAGCGAGAATGTTACCACAGCACCACTCAGCCAGTTGATAGAATGTTAAGCTGTAGACTATATGTGTTGTAGCAGCAAGGCTATGAGAAAGTGCAAGTAAAGCGTAAATATATCCACCGAGAAGCAAGCAAAATAATTAAATAGGTTGAAAATACAAAACTATCATTTGTGTGATGAACAATTTGATTATTTGATTTAAACAGAATAACAAAATTTGAATGAAAGGAAATGAATATACTTGATGATTTCTGTGGTGTGCTTGCCCAGAGGTGTGGTGTGATATTTCGTGAAGGGTAAGCTGTGAAAGGTAACAGGGGTAGAATTAAGTCATATCCCATACAGCAACTTAAGCACCCCATTTATATTCCTCTCTTTGGGTGATAACCTAGATGTTAGGCACCTTAAAACAAGAATTATCATCATCATGAATTCCTCTTTTTCCTTTTTTTTCTCAATCAGGAACAATTCTTTGCGTTTAATTATGAAACGTTTCATTTAGGGGCTTGTGACATTGGGGTCATCAGACCGGTGTACTTTGGGTGTGTGGAATTTGCTAATAACCATTGTTATTATGATGCCTGTGGATCTGTACGTGGCCTTTCATTATGTACTATACCAGCATTTCCCTAGAGGAGCGGAAAACCAAGGAAAACTACTTCTAGGATACCTGAGGTCACAATTAAACCCACCTTTTCTCCCTTATCTAGTTGAGGCTGAGTGAACCTTTTTCCAGCCCTCAGACCAGAGTTCATTTTCTTGACAGAGCAGAGAGTCAAAGCCGGGACCTTTGCTATAGGAGTTTAGACTACAAAAGGTGACTTCGCATAGAGAAAGTAAACAAACAAACAAACCTATCTTTCTCTTTTGAATTTCAAGCATGCCAATTCATTTCCTACTTCCCTAACAGAGAATATTGTTCTACAGTAGGTATGGAGAACGTTTTCAGAAGATTGACTTTGCTTTCAATAGTACAATGTACACCCACATTTTTTGCATCATACACAGTGTGATACTTTGGCAGCGAAAATTCTTCTGAAGAGCAAAATATTGAAGTTATCAGTCCCAAATTAACATTCTCGTGACACTCATGTGATCATTAAATAAATATACTATTAGTTACTAATTTTATTATTAATAGCCACTAAACATAAAAATGAATATTTTGTGCACATATTTATTTGAAAATACAAAAAGCTGATGATTAGAGAATAGGTATGTCAGATAGTTTTTAGACTACGGTGAAGCGATATTAAAATAAATGAAGTGTAATTTGTAAGAAGTTATGAGCCATAGTGCTTCTTGAAGACGGGCATCGCAAATGCATTGGACGAAAGTCAGGATGAAGCAGTATGGGATGATGACCAGAATGATGCACGTGAGAGTATCTCGGAGATTGGCAGCAGTGACGGCAGTGACGATGAATAGGGCGTGTACCGTATGCCAGTTGCCTTGTTTCAATAATGCAAATTTTGTGTTTTTTCGGAAATACGGTCATTCCCCGCGTAAAACTCGCACCGAAAATTTTCACTCATATTTTCGGTCAAAAAAGTGTGAGATATACGCGAGCAAATACGGTAATAGTAAAGCATTTTAAAATGAACACTCCATTACAAGGTTATAAAAACAGAATTTGTTCCGTAAATTTAAACATATTCTGCTGTCATTTAAAACTTAGAAGTTGTTGTTAATGAAGTTTGATGTCTTTCAGTCGGTCAACACAATTATACCCAAATAAGTGCATTTATTAATCTCATGTACAGTTTTTCAGGATTCGAGAGTAACACAATCACAATTGGGTATAATTGTGTTGACCGACTGAAAAACATCAACATTTGTTTACTAAGGCAATGCTGAAAAAAATGGCTTCAAACACCATACAGTTGTTGTTAATGTAATACAAACAAACCAGAAAGAAAATATATCTCTACTTAGTATAAAACTAAGTCCCCAATTCTTGGATGTCACTGGTAATCTCAAGAACCACTGAATGAATTTTAATGCGGCTTTCACCATTCTGTAAAGTCAATCTCGAGGAAGATAGAAAATAATTTATTTATAATCAAAGGGAGCCAAGCAGTAACGATTTCAGTGAAAAGGTCGAAAAAAGAACCTGGCGTCCGTGCGCTTCTTAAGCTTACTCTGGGCAAACCGTTAATAATATCAATATACTATGAGTGTAAGAATTGTTCAGCATGAAAATTTCTACAAAAAAAGTCCATGAGAGCATATGTCTTATCTTCAATACATCGCCCACTATAAATGTTTTTAGTTTGGACGGAAGGAGGATTTGTGTCTCATGCACCTCGCCATTCTTAAATTACATCTGACAGGAATTCCTTGCACATTCATAACTGTTTCCGGGCGAAGCCGGGGCGGGTTGCTAGTATATATATAATATATACCAGGTGAATCAACTGCCCCTAATAATATTGTTTTACGTAGCCCAACTAGCGTTGTTATAAGGAAGGTCGATATTTCTCAGCTTGCATCCTGTATGGTACTAATGCTCTGCAAGCATATCCTGCAAACAATACTGAACACTATTATTTTTCCCTTGATGTAACTACAGACTGAAACGATGGAAAAATAATAGTGTTCAGTATCGTTTTTAGGATATGCTTGCAGTGCATTAGTACCATACGGGATGCAAGCAGAGAAATAACAACCTTTCTAACAACTCGATTTCGTTGAGCTGCATAAAACAATATTATTAGGGGCAGCTAATTCACTCGGTATATATACAAGGTGTATCCGTGATGATGTTACAAACTTTCAGGGATGATGGAGGAGGGTAAATGAGATAAGGAACCATAGTACAGAAATGAACGAGTCACAAGTTATGATGTTACAAACTTTCAGGGATGATTGGAGGAGGGTAAATGAGATAAGGAACCATAGTACAGAAATGAACGAGTCACAAGTTATGAGCGAAATGCTACTCATTTAATACCGTTTACCTGCACACGTTTCACAAGCTACTACATTTACAACAACTGCCCCCATGCGTCAATGCAGGCATAGCATTGTCGCACAAAGTTCTGTCGTACCCAATATCCCCTGTGTCGTTTGAACAGCGTCGCAGGCAACACGAATTCTTGCCAGGAGATCCTATTCCGTCTCGACATGTGTCTCATACACAAGACTTTTCACATGGCCCCACAAGAAGAAATCCAGTGGGGTGAGGTATCAGACCGATTTTTGCTTAACTTTTGACTCTCGGTCGCAGTGGTGTAGTGGATACGGCATTGGTCTCCTAATCCCAAGTCAGCAGGGTCAAACCTGACTGTGGTCGGTGCGTTTACGAGTATTTATACGTGCCAACCCCATGTCGTTGGCTTCCAGCACGTTAAAGAACACCTGCGAGATGACATTCCGCCATCCCGGCGACTGTTAAGAACTAGAATTGAGGTCGGACGTGAAACAAATGCGATTGTTGATAACTTTTGACTCGATCATTTCCGAACTATGGGTCCTTATCTCAAATGGATTCATTTGCCTTCCTCCATCCCTGAAAGTTTCTAACACCATCACGGATACACCCTGTATTTATTTTTATTTTTTTGTGTATTCTGCCCAAAGGCAGGTCCGTGCCTCTGAAGAGGCTATCCTGAGCAGGAGTTTACATACGGTAGGGTGGCCAGGTTCTTTCCACTCCTCCTTACCCTCTCCCCGCCAACAGCGCGTGGTCCCCCAAAACCGGCATTCCATCCAAGTTCCGACCACGCCCAATGCTGCTTAACTGCGGAGTTCTCATGGGATCCGGTGTTTTAACATGGCCAGGCCATTGGCACATCCTATATATATTATATATATATTACTAGCAGTAGTGCCTGGCTTCGCCCGGTGGATTTATTTGTTTTATGGATGATAATGAATACTACTACAGAACTGGCAAATGATATTAAAACTAACAGAAAAAGAAATATATAACTTTTTGTGGTGGTGTTGGTAGCGGGGGTGATAAGTAATAGTCTACAGTATAACTGACGTAACATTCAGGTAATTTTTCCGTAATGATAATGATAATAATGAATATGGAAACGGCTATTTACTAACTACAGTATGGACACATGCAATTTACAATCGAATTGAAAACTATGATTAGAAAGATGAGCCAGTGAACTAAAGGGCACTGCTCATTGGCTGTTAGAAAAATAGACACCAATAGTGTCGTCTTTTGTCGCATAGAGCCGTAGGAAAATATGCAGTGCACTTTGGAAAACTTCGGCTGTCCCGAGCTCCTGAGTTAGCAAAAGTGTCATTTATCGTCACATAGCACTCAACGATAAGGTTCGGAATAAATGAAAGTAAATTTGAAAGCACAAACGCTTATTGCAGCTGATAACCTCAATGTACTGCACCAACACCATGACACCTATACAGAGGCATAATATTTTCAAGATGATAACTGTTCTAAGGGCCTAAGAAATCTTTTTGCACTTATTAGTCCCCGTGACTGTCATTTATAAGCAGCGCAAGATGTAACTATTTTCACAATTCTGCACCAGAACACTGGTAGGGGTAACGTGTTGCAGCCCGCATTGCCAGCCAACAATAGACTTATTAAAATATTCTTACAGTTATACTACTACGGACATGAATAGTTCTAGCGCCTTAAAACGTAGTTTTTAGGTTCCATTTGTCTCTTATTCTAAATATAAGGAATGGAGAGGGTTGTCCAAAATATCAAGTGGACAGTGTTACCAGCAGGGTTTCAAAGGGTAAGTACGTAAAATTCGGTGCAATTAGGTGAAACGGTGTAAATTTGTGCTAAAGGGCCTAAATGTAGGAATAGTGTGGTTTGTCCGAAATTGGATGTAGACAGTGTTTCTCATCGGGTTCCAAAGGGTAAGTATGTAAAATTTGGTTCAGATCGGTAAAATGGTGTAGATTTGTGCCAAAGGGCCTAAATGCAGGGGATGGAGTGGTCTGTCCGAAATTTTAAGCAGACAGTGTTACTCTTCGGGTTCTAAAGGGTAAGTTTTAGATGGGTGAAACGGTGTAGATTTGTGCTGAAGAGCCTAAATGCAGGGAATGGAGTGGTATGTCCGAAATTTAAAGTGGACTATGTTACTCGTCGGGTTCCAAAGGGTAAGTATGTAAAATTTGGTTCAGATCGGTGAAACCGTGTAGATTTGTGCCAAAGGGCCTAAATGCAGGGAATAGATTGGTCTGTCTGCAATTTCATGTCGACAGTGCTACTCATCGGGTTCCAAAGGGTAAGTATAAACAATTTGGTTCAGATCAGTGAAACGGTGTAGATTTGTCCCAAAGGGCCTAAATGCAGGGAATGGGGTGGTCTGTCCAAAATTTAAAGTGGACAGTGATACTCGTTGGGTTCCAAAGAGTATGTATACATATTTTGGTTCAGATTGGTGAAACAATGTAGATTTGTGCCAAAGGGCCTGTGTCTGACCAAAATTTCAAGCAGACAGTGTTACTTGTTGGGTTCCAAAGGGTATGTACATAAAGATTGGTTGAGCTGGGTGAAACTATGTAGATTTGTGCCGAAGAGCCTAAATGCAACAATTGGAGTGGTCTATCCGAAATTTCATTTAGGCAGTGTTACTCATCGGGTTCCAAGGGGTAAGTATGTAAAAATTTGGTTCAGATCGGTGAAACAGTGTAGATTTTTGCCAAAGGGCCTAAATGCAGGGAATGGAGTGGTCTGTCCAAAGTTTTAAGTGGACAGTGTTACTCGTCGGGTTCCAAAGGGTAAGTATACAAATTTAGGTTCAGATCGGTGAAACGATGTAGATTTGTGCCAAAGGGCCTAAATGCGGGGAATGGAGTGGTCTGTCCGAAATTTCAAGTGGACAGTGTTACTCGTCGGGTTCCAAAGGGTAATTGTGTAAAATTTGGTTCAGATCGGTGAAACGGTGTAGTTTTGTGTCAAAGGGCCTAAATGCAGGGAATAGAGTGGTCTGTCCGAAATTTAAAGTGAACAGTGTTACTTGTCGGGTTCCAAAGGGTAAGTGTGTAAAATTTGGGTCAGATCGGTGAAACGGTGTAGATTTGTGCCAAACGGCCTAAATGCAGGGAATGGAGTTGTCTGTCCACAATTTCAAGCAGACAGTGCTAGTCGCAGGGTTCCAAAGGGTGAGTATACAAATTTTGGTTCTGATCGGTGAAACGGTGTAGATTTGTGCCAAAGGGCCTAAATGCAAGAAATGGGGGGGGGTCTGTCCGAAATTTTAAGTGGGCACTGTTACTCGCAGGGTTCCAAAGGGTAAGTATACAAATTTTGGTTCAGATCGGTGAAACAGTGTAGCTTTGTGCCAAAGGGCCTAAATGCAGGGAATGGGGTGGTCTGTCCGAAATTTCAAGTGGACAGGGTTACCCGTAGGGTTCCACAGGTTAAGTATACAAATTTTGGTTCAGATCGGTGAAACGGTGTAGATTTGTATACATAACAGACAAACAGATAGACAAACTTTGAGCTTTATATATATAGATAGAAGATGAAACACAGTTCAAAAAATTAGGGGAACATGTTTTGTAACGTCTGGTATTGCCCCCGTAAATTGAATTATATTGAGACCACGATGGCTATATTGGCATATATGAATAAAGTTATGGATGTCATAGTTGTGACGTGTATATTCATGACGTAGGCACGGATGACGTAGACTTCATGCAAGTAGGCTGGTTGAGCTGAGATTCTTGGTGACGTCATGATTTTGTTCGAGAAAGATCTGAGATTTACGACGCAGTCGCAGGAAACAAGGTATTGTGCTAAGGAAGAAGTTACGCCATTGGAGGAAAGGCTTGAACCAATGAACGATAGTTTGGAAGGAAGACGGAGATTGCTGAAACTATGATATTTGATTGCTTTTGGCATGCAGATTTGTGGAAATCTATTTTCAGTTATGGCATTGATTTGGAATTTTGAAGAAATTAATTTTGAGTTTTTGAAATTTGAAAATCCGTCAAGTATAGCCAAAGTTAAAACTTCTAGCAATGACGGAGCAACAGGCTATGGAAGGGATGGATACGCCCCTTAAGAAGTTGATAAAAGGTCGTGCACAGGATAGAGGAGCTCTCATATCTCTAATACCGCTGATACCGCATATATATTTCAGATGTTATATAGTCATTTTCGAGTGAATAAGTGAAGCAAGTTATCTTTAGCGTGTGGTTAAAGCCCGGCGCATCGAACGAACACGGAGCAGTTCCATTTTACGCTGTTCGAAACTAGGTGAAGTTGTAACGCTCACATTAACGTTTCTACCAGATAAGATATAAAGAGTTAACTTCTGCCTTCATTATAATTCAATTGGGCAGTACAACATTGAGGTGTGTAGAACATTTGAACAATTTCACAGTTATACTTTGAAAGATATTGACACTTTAAGGCTGCAGACAAAAGTGATTTTCTCGCCACCTGAGAAGTACTTTTAAAATTCTACATTATACACTACGGCTGACACGTGTTACAACCGTGATATTGGAGAATACGTTTGGTAATACAACGATACATTCTACTATGGAACATTATAATCTTGCAGTGCTTTCAATGATTATAACAGAAGTTGAGATGGAAGGCTAAGGCTTTAATGCAATTGGGACATATATCGATGGAGTGAAGTAACAGCATGGAACTTCGTTAATCGTCATTCTACAAAAGCGAGCATGTAGTGAACATCCAACTACACTCATGCATCGTGAATCCATCGCTGAATTATATCAGATGACAGTGGAAATATTTTCATACTCCACGATTATGAATATTTCTGCGGAAATAACTGCAATAAACTTCATGGCGAATTACGACTGGAACTTCAGGGAACTTTCAAGAGAGGCCAGGGTGGACCCGGCTCATAAAGAAGAGTTTTGCCAGAAGGATGTCTTTCGTATACATGGAGCAGTGCAATTTCCGGAGAAGGAAGCAGTTCGATTCTCCGAGGACGCTGATTCCAGGTTCGAGGTCGGAGCACATCTTCACGCTGGTGAAATGGAACCAACAGCAGTTTTCTTTGAAAACTTTCCTCTAGAACTTCAATCAACAGATAAGGTAGTCGTGAACGTTTCTTGTATTATTTGAGTCATGTAGCGATATCTGAGCAACCATTTTTCCCATATTTCTGTCCTATCTTATGCCCCATTTTCTTGATTAATATTTCTGTACTCAGTACACTTCGATGATTTATGCCTTTTTCTACGATATTTTGAGACATTGTTATGTCATTGGCATACTTAAATAATTTTGGATCAGTTGAGACTGATAATTTAGATTCTTTCATTAATTTGCATATTTTTGTAGTCACGATTTGACTGTAAAGTTAACGATTTGCTATGGCAGATTTGAATTCAGACAGCGTGTCATTTTATTAAAGTAATTCTATTCAGTAAATTACTTTGACCAATTTTCTGTCATCCTCAAGAAAGAAGAATGATTAAAAGATTTTAGAGCGTTAAAATCTAATACGTTATCGACGATCTTTGAAATACTAGTCGTCTTATGAACATGATTGCAACATAGACATTTATCATTGCATTATAGACAATTTTATGAAAAATGAACTTTGAATACGATTTATTGAATACACTATAGTAATGAACATTTGATAGGAGTTTTTCTCAATTATAGATTGGAACAATAATGTTTGCATTCCACAATCTAATTGTATTCTATTCGACTATTTATGCAGTTTAGATGAACTTTGATTGAAGATAGTATTTTTATACTGCGTTACTTTGAAGATATTAATCTCAATTTTGATAGACCAGGGAGGAGTGTCTAATCGTATTTGCTATTAAATTTATTTGTGATTGGCAAATTTTTACTTCATATCGATTCATGAATGAAACCCACGAAGGTTAAATAATAACAGACATTAATACAATTGATGAATATAAGAATTTTTGAAGAGGAACAATGGATGTATAATCGTTAGTTCAGTGGACCTGTAAAAGTCGCTGATGAGTAATGCCCTTGAATAATGAAGGAGGTTCCCACAGTAATAAATGAAGTTGTTGAATTTATGAGTGGAGGTTTTTGTATGTAATTTGGAAGATTTTGATGCCATATATATGAAGATATATGATGAATTCTGGGCCTATTGTTGAGCAATTTTGTGCGTTTTGAGCGAAGTATTTTTCCGCTGAATGTATTGTCCTGGTTCTTTGAAAGTTATTCATGTGAAGATACTGTTAAAGTTAACAAGAGTGTTAAATAATTTGAGATGAAGATTTTGAATGGAGGTTACCGTCACAAATATTAATAATAATTATTAAACCTTATTAAACCTGAATTTGACATTTAAATATAACTAACCTTCATTGGTCGATTATATCAACACAATTTGAGTAATTATCAACCGGATAAACGTGTGGTTTAATGTATTTCTTGTATAAATAATATAAACAATATTTAATATTGTAAATAATTATGTAAATATCTTTGATAACAATTTGTAATGAAAGGGATTAATAGAGGCGTGTATAAAATTTTCAATTGTCGTTTGACATTGTTATAAACAATTTATTATTGTTATAAATAATTAATGAACTTTTGTTATTAACATTTAGAGTTTTGTTATTATACTCTAAACAACGCTAATTAAACAAGTGGATTGAACAATTAAACATGATTTAGGATTATTGGAGTATTCCACTGGTGTTTGAATGGAGCATTTAAAGGATTTGCGTGATAATATATCAGTTGAGATGTGGACATTTAACGTGTTTTGAAAGGAGAGCTAAGCTCTGATGTAACTCGCTTATGCTAGGGTGGAACGGACAGGTGAGTCCACTTTGACGATGCAGGTGCATTGCAGCTGGCCCGGACAACTGTATGATAGAGGCCAAGGACGTTTACATAATAGCCTTGTGGCTATAAATAAAATATGAAGTATATAAACACGCAAACCAATTGATATATGTCTCGTCCCAAATCCCGTTTCCATTCCAAGTGCATTATTATAATTACGTTAATTTGAGCTTGAGAAAGCTGAAAAATTGTATGTAGAGTATACCAGTCCTACAGGAGGACATGGTTATGTGGTCGATGGCTTCTGATTGCCACGTGGATTTTGTTGTTTTATTTTTGTTAATTCATTCTTTTTGTGAAATAAATTATTGTGCAGTTTAAAGTTTCTCGTCTTCGTTTTGGTTCATTTTAAATATCATGGTGGAGGTTATTGTGAGGGCATACTTTAAGTGATCCAGTTGACAACCCAGTCCCCGAGATAAATTTAAGAGGTAAGTAAAGGTAAGTATGAACCCCCGTATATTTTGGTGTGTTCCACAATAATTTCTTGTTAACTATTGTGCTCTAATCTCGATAGTATCTGTCAGTGCCATTTTCATTGATGTAGCTGTGCCGGTGCGTTTGATTATTGGCAATCCGATTGAGGGGGCGGATATCTGACAGCCTACTATCCGGATAACGGGGACAGTAGGTGAACGTTAATTTTGTAGATGGGGTTCTTATGGTCGTACAGCATGCCTTGCTACTCAGGGTATGTCAAATCGAAGTTATACCCCATCTGTAGGCATAGCCATGCATTAAACTGTCAGGTGACCCCTCAAAACAAAGTGAATAGCGGTGGGTCCGTGTGTTGTTGTGAGGTACACAGACTACTGCGATCATTTGAGCACGTTGTTCGTAAACCAGGACATGGCATGAGACATCTTAAAGAGGTTCAAGTTGCAAGGGTTGTCACTTTGATCCAGAAAGGATGGACTATTCGTCGTTCCCCCAGGGGCTCACATCTTGTGGGACGTGGGTTGGCGACCACGGGACCCCAGCTGAGTCCAGCATTGCTTCCACTTACATGTGCCGGGCTCCTCTCCGTCTTCTTTCCTGTCGACCTCCCTTGGTCAACTCTTGTTCTTTTCCGACCCCGACAGTATTAGGATATTCGAAGACGAGTCCATTGCAGGTTCCGTGCTGACGTTTTGTAATTAAGTATAACAAACTTAAAGTTTCCGCCTAATCAACACTCATTTATTATTTCGTTAGCTTATGGGTACATGTTTCGGAATTAGTACAATTCCTTCTTCAGCCCTTCATAATTCATATTCGGAAACATCATAGACTAAAAAGACCACGTCCATGTGAGAAACATAACACACTGATAATTAAAATACTATAAAAAATTAATTGAACACTTTAAAACATGACAACCTTATGGACATTACATACAATAAAACAATAAAAACATTCCTGCTGTTAACAATCAAATTGATTAATAATCACTACGGTACTATGCACATTCTTGAACGGTATGCGACGGTCAAATTGAGCAGTCGTTAATTTGTAAGAACCTTATCTCCCGCTTAAGTACCCTGTCATTGACCAAAAATTGCGTGTGCCTATCATAATGATTCGAATTGCCCTTCCTTTGGTAGCCCTTAATATGCTTCGGTATTAATCTATGTTTCTTACATTTCCTTAGGAACTCAATGTCTTTTATGATGTTTGCTAACTTCAACTTGAGATCTTTGTATTTAAACTTCAACCTGTTGGCTTGGCTAGCCTTAAGTTTATTCGAAGACGAGTCCATTGCAGGTTCCGTGCTGACGTTTTGTAATTAAGTATAACAAACTTAAAGTTTCCGCCTAATCACACTCATTTATTATTTCGTTAGCTTATGGGTACATGTTTCGGAATTAGTACAATTCCTTCTTCAGCCCTTCATAATTCATATTCAATTTAGTATTAGGATATCCGAGGCCTAGGAAGCCTTCCACTTTCCCGCCTTAATTGGCCCTTGTCTCATCTTTCCTGATCCCTCCTTCTTCGAGGGGTCAGACCTCTTGTATTCTTTTCATTATATTTCCTTTTCTCTTTAAGATTCCCGCACTGTTTTTGTTACTTGGCTCCCCGTGTATCTAGTACGTCTTTCAATGTAGGAGAAGGGCATTTTAGTGAGTATTTTGAATTTCAATGGCATTTTGTAAGTATTTTCAACCAAAACCGCATTTTGCAAGAATTTTAAATCTAAATTGCATTTTGTGTGGTGGGCATTTTGCAAGTATTTCGATTCTCAATTGCATTTTGTGGGTATTTTGAATCTAAATTACATTTTGTCAAGTATTTTCAATCTGAATTGCATTTTGTAAGTATTGTCAATCCAAATGAGTAGTTTGAATCTACCGTACATTTTGTAAGCATTTTCAATTTCAATTGCATTTTGTAAGTATTTTGAATTTCAATTGCACTTTGTGAATATTTTGGATTGGAAATGGGATCTTTCAATCTGAATTGCATTGTGTATTTTCAATTTCTATTTGTACATATTTTGAACCTCAATTGCATTTTGTAGCCTACGTATTTTCGATCTCATTTGCATTTTATAAGTATTTTGAATTTCAATTGCATTTTGTAAGTATTTCGACTCTACATTGCATTTTGTACGTATTTTGAACCTAGCCTACATTTTGTGCGTATTTTTCAATCTATTCCTTTTGTGAATCTTTTCGTTCTAAATTCCCTTTTGTAAGATCATTTTGTGAGTTGTGTCAATCCGAGTTCCCTTTTTGTAAGTATTTTCCGTCTCACTTAATTTTCGTTCTGGTTTCCATTTCATTGTCTTTTTCGCTATCACCCAGATCATTAGGGGCCGATAACCTAGATGTTGGGCCCCTTAAAACAACAATCATCATCATCTATTCGTCGTGTTGCTGTGGATCTCAAGATCTCTCCGTCAGTTATTCAACGCTTGTGGAATCGCTACGATGAGACTGGCCAGTTCACAAGGAGGGTTGGACAAGGTCGTGGACGCATGACAACCCCACAAGATGACCGATATCTGACCATCTGTGCGTTGCTGCATCGTTCAGCAACTGCCAGAGAACTGCAAGAAGACCTCAGGAGGATCACTGGAGTCACGGTGTCTGACCAGACAGTAAGGAACAAGTTAAGAGAAGTGTCCTTATGGCCCTGACGTCATGTTCGAGTGCCCCGTTTAACGCAGCAACATCACGCAGCTTGCCTTCTGTTTGCCCGTACCCACGGCAACTGGCAACTTCACCAATGGAGACCTGTGTTGTTCGCAGACGAGTCCAGATTTCCCCTGACACAGCGTGATGGACGTCAATGTGTATGGAGACGCCGTGGTGAGCAGTACATGCCAAATGTTGTCCAGGAAGTCGACCGATTCGGACAAGGTACTGTGATGGTGTGGGGTGGCATCAGTATTGATAGCCGTACAGATCTTGTCGTCGTCCGTGGTAATCTTACTGCTGCGGGGTACATCAAGCAGATACTGCTACAGCATGTGCTGGCTGCTGCATACAGTGTTGGCCCTGAATTTGTACTCATGCAATTCCCGGGTTCATGTAGCGAGCATCTCCAGACCTGTCTTGCGAGAACTGGACAGTCAAGAGATGGAATGGCCAGCAATGAGTCACGACCTTAATCCCATCGAGCATGTGTGGGATAGGCTTGACAGAAGTGTTCGTGGGCGTCCTGTTCCACCACAGACGCTCCAAGACTTCGTACAGGCTCTCATTGAAGAATGGGACCTGATACAGCAACATGACCTCCGTCGACTTATACGGAGCATGCCATGTAGGTGCCAAGCTGTGATAAATGCTCGTGGAGGACATACACCATACTGAAGATCTCCAATTGTGATAAAATCCACCCTGGATTACTGTTTTCACTTTGTTTTCGCCACTATTTGGACATTTCCGTTTGTGTTCTGCAAATGAACGAGAATCCATCGATATTATTTTGTATACGTCAACTGTAAAGAATAAAGGCTTAGTTGGTAATATACCTGGGTGTGAGGTATTGGTTTGTGGAGCACGGCATCCGTTCAAAAACATGTTCCCCTAATTCTTTTAAACTGTGTATCTCGTATCATACACACAATCTGTTAGATTCTGTCTGACCAGTCAATACAATTTAATTGTGTTTGAGTCTTCAGTCATTTGACTGGTTTGATGCAGCACTCCATGCCTCTCTACCCTGAGCTATTGTTTCATCTCTACATAGCTACCACACCTTGGCCTACCCCTACTGTTCTTGTCCTTGACCCTTCCTTCCATAACTAAGTTTGCTATTCCTGGGTGCCTTAGTGTGTGTTCTACCAACCTATCTCGTCTCGTAATTAGCAGTCGCCAGAAACATCTCTCCTCTCCCACTCATCTTAATACCTCTTCATTTGTTACTCTATCTACCCATCTAATCTTCATCATTCTCCTCTAACCGGCAGTGGTGGCCGAGAGTGCTAACGCGCTACCTCTTGTCTCGCTGGCATCGGGAGAGCGTGGGTTCGAATCCCACCTCGGCTGTCCTGAAAATGGTTTTCGTGGTTTCCCATTTTCACTACCAGGCAAATGCCGGGACGGTTCCTTCAATAGGTCCACGGCCGATTCCCTTTCATAATCCCTTCCCTGACCCGTCCTGAAAAGAAAAATACATGGCCATTGGCTGCATTAATAACATTATTATCATTCTCCTGTAACACCATATTTCAATTGCTTCTATTCTCCTCTTTTCTGCTGTGCCAACAGTCCAAGTTTCACTTCCATAGAGTGCCATGCTCCAAACAAAGAATTTCAAAAATGACTTTTTAATACCTAAATCTATATTCGATGTCAACAGATTCCTTTTCTGCAGAAATGCTCTCCTTGCCTGAGCCAACCTACTTTTTGTATCCTCTTTGCTTCGTCCATCACTGGTTATTTTGCTTCCTAAGTAACAGAAGTCTCCTACCTTCTTTATCTTTTCACCTGCCAATTTGATGTCCATGGAGGTTTCTGATTTATTTCGGCTGCAATCTATTATTTTTGCTTTGTTGATTTTCATCATGAATTTCTTCTTCAAGATGGAGTCCATAATGTACCATTTAAAAACTCATTCAAATCCTCTGGTGAATCGGCTAAGATAACGATGTCATCAGCAAATCTCAGAGTTGAAATTACTTCTCCTTGAATCTTTACTTCTACTTTAATTTTTTCTCTAATTTCCTTCATTGCTTGTTCAATGTATAGGTTGAAAAGTATAGGTGATAAGTTGCAGCCTTTCCTTACACCTTTCTGAATACCAACTTCTCTCTCATGTCCTTTGGATCGAAAAACTGGCATCTGGTTTCTGTATAGATTGTAGATCATCCTCCTATCCCTATACTTTATTCCAATCACTTCCAAAATATCGAACAACTTACTCAAATCAACATTATCAAAAGCCTTTTCTAAAAGTACAAATGCCATGAATGCTTTCTTATCTTTCCTTATTCTACTGTTCAAGATCAGCCTAAGACTAAGTACAGCTTCCCTTGTTTCTCCTGAAATCAAATTGGTCTTCACCCAAGTCTGTTTCTATCTGTCCTTCCATCCTCTTGTAAATTATGTAAATTATTCTAGGCAGGATCTTTGAAGCACGAGTGATCAAGCTGATTGTACAGTAATCTTCACATCTGTCAGCTCCTGCTTTCTTCGGTATAGGGATGATAACATTCTTCTTGAAATCAGAGAGTACGGTACCTCACCAAGACTGTTGGTGGGACACTTCTAAATTCGCAATTAACCTAAAAAACATCTGCACATAATTTGTCCATGAAAGTCAATATTCCATTTTTTAAATTTATTTATATATTGTCTGAACTCAATTATTCTTAAGTTCTTGTTTTGGCTAGGTTAACCAGTTAGGAAATTAAGTTAATCTTAAATTACATTTAAGGGAGACTTAGCTGTAATATTGTAACTTATCACACTTTGCCATATGACTTACTATGTACATTACATACCTATACTGATTGTGAGATGAAAAAATAGAAATGCAATTTCAGGACAAATTTTTATTTTCTGTTTTTCAAACTCAGCAATAGATTGTGTATTGATTAATGAATGACAATTCTCTAACTTATATTTTGCAGTGACTTCTCTTTTTTTTTAAATTAGACTAGTTTAAATTAGGGGAGCGTGATGGCACAGTGGCTTAGCTGTTCGTCATTCACCCGGACGGACGTGGTTCGAATCCCGGTGTCAGCAGGGTGGAATTTTCACCTGAAAAATCACGTGGTGTCAGGAAGGGCATCTGGCCTAAAATCCCCGGCCAAAACCAAAATCAGCCTGGTTGGCTCCGGTGACCCCAATGAATTTGGAAAAGCCGAAGAAAGACTGGTTTAAATTGCTATGATTGGAGTTTAGGTGTGTTCTCAGTCCTAAAATCATACAATGATGTAGATCACATTGAAGCCAAGCTTGCAGATGACCCAGTCGTCATATTTACATCTCTCTCCAGCAAAACAAGAGAAAGGCCAATTTTCAAAGCGTTACAGCAGACAATAGGTCATGCTTGCAAGGAGACCAAATGGGTTCACATTCATACGTTAAAATTCACGAAAAATAGGTAATGTATTTCCAGACACTGCCTAATTTCCAATTTATTAAATAAGCACTATGACTATGCAGTACTGATATCTCGCCAGGAGATGGCAGTCGGGTTTCAACTGCAGTTGTCTTCCCGCTCACTGCGTATTGCGCATTCCAAAAACATTAAGTTGGTCACTGTTTCCATTACTGTACCTGATACTGCCACATTGTTAAAAGTAAACACAAAGGCTTGTAAGAATATCGACAGTAGGAAGGAAGGTAACAATACACACACATGTGAAGCCCGATAACAAATTATTATACAGGAAGTAGCAGCAACTGGCTGCCAGCCGATATATTTAGGTTTGCGCATGCGTACTGCAAGACCCCCCTTACCCCGTCGCAGCGTGTTGAACTGCCATCTCCTGGCGTGATGACATTACATAATTATTTTGTTGAGTTATGCCGGAACATTTAGCACAATTTGTGTTTAAATATATAATGGCTCAACGGACAATACATATTTTTCTTTGGAAAATTATATATTATTTTGTATAATAAATCACAAAAGGATATTATACAGTCAAGAGGTAAAACAGTTCAACTGAACCATCCCTATTGCTTTAGCATTGTTGTGTGATAAAAGGACTGATTCTGTGATAGCTGACATCCGGGGAAACAACAAACTTTGTGAAGAACTTGAAAGCATACAACTATATGATAACATCATAATGTTTAGATACCGTATCATCCATTCTACAAACTAGCAATGTGAATACTTGGGCATCATAAAAATGTATGAATACACTCAAAATGTATGAATACCGGTTACCAAGTATACATTTTTTCTGTTAGTCTAGTACACTTAAAGCATTCATTGTTATACTTTTTTTTAGTATGTGTATAAGTGTAAAGAAAAAGGAAGGATGCTTGTAGTTTTACGTTCTCACAATCATGTCACGGGTCCTCATTTTTCGTGGAATTCGAACCACAGGATGTGATATTTCACTTCGAAAATTGTGCATTGACCGGGAATCAAACCCAGTCCACCTTGTTGAGACGCAAGCAGCTTGACCACTTCACCACCACACCCCCTTGTTAAGTATAAAACCTTTTTAAATTGTTAACTTATATCGTTGCATGCTATTGAAGTGATTACGTTCAAAAATGTTATGTTATTAACCGATACATTTCAAATTTCTTACGTACTTGATGAGCTTTTGCAGTTGCTTAGTTAGGTTAAACACTTAAACAAACACTGAAATGTAACCGAGATGACACTGTGGTTTTGTAGACTTTGCTGATTTGCGGCTGTTCCGGTACTGATGTCCACTTCACTACACGTCTCACTCCCAGTCATCTACATATCAGTAGGCTTCATTCAAAACATCCCATCCATCTGTCCGACAGAGAATTTAGTAGCGACTAACTTCTACATGCATGAGACATAATGAGATGATTGGAAACAAGTTTGTAGCCCTAGAGTGTTGTGAAATGCCATGCATTAAAGGAAGACTACCTGGAATTGACCAACCTAGAGGGATCTCGACCAGCTTAAATTGGGTCTGAACACATCATGGTGTATGACGAATGCTGAGATGTTTCCTAACTTAAGGCTACAGCCGCCTCCTTCCTAATTCACACCTGAATTACAAATACACACACTACTAGGCTACAGACAGCGCAATAACACAGGTTATCAGACAAATTCCACCCGCTACCAAGTTCACGGGGCTACAGTAAATGACCACGATGTCCAAGCCCCTCAAATGATACAACTTATTTTTCAATTCTAAGTTTTATAGGACAGTTGCAGTGCTCTTATGGCAGATAATTGCCTCATTTTGTACAGCTCTCATGACAGCACTTCTGGGAATTTTCCGACAGGTTCAGACAGCCTCTTGTGTTTGGGAATTTCATATTGAGGTAGCCTAAGGCTACTGGTTGCAAAGGTTTCCAAGATTAACCAAGCTGATAACAGAACATCCGGTAAACATTCCACCCAGATTTTGTTTTCCCTGCATCCTAAATAAATAGCATTGCACATGGTCTCACAAGGGTGATGTAATGCTGGCACAATTGTATTGTTCTCAAACTTACTCTGCCATGTCCAGCAAATAATTCAAGTTATGAGAAGGGAAGATTATGGAGAATTAAACTAAAAATCACCTAATACAATGAATTTTTTAATGTATTTTGGAAATGCAAAACACTTATGAGAAGTAGACTATTTTCGATACAGATACAAAATACCTGTTCCAAAATGTATTTTGGATACAAAATACATAAGTACCGAAAATATGTATTTTAAATACGTATACTGCCCAACGCTTGTAACGTGTTTTTCGAGGGTTTTTTATGCCACTGGCATAAGTCAGTAGGAAGCCAGTCTATATTTATTTACGCGGCAAATTGTTCGGCCAAGAGAATTTTTCATGTTAATTTATTATTATTATTAATTTATTATAATTATTATTAAGGTATTTTCGGAGCATTTTATAAAAAATAATAAGCATACAGATAGGTTTTCTATGTCTTAGAAAACACTATCAAGCAAATTATTACGAACGACAATATCATAGAAAATTATGTGATTACGGAATTTTACGGAGTTTAGTCAGTTAGGATATTATGAGAGACATGACTCACTGGAAATTCAGATACAGGCTGATTCTTGTCAAGAAGTATTATGCAAGCTTGGGTCGCAGCGTCAAGAAAAGGCGGATAGTTGGAACGGAAATCGACTTCATCATCCGCGCGCCGTGTGTAATGAGCCAGAGAAGGGGAAGTAGCGCGTGGGGAGCAGCCAATCAGTGGAGACCACGTAAGCTGGAAGTCGGTACCGAGGTGGGGAGCCGACGGGTGCATATATCGTTCGGCGCGCCGTGGAGCGAGGACAATCTGTGAAAGACTTGACTAGTTCGGTTGCAAGTGTGTGTCGCTCCGATGTTCCGTGGAGTGGAGAACTATCTGTTTAAAACTTAACCAGTGTGGTTGTACGAGGGTATGGCTCCGATGTTAGGACCATAAAGTCACCAAATCTACAAGTATATCATCAAATATCGACGAAGATGACGACGTCCAGGAGACTGTGGGAAGCACACAGCATCATCCAGTACGAGGGAACTGCTTTGGCAATTTCCAGTGGTAAGCGCAGATGACGCAGAAATACGCAATCTCTCATTTTTCTTTGTTTTATATTTCATATTTCAGTAACTTCATAGCTTGGAAATAAGAGTAAAATCAATTTATCAGACTCCGTTTTCACGTAATTTTCTATCGGTAATATTAAAATCGCAACGCTCCAATTTAAATTTTAAACTTATTATTATTATTAATTTTCCAATACTTGTTTTATATAATAAATTCATTTCTTTTACAATGCAATCTTTGCTTTCAGTAGGTAGCATTAGATATAGACCAATTCCTTCTCCTGATACAATTGTTTGTTGGGTTAATGATCAAATCATACCACGATCTGAGTGAATAGATTCTTGAAGGTGTTCTACCAGAGCTAGACGTTGTTAAATACAAATTTAGATTTCAACATTGCGTTGAGGTCTTGGCGCCCATTAAAACAACATAGCTTAGGCAAAGGAAAACAGTTACATTTATCACCCAACAGTTAGGGGCAGTCAAACCGTTACACTTGTCGTTCAACGTGAGGGCTAAGCGAAACTGTTACATTTGTCGCCGACAACTTGGGGCTGAAAACCTAATAACATTTGTGGAATGAGAAGGATATATATTTCTGTGCCTGTATTTAGGGGGTTATTTGTCTTTATCAGTGTATATCATTATGGGGGATGAGAAAGAAAAACAGATGAGGTTACGTAGTGGTCATCAACTGGAGAGAGATGATACGAGCAGTATGTCGAGTGATGGTAGTACCGGGGTAGCGGAGGTAAATCCCGATACTGAAACAGGGAGTGTAGGCGGCCAACCAGAATTAAAAACTTTACTTCTCGAGTTCATGTATCAGAACAAAGTTAGTAGTGATGCCTTAAATGCAAAATTAGAACAAAACAGTAGGGAAAATAAAGAGAGTAATAGGGAATTGAGCGATAGTTTAAACGCCAAATTAGAACAAAACAGTAGGGAAAATAAAGAAAGTACAGACGCTTTAAATGCAAAACTGGAACAAAACAACGCTAAACTAGAACAAAACAGTAGGGAAAATAGAGAGAGTACTGAAACTTTAAATGCTAAATTGGAACAAAACAGCAAGGAAATTAGTGTGAAAATGGAGCAGATTAGAGGAGAAATCAGAGGAGTAATGGAAGAGAAGGTTAAAGAGATCATTGCAGATGTAGACAAGAAATTAGGAAAAGTACAGGAGGAGTTGGAAAGTAGAATCAGCACACAGGCTGAAAATTTAAAGGAATTAGTTAAATTAGAAACACTGCAGGTTAAAAAGAAATTGGGGGGAGAAATTGACAAGATTCAAGTATCAACTAAAGAGGTTAAGGAACAGCTGGGGGGTAGAATTGAGAAAGTCCACTCGCAAATAGTTGCAGAAGTAAATGATTTAAGAGAGAGTAATAGAGAGAGCATTAGCAAGATTGAGGAGAAACAAGCAAAGCTATATGATAAAGTAGAAGAATCAGAAGGAAACATTAAATTAACAGTAAACAGTATTGAGAGGAAGGCTGAGGAGAAAATCGCAGAATTAGAATTAAAATTAAAAGCTAGGATCAGGCAAGAAAATAGTCAGAATAGGCCAGTTTTTGTGAATAGCACACACAGGGAGGTAGAACTGGGTAAGTTCAGCAATCGACAGGGGTGCCCAATGGAGTTCATGAACACTATAGAAAATAAATTCGGGGAGAGGTTGGAAAATGGTAGTATTGAGTGGTGCCAGGTAGTTGAAATTTTAGAACAAGTGTTTGTGGGGGAAACGAGGAATTGGTTTGCTGTCTACAGAGACAAGGTTACTGATATTAATGATTTTAAAATGAAATTCTGTAAAAAGTTCTGGAATGAGGTTATTCAGTCGCAGCATCGTGAGGGAGTAGTGTGTGGTAAATATAACCCTAAAGGAAGCTCCACCATGACCGAATACTTTTTAGGGCAGGTATTAGTGTGTAAATATCTGGATGGCTTGAAGGAGGAAAGTGATGTGGTAAGGTTGCTACTTAGGCACTTTCCCTATAGGATCAAGGAGGCTGCTTGTATCCAGAATGTAAAGACTATATCACAAGTAGAAAATTTGTTAAGCACATTTGATGCACTAGGGAGAGGGGGTTATGAGGACAATTTCAATAGGAACCAGGGTAATAATAATAATAATAGGCCTAATGAAGCCAGGCATCAGGAAGTTCAAGGGAACGGTGGCGAAGGGGCCAACGCTCAAAATAGAAATAATAATAATCAGCTATATCAGAACAGAGGAAATGGCTATGGTAATCAGTATCAAGGGAGGAACAATGATTTCAGGGGAAATCAAGGGAGGAACAATGATTACAGGGGAAATCAAGGGAGAAACAATGATTTCAGGGGAAATCAAGGGAGAAATTATAATGACAATAATTACAACCAGAATAGGGGTCAAGGAAGAGGACAGCCTAGTGGTAGTAATATACAGCCAAACAATGACAACACAGCCCAGAACAACCAGACCAGTTCAGTAGTTAGTAGTACTACGGCCAGCTGTAGCGGTTCTTTAAACGCGAACCAGGCTGCGAAGTAAGGTCAGAATCTCAGTCTGTAGCATGCCCTGTCCATACACTTATACAGGAACCCTATGACCTAAATGTAAGAAATGAATTATTACGTGAACTAAATGATGAAGGCATTATTCAGGAAGTGGCTAGTAAGAGCCCCATAGTTAAATTTAACGTGTCCGAGGTGGTTCGGCCACTGTCTTGGCAAACCAGTTTTGTGTTTCCCTATTTGTTTCCACTCTGTGTGGTTGTACATATATTTATTATTTGTCTTCATTGTATTTATTCATTGTCAAGTTAGTTTTTTTTATGTTGGTTAGTTGTCATGATTCATTTGTTTTGATTACATTTTGTATTCCCACTGCCGTGTTTCCAGTAGGATATTTTTGCTTAGAAGGTATTTTGGTGTTCTAAGTTGGCGACATTGATTCTTCTGTATTCTCTCCAACTTGTCTTTGAACTCTCTACTGTGATTGGCTGCTTTCAGCCTATCAGAGGCCTCCGACTTGTTTTTGAACTCTCTACTGTGATTGGCTGCTTCCAGCCTATCAGAGGCCTCCTTGCTGTTTGTAGCGACCAATCACGTGTTTCTTCTTCGTTCTCTAAGCGTGTAGCCATTACAGAGTGTTGTGCCTCGACACTGGTTGTGATATGTTAGTTTTAATGTAAAACTTTATTTATCAAGTGAGAAATACAATACAAAATACAAATCATCTTTTGAGATGCTTGTCACATGTCACGCGAACACGCACAGACTTTGCACTGACTCGTCTTTTTTTTTTTTCTTCTTTATTGTACATGTCTATTTCACCAGGTGGCGCTACTGTGCTATTTTTCTTTCAAATATTAACACTTCCTCCAAAGAAAAATCAAATACAAATAAAAAAATAAACAAGTTGAACTATTGAACACTTTTCAGCCTCTAAGATGTCATCTTCTGCACGCCAATCCTCTCACGCAGCATCTCGAATCTGACC
Organism: Meconema thalassinum; assembly: GCA_946902985.2. Taxonomy (NCBI): domain Eukaryota; kingdom Metazoa; phylum Arthropoda; class Insecta; order Orthoptera; family Tettigoniidae; genus Meconema; species Meconema thalassinum. Next base: position 169,585,314 of record OX336389.2, on the reverse strand, counting down.
CTCTCCAGAGGTTTAGTTAGAAGATCAGCTAATTGATTGGTCCCGTCGATGTGCTCCAGCTCGAGGTCTCCGTCCAAAAATCTTTCCCTCACATAGAAATGACGTACCTCAATATGCTTCGATTTTCGATGGTACTCCGGATTTTTAGCCAATTTAACTGCACCAGCATTGTCGATGTAAAGCGTTGGAGGTTTGTCAGCAGTTCCCAGTAATTCAGAAAACAGTCTTTTCAGCCAAATCAACTCCTTTGCTCCTTCACTTGCAGACACAATTTCAGCTTCAGTTGTCGATGTTGACACAGACTTCTGTAACTGACTTCTCCACGATACAGCTCCATGATTGTAGATCGAAATGACACCCGTCGTTGAACGTCTCGTCCTCTTGTCACCGGCGTAGTCAGCATCACTGTAGACCTTCAAAACGTCCTCTTTCCTATAGACGATTCCATGGTTCACTGTGCTCTTTAAATATCGAAATATCCGTTTCACTTGACTCCAGTCTTGAACTGTAGGATTCTCCATGGCTCGAGCAGCTTTGTTGACCGCGAATGCGATATCTGGACGAGTAGCAGTAGTCAGGTACATCAAGGATCCCACCGCCTCACGATAAGGAACCCTGGCCGAAACCTTTTCTCCGTCTTCACTTTCTTCGCGTCCAACTGGGGTAGACACTCCATTTGACTCGGCCATCCCAAATTTTTCTAGGATTTTCCTAGTGTAATCCTCTTGACTGATTGCAATTGATCCATCATGGTTTTCTTGTATCTTCATGCCCAGGAAATTGTTGAGAGATCCTCTGGTCGTGTGAAATTCCTGCTGAAGTTTTTCCATGAACTGCTCGATGTCTTCTTCATTGCCAATTACCAGACCATCATCCACAAAGATTACAACAGCCAACCACTTTCCATTTTTGTTGCTGTAAAAGAGACAAGGATCAGCTTTGCTGTTTTTGAATCCAGCTTTCTCCATGAATTTCTTGAAACGCTTGTTCCAGCAGCGTGGAGCCTGTTTTAAACCATATAAGCTTCTCTTTAGATGACACACTCGGCCAGTACCGTCCTGATGACCTTCTGGCTGTTCCATGAACACATCTTCTTCAAGCTCGCCGTTCAAGAAGGCCGTCTTGACATCAAATTGACCAAGTTTCATCTCCTTTTCAACAGCTACTGCCAACAGAGCTCGAATGGTATCATACCGTGCAACAGGGCTGAATGTTTCTTCATAATCGATTCCTTGCTGTTGCGCATAGCCTTTGGCTACCAATCGTGCCTTGAAGCGAACTTCTCCACTGTCCGTTGTCTTCTGTCGAAGAACCCACCGATTTTTCAGGACCCGTGTACCATTTGGACGCTCAACCAATTTCCAGGTATCATTTTCCTTTAAGGACTCCAATTCTTCATTAATTGCTTTCAGCCACTGATTTTTATCACTAGACTGCAGCACTTCAGAGTATGAGTCAGGATTCTTTTCAGCGATAGATGGTCCAGCCATGTACATGTAATTTCCACTGATCATCCACGATGGCTTCTTACTTTCACGTTTGCTTTTCCTTCTTTCTTCAGTCTCTCCTTCTTCCTCATCTTCGCTTCCTCCGGAACTGGATGCCGAAGCAAAATCTTCAATTTCGCTTAAGTTCTCATCTGACTCTGACCTCCTCTGTAGGCCTACATCAGACGATGAATTAGACTGATTCCTCTCCACACGTTCTTCAAGCGTGACTTCAACCTTTCCGGCGTTGGCGCGCAGATTGCAGACAACTTCAGGTTTGAATTTCACATCATGGCTTAGAACAACCTTTCCCTGAGTTGGAATCCAGACTCTAAATCCATCCCTGTCGTTCACGTACCCAACCAGATGTCCAAAAACAGCTTTGTCGTCGAACTTTGAGCGAAAATTCTTGTCGATATGCACGTAGCATTCTGTTCCGAAGATCTTCAGATGACTGAAACTTCCCACTGGTCGTCCATACCACAATTCATAGGGAGATTTGTTTTCAATCGATGACTTCCCAGTGCGATTCAGGAGGTACACCGCAGTGTTGCAGGCTTCAGCCCAAAGTTATTTTCGTTAACTTGCTGGGATTCAGCATAGATTTTGCGCACTCCACAATCGTCCGATTTTCACGTTCCGCAACTCCGTTTTGTTGTGGTGTGTATGGCGTAGTAATGCTTTGTTCTATGCCTCTGCTTGCTAGTAGTTCAGAAACCTTCTTGTTATCAAATTCTTTTCCTCCATCACACCTGAACAGCTTCACGACGTGTCCATTTGTTTTGGCTTCATTCAGGAACTGTTCCAGAACGGTGTACACTTCACTTTTGTGCTTTAAAAAGAAAACTCGTCGAAACTTGCTGAAATCATCCTTGAAACATACGTAGTAGCGTGCCTTTCCAAGAGATTCAGTAGACATTGGTCCATTCACATCGGCGTGGATTTGTTCACCGGTGGCTGTTGGTCGATTCATTCGTGTCTTGAATGGCAGTCGATGCATTTTTCCCAGTGCACATCCATCGCAGAAATCCTCTTTACACATGTCTACATTGATGTTCATCTGCTTCAGTACATTCTTGACATGCGCTTTGTGTTGATGACCAAATCGTTCATGGTAGATCTGCAGTTTGTCCGACGATGTAGCTAAATTCACTTGAATGGGTTGCGCCGGTTTCACGACGCGCATGTCAAGTACATACAGACCATGAATCACACGTCCAGCCATCATCGCCTTTCCAGTAACCTTGTCTTCAATTCTAACAGTTAGGTCGTCAAGTCTTGCACAAAAACCTTTCCTTGCAGCAGCTTTCACAGAAAACAGATGAGCCATTGCATCGGGAACATACAAAACTTCAGTCATCTCAGCACTTAACCAAGCGTTGTTCAGCCGCACTTGAATGTTTACAGTTCCTTTGCCGTGAGCTAGCATGCTCACACCTCGTTTTCCTAGCAAAATCTTCTCTGGAGCAGCAAACCTGACGTATGTTGTAAAATACTGTTTGTTCGCGGTGATGTGATTTGTGGCGCCACTGTCGCAGTACCACTCGTCGGCTTGAACAAAGTCGCCGTCTAACGCACTCATCGCATGTGTCAGAAACGAAGCATTGTTCTCCTTATTTTTGTTTCTAGTGTCACCCTCTTTCTTCTTCACTGGACATTCACTTGCCCAATGGCCCAATTCCTTACATTTGAAACATGGAAACTTCTGCTTTACTCGTTGAACATTTTTCTTCGACTTGTCATCAGCACTGCCTTTGCCACTGCCATACTGGGAATGCTTCTTGGGAGCACTACGTACCACAAACGCAGTCGATTCCACGTTTCCTTGGTCACGCAGTTCAATCGTGCACAATTTTTCAATCAACAAGTTCACAGTTTGATTTTCCGTCGGAATCGTGTCCCACACATCCTTGAAATTATCATATTCTTTTCCCAGCGTGGATAAAATTCGACCGTTCAAAATCCTTTCAGATAACGTGTTTTCGTTGTGCTTTTGTAGTTCGTCGTTCAGATCCTGATAAAGCTTCTGTAACTTCGCGACATGGGTGCTGATGTCCTCCTTGTCGTCACGTGTCACTCGGAAGAATGACTCGATCAACATGTTCAGTCGCTGCGTACTGCTTCGTTCGAACCGTGCGCTCAATTTTGTCCAAATTTCACTGGCATTGGTGCACGTCAACACGAGTTCGGCAACAGATTTTCCTAGCGCACCTGCTAGCAAACTGGCCGCTTTCGCGTCTTCTTTCAACCACTGCTTATATGCCGCTTTTTGTTGCGCAGTTGCATCTGCCGGCAACACAGGACACTTTTTCGAACCATCAACAATATTTTCCAGTTCATACGACCGCAAAACCATCAACACATGCCATTTCCACTTTGCCCAGTCTTCAGGTCCTTCAAGTTTATCCACTTGAACTTTGTAGTCACTGCCGGCTGCCATTTTGAGGTTATCCTTACTCACAAAAAATACAGCACGTGTTCCACAGGCGCTCAGCTTCGGATCCACTCACGAGATAATACCATTTACACGTGGCCTGGGCCCATAACCTGTTAGTTTTAATGTAAAACTTTATTTATCAAGTGAGAAATACAATACAAAATACAAATCATCTTTTGAGATGCTTGTCACATGTCACGCGAACACGCACAGACTTTGCACTGACTCGTCTTTTTTTTTTCTTCTTTATTGTACATGTCTATTTCACCAGGTGGCGCTACTGTGCTATTTTTCTTTCAAATATTAACATGATATATCAACGAATATCCAGCTAATCATTTCTATAATTGATGCTATCTTCATATTAACCGTGCTTAGCAATCATGTCCTAGCACATGATTCATATTTTGTTAGGGCAGTGACATTACGGTGATTTTCGGTCTCATCAAACCATGCTTGATGTTGCTACGCGCCATGTCGACGAATTCTTCAATCCGCGGCGTCGGATAGTTTGTTGTAATGTGTTTACTTCCATCTTCATCTACTGCCTAACAATTTGTCTTCACGCGTATGAATAATGATGTTGCTTCGTGTGATAAGTAATTCATTGTTTGTCTGGAAGCATGTGCCACAAGGCCGGGCACCATCTTCCTGCATCATCACTAAATGGAGGTTGACGCTAGGCTAAACTGCTTTACTATTGTGACAATGCCGTGCGATTGGCATATCCCGGTATTTGTATGACAGCAACTACTTTGACTTCCTGCGTTTCACACATAATTTGTTTTATTAACAATTCATTTTTTGGGCTTATGGTATCGGCGCATCACTGTAAGTCAGTCCTGGTTCGACGACACATTCTCGTTCCATGCGACCTGTTGGTTTTTTCATTATTTGTTGCAACTCCACTTGTGTTGCATAATTAAACTATATCATTCTTTGGAACCGCCGTGTATTGCATGCCGTTGTATGATGCACTGATCTGCAGCTACGTTCAAGACAATATACGTGTTTTAGGCTCAAGACTTAACGTGTGTTAACTCCATGCGAGTGCTTCTTCAATTGTGTAAATTTGTGCCAGTGTTTCTCATATGTTTTATGTGCCACCTTTGAGTATTTGTTTTATGTGCCACCTTTGAGTATTTGTTTTATGTGCCACCTATTTGATAATATATCTTATTATTAGTTATTGGTGGTGTTGTGTCCTTTATGCCTTCCTGGACCTCCTTATTTGGTGACAATAATATTGTCTGGTCCTCCACATGTTTGCTAAATTGTTATGCGACCTTTGTAAAGTCAACTCTTGTTATCATTACATCTTATCTAATGCTTTGGCCAACAAACCTTTATACATTGTCCACTATTACCAGAATACTCTTGGTGGGTTGTTGACTTCCCGCGTTGGCCATTACATTATTTGGTCCTCCGGGCCGGATATTGAGCTGTTTACTACTTTGAATGAATTATTAAGCATTGTTGGCCATGTTGGGCCCTTGTTTCTTGCTATTTCACCAGGAAGGCCATAAATTTAACATTGTATACGTTCCCATTAACTTCCCAAGGACACAATACAGTATTCTATGTTCAGATGTTTGTTTACAACTTAATCGAGACCATTGTCTCAGTGTTTATTTTTTGTGTTAGTTAAGTTGGTTGTGTTAGTTAGGTGTGCAACTCTGGTAATTACATCTAGGCGGGCAATCCTAAAATTATGGAGGATGCCCAAAAACGACTTTTAGTTAGGAAGCGTGCAGTCGCTAAGGGCATGCTTACCTCACAAGAAAAAGTAATTAGCAACTTTCAGGACATTACTGAAGAACAATATCAAATGTTAGTGTCACGCAAACACAAATGCGAGGAAATTTATAAACAATTTAACGAAGCGCAAGTCGCTTTAGAGGATATTACAGACAATATCGACGAAGAAATAGCCGAACGTTGTGACTTCGAAGATAAGTATTTTGAGTTGATGGTTAAAATTAAACTACATTGTGACAATTTCAAAAAATCCAACACTACAGACAGTGATAACCCTTTGAATAATTTGCAGAGTGCACAATTTCCTAATGCTAACGTAGCTGCAGCGCATATAAAGTTGCCTGAAATTCAAATTCCGCAGTTCAGTGGCGACTTCACAGACTGGCTGAATTTCAGAGATAGCTTCAAGGCCATAGTAATTGATAACCATGCTCTTTCTGATATTGTTAAGTTCTACTACCTTAATTCTAGTCTTAGTGGCGAGGCCAAGCTCCTCTTAAAGAACATTACTGTGTCAGATGATAACTTTGTGGTTGCATGGAACTTGCTGACAACTCGATACAATAACATTAGGCTCATAGCGCATAACCATGTCACCAAGCTTTTCAAGCCCCCTGCATACGGTAATGATTCAGTGTCCTTGCGTGCCATCATCGACCACTTTGTTTCTCATGTCAATGCGTTAGAAGCTTTGGACTTTAACGGGGTTCCCCTTCAAGACTTGTTATTGTCACATTTTATATTGGAGCTACTAGATAATTATAGCATCCGTGAATGGGAGAATCATGTTGATTCTGGGAGAATTCCCACTCTCCAGGACTTGGTTAGCTTCTTAGAGAAAAAATGCAAGGTACTGGAAATAACTGAAAGGAATGGGTCCAGGCCTGCATTACATACTGCTGTAACCAAACTTAAAACTGAAGGTCATTCGCCTCAGAAACCCATGTTAACTACTACCAAATTTCGTTGTACATATTGTAGGAGCATTGATCACCAATTGTCGAAATGTGGTACCTTTATTAAACTTTCGTCCACAGCCAAATGGGATTTTGTCAGGTCTCGAAAATTATGTTACAATTGTTTGCGTAATTTCGAGCCTAATCATCAATGTTCGAAGTACTCTTGTAACACTTGTTCCCGAAAACACCACACTCTTCTTCACTATGAGCCCTCCAGTGGCACTAGTAATGATGCTTCTCAAGCTCATGCTAACGTGGTAAACACTAGTTGCAGTAACGTCGCTCGTGACAATCAATTTTCAAGGACGCTATTACCCACTGCCAAGTTGAATATATTAGCTGGCAATGGCTTACGTGTACCTGTCACTGCACTACTTGACTCTGCATCAGATTGTAACTTAATTTCGTCACACTTAATTAAGAAATTAAGACTCCACACCAAACCTATGAAGGTACACATTCGCGGTGTTGGTCAAAATCAAAGCACTGCTACTGTTGTTGCTGATGTGAACGTTTTTGCCTGTGCTACTAATTGGTCTGCTAAGCTTGAATGTCTCGTGGTTCCCAATATTGCACTTGAGCTACCCGCTGCTGATTTCGACACCTCTGAATGGAACATTCCATCACATATTGATTTAGCTGATCCTGATTTCAATTGCACTAAGTCTATTGATCTTGTTCTTGGTGCAGAATATTTCTTTGACCTGTTATGTCCTGGTAAAATCATACCAGTTGGTGATTTGCCCATCATTCAAAATACCTCTGTGGGTTGGGTGTTTTCTGGGAGGCTGCCCAGTGCAAGCACCTCGCAACCATCGCACGTGGTATCAGCACTTACACTCTCACGCCCTCATGTAGAACAACAGCTGGAAGCGTTTTGGAACGTTGAAGAAGTTGAAACCCCAGTGTTGTCTGTTGACGAATCCATATGTGAAGAACACTTTGTTGCTACTACCACTCGCCAAGACGATGGTAGATTTGTGGTTAGACTCCCTCGCAAGGTAGACTCGGAGCCTCTAGGTGCCTCTCGCTACGCTACACTAAATCGTTTTCACTCTCTCGAAAGACGTTTGGCTCGCAACCCTGAGTTAAGGTTAGAATACACTGAATTCATGCATGAATATCTAGCCTTAAACCATATGCAAGTCGCCCCCCACCCGATTGATGGTGAAGTTTACTACATTCCCCATCATCCTGTTTTCAAGCCGCACAGTACTTCTACAAAGCTCAGAGTGGTATTTGATGCTTCGATGGCTACTACGTCTGGGTGCTCCCTTAATGATACTTTGTTGGTGGGCCCTGTAATTCAGCAGGATTTGTTCTCTATTTTGCTTCGGTTCCGTACTCACTTGATAGCGTTTGCAGCTGATCTGAGTAAAATGTACAGACAGATTCTTGTAGATCACAAAGATCGTGACTTACAGAGAATATTTTGGAGAGGCTCTCCTTCAGACCCAATAGTAGAATATCAATTAAACACTGTTACATATGGTACTGCCCCAGCTTCCTTCTTAGCCACTCGTGTGCTAAAGGAGCTCGCCCTCACTGATGGCACAGCTTTTCCAGCTGCCACTCAGATTGTTTTAAACGACTTCTATGTTGATGATTGTATCTCGGGATGTGATTCCGAGCATGACGCACTCATTCTGTATGATGAATTGACCCTTCTTTTGAGATTAGGTGGTTTTGAACTGTGTAAGTGGAGTTCAAACTCCATGACTCTAATAGATAACATTCCTCTTGATCATCAAGAGAAACAACAACTCCGTAGTTTCGGCGATGGTGAAGAAACAGTCGCCAGAACGCTAGGACTTTATTGGCAACCTATCGATGACTTGTTGCGGATTCAGTCACCTATCGTGAACTGTGACACTTCAATTACTTTTACTAAGCGTTCATTTTTGTCCATTGTTGCCTCTATCTTTGACCCTTTGGGTTTAGTGTCACCTATTGTGGTTGCTTGTAAGATTCTCTTCCAAGATTTGTGGATTCACAAACTCGGTTGGGATGACCCCCTTCCAATGGAAATCACGCAAGCTTGGCTGAATATTTATAGCAATTTACCTGCGATTTCTGAGATTTCTACTCCACGTTTGATTAAGCCTGCTTCAGAAATCAAATCTATGCAACTTCATGGCTTCTGCGACAGCAGTCAGCAGGCCTATGGAGCTTGTCTCTATTTATTGTCAATTGATACCAACGACATCGTCACTGTTGCTCTTGTGTGCGCTAAGTCGAAGGTTGCTCCTCTTAAACAGTTGTCTTTGCCCAGACTTGAGTTATGTGGTGCACTTTTGCTTTCCAAATTACTTGCAAAGGTGCAACCCGCTTTGAACTTGCTTATTGAATCCGTCTATTGTTGGACAGATTCCACTATTGTTTTGTCTTGGTTGGCTTCGCCCCCCTCAAAATGGAAAACCTTTGTAGCCAATAGAGTTGCTGAAATACAAAGGCTTACTGGTCACTGCGCCTGGGAACATGTCTCTTCCCGTGACAATCCAGCCGACATAATTTCCCGAGGCTGTATGCCCTCAGAATTGAAAAATAATCAGCTATGGTGGTATGGTCCAGCATGGTTGAAGGCCTTTACAAGCTCCAGTACTTCAGATATCTTTGACACTCCTGTGTCCGAATTGTCTGAGTGTAGAATTTCGTGCGCAAATGTATCTAAACCTGTTGACATTGAATTTTTAAACAATTTTTCTTCCTACACAAGATTGTTGAGGGTCATAGCCTACTGTATTAGGTTTTTCTCTAATTATAGAAATACCACTAGGATCAGTGGTCCACTCACTGCCATTGAAATTGATGTTGCACTACTTACATGTGTGAAAATGATTCAAGCTCGGTGCTACTCTACTGAACTTGCTGCTCTAATGAAGAATGAGTAAGTGCCATCCACTTCCACCATCAGCAATTTGCACCCTTTGCTTCACTCTGATGGCACTATTCGTGTGGGAGGCCGTTTGGAATTGGCCGACCTTCCATTTGATACAAAACACCAGATACTTTTGCCCAATGACCATCATTTCACTAAAGTCCTGGTCAGACATACCCATTTAAAGTTGCTTCATGGCGGAGTCCAGGTTGTGATTGCGACTATCCGACAACGCTTCTGGATACCTTCACTACGAAAACTAGTTCGTAGCCTATCTCGCTCTTGTGTTACTTGCGTGCGCTACGCTGCACGTCCTTCTGAACAGTTAATGGGTCAACTCCCAGCTGTTCGCCTCCATCAAACCTTTCCCTTTAATCACGTTGGTGTTGATTACTGTGGTCCATTCACTATCAGGTACGGTGGCCCCAGGTCAAGGGTCTCGACTAAGGCCTACATCGCAATGTTCGTTTGTATGGTTACGAAGGCTGTGCACACTGAAGTCGTCACTTCCCTCTCCAGTCATGCTTTCGTTGTAGCCTTTACTCGCTTCTGCAGTAGAAGGGGCGTTCCCGCTCAAGTGTATTCCGACAATGGTACCAACTTTCAAGGCGCACAGTCTGACCTTGCTGATCTTGGTTCGTTGCTCTCCTCTGCAGATTTTCAATCTGTTGTTCAAGATTCTACCTCATCGCTACTAATTCAGTGGCACTTCATTCCTCCTAGTTCTCCGCATTTTGGTGGAATTTGGGAGGCAAACATCAAATCTTTGAAATCTCATTTAATAAGAATCATGAAGGCTCAAGTACTTACGTATGAAGAATTGACCACTCTCGTGGTGCAAATTGAAGCCATTCTAAATTCTAGACCCATTTCGCCTATGACTGAGGATCCTACTGACTTGTGCTATCTCTCGCCAGGTCACTTTCTTGTTGGACGACCTTTGAATGCCTTGCCCATTCCTGACGCCTCTGAAGTGCCCATCAATAGGTTGTCTAGATGGCAATTACTTCAACAGATTATGACTTCATTGTGGCGTAAATGGATCATTTACTCTCCCTTCAACAACGTCACAAGTGGAACCGTGTGTCTCCTAACCTCAAGGTTGGCACGCTTGTGCTTATTATGGACGACAATGTTTCTCCTACTTACTGGCGACTTGGACGTATTCTTGAGGTTCATTGTGGTAAGGACGGCCTAGCTCGTGTGGTCTCTCTACATACCACCTCTGGACTCTTGAAACGTCCCATCGTCAAGGTGTCTCCCTTGTTGCCGCAGAACTAAACCCTCTTGTATTTCATAAACAACCTGCCTGTTGTTTCTGTGCGGGCAATATGGTTCGGCCACTGTCTTGGCAAACCAGTTTTGTGTTTCCCTATTTGTTTCCACTCTGTGTGGTTGTACATATATTTATTATTTGTCTTCATTGTATTTATTCATTGTCAAGTTAGTTTTTTTATGTTGGTTAGTTGTCATGATTCATTTGTTTTGATTACATTTTGTATTCCCACTGCCGTGTTTCCAGTAGGATATTTTTGCTTAGAAGGTATTTTGGTGTTCTAAGTTGGCGACATTGATTCTTCTGTATTCTCTCCAACTTGTCTTTGAACTCTCTACTGTGATTGGCTGCTTTCAGCCTATCAGAGGCCTCCGACTTGTTTTTGAACTCTCTACTGTGATTGGCTGCTTCCAGCCTATCAGAGGCCTCCTTGCTGTTTGTAGCGACCAATCACGTGTTTCTTCTTCGTTCTCTAAGCTTGTAGCCATTACAGAGTGTTGTGCCTCGACACTGGTTGTGATATATCAACGAATATCCAGCTAATCATTTCTATAATTGGTGCTATCTTCATATTAACCGTGCTTAGCAATCATGTCCTAGCACATGATTCATATTTTGTTAGGGCAGTGACATTACGGTGATTTTCGGTCTCATCAAACCATGCTTGATGTTGCTACGCGCCATGTCGACAAATTCTTCAATCCGCGGCGTCGGATAGTTTGTTGTAATGTGTTTACTTCCATCTTCATCTACTGCCTAACAATTTGTCTTCACGCGTATGAATAATGATGTTGCTTCGTGTGATAAGTAATTCATTGTTTGTCTGGAAGCATGTGCCACAAGGCCGGGCACCATCTTCCTGCATCATCACTAAATGGAGGTTGACGCTAGGCTAAACTGCTTTACTATTGTGACAATGCCGTGCGATTGGCATATCCCGGTATTTGTATGACAGCAACTACTTTGACTTCCTGCGTTTCACACATAATTTGTTTTATTAACAATTCATTTTTTGGGCTTATGGTATCGGCGCATCACTGTAAGTCAGTCCTGGTTCGACGACACATTCTCGTTCCATGCGACCTGTTGGTTTTTTCATTATTTGTTGATACTCCACTTGTGTTGCATATTTAAACTATATCATTCTTTGGAACCGCCGTGTATTGCATGCCGTTGTATGATGCACTGATCTGCAGCTACGTTCAAGACAATATACGTGTTTTAGGCTCAAGACTTAACGTGTGTTAACTCCATGCGAGTGCTTCTTCAATTGTGTAAATTTGTGCCAGTGTTTCTCATATGTTTTATGTGCCACCTTTGAGTATTTGTTTTATGTGCCACCTTTGAGTATTTGTTTTATGTGCCACCTATTTGATAATATATCTTATTATTAGTTATTGGTGGTGTTGTGTCCTTTATGCCTTCCTGGACCTCCTTTTTTGGTGACAATAATATTGTCTGGTCCTCCACATGTTTGCTAAATTGTTATGCGACCTTTGTAAAGTCAACTCTTGTTATCATTACATCTTATCTAATGCTTTGGCCAACAAACCTTTATACATTGTCCACTATTACCAGAATACTCTTGGTGGGTTGTTGACTTCCCACGCTCAAAATAGAAATAATAATAATCAGCTGAATCAGAACAGAGGAAATGGCTATGGTAATCAGTATCAAGGGAGGAACAATGATTTCAGGGGAAATCAAGGGAGGAACAATGATTACAGGGGAAATCAAGGGAGAAACAATGATTTCAGGGGAAATCAAGGGAGAAATTATAATGACAATAATTACAACCAGAATAGGGGTCAAGGAAGAGGACAGCCTAGTGGTAGTAATATACAGCCAAACAATGACAACACAGCCAAGAACAACCAGACCAGTTCAGTAGTTAGTAGTACTACGGCCAGCTGTAGCGGTTCTTTAAACGCGAACCAGGCTGCGAAGTAAGGTCAGAATCTCAGTCTGTAGCATGCCCTGTCCATACACTTATACAGGAACCCTATGACCTAAATGTAAGAAATGAATTATTACGTGAACTAAATGATGAAGGCATTATTCAGGAAGTGGCTAGTAAGAGCCCCATAGTTAAATTTAACGTGTCCGAGGCGTACACAGATGTTTTAATTGATAGTGGTTGTATGAAGAGTTGCATAAGTAGTGCATTTTATGATAAAATGAAAGGAACTGGAGTAAATTTTGAGGAGATGCCAATTAAAAGCACTTTTGTTATCACAGCTGTTGGGAAGAGGTCTAAAGTAATTTCTAAGCAAGTTTTAGTAGACATTAAAATTAATAATCATGTAGAGAAGCAGATTTGCCTTGTAATTCCAAATTTAGTATTCAGTGTTATCTTGGGTTCAGAGTGGCTAAGTAGAGTGTCTGGTAACTTATGTTATGATGTAGGGAGTTTGAAATTTAAATGGGGAGATTCTGAAGTAGAAGTAGCGTTCAATGACCATATTCAGAGGAGTAGTGTTGTAGGGGTGATTTGTACTTTAAATGAGATATCGCCAGCCGTAGAGCGGGGTTCTCCATGTTTTGTGGGCAGTGTGATTACGAACGGTAGTCTAAAGGACTCGTTACGTGATGCTGCATTTCAGGGAAATATAGAGGATGAACAGTGTGTTCGGCTCTATGATGTGTTATTGTGTAATAGGAGAGTTTTTGAGGATCGCATTGGTATGGCCAATTGCTATACACGTTCATTGAACGTTATTGATAGGTCAGTATTCACAGGACATAGATATCCTGTACCTTTCGCTTATCAGAGTGCAGTTGAGGCACAAATTAACCAGATGCTTGAAGATGGGATTATTGAGCACTCTAACAGTCCGTATGTTAATTCTTTGATCACGGTACCAAAGACCGACGGCACAGTTCGTATTTGTTTAGACGCTCGTTTGGTTAACAGTAGAATTAGTTCAGATCAGCTGAAATCTATGTCAATAGAGGAATTAATGCAAACATTTGAGGGGAAGAAGTATTTCACTTGTGTAGATTTGAGTTCCAGTTTTTGGCAAGTGCCACTTATGTACGAAGATAGACCATTTACAGCTTTTAGTCATAAATATAACCTTTATCAATTTTGTAGAACACCTTATGGGTTAAAGAGTAGTTCAGCAGCTTTAATTAGGGCTTTAAACATCGCATTAGGGGATGACACAGGAGAGTTTGTAACCATTTACATAGATGATATGGTAATTAGTTCACGCAGTTTTGAGGAGCATCTACGTCATTTAGATATAGTTTTTCAGAAGTTAGATCAGGCAGGGTTCACTTTGAAGCTATCTAAGTCGTCATTCTGTCAGTCAGAAGTGACATTTTTAGGTCATAGAGTGTCAAGTAGAGGTGTGACACCAGAGGAAAGTAGGGTTAGCATGTGTGGACAGTAGCAACAGGGCATCGTTACAGATACTGAGAAATAGGTAGGTAGAGTAACGTGATGACGTTCATTTAAGGGAGCCACTTGCAAGTTTGGAAGCAGGTGATGCAGTAACATTTATAGTTTCCAAACGTATTGGCAAAACAGCATATGTGCTGAAGAATAGTGAGGGAAACAGATTATACGGGACGTATAATATACATAGTCTCCGAAAGTATGTGTCATAAAGTGAGGATGTTTAGCTGGCGAGCCAGCCTATCAAATGAGTAAGTGTGGTATTTGGTGCGTGGGAGGAGATGGTCTTCCAGGCAGGCGTATCAGAAATCACACAGGGGGGTAGTATGTAAGTAAATGAGAGTTTTTAAGGTACAGGGAAATATGACGGGATTGTTGGATGCTCTTAAGCACTAAAATGCCTCGATACACCTAGGCCAGAATTTGGTAGCGCTGGTGAATTCCCATTTGTCCCCAAGAGATGGGTGAGCGCTTGTACAGGGTATTTTTGCTTAAGTCGTCCACGGGACAAAAGATGGGCCATCAGAATGCGAGACAGTCCTTCATGAAACTCATACATAACAGCACACGTGATTTCTGTTTACGGCCTCGCCATGTAAGATTTGTAAGTGTGTAATTTAAGGTAATTTGTACAAAGGTATTATTTGTGTGAGGAGAACTGGTCTGTGTTGAGAACTAGTATTAAGTAGAATATGGTCTACGGGAACTTAAGAAGACAGGGCGATTACGGCACAGAGATATTTGGTGTTATATGTAATGCGCACTTACTGTTTTTTTTTTCAGAAGTCAATATTAATTTAATCTACTTTAAAGAGAGATTAAGTATTATGGTCACGAGGCGCTGCCACAATAGTGTGATCGTGTGCTCAGTGATAAGTGAGATTAAATTTCACCATAAGGAAGGGACCTCCAGTGAAATTAGGAAGTTCTATGGTGATATAAATATATCAGAACAACTTCAATGCGTGTGATTTGACATCATAAATACATAGTGCTCACACATTAATTATGTCTATTTTTCCAACATAGAGAAATTTGAGAGGCGGAAATATCCGTGGAACACTATTCTATATGAAAAACATTGGACTGGTTGCAAAGTGCAATCCATAGTGACAACAAACTTTGACGCAAAGTGCGTGAAGAAAAATTATGAGTGTATATATCTGTAATTTAGGGTGATTTCATTTATGTAATATGTATTTTGGATGGGGATTATTAACGGGTCTGGGATAATCGGATAATGGACCGTCGTCACGGTAAATCATCCGATGATCCGAGGCGAATATGTAACGTGTTTTTCGAGTTTTTTTTATGCCACTGGCATAAGTCAGTAGGAAGCCAGTCTATATTTATTTACGCGGCAAATTGTTCGGCCAAGAGAATTTTTCATGTTAATTTATTATTATTATTAATTTATTATAATTATTATTAAGGTATTTTCGGAGCATTTTATAAAAAATAATAAGCATACAGATAGGTTTTCTATGTCTTAGAAAACACTATCAAGCAAATTATTACGAACGACAATATCATAGAAAATTATGTGATTACGGAATTTTACGGAGTTAAGTCAGTTAGGATATTATGAGGGACATGACTCACTGGAAATTCAGATACAGGCTGATTCTTGTCAAGAAGTATTACGCAAGCTTGGGTCGCAGCGTCAAGAAAAGGCGGATAGTTGGAACGGAAATTGACTTCATCATCCGCGCGCCGTGTGTAATGAGCCAGAGAAGGGGAAGAAGCGCGTGGGGAGCAGCCAATCAGTGGAGACCACGTAAGCTGGAAGTCGGTACCGAGTTGGGGAGCCGACGGGTGCATATATCGTTCGGCGCGCCGTGGAGAGAGGACAATCTGTGAAAGACTTGACTAGTTCGGTTGCAAGTGTGTGTCGCTCCGATGTTCCGTGGAGTGGAGAACTATCTGTTTAAAACTTAACCAGTGTGGTTGTACGAGGGTATGGCTCCGATGTTAGGACCATAAAGTCACCAAATCTACAAGTATATCATCAAATATCGACGAAGATGACGACGTCCAGGAGACTGTGGGAAGCACACAGCATCATCCAGTACGAGGGAAATGCTTTGGCAATTTCCAGTGGTAAGCGCAAATGACACAGAAGTACGCAATCTCTCGTTTCTCTTTGATTTAAATTCAGTATTTCAGTAACTTCATAGCTTGGGAATAAGAGTAAAATCAATAATTTATCAGACTCCGTTTTCACGTAATTTTCTATCGGTAATATTAAAATCGCAACGCTCCAATTTAAATTTTAAACTTATTATTATTATTAATTTTCCAATACTTGTTTTATATAATAAATTCATTTCTTTTACAATGCAATCTTTGCTTTCAGTAGGTAGCATTAGATATAGACCAATTCCTTCTCCTGATACAATTGTTTGTTGGGTTAATGATCAAATCATACCACGATCTGAGTGAATAGATTCTTGAAGGTGTTCTACCAGAGCTAGACGTTGTTAAATACAAATTTAGATTTCAACATTGCGTTGAGGTCTTGGCGCCCATTAAAACAACATAGCTTAGGCAAAGGAAAACAGTTACATTTATCACCCAACTGTTAGGGGCAGTCAAACCGTTACACTTGTCGTTCAACGTGTGGGCTAGCAAAACTGCTACACGCTGTGTACGACAATGCCAATGTCCAACTATTGCTCCAAATTCTTCAACAATGGCATTACTCACCCGTCTTTATTAAATTAATTTCTGTTATTTTTTACGTCACAGACAACTTATTCTTTCAACACATACAGATACCCTAAACTATCGCTTTATTTCGTCCGGCCTCCCACAGGGCGATATCCTAAGTGGTATTCTATGTACAATATATACCAGTGCCATTGAAAATATGCTTCTCCCTCATGTTGGGATTATACAATACGCTGATGATGTTTTATTATATTGTTCCACCAGCGATTTTCTAACCTGCCGACAGGAAATGAATACTGCCTTAACTCTGTTGCACAACTGTACACCACTATGGTCTCGAAACGGTAGCAACCAAAAGTGCTGCCCTAATCTATACTTACCGGTACCGACATAATTATATATGACCAAACACCAATACAATACCAATATGGTGCTATTTCTCTCCGACATCATACGATATATTTGGGTCTAGTTTTAGATGACAAACCTTCTTGGAAACCCCAATTAACCGCCTTATCCTCTCATAATGATATCATCATCAAATTCCAGTTCCAGTCGCCTGGGTGCTGGTATCGAGCCTTCGCCACCATTTCCTGTCCATGAATAGTTGGCCTTCATGAGTCCTTCTCCAGTCTAGCCCTTTGTCTTCAAGATCATCCTTGATTTGGTCCAACCATTTCTTCTTTGATCTTCCTACTGATCTTTTTCCTGGGATAATCTTGTTGAAATAAGCTTTTGGTGTCCTCTCATCTCCCATTCTTTGTAGATGCCCATACCATCCTAATCATTGCTTCTGGAAATATTTTGTAGCTCCGATATCTATGCCAGCCTCTGTCCTGTTTGTTTCTTTCCTTACTTTGTATTTCCTTGTCCTTTGAAGCATTGTTCTTGTAAACTTCATTTCGGATGCCTGAATCCTACTTTCTGCTCTTCTGGACAGGGTGCATGTTTCTACTCCATAAGTTAGAATTGGGATGTAGTGTGTCTTAAACAGTATATGTTTACCTTCATGGGCACCTTATTATCCCACAGTAGTGTTTTAACTTGTGCATAGAAGGTGGCTGCATTACTAGTCCTAACTTATTTGTTACTTCACTGTTGCTGTTGTTATCCTTACTCAGTGTGCTACCAAGATGTTCAAATTAGACAGTCCTGTTGTCATCACTACTGTCTTACTTTGACTTATTTTCAACCCATATTCCTTGAACAGCTTGTCCCATGCATACAGTTTTTCTTGTACCTCTCTGGCACTTTCTCCCCAAATCATGAAGTCATCTGCAAAGACAAGGGCATTTGTTTCATTACCCTTTTCTTCTTTTATTCTCTTCAGGATTACTGTAATGAATAGCAATGGTGACAGTGCACTTCCTTGTTGGACTCCTTGTTTTGTTGTGAACCATCTGCTTTCCCCATTACTTATTCTTACACATGCCCTTGTGTTTTCATACAGCATTTTGTTCTTGTTTATCAAGTCTTTTGGGACAATGTGCCTTTCTAAACATTCCCAAATTTTTGATCTTGCATTGCTATCATAAGCTTTCTCTACCATTACTAACTCTTTCCCTTTTTCAAAAATTTTCTCAATATAGCGATAGTTGCAGCAAAGATAAAGTCAATAGTACTCCTTCTTGGTCTAAAGCCATGTTGTTCATCTTCTAAAGCCTTTTCTAAGTGTCTTAGTAGTCTTTTCACAATTATATTTTCCAAGATCTTTAGACCATGGGATAAAAAAGTAATTCCACGATAGTTCTCACACTTTTTCCGGGCTCTTTTTTAAACAATGGCACCATTACAACTTTAGACCAGTCATCAGGAATCTTATTGTCCTTCCATAGAGCATGTAGTACTCTGTACAACCAATGTATCCCATTAATTCCTGCTTCTTTTATCATGTCTGAACTTATTTCATCAAATCCAGTGGATTTCCCTTTGATCATAGCTTTTAAAGCTTCTTCCTCTTCAGACCAGGTTGGGGGTGGTTCTTGGTGCTTTTCATCATTGGCCCCTAAATTGATGTTTGTGTCCCCAGTGTCATTATTAGATGCATCATTTAACAGTTGATCAAAATACTGTCCCATTAACTTCCTAATTTCATTTGTGCTTCTTATCACTTCTCCATTATTTGCTTCCAAAGCTGTAACTGATTCCTGATGTCTTTTATTGTTTTTCACAGTTTTATATAGTAATTTCTTATTATCTTGTGTATCTTCCTCCAGTTTCTTCGCAAGTTCATCCCAAATCTTATCCTTCTCTTCATTAATTATGAGTTTAACTCTTAATTTGTGCTCTCGATATTCTTGAGCAAGTGATATGATTTTATCCTCACTTCTGTCATTCTTTTGTCTCTCCACTTCCAATTTTCTCTTTACTTTGTTCCTTATTCCACCAGGCAGTCTCTTTATGTCGAACCTTGCTACTTGTTTTGCCACATAATTCTCTAGCTTCTTCAACTAGGACATTTCAAGAGTTTTGCCACTCTTCCTCTGCACTTTTGGTATCAGTTTTTGGAACTTTTCCTAACATTCTTCTCTGATATTCCTCACGTTTATCAGATTTCTCCAGCTCCCAGACTTTGTTTCTTTTCCATCTTATAATTAATCAGTTTAACACCAGTTATACTAACTAGAACAAGCCTATGGTCACCGTCGAGACTTTCACTGGGAACCACTTTGACACCCACAACTTGTTTTCCTGCTTCACCAGCTGTTATTACAAGGTCTATCATTGATGTATGTCTTCCATCCCAGCTGTATCTAGTTACTTTATGGCTTTCTCTTTTCTTAAACCAGGTATTTTGAATTTGAAGACTATTTCGCCTGCACATATCAAGCAGGTCTTTCCCTTCTAGATTTCTGATTCCAAAACCAAATGGACCAATCACTCTTTCTACACCCTCCCTTTTGCATCCCACCTGAGCATTTAAGTCACCTATTTATCATAATATTCTCCTTATCCAGTTGGTTCTCAAGCTGTTCCAAGAACTCTGTTTCTCTTCATCCTTGCACCCCGTTTGTGGGGCATAAACCTGCACTAGGGTTGGGATTTTTCCGTTTGATGGTACCTCTAATCTAATGATTCTGTTGCTAATATATTTAATATCTGCAACAGCATCTACTTTCTTACTTAGAATAAAGCCCACTCCATTATGTGACCCTTTCCATTTACCACACCAGCAATGGGTAAATCATCCTCTTTAAGATTTAGGGGGCGTGGTGGCTCAGCGGTCTAGCTGTATGCCTCTCACCAAGGCGGTCCGGGTTCGATTCCCGGTCAATGCATGTGAGATTTTCGAAGTGAAATGCCATGTCCTGTGGTTCGGATTCCACGTAAAAAGGAGGTCCCGTGGCTCATGATCTCAAGATTAACGGTCACGTTAAACTACAAGCTTCCTTTTTTCTTTAAGATTTTCTTCCCTTTCCTTTTCCATTTGGTTTCACTCAGACCTAATACATCCAGTTGCCTTCTTTCCATCAGATCTACAAGCTCTTCACATTTTCCAGTTAATGTCATTACATTCAGTGTTCCTATTCTCATATTCTTTGTGCTCTCACACGCAGTCATTGGGGTGCTGATCCACAAATATTACTACTTCTTTACCACGATATCCTCAGCGTTGTCCTGGATAATGGATGTCACTTTTATGACATAATGCCACCTAGACGTTTCAACCAACTTGACAAATTCCAATATCAAGCTTTACGCTTCATTCTGGGAGTTATAATGTCCACCCCCACTCAGGCATTATTGGTTGAAGCAGTTTGTCAACTCCTTCCCCTTCATAGACAATATATGCCTTCCAAATATTTATTATGCAAACTGGCCTGTTTCATCACATATCTGTCGTACATCTTTGCACCACGTTCCTAGGATCGTCGCTCGCCTGTTTCATGCTATTGCATCTCATCATCAACGTCCAACCCCTCCTTCACGCGGTGCGAGACTGGCAACGGCATGAAGTAGGGGATTACCTGTAGGGGTGATGCACAGAGGGGACTTTGTGGGCCCCGGGACCGCTATGGTAGCTGTGAAGGCCGTGCAAAAACCCTGAAAAATGATGGCTGACGGAGCTCTGGTGAAGCTATGATAGGCCTAGCAAGCCAGTAGTGGATAAATCAACTGCTTTCAAAACACAAGCAAGCCTTGGAAAGGATAGATCTAAAAAACAACGATCCGGCTATGAACATGGACTACGAATTGGAACCTTGAATATAAAGACACTCACAGGGAAAGAAGAGAAAATTGTCGACTTGATGCTAAGAAGAAACCGAGATATCTTGGGATTAGGAGAGACAAGATGGAGAGGACAGGGAAAAAGAGAATTGAGAAGATGATTCCGATTGTACTGGATTGGGGATGAGGGGAAGAGAAATGGAGTAGGGGTAGTTGTGAGAGATGGGTTAAAAGAAGAAGTAATAGGAATTAGCGATCACTTGATCAAGATTAAAGTATTATCAAGGGAACAAGTATGGAGATTCTGCAAGTGTACGCCCCACAGGTGGGCTGTCCTTCACAAGAGAAAGGAGAATTTGAGGACGAAGTGCAAAGACAACTGAATGGTCAAGAGTTTATAATTATGGGAGACCTAAATGCCCATGTAGGTACAGAAAGACAGGATTTTGAAAGTGTGCTGGGAGCAGAAAGATGGGGAAGTAGAAATGAGGAGGGAAAACGGTTACTGGAATTTTACAAAAGGGCTCCTCATTGGGAATTCATGGTACAAAAAGCGAGAGAGCCATAAGATAACCTGGTATAGCAGTGACTGGTGTAGGAGATTAGTAGTAGACTATGTAATTTTTTATGGGCAAATGAAGAGAAATGTTACGGATATTAACGTTATCCCATCAGAGGCCTTGGATAGCAATCACCAGCTGGTGGTTATGAGCTACAAAATTAAGTCAGAAAGGAGAGTGACAGGCAGGAGAGGAGATAAAAGTATGGAAACTCAAGGAGGAAGATACCAAAACGGATTATCAGGAAATAGTAAAGCGCACAGACTTCCCAGAGAGGAAACAGGAACTGTGGAAGAGGAATGGGAAAGGCTGAAAAGAACACTAGTGGAAGCAGCAGAAACAGTATGCGGGAGGACCAGTGATAAGAAACGATGGAAGGAGACACCATGGTGGAACAACAGAGTGAAGGAGGTAGTGGGAAACAAAAACAAAGCTTTCCGGATGCTGTTCCAACTTAGAACGGCAGATGCAAGAGAGGAATATATAGAAAGAAAGAAGGATGCCAAAACGGTGATAACAGAGGAAAGGAGGAAGTGGATGGAAAAATGGACAAGGATGATGGAAGAGGATAGTAAAGGTAATAGAAAACTGTTGTATGGGATGGTGAAGAATAAAAGGAAAAATGAGAAGATTAACCAGAGAGAATGGAGGACAAAAATTGCAATATTATTGAGAGAAAATAAGAGATTAAATCAATCTGGAAAGGATACTTTGAGGACCTCTTGAATGTGACAGCACCAAGAAAGTAGGAAGAGTAAGATGATGATGATTGTTGTTTTAAGGGGTCTAACATCTGAGTTATTGGGCTAGGAAGAGTATACTGGAAGGGCTGATGTCAGTAACCAGGTGCAAGTGGAAGACCTAACCTGGGCAGAAGTGGAAGAAGCAATAAAGAGGTTGAAAATGGGAAAAGCACCAGGTATAGATGAGGTAAACGTGGAGATAAAAGCTGCAGGGGAAGTGGGAACACAGTGGTTGTATAGGGTGATATGAGCTATATGGAAGGAGAAGAAAGTCCCAGAAGATTGGAAGAAGGGGGTGATAGTGCCCATCTTCAAGAAGGGAGACAGGAAGAAATGCCAAAATTACCGGGGAATTACACTGATGTGGCACTGTGCAAAGATATATGAAAAGGTACTGGAGAAACAGATACATAAGGAAACGGAACAGCAACTGAGGGAGGAGCAATATGCATTCAGGCATATTTGCAGTGAGACAGTTACAGGAGCGTCTCTACGAATATGGGGAAGATTTGGTATTGGCCTTTATGGACATTGAGAAGGTATACAACAGTGTCGTAAGAAACAGAGTATGAGAAGCGATGAGAGCCAAAGCAATAACAGAAGAAATAGTGATGAGAGTGAGAGATATGTATGAGGGAAGCAGAGGCTGTGTGAAAGTTGGTATGGAAAGAACAGAATGGTTTGAGTTGACCAATGATCTAAAGCAGGAAAGTGCCCTCTCGCCCTTGCTCTTTGTAATGGTGATGGATGAAGTGATGCAGAAGGTAGCACAGCATATTGGGGAGGAACAAATGAAGGCAATGGTGTTTGCAGATGACTTGATGATCTGGGGAAACAAGGAGAGGGATGTACAGGAGCAACTCAATGCATGGGAGGAAGTAGTGTCATCCTATGGAATGAAATTTTCCACACAAAAGAGTGAAGTGTTGATAACAACACGTGAGAAGGCCAGAGTATACTCGGGCATAAAGTTAGGTGGAGTGCAGTTGAAGAGAGTGCAGAGCTTCAAATATCTGGGAAGTGTCATTGAAGAAAATGGGGGAAATGCCTTGGAATTAGATGAAAGAGGAAGGTGTGTTGATAGATTCTTCAAGAGTGTTAGAGGCCTGATAAGGAGCAAGGATGTGCCACAGAAATGTAAAGGGATCATATACAAGACATACTTTGTGCCGATCCTAATGTATGGATCAGAAACTTGGGTGATGAGGGAGAGAGATAAAAGCAGAATACAAGGAGTGGAAATGAAGTTTCAGAAGATTCGTATAGGTGTAACTAGAATGGACAGAGTCAGAGAAATATTAAAGGAAGAACCCCTACAGGATAGGATTGAAAAATCAAGGCTACAGTGGTATGGACACATGAAAAGAAAGGGAGAAGGAAAAATGGAAAATATTGGAAATGGAGTGGAAGAAAAAGTGACCTAGAGGAAGACCAAGGGATAGGTGGATGAAGGGGGTGAAGAAAAGTTGTCGAGAGAAAAGAAGTGAATTGAACAGTGACAGAAGAGAAGTGGTGGATGGACAGAAAACGATGGAGAGGCTTGTGCTCCAAGCAGACCCAACCTGTGGTTGGAAACTGCTCTTGTTGATGATGATGATCAACGACACGTTAATGTTTACACGGATGGATCAAAATTTCAGCAACCTGCTGGGGTAGGGACTGTTTTTTATGTATCGGATCTTCAAATCATGCACAAATTGAAACTCCCCAACACAATGTCATTTTTTTTTCAGCTGAAGCCTTCACAATACATCAAGTGCTAATTTTCATTAAAAAACAACATATTTATAACTCTCCCGTTATACGGTAACAGATTCACGAAGTGTATTACAAGCACTCCAAAATATCCTACAAATAACCTTTGAATTATCTTACTTTTATTTACTCTTATTTTACTTGGGTACCTGGCCATGTCAAAATTCCAAGAAATGAACGTGTGGATTCATTATTCATTCATTCATTCGTTTATTTGCAATTGGGGGTGTGTCCCCCGGTGGCAAATTAGATATACATAACAAATAAATAATTGTACATACCAATTCACTAACAATTAAACTGAAGTATTTACACAAATAGTCAGTCTTTTCTTAAACACACCTATATGCTTGGGAAAAGGCTCTAAGACTGCGGCAGGTAGAGAGTTCCAATTATCAATGGCACGGTTTACGAAAGAATATTTACCATAATTTGTTCGCTGTGGTCGGCCCTTAACTTTGAAAGGGTGATCGCTCCTACCCATGTAAGTAGGCTTTTCCATACGTTTGCTAAGCTCACCCCATGCTGGTCGATTTGTATACGCGTTGTACATAGCGCAGAGTCTGAATTTCATCCTCCTAGCCTCAAGTGATTCCCACCCAAGTTTCTTTAACATACGGCTCACACTGCTTCTGGGATTAAAGTCACTGAGCACAAATCTAGCGGCCTTTCTTTGTACTATTTCCAACTCATGTATGAGCCCTACTTGATATGGATCCCAAACCACCGAGGCGTATTCCAGAATAGGTCTTACAAGTGACAAATATCCTAATTCTATAGCAGAGGTACTACTTCCTTTTAATACCCTCATTACAAAGTGCAGGGATTTCTAAGCTTTAGAAACTACACATCCTATATGACTACTCCATTTCATATCATTTCTTACGTGAACGCCCAAATATTTGCAAGACTCTTCTTCTACAAGTAATTCCGAGCCAATGTTATATTGAAAATCTTGCCTTCGCACTTTCCCTATTTTTATTAGACTACATTTTCTTGTGTTTATTTTAGTTTCAATCGCCCACTTATAGACCAGGTTCAGGTCATCTTGAAGTACTGCATTGTCTTGCGAGTCATGTATCTTTGGATATATTACACAATCATCCGCAAACAATCGACAGTCACTGCGAATCCCATTTGGTAAGTAATTTATAAACGCCAAAAATAACAAAGTTCCGATTACGCTGCCCTGAGGGATACCCAACGTTACGGTAATTTCATCCGAGAATCGGCCTTCAACTTTCACTTTCTGGGAACGACCAGTCAAAAATTCTTGGATCCATAAAATTACTCTTCTATCAATCTTCGTCGAAGCTAATTTATGGAGTAGCATGTCATGCGGTACGACATCAAATGCCTTCGCAAAATCTATAACTACGGCGTCGACTGAAACTCCATCGTCGAACGATTCGCTAATATCTTGAAAAAGTGTTAGCATCTGACTCTCGCATGAGTAACCTTTCCGAAATCCATGTTGCCTATCATTAAACCATGATAATGTTTCCCACTGTTCCCTCAAGTAGTCGCAAATGAGATGCTCCATCTGTTTACAAACGATGGACGTAAGCATAACCGGCCTGTAGTTGCCCAATTCAAGTCTGCTCCCTCCCTTAAATATTGGGACTACCGTAGCTCTTTTCCAGTCATCCGGGATTTGCGCATTGTTTATGGACACATTATACAACACCTCTAAGTATTGTGCCACGGCCCTACCTCCTAGTTTAAGTACTTCACTAACAATATTATCAGGACCCTTCGATATATTGTAACGTAATTTTTGTAATAGCTTTACAATTGCTGACTGGTTTATTTGGAGAAGTGGAGCCCCTGATTCACCGTTAAGGTCCAACACACAGCTATTGGATTTATTGAACACACTACCATAAAAGTCATTTAATTCATTAGCAATGGCTTGCTTCTCAGTAATTATTTTACCGTCACCGGACATTATCATCGACAAATTATTTGAATTTCCCTTCCTTCTCCTAACATAACTGTAAATTTTTTTCCACCCATCGCCCCCCGAACCAAGTAAACCTTGCATATAATTGTCATGAGCAGCCCTCTTTTTTAAGACGAGCTCTCTTGATAAGGACTTAAATTTCAACATATACTTGTCACTATCATGTCTTTTATTGTATAATTTCCTGTTTAAGACTCCTGATTTCCCGTGTGTAATACTCAGGATCTGGGTTTTGTTTCAGTAATTTAAATGGAACAAATTTATCAATAGCGCTATTTAAAATTTTCAAAAAGTTAGTCCACAGGATGTTAATGTGATTTCCTTCCGATGCCCATCCTACAAATAGCTCATTCAAATACCCCTGAAATTTGCCCTGATTCGCCCTGCGATACTGGAATATGATCTTATTTACTACATCAGAGTCTAATTTTGTAATGTCACCGTATCTAATATTTAATTCAACCCCAGAATGGTCCCTAATTCCTGGTACTTTCAGACAGTTAATATACAGCTCTACAGGCCTTACAAGATAAACATCTAAGGTATTATTGCCTCTAGTTGGGAAGTCAACTACTTGGGAAAATCCCCCCCTCCCTTAAGAATTTGTTTTCAGCGCTCTGAGCTTGACCACAGCTAGTTGACTCACCAGACCAGTCTACTTTGGGGAGGTTTAAATCTCCGGCAATTATTATGCTCTTTTTCATAGCATTACCCGTACAAATTTTATCATACAGTGTGTCGAGAAGCGAAAAGTTATCTTTCGGTGCTCTATACGCCCCTATCACCTGAAGAGTGAATTTATTCCCTTTATCCGAAATTTGTACACATAACATTTCATGATCCGTATCCGCCCACTTTAAGAAACTAGCTATATTTTTGCGCACACAAATAAATAGCCCACCACCTCGCTTCCCCCGATCCCTTCTGTACATTTCGTAGGTCCCTTGAATTATTTCATTACTATTTATATCCTCATATAACCAAGATTCAGTAGCAATGACAATGTCCGGAGAATACGTTTCTACAAGATTCCAAAATTCAATTAATTTATTTCCTAAACTCTGACAATTAACCTGCAGTAATCTTAGAGTCTTACCTCCGCAGCAAATATCCCGAAGTAGCTCCTTCTGTTCCCGTCGGCTGGCAACCTCTGGACCTGCTCCTCCTCACAATGGCCGCCACGAACCGATGACCCTGTCATGTAGGCTCCCTAGGTTAAAAGCGCCCCGTCGATTTAAATGCAGCCCGTCTCGGGCGAAGTCACGGCCACCAATCCAGCAGTCAGCATCTACATACACTAATCCCAGTTGTGCACAAACCCAGTCCATGCGGTCATTTACAGTCTTAACTCGCCTTAATGGAACATCTCCCCGCCGAACAATGCCACTCATTATAATTTTTGCATTTCCAAACTTGCTTTTAGCTTTTCTGCCTAGTTCGTAGAGCTCCCCCATGATGTAATCAGCTGAGCCCTCTTCTTCAAATCGTTCGTCCCAACATGGAGCAACAACACTTTAACTTTGTCACAGTCCTCTACATTTGCTTCTTCCACGTGTTGGGCAAGCTGGTCAATTTTAATCCCCGGATAACACCGCACTTTCGCACCTGATTTCCTCGAGATATTCGCACTCCATCGTATCATAGAATCACCCATTATGATGACGTCATCCTCAATTTGCTCCTGCACGCCCTCTTCCACACTGACCCCAGTAGAAAGCCGTTCAGTCGCATCCTTCACCGTTTCCTCTGATTCACGAAGCTTTGTTCTAAGTTCCTGTATTATTTGATCCCTTGCTTTGATTTGCACCCTCAAACAGTCCGGCGTATCACATACTTTACAAAACCAATTCCCGACATCACAATCCTCCTCCTTGACCTTAATACAGCCGAAGTGAAACCATTTCTCACATAGTCCACACTGAACATCGTTCTTCAATGTTTTACTGCACGTTGAACACTTTAAAGCTGCCACTGGATCATTTGCCTGATTCATATTTGGAGTAACAGGGCCTGGATTCACTTCCACGCCACTAATAACTAGCAATGCAGCTATCACTAGGGCTATGAACCACAAGTTACTAGGGCCCGTACGCACGCACAAACACCGGAAATCCCGACTACCCTTCACATACCACAGTCCGATCCTCGCGCGATAATACTCCAGAGAACAACCCATTTCAGCACACCTGAGAGCTCTGGAAAAACACAACCTTTCACTTTGACTGCCAACTGCCACTGCTGCCCGAGGAGATGGCAATTATTATGATTTACAGTATCTGTATGCCAGACTATGTCCAGTGATCGCATTAAGAAACCATGTTGCACTTGAATTCTATTATATATATGGTTACTTATCTCAGCAGAGCCCATTGTCGTACAGTTGTTACACTATCGCCTGCCCACTTCCGCCGGGGTAATAGATTAATCGATATATGAAATGAATCGATTTTAAGTACCAGCCGTACTTCATACAGTAAACCAGGATAATAATCTTTATCTACTGGTACCGAATTCTCTAGCTTTCTTTTCTTAAATATTAAAGCTATGGATCAACTCCTGTGACTCGTTACAGAAAGATGCCATCTCTACAGGAAGAGTCATAATTATTAACAGAATTGCTTTTCAGTTGGCCAACACAAGTATGCACAAGTATGCCCAATTAAATTGAGTGGTGAGTAACAATTATTTTATCATTATTAACACACTTCTCACTGCCCAATCTAATAGCGCACACTTGTATTGACCAACTGAAAAGCAATTCAGTCAGTGGCGTGCGGTTACCCTCGAGACTAGTGAAGCACTCACTATATTAAAGTGAAGAAAAACTAATTGGATACCCACCATAACAACAATAATAATAATATATAATAATAATAATATATAATAATAATATATCATTTTCACAAAAATATTTTGAAGTCATCATCATACAGTACAATTCAGTGCTGCACATACAGTAGGCTATAATAATAATAATTATAACAACAACTGTAATTAATTTTAATATACTAAAATTATATTTTTTGAAAACACGTCCATACAGTGCAATGCCACAATTTTAGGATACATCTGTTTAAAAATGCGATGAAAGAATAAGTTAAAACATGAACAGTCTACTATAAAAATGCAGGGGGCGATAAAACTATTTTCATGTGAATTTATATTTAACAGCTTTTGCATAAAAATCTTAAAACTGAGAATGTTAGAAGGTTACTGTGGTTGTGGAATATGCTATCTCCTGTTGATATCCAATATAAAGATCACATTTTATCATAATATGTTCACCTCTATGCTGTCCGGAGTGGCCTATTCGTGGGGTTCGAAGTGAAAGTTTCCTCACCCTCTAAAAAGTGTTGTTCTCAACTTTATACTATGCCGGCTGCTCTCTGTTGGAGACGAAAGGAACTAGGACGCCTTGGAAATGAGATGATGCACAGATTACCTTGTTGATGCATGCTTCAGTTCGACCTGCTTGAATACAAGGCAATGCTGTGCGGGTGTAGGACTAGTAGGAGTACACGCTATACCTTCTCTGTGTAACCTCTAGCATAAGGTGAAGCAGAGCTTCTCCTCGCGGACGGGAGGAAAACTGAGCGCTTAAACAAAATGAAAAGTGGCATTGACTAATAGAACATAGACGAATTTAAGGGGAATTTCGGGCACTGAAGCAGTGCTTCCCTTGCTTCATCCCAATGCATGCCACTGAATTCTGTTAATAGATTACACTTTTATTACACTGAAAATGGCTTCTAACATTTCAATATAGGAGTCCTAATTAACAGATATTGAATGTCATGTATTCTGTTGTTCTATGTAAATATTTATTGTAGTGGTGATTATTTTAAGGGAGAAAACATAGAGATCATCTGCCCCCATGTTCTAGTATAGGTATCGTAAATTATACGTTATGCATATGTTTATTTCTGTAAAGGACAATATCTCTTACTGATGTTCTATTAAAAGTCTTTGGAAAAGTTGATAAACCAGTACCAAGAACTAAATATTCTGGTACATTATTCTTTAGTGTTGTATTCATGTATTACCGACAGTAGTGGCTATGCTGCCTAAAGTGCAGCGTTAGGTCATGGGGCCAAGCTCTCTGCTGACTCGGTAGACGCGTGGGTTCGAACCCCACCGTCGGCTGTCCTTCAAATGGTTTTCCGTGGTTTCCCATTTTCAACACCAGGCAAATGCTGGGACAGTACCTTCTGACAGGCCACGGCCGCTTTCTTCCACATCCTTGCCCAGTTTCATTCATCTTCATCCATTCCACATCTCTCATCCCGACAAGCAGGTCGCCCACGGGTGTCGACTAGAAAGACCTACACTCGGCCTCTCAGGAGGCTACACGACAAAAAAAAAAAAGTATTGTAAAAAGTGACTCATCACGTGACTTTGGATACATGTTTTCCCATGCTGGAAGTGTGTTGATGTGAGTTACCCTGAGGAACAATGAAAGCTTTGGCCTAAGACAGGGCAAGCATTAGTACCACAGTAAGACCCTGTTGGTAACTTAAAATATTATTTTTTATGTTTTGCTTAAAATGACTACAATGTTTGGATATTGAGTTTGAAATTGTTGCTCTATACTTCATCACAATGTAGGTCAAGTACCAATAGCTATTTAAGCCATCACATGGAAAATCTATTTACAGTGATTGACAGGAGAGTTTCGAGATGGACAAGACCAGTAGAATATATGAAAATAGACTAAATTAGTTCCTCAGGGAACTACTTGTTGCATCAAGTTGACGAAAGCTATTGATGAATATATTTTCTTGATTCTTTCCAAGTTAATTTCAAGGGTGCATGAATGGTTATCTCATTTCTTGGTTTATAACACACTAGCTTTTGGCCATTACTTCACAAGTGAGGAAATTGCTTTTGTGGCCATTAATAGAACTGTTCAACACAGGAAATTACATGAAGTTACATATTACTAAAGGGCTTGATTATACATAGATGATGATTGTTGTTTTAAGGGGTGGAACAGCGAGGTCATCTGCTGCATCTTTATACATAACATTAGTAGTTATATTCCCTACACAAACATGAAGATTTTTGATTGATCTTACTCTAGAGCAGGGGTGTCCAAACTAAGACCCACGGGCCAGGTACAGCCTGCCATAGCAGTCCATCCGGCCCTAGTTTCGATTCAATCAAATTATTGCATGCAAGATTTTGCAAATCGAAAGCCATGTAAGACTGTAGGTCACATCTAATGATGATAAGGTTACAGCCACATAAGACTCTAAGCTTGCATTTGAATTGCAAGAAATCTACTTCATCTGAAGTTCTTTGAAGAAGCAATGTCACTTCTTAAACTAGTAGTTGCCACCATTTTGGCGAGTATGTCACTGTTGATGTCTGCTCCAAAAAAAATCAGAATTGTATCCACATATAACATATGCTTATGTTTTAGCAAATTTACTCCTTGTAGTTAGGTAATCACATAACTTGTTTGATACCATGAGAAAATCGAAACATCATGATGATGATAGCTTTTATGTGGCCTACACCCCCTTGTTATATCTTCTAATTTAGCCCACCATATAAAAATGTTTGGGCATCCCTGCTCTAGAGCAATCTACATACAGTTGATGGGCAGTAATTTCAAGGGACACAAAATAATACACTCATGAAAATGGAAATGACAACACAATGAAGGAATGGTCTTAAGGGTTAATTCCCAAGATATGGAGCGACGCCTTGTAGGTATGTAAACAATAACATTTTCAGGCCCATTGAATTGTTTATACAAGTGTTTGGTTATGGCGGAACCACCTTCAGTATTAGGACCATAGTGTAGTTACCTTGCAGTCTATGCAATGCACAGTTCCCTGTCAAATTTGCCTCGATGATAAGAGAACAGCATGCTATCAACAACTGTCAAATTTTGCAAGAGCTCAGATAATTGGTCTCTGTGAAAGTGGATTATCTCTATGCACAGTCGCTGCACGCGTTGGCTGACAGATATCTATGGTACAACCCACATGGCAGCAGTGGTCAAATGAAGGGACGCCTAGATGGACCCCCCCCCCCCCCATGCAACAGCGGCGTAAATTCGAGCAACAGTGGCACTTGATGTTATAAAACAAACAGTTGGAAATCATCTACATGCAGTGGCTTACAAGCCCATGTTCCTGCAGAAGGTGTATCATTGACCCCACAACATCGATGTGGATGGCTGGCACGGTGTTAGTCAACGAGTGCCATAGTGTTGTCCTTAATGAAGAATCGCGCTTCTGTCTTGCCTCCAGTTATCACCGCAATCATGTGAAACGACGTACTAGGGAGAGGGGCCACCTAGACCTTATTGTCGAGAGCACATAGGACGAATGCCGGGCATTATGGTCTGGGGAGCTATTGAGTTAAATATTTAATCACAATTAGCGATTGCAGAGGGCAATACAAAAGATGGACAGTACGTTAACAGACAACTCAATCTAGTGGTTGTCCCAATGATGACCAACATTGCAAATGGGATGTTTCATCAGGACCATACCATGGTCACACTGCACACATCTCCAGGGAAGCTCTCCACGACAATCACAACCTTACAAATGGCCTGCCAGAACCCTGAATTTTAGCACTCTTGAGCATTTGTGGTACAGGATGGGTCAACACCTGTCCAACTTGCCTCATCCACCTATAACTTTGGAAAAACTCACCTGTGCAGTGCACCCTGGACCACAATTCCTCAGGAAGAGATCCAGGGCCTTACTGCTCCATGCCACAAAGAATTCAGCACTGTATTGCAGCTTGTGGTGGGCACATACACTATTGATTTTTGTTCACAATTGTTTAGAGGGACCTGAAAGTGTTGTCGTATCACAGTCAAACACTTAGTCCGTATGTTCAATTGCAGGTGTGCAGCACCACTTCATGATGTTGCAATTTCCATTTTCATGAGTGTACTATTTCAGAGCTCCAACAAATAGGACTGATATAAAATCAAGAGCTGGAAACTTCTGGACATATATAGTTTAATACTGACAGGTCTCATAACAAATAGGTTAGTGGTTTTTGTGTTTATTCAATTTATACAGAACAACAGACAGACAAAATTTTCAAAAATGATGAATATCATTTTCGCATCGTGTATAATATCAACCCTATCAAAATTGTGACAAAGAAATTAATTTTCAGACTGAAACAACATTCTCATTACATTAGTAAGATACCACATTTGGATTAAACCAAAATATTTATTAATAATGTTGCTTTTGGCTTTATTTAGTATTTCTAATAAATATACATTACACATTGTAGGAGCACCATAATAAGTACAAACACATGAGAAATATAAATGCCTATTCAGTGCCTTTCTTGTTTTACTAGCTATTTTATTTGTTCTAGCTCCAATCACCATCCATCACAGTATTCAGGAGTTCAGTCTGTCTCATGATGTTGATATCATACTTTGTGTACTGTGTGTATTCCAAACAAGGAATGAATATGAGACAGAATCCTTTACATATAATAATTATATATTTATACATTTTGTACAGCAATATTCTAAATATTTGGCCTCCCATAACTACAGGGCTTTAATTTTAAATGTTGGCCATCCAATATGTTCTCCTCCCAGCATAACAGTGCGAGACTGTACCCAGCTAGCGAACACTAATGCAAATAAGGAGATGAAACTTATATTAGAGAAAATGCTGGAATAAATTCTTTTCTAGCGCTGTTATCAAATCATGTTTAAAATACAGTCCACTTTTCATTAAAAATAATACCAGTATGCTATTCCAGTGTTAACTTTCGAACCATCAGCATTGTGGAAACTGAACAAGACCTCAAATTGTGTGCTTCCGCGACTACAGAACACGCTACGTAGTGTAGCATGATCTGGGTACATGTATGTGAGCAGGAGGAGAGCATTCACCACATCAATATTCAAAAGGAAAGCC
Organism: Meconema thalassinum; assembly: GCA_946902985.2. NCBI lineage: Eukaryota > Metazoa > Arthropoda > Insecta > Orthoptera > Tettigoniidae > Meconema > Meconema thalassinum. The sequence goes on along the minus strand of OX336389.2, from coordinate 169,551,342 downwards.
CTGTATGTGAAACAACACTTGAGATTAAACTGAACAAGGTTGTTGAATACCTTTTATTAAGATAATGACACTTTCATCAGAATTTTTAAGTATAAAATTTAGTAATACATGATATAGTCATTTCATAAGATTTCAACAAACTTACAAAATCGATGATTTTTAAGTACGGTACTCGTTTTCCATAAAACCAACCAGGCACTTACCCTAAAGTGAACTACATACATGCATACAGATATACATATATACAGGTTGTCAAAAATTGGTGTACAAGATCATAATATAAATGCTTAGAACATTCAAAAACCAATATGCTTGGTTAAAATTTCACCAAAAATATTGGTTCTGTGAGGGGAAAAACTAAAAACCTTGTATTTCATTAAAGTGTTTAGCCAACACCATTGGTGTATTGTTAACAAGCTTGCCTTGTGCCTAGGAGGCACCTGGTTTGATTCCTGGCACTGCCAGAGATAAAAACTGACAAGATTTGGGCTGGGTCGCATACTGCCACGTGAGGATGATTCAGAAGCTACTTGATATGAGAAGTAGTGCCCCATGGCCTAAAACTAAGGTAATGCAAATTAGGATGTCATTATGCTGGCCATGCATTCCCCATAATCTGCAGATTTGTCCTTCGAAACACCCCAATTGCGGGGTTTATATTTTGGTTTAGATAAAACATTTTAAAAGTATATTTGCTATAAAGTAAAAGGAACTACTATAATACTGCATCATGAAAACAATAATAAACATCAGCAGATGTGCGTGGAGTTTAAGTTTTTCTCAGACAGCAACAATGTGATAAACAACTACAACCATTCAATTAATTATTATAGATAACATAAATATGAAAGCGACAGGTCATGATATGCTAACTGGAAAGAAAAAAAGAAGTAAATTGCGAGTCTACCTAAAATTAGCCTGTCGTATAGCAGCATTTTTCTTATCCATGTATGCTTTCTAGAGGGTAAATACAATTTCTGAGATGCTTTGAAACATAATTGCTTTATTTTGTTCCATAGCAGCAAATTCATAGCAAGAGTATACTGTAGCATCAGTGATGACTAAAATGCTTCAAGGAACTAATACTGCACCATGTAAACAACAATAACATCAGCATATGTGCATGGGGTTTAAGTTTTTCTCAGACAGCAACAATGTGATAAAACAAGTACAACCGCTCCATTATTGTAGATAAAATAAATATACATAGATATATTAACTTGACCTATTGGAATTTATGGTGGGTCTACGATAGCGAGAGGTCAGCACAGCGTACAGTTATCGCTCAGCAAGACTGGTACCTTTCAATGCGATGGGTCACATATGCAGAAGATTAATGGTTATTTCAGATGCATCAAAACACTTGCCTAAAGCTAAACCACAATGAATTTCTGTCTTGGTGCTTTTGTACACAACAATTTCTGGACATCTGTATATATTTATAAATTGCATTAGTGATTTTAATGAACATTTAACAGGATAGGAGGAACATCATTATCAACTCTACATCTGCATTAGCAGAAAGCATGCACACACAAATAAATACAGACATAAAATACAATAAACACACAGAGTTAGTCAATTACTTTAAATGACTTATATGAAGAGAAAAGTGTGACAGCAAGAGAGCTTTCATTTTAGTTCATCAAATAATTATTCAATGTACATGCATTTCTTTATCAAGATAATTCCGAGTTTCAAACACTATATAATTCATATTAATTCCGAGAAAAGCTTTGAGAAGTTTCCAGTTAATCACAAACACTTATTACCTGAAAATAAGAGTCTCATTCACCAAACAAATTCTCGATAATCTGAAAACACTGCAAGCGAGTGGAAATTGAAAGCATAAGTAGTTATTACACTGAAAGTTCAAAAATTCATTTCCAATTAACATTCTGTAAAATTTATAGCATTTGTTCACAAATAAATGATGGCCTAAAGACTGTCCTTAATTTTTGAACATAAAAATTCAGTTATTGTGTCTTAAAATCATAACTTAATGCTTTGGGCTTTACAGGAAGTGATTGGGGTCGATGTAAAACTTGCAGCATCTTCAAGTCGTAAATTTAGGGTTAGCTCCTGAGCTGAGTTGCAGCAATGATTTTCAGTGTTACTGCAGCGAGGTTCCTTCAATAACCATGAAGTGAAGTTTGCCATATTTTCCTTTCGGATAGTTCAGCTTTCTCAGGATTCCCAATTATGCTTAATGCTTTGACAGCGTCAGATGTTCCAAGGTGAATTAGTCCACTTTCCCAAATTGTCAGTGCGGAAAATTAGTTTGACTCAAGATCAATCGCAGACATTTTCAGGTACTCTTGAGTCTTCTGCAAAAAATTTCCATCCGATTTAGAGTTCTGGATGATTTATCAATGGATCTCCAAGTCTTTGCTGCACCCTGTTCCAACTGATGACAATCCATTTGGTCTACAGTGTGAGTTGCTTACAATGCGATATGACAGTGAGTTGAAGGCTAAATAAGAATCATGAACAAGCCTATCACATTTTTATGAACATTTTCCACAAACAGATTTCCCAAATATGCACAAAATGGCTGCCAAACTGTTATCAATGTTTGGCTCCACATATCTGTGTGAGAAACTGCTATCAGTAATGAAGATCAATAAACCTACATGAAGAGCGGATGCACATCTAACTGCGCGAGATCGATCACACCAAACATAACTAGTCATCATCTGCTCAATGAAATTTCACACATATGTTTTGTCTATGGTGATGGATATTTATTTATTTCTGTATTGAACCTCGAGTTCATTTATCATTCACTGTTAATGCTGTAGTCAAAGGAGTATTTAGGTATCACATGTCAAAGTAATTTTATTTTTTACACATAACCTAATTTTATACAATTAAACATATGTACTTAGCACATGCCATTTGTATACACAAAATTATTTATTTTATTCCTCACCATAATCCAATGCACTGAATAGAACGATGCATTAGGCTCAATAAAACTGTTAAAGGTTGCCGTAAATCTGTTTTGATACGCGTCCGTTTCCTAGTTGTAACTGCAAGCCGTGTAAGTAAATGGCAGGCTGTACTTTCCATCAGAGCTCACACTCTGCTCCTATATTCTGCCCGAGCTGGAACACTGCTCATTGACTCACATTGTGCATGCCTTTGCTGTAGATGAAAAGTATATCAATGTACTCGCCTATTGAGTACTTGGTTATTGAATACATTGTGAAGGAATGAATGGGGCCTACTGGAGTCATACAGCATTTGCACGAGGGCAGTAAACCTCCATATCCAACGTAACAGTGTCTATTGGTTGAATGTGGCACAAACTTGCCTACATATCCTCATCAACACTGAATGCGAATATAAAAGGTTCTCTCTGGTGGGATTCAAATACCTCAAGTCACCAACTATTTAGCGTTTAACCCACCGAGACACATGGTATTTTTTGAGCTTCTGCAAACTGTATCTACAGTGCATCTACCTCCGTTTTGGCAAATCATACCTGTTCTATGTCTCTGTATCATAATTTTCAACAGTACTTTCATGTTCATTGACCATAACGCTTCGTATGACATCTTAACTCACTGCATAACAGACCAATACATTTAAACTGCATGAAGATCCTGGTAATATGAACATGAAAACAAGTCTTGATACGGGGGGAGGGGGTTATTACAATCGTGTAGTAAGCCACACCAAGCCAGGGTTTATAAATGGGCAAATCAGGCAATTACCCAGAGGTGTGCAGTCTTGGAGGTACTGAATTCGAGGACTACACAGAATATATGGAGAATTGCCCTTAATTCATATTTTATTGTGTATCTAACTATTCTTCAAGTTTTGATTTCAAAATGATTTCCTTTCAAACAAGAAGTACTACTGGGGGGAAGGGGTGCCACTGACCACAGACATAGGCTTGAGGCTTTGAACAAAATCAGGATATTACATTCCAGCTACTAAGGGAACACATTTCCTAAATATTTTGTGAATACTTCAGGTCGTTGCAAAAAAAAAATCCTGTTTCAAGTTTCCACTGACTGAGATTTTATAGAAATGTGATAAGCCACTGGAAGAAAACGGCTGCAAAAGCAAGGCAATAATTCAGTGCTGTAATTGCAGAAAAATTAGAGGCTCAGAAGGGGATATAGAGATGACAGTATAGTTGACACTGATTGGGTGCCAAGTGGAAGCTATTGAGTTAATACAGAATTTCTAATTTCATTATGTCTTATGTTCTGGTTATGAGATTTGTAATTTCTATAAAAAATTAAATTAAGAAAGTCCTAATTCAAGAGGAGATTGCAGAAGGAAAGGGAAGTTTGAGTTGCCTTCCTGTCCAGTATCCCCATGTCAACCAAACCTTTCACCTCAAAGGTTTGGTTAATATATCGTACATATTAAGGTATGTGTTCACATTGCAAATAAACTTTTACAGTTCTTATTTAATCTTTTTGAAATTTATATACATTAATGTATGTATGTATGTCTACCCCTTATTATTCCCGTTTTCCAACGGGGTCGGGGATGAGATGCGATGGAGGTCTTTGTGGCGATGGTTTTACGGCCGGATGCCCTTCCTGACGCCAACCTCATGAGAGGAATTAATGAGAGATGAAATGAATGATGGTGAATGAAACTGGGCAAGGATGTGGAAGGAAGCGGCCGTGGCCTGTCAGAAGGTACCGTCCCAGCATTTGCCTGGTGTTGAAAATGGGAAACCACGGAAAACCATTTCAAGGACGGCCGACGGTGGGGCTCGAACCCACGCGTCTACCGAGTCAGCAGGGAGCTTGGCCCCATGACTTAATGCTGCGCTTTAGCCAGCGTAGCCACTACTGTCGGTTTATATACATTAATATACATTTTTTTTAATTTTTTTTTTTTGAGTTTGAAGAGCTGAAAATTAAAAAAAAAAATGTATGTTGTATCAAATTGGAGCTACTTTAATCCTGAAAGTTGTATACGACAATACAGTAATTGTTATGATCATTTATTATGATGATATGTGTTAATTCAGAAGACTGATAATGAATTTCATGGTATTTCTATTATTTTACTTAACTTATAAAAATTTATTTCAATGGCAGGCCACACTTCAGTTGTTCAAATATTGTAATGATTCTAGTATACAACATTTAACAGATTTTTACCTTTAATTTGACATGTTAATCATTATCCTAGGTCAAAATCTGCACAAGATATTTTGTTTGAATTTGGAAATCTGCAGAAAAAATTTGTTTTGAGAAACTCAAGGAACAAGTTTTACAAAGAAATTTATTGAAGATACACATTCCGCCCACCTACTTGATTCTTTAAAACAGTCCAGCTCCATATGTTACTCCTTCCTTGTTGGTGGGGTCTTTTACTAATTTAACAATTCCATTGTTGTTCACGAAAACTTATGTTTTGTTTATGCACTCCACTTTGTCCACGACTACTGTGGTATTGCCTTTATTTGCATTTGTTTGTTACCCTTGTTCGTGTTCTTATCTTCTCTTAATTTCCTCCTCCCTGGGGAGTCGAGTGGTAAGAGCTCTTCGCCATCAGCTTCTGGTCGGCCTTCAACGCTCCTCTCATGGTGTAATATCCAGGAAGTATGTTCATTCTAGTTAAAATTTCTATGTCTGTAGTATTTCCATGGTTGAAATGGCACCCAGCTTGCGTCACCCCAAATTTGAGGGTGCCAGCCTTACATAAGTTTCTTCAGGACACCGCCGCCCCACCAGTCCATTGAAACAATCATTGTCGTTCTGTGTTAGGCCATGTAAACACTAGGGCAACATGAATGGGTCGCACAGTCACTCCTACAATGGTTTTATAGCGTGTAAATGCCTGGTTTATGCTGATATTCTTCCAGTTTGTTTTCGGCCTTCGCCTGCTGATATGCACACCAGCTGGCACTACCAACAGGACATTGTGATGAGTGGGACGATCTTGAGTCGCAGTTGGGTGGTAGAGAGTAGCCCAAATAGCATTTCTCATGGCATCAATATTGCTTGTATTTGAACGTCGATCTATCCCAAAATAGTTCTGCATTTTGTCTATGAGTTTCCCAGTCAGCTTTCCCTTTCCGTCCAATTTTTAAATCTTGTGCCAGTTTTCTCAATGCTATACCCAGTCTCTTCTGGTAATGTCCTATACATTCCAACTTCTTAATTTCTTTTCCTTCATAAGGGTCTAGAGCAAGGCAACATTTTGTGCCCCTATCCCCATAAAACTCGACATAATGCAGATCCCTCTTCACCGAGCAATGGCCAAAAATACTTTTGGCCCCATTTGGGTCCGAACTAGGTGCAGAGCCATGAAAGTTCCGAGCACAAACAGCTTTTATGTTCAACTTCCCATGCAAGATATTGAAGGGAATTCATGAGCATATTTCTTACACCATAAACATAACTTTGTCATCACCTCCACATCCAGGACCTTGCCAGTATCTACAGAAATGCAAGCAACAACTCCTGAAAGTGAAGAATATCCATGTTTCTGCCATGTTCCATCAACTGAAACACCATACTCTATGCCTTTCAGGTTAACTACTTCTTACCAGCTGCTTTCCTGTTCTCCTCAGCAAGAGATCTGTTATCAGCGGAGACAAGGCTTTGACATGTGCAATATATGCAGCCTTTGCAGGTGGGGAAGGTAAATTCATAATGTATGCAAACTTCCCTATATCATTTTATCCACAACCAATCACTCTCATGACATGCACTAACCCCTTATTGCGTTCATGCATTTTACCATGTTTCTTTTAAGTAGGAAAATTTGGAGATTCAAATTCACAGTTAATTCAAGAAGTTCTAAGGTATAAACCACTACCAAACCTTGAGATTATCTTCCTGTATTACTGTTAATGTACCAGTTTGTTTACACAACACTGATATGAAATTCTGGAGATACTCATTATCAAAAATAATGTTCAAATTGTCGCTGCTGTTTCGAATATCAGGAGTGATTCTCACTGATGAAAATTAAAAGGTTTTGGTCATTCACTTCAAGTCACTGAATCACCATGTAAAAGCTTTTTAGTGTTTTTATTTCCTTGAAAGGTCTTCTTCGTGTTCCTTCCAGTACGGCTTTATGAAGCCATTGTGATAAAAACTACCGAGCTACCAAAATCTTACGTCACAGCTTTACATGAGTTTACAAACCCCAGAACACTTTTTTTAAAATATTTTGTGTACTTCCTTGTGGAGAGAATGCTCCATGAAGGACATCTGGTGATAAAAACTCGAACTATATTTCAATTTAAGTGACTAACATACCAAAGGTGCCAAATTCAAAGTGAATGTCCACAAAAATTTAAATTAAAATGTTACTTGCCCAATCTCAGTTCAGAGACAAGGCACATGTGGTTTTAAACCTTACTGAAGACCATTTCCTTTCATTAAATGTGTATAAACTATACATATTCTTAAAGTAGATAGATAGGCTTCCACAAAATGAAAAAAAATAATCCACAAATGCATTTTTCAGTGTGAACACATACCTTAAGTACACCAAAACCTCATTAAAGCTAGCTTACTTGACAGAAGTTCACAGATTTCACAAACCCAAGATAAATGCAAAGGTTCTGTCTGATGTTGACTTTTTTTTAGTTAATGCACATATTTTTCACAGCCATGTGTTTACGAAATTTATTACATTTTTATTGCACATGCCAGTACTTGACTAGGTTTCAATGTACAGTAGACTCTCGATTAACAACAATAATCAGGGGTTGAAGAACTGATGATAATCCACAAATTAGAATAAAATTATGATTAAGAAACCATTTGTTAGATTAAAACATTATTTAGTTAAACTACTTGATTTAAAAACATTTAGGTTATCCATTCTATAAGTAACATTGCTTTATCATAGTTTTTAGTTTCGATAAATCTTTGGACGAATCGAAACTGCGGGCAAAATTAATTATCTTGTCTTTGTTCTTTTGGATATCACGGATTGTTGTTTTGCCTACACTGCAAGTCAAAGACAGGGGCCGTGTAGAGGTGCCTTCTACAAGTTTACACACAATTTCAAGTTTCTGATTTATCGTTAACACTACTTTATTCCCCCCCAGACGTTGTTCAGCAGCAACAAAAATCAATTATATTAACTGTAGGCACTCAGCAACAAACGGAACAAGAACAGTAGAAATGGTCAAAGTCATTGCACGGATTTCCCAATTGCGCGAGCAGCAGGGGAGGGAGGAGGCAGTGTGCTACCCCTTCTGACATACAGTCAAACACAAGTATTGGTAGCACTTCAAAATCTTTGGAGGGGAAAAAAATAAAAAATTCCTGTGTGTACCATGGATAATCGAGAGCCTACTGTATAATTTAATAATATCAATACTATTTCTTTATTAGTTATCACCATTATAATATACTGCCCAACTTGTTTTGTTAACATCTTGATTTTGTTTTAAAATCACTAAAATATACATTTTAATACTATTTATGTTCAGACTAGATCATAATTTAGTGAGACACTTGACTTATTGGAGCAAGGCCAACCATGGATTTCCTGAGCCCCCATCTCCTCACTTTTATCCACCAAACATTCATTAGTGCACAGCTTTAAGAAGCATTTGATAATTTTTGATGTGTAATTGAAACAAGGGTCTAAGATTGAAGAGCTTCTGCACTTTAAGTGCACCTAACCCTTTAATTTCTCACGCTGCATCCATGCACCTGATTTATGTTCATAACTGGATATTTTACATACTCTAATAAGTAATAACAATCGACTTGCAGCATGTTATGTATTGGTTGAGCAGAATAAACCGGAACCGCTCCAGCCTGTGTGCGGGAATTTCTGAGCGAGAAGGTCGGTCGGCCGGTGACACAATACAGTGCCGGCCGGGTGTACTCAAGACCGCAAGTTTCAGTCTTTGTTGAACGTTTGCAAACGTTATAAATAGCTTGTGCAATAATGTATTTACTGTGTGCAGGCTGCGCTGCCGGTTCCGCTTTATGTTGCTCACCCAGTATATGAACTTAAATTGAACACCTCCAGTTCATTTTACTTGAGTACAATCAAGTGAGTATGATCTTTAAAAATCACAAGAATCAATCCATTAAAACTAAAGTGTATCAATCACGGGCTTCACTACTACAAAAAGCAGTTTATTACTGGTATTAAGAAAACAACACAAAATTTAATGTAGACAAGACTCAGTTCCTCAACCATGCTACTGGCTAAAATGAGGTTTCAATGGCACTTAAAAGGATTGAAATTTAAAAAACTAAGTTAACTGTTATATTTAAATATCAGCAAATTTGCAATAGCAAAGTTTTACAGAGTTCAGGTTTAATCTTAGCCCTGGTTATTATCATCATGATGAACTCCAGTTCACCACATCACAAGACTGTGCTCAAGTTGTGTATCTCACTCATCATATTTCACTATTTCTCTAACAGTTCAATACCATACCTTTCTCAAGGGCAAGGAAGGTGGCCTATAATATTGCAGTTCGAAAATCATTACAAACATTGCTTATATAATTTGTGAATACCACATATGAAAGGCCAACTCTATAGTTGTGTTGGAAGCCATTTTTCAGTGTTGCCTTAGTATTCGATATTTAATGTTTTTCAGTCGGTCAACACAATGTATTTATTAATTTCATGTACACTTTTTTCAGGATTAGGGAGCACCCATTACAATTGGGTACAATAGTATTGACCGACTGAAAACCATTACATTTCCAACTCTATAGGTAAGGAAGTAGATTTTTTCTACTTGAAGAATTCGCTTTCTTGTCTACTTTGATTACATCTTGATATGAAAAATTGAGACAGTTTGATGTAGCCATATTCACAAACATGGAGGTATCACAGGATAGAGGGAGATTGAGGCCTGAATTGAATTATGATAGGCAAAACAACAGACTGAAGATAAGAAGATTTTTGAAAAAAAAAAAGACACTAATCACAAAATAGCCACACATATGTTCTAGGGAGCTCAAATGATATGGGTCAGTCGGAATCAAACCTGAGCCCTTAGGTTTTCTGGACTGGTACTCTCCCATTTGAGCTATCAGGCATGACCTAATACATGATGAATAGAAGTCACTAATCAAGCTCAAGCAGTAGCCATAGTGATTATTCGCTATGACAAGAGTCTGAAATGTGTGCTTCACAAATTTTACTCTTTGTCGACACAGCCTCTCTTTTCACAAACTGGGTTAATAATAATGATGTGTGGACTCCAGAGAGACCCCTTGCAGATCTTTCAGGTTGATGCCCTTAGGCGACTTCCCACTGTTGAGAGTTAAGATTCACACCATTATGAATCCGTATTGACTCACAGTATAATATATGTAAGTATATAGACAATTTGTCAGCCTTATCAATACCATTCATTGTTTTCATACACTCAGTACATGTTTTGGTGGACCTTCCCACTTTCTTCAGCTGTTACAGTTTGCAAGCGTAAGCATAAAATACCTATAATATTCATAGGTGTTATTTCGTATTCTTAGTACTTATATCACCTTTTTGTTTTTCCAGAAAATCTTATAGTTTTTTTGTTGAAAAAACATTAATAATATCCCTTATTTAATACATTATTAAAATGCTTTTATCATGTTAAAAACTTAAAGAAAAACACATCGAGTATTTTATCTTTATCTTCCTCAACTAATGCATGTTGTTCTAATTAAATTGAACATAGTTCTGCCATTGAATTACAAAGAGAATTAAATGGTTCTAGAAAAATGTGTTCTTTTTATTTTTACTGACATCCATTGGGCTGCTTAAGCAGGATCTTGAAATTTAAAACTGAGTACTGTATGTTCTTATTTGTCATACGTTATTTCTTGTTAAAGGACAATATTGGTTCTTAATCAATAAAATCTAGGAATGATACACATTACAATTAAATTATTCTGTAGTCCTTAAAATTTGTTGTCGATATTGCAATAACATGCGCCCACGACTCGACATTTTTCTAGAACCATTTAATTCTCTTTGTAATTCAATGACAGAACTATGTTCAATTTACAGTGAAACCCCTCTATAACGGACACCCTTGGGACCGTAAATATTGTCCGCTAAGGAGGGGTGTCCACTATAGAGAGGGTTAGAGAAAATTATTGCAACTGGCACATGTACTTGTGCAGTATGTGTACTTACATGAAAACGTAGGGTTACGCGCGGTAAAACAGTCCAGTTTCGTCCGCATTTAAAATGTTTTCCGGCAAATAGCCGTCAGTGATGGAAGACAATTTTTCTTCCAAGCTTGAAACATTATACATATCAACAGTGGAGGATTCCCTGCAAATTGCTCTAAATTTTATATCGTGGAGCTTTCTGAAATTCTTGAGCCAGCCGTTCGAGGCTATGAAATCTCCGATACCTAATTCTGCCGCGAAATCCAATGCTTTGGCTTGTATCATTGGTCCGGACACAGGGACGTTCTGACTTCATACAAGACTAATAGACCTGCAGAGATGCGATTTCTTTTCAAAACAAGTGTTCGCTAAGAGAGGTTGGTTGACTTTTTTTAATGCGTCCGGGGTGTCTGTGTCCGTAATAGCGAGTGTCCGTATAAGAGAGATTAATTACTAATATACCGTACTTAATAGGGGTTTGGTCACGGACCTAGAAAATCGTCCGTTGTGAAGGGGTGTCCGCCTTAGGGGAGTGTCTGTTAAGAGAGCTTTCACTGAAATTAGAACAGTATGCATTACATGAGGAAGATCAAAATACTCTATGTGTGTTTTTTTTATGTATTAAATAAGGGATATTATTAATGATTTTTCAACAAAAAACTATAAGTTTTTCTGGCAAATCAAGAATATTATAGGCATTTTATGCTTAAGCTTGCAAACTGTAACAGCTGAAGAAAGTGGGAATGTCCACCCAAAACATGTACCGAGTGTGTGGAAACAATAAATGGTATTGATAAGGCTGACAAAATTGTTCTATACACTTAGATAATATTATAACCACTGTTTTCCGACCCGCAGCCTGAAACGAAACAGTATGGCATTCGTTCGCATATTTTAACGAAGGCAACACCACCTTATATTGTTTTGTAAGTAGTTAATGTGAGACAACAAGGATTACAGATAGTAAAGAAAAGAAAAGGAATGAAGCTTGTAGTTTCACCTTTAATCTGGAAATCATGAACCAGAGGACGTGATATTTCACTTCAAAAATTTCAAATGCCTTGGTGAGAGGCAAGCACCACCGCACCACCATGCCCCGGATTACAAATAGTATTGAATAACAAAGAAACAAATATTATCACTACGAAAATCACTTTAAAACTGCTTTCTCTGGTGTGGTAGCATGCAGGCTGCTAACACACCATCGTTTCACTGTTCCACCACAGCCAATAGAAAAGCAGCGGAGTGACGACACTGCTCAATTCTATTTGTCGTGCCTAATACCTAAAAGCCTGATATGGTATTACGACAGTTGTGAAAAATACACTATTCAATAACCAAATTTTAATCATAATTTTGCACATCAATGTTAAATCAAACATTCAGTAATTTAACATATATTCCTGTGGAGATACCTGAGATAGGATACAAAACAAATAGGAAGCTCATCCAGCAAGATTCCTTCTTAGGTTGCCTCCCACTCATTCCAGACTAATATTGCCATATTATCCCAAGCAACTTCCAAGCTCTATGCCCTTCTTTCTCCCAACCAATGTTATCACTGTACCAGAAAAGAAAATTTGTTTGTCTTAAAATATTGAACATTACCAGGTCCCAAAACGATGAAACTTGAAAGTAAAGGCAAGATGATATAAAGAAGAAAAACAAGTGCATCTCTTAAAGATAGTAAAATACAACAAATAAAAGTGAAATAACTCCGCCGTTGTCCGGTCCCAAGTCAGGAATGAGAAAGGAGGAGGGTTTGTTGGCCTATCAACCAACTGTAAAAACTGCAGGTAGTCTGATACCTTAGGTGGCATCCACCATCAGGATCAGGTGCTGTGGACTTACACTCTGCACACCTTAAAATCAAATTTGTAAAAGAATCAGCTACAAGCCTCGGAAACAGGACGGATAAACAAATGGTGACCTTTGGCTTTAGAAAAAGGACAAGAATAGGTTGTTGGAATGTACGAACCATGTTTGAAACTGGACGATTCGATCAGGTGGTAGCCGAGAAGGAAAGAAAGAGAAGTCGTCTCAGAAGGAAAGACATGGACCCAAATTAAAAGGATGGCCAAAAACAGAGTGAGATGGAAGAAGTTTGTAGCTGCCCTATATTCCTACAAGGAATAAAAGGAAATAAGTCGAGTAAGTCAAAAGTGAAATGGTTAAGTTATGACATCTTGCAGCAGAAGCAATATACAGCACAGGCAAAAGGTGCCAAGTGCTATTGTATTCCTCTTAGCCTTCTAAATGTTTATCATGTGACCTATATCCCTTTCAAGGAACCAAGAAACCTAGTATATAAACTGCTTTTTCAGAGAGCTACAAGTACACTTTATAATACATATACAAATTTTTATCACACATTTTATAATGATCATGACAATACTGCTCAAAAAGTGAAGATATTACCAACATTAACATTTGAACGAACAGTAGACTGTAATGACAATCAGAAGAAAGCATTTAACACACTCTCTTTAAAGAGGTGGCACTGATGGATGGAGTTTCTTCTTCTCATCGGTATCAAGACGAGCTTGATCGATAGTGGAGGCAGTAGGCAATCCACAAGGCAATTCTAGAAGGTCTGCTTCATATTGCATGATATTTTCAGCTTCAGCTGGAGAAACAAAAGGTAGATTAATTGCATATTAGTACTCAAAAATAACTGCATGTACAAATAATGTAAGTGGGATTAGGATGTTTAGGACCTAAAAAACATGAGAAATTTGCAAGAAATAAAAAACTCAGCAATTCTTCTAGGTTTGTGCTGTGTCTTGTGGTTTCACCTAGGACACCAAGCTGGCTCATCAGCGGGCTCTTGGTGTCCCTGCCTGGACCGTGAAAGCCAATATACCATCTTTTTGGAAGCCTTCATAGAGAGGTTATGGCTGCTTTAGCTTTTAGTTCTCGCAGTAATGAGGCGCAGGTGTGCTTCATAAAAAGGGAGGTAGCGCGCAGTTCGCTACTCCTGTGGGGGTCCGGGCGGGGACACCAAGAGCCCGCTGATGAGCCAGCTTGGTGTCCTAGGCAAAACCTCACACAAGACACGGCACAAACCTAGAAGAATTGCTGAGTTTTAATTCACTAGCCGTGAAAGCCAATATACCATCTTTTTGCAAGAAATAGTTTAGCATGACTCAAAAATGATATAACCAAACAAATACAAGCAAATTTAATGACAAAACTAGCAACTTAAAAATAAATATTGAATCACTTCAGTTTAATATTAAACTACAAGTTTAGTTTCCTTTGCTTCCATATAAACAACATAGTGTCTCCTATTATTCACTCAATTCACATTTCTTGTTCTTGTAAAGAACATTAACCATTTGAAGCTAAATTTGGATAGACGATATTGCATTAATTACAGTGGAATAAAGACAAGCCTCCATTTCATTGACCGTGAGACTAAAATATCAGTAACTCCTGTAATTCACAGAATATTGGCATACAATGCATCTTAATATAAAACCATGTCCATAAATACAACTAAAATATGACCTAAAATAGCAAAAATATGTACAACCTATATTATGAAATTGACCTAAATATGAAAATATATGACGAAGTGTATTAAAAGTAATCCGAAACATATAATTTTTGTTTAATTCAACTATGACTAAAATGAAAGCCAGAAATAAAAACCATTACATGTGAGATGGTGATCACAACAAGGAAGAAGGAAAGAACCACAATGGGAATAACAATTGGTGGGGAACAGCTGAAGAAAGTGGAGAGTTTCAAGCATCTGGGAAGCCTGATACAAGATAATGGAAGAAACGATAGAGAAATAAATGAGTGGGGGAGACAGGCAGAAGCATTCTGGAGGAGTGTGAGAAGCATGTTATGGAGCAAGGATGTCCCTCAGAACAGCAAAAAGATCATATATCGGACGTACTATGTCCCTATCCTGACGTATGCCTCGGAGACCTGGGTTATGAAAGGCAGGGAGAAGAGCAAAATACAGGCCAGTGAGATGAGGTTCTTGAGAAGCAGTATTGGAGCTACAAAGATGGACAGAATAAGAAATGAGAGGACCAGAGAATTAATGAAGGAGGAACCATTACAGGATGGTATAGAGAAATCTAGACTTAGATGGTATGGACATGTAAAGCGAATGGAGGAGAAGAGGATACCCAGGATGATACACGAGACGAAGTGGGAAGGAAAGAGACCGAGAGACAGGTGGCTGAAGGGGGTGGAAGAAAGCGTGAAGAAGAGAGGAGAAGACTGGACAAGGGTGGAGGCTGAGAGATGGTGGGAAGACAGAAGACGTTGGAGAGGCTTGTGTTCCAAACAGACCCGGCCAGTGGATGGAAACTGTGCAAGATGATGATGATGACATGTCATAAACATTAAAGAAAGCTTTCCAGATGGTCAACACAAATTGTGCCCAATTACATTAGGTGTGAAACAAGTATTTACATGCCCTAACCCGAAAGAAACAAGATTTAATTACAAAATAACACGCTTTTATGTACAAAATTGGGTACATGTCAATACTTATTTCCCGCCTAATGTAATTGGACACAATTTGTGTTAACCGACTGCTTTCTTTAATAGAATTAGGCAACACCGGAAAAATGGCTTCTATTCCTTCAATTGTCATAAACATCCAAACCCTCACCATAAGAAATGCATAGTATATAGGTATCCATTACATATGTTAAATGAACTCTTCAGTATGTTTGTATTACACGGATTCCATTTCATTTCAGATCCTTACAGCAAACACTCCCCAGCTACTGTGCTTTTTCCTGTAGTAGATATTCCCTCTTACTAGAGTTTAAAGTTGGCTATTAGACATGTACTTAGTCCTTTGCATACAAGCAAATTTATTTCCTTGACCTGCTCTGGTCAGGCATCTCCCTAGATTGGTTCTTGTTCTCAGAGTTGAGCTATTAATATAGAGGGGATGCTCCGCCCCTTAAAGCCACCTCCACCAGTGTAAAGAAGATTTACATTTGTACAGTATTGCTTGTGGATATACAATCTATTACCTCAGCATATATGATGAACTTTTAGAGCTTAAAAAGCAGGTCAATTTTGTTATTGCTTCATTTAGGGATCTGTCTGATAACCTGTGGTATTGTGATAATGAGTGTAACTGTAATAAAATGTATCTTTGATTGGGATCGGCATCCCAGCTGGAGTAAATGTAGAGATACTTGACTAGTGTAACACACTATATCTGTTGAAGGTCAGCATTTCCTGGGATCAATCAAGTCAATTTTGGCTCCCTAATCCTCTCGTGGCATGTGTTTTAACACATCATCGCCAATGACTTGACTAACTTGATTTCTTTCTTTTAACTCGTAAGTGGAGCATAGGACATCAAGGAAATCCCACCATTGAACTCGGTTCTGCACCATGGTCTTGATCTCCATCCAGGTCTTCCCACCATTCTCAGTACCTTCCGCTTCTACGCTCCTTTTCCAGGTGTTTTTCAGCCTGCCTCTTCGTCTAGTGCCTTGTGGGTTCCATTCCAGTGCTTATCTCGTATCTCCATCTTGCGTCTATACTACACCGAATTCATTCCCCCTCATCTCGCTCAGGCCCAATATATCCAACCTGTATTGTTTCATCTTCCTCAATACTTCAGCCAATCTCCCTGTCTGCCATATTGTCTGTACATTCCAAATTCCAATTTGAGTGTCTGCATCTTCACCAATGAAAATACTTTATTTTTCATTAATTGAAAAAACATATGGTCACAATATTTTTTCTCTTTTAAATACACTTTGCACATGTACAAACCGAGAACTTTAGCTTGACACTATTTCGAGGTCAATATGTTCAGCCATTACTTCAGATAGATTTTTACAAATAAATACTGCTCCATATTACATATTTTTTAATTTTTTTTACATTTATTTAATTCTATTACATCATATGAATGATTTGAGGATGTGAAAAACAAGTACGCATACATTAATCTGCACATACATAGTGATACACAGTGATAAGGGTATATACAGTATGGATAGAAAACAGCATAAATAAGATATCATACAAGAGTGCATATTTACAGCTTAAGTCAGAATGACTGTGTGATAGATAATCTTCAATAGAATAGAAGTACTGTCCCAAAAATGCCTTTTATTTTGACTAAAAATTCTTTAAACCACTAATATTTGTTAGTGTTGGCAGAAGTTTATTATTGAACTTTATACCCATGTGGAATGTTCCTTTCTAATTAGCTGTTGTCCTACTGCTAAGTAAAGAATATTTTCGTCTAGTGTTATGTTGATGGATATCAATATTTTGCTGAAATACATTCACCGGCATAAAAAGCGAAACACTATCAATTTCAGACAAAACTCAATGTTGAACCGTTTCAAACTTGGTATAAATTGAATGTTGTGACTTTGCAGCGATACGGCAATGTGTCACGAGTTAATCAGCTCATTTGAGAAGTTTCAGCGCAATAATTGATAAATATTGTTGATAGTGACAATCACAACACCAATGTTACAGTTTCCCACCTATGGACAAGAATAGCCACAAACGGCTGTCTTAAGGTTTATTGTTGTGAATTCTCGTGCCGCGTATTTTTGTGGACATTACGGTTTGTCTACAACAGTTATTCTCGCTTCTAAGTCAGGTCATAATGGCTCTTTCTCCTGTAAATGCAGCAAGAGCAGTGGCATTAATGGAGGATGAGCGCAGTATACGCTACGTGGCAGACTTTATAGGCACGTCTTGTTCTAACGTGTACAGGGCTGTTAAACGGTAAAGAGAGGAATACAATCTACACCAGGAGGCCCGGATCTGGTCGTAGGAGAAGCACTACTGAGTGCGATGATCGGTTTCTCATAATGCAGGTTTTTGTGATCGGCACACAACAGCTGTGGAGGTCAGAAATCGGTTGCAGCAAATATGACGCACAAACATCGGCGAAAAGACGGTAAGAAGGAGGTTGTATAAAGTGGATTTACAGTCCATGAGGTCCACCACAGGACCTCTGCTTCAACATGAACACCGTGCTGCTCGGAAGCAATTTGCCAACACCCATCAAAACTGGACTGTGGAGCTAAGTGCTGTTACGGATATATCCAGATTCTGTTTGAGGGCACTGGATGGGAGAGAGAGAGTATGAAGAAGGCCTGTCAAACTTTATTAATCATGTGCTTTCTCTGCAAGAACACCGTTCAATGGAGGCTCTGTGATGGTCTGGCCCGGGATTACCACGGATACGTGCACGGAGCTTGTGTTTGTTGAGAATGGGAGCCTGACAGCCCACAGATATATCAAGGAGATTTTGGTACATCACGTGGCAGCTTTCTCACCTGTCATCACCGAGAACTTTATCCTGATGCATGACAACGCTTGCCCATATGTTGCCGTCTGTGTACGTGAGTACCTGGATGAAGTCGGAACTGAGCGCATGGTGTGGCCTACTTGTAGTCCCGATCTAAACCCGATAGAACATGTCTGGGATATGCTTGGAAGACCTGCTAGGAGTCGTTCTCCTGAAACAGTGGCTCAACTTTGGGCTGCGCTCCAGGCAGAACGGGAGCCCTTACCACAAGAGAACATTCGAGATTGCATCTCGAGCATGCCTGATCAAATCACAGCTGTAACTGTAGCTAGAGGTGGTAATACACGTTATTGAGCCAATGGAAATGTGGTGCAAACATGTGGACAAATGGGCTAAGTCGTGGAGTAAACATTCGTAATCATACAGTGCAACAGGTCTGAGGACAGTACGATGGATTCCAGGTTTTGACATTTCCAAATTCATGTTTGGGCATGGTTGTGATTGTCATGATCATTAATGTTTACCAAATATTGTGCTAATTACGGTAATTTGAATAGGGCCCGTAAAATAAATAAAAGAAGGTTTCAAAATTTCGAACTGATGTCATCTTGAATTTTTTTAAATAATTTCACATGATATGTCTTTATACTAAGCTCTGAATAAAGATTCGCTGTTCTTAGCATCACTGATCTCGGGTGATTAGATTGCTGGAAAAATCATTTGAAATATTTGAAAATTCCTTGGCTGCCATATTGTGTTTGTGTTTCTGAGGATCTGGAAAGTCACAAATATGTACTTGGTTAATATTCCTCTATCACCATTAAAAGTTCAGTTTGATTGCTTATATATCGTCAACTGGTAAAATATATTGTATGGACACCATGTTGGATTGTTTCATATATAGGCTATAGAATTATATGCCAGCAAATGAATATTGTATTATGATATTTCATTATACCAAGCTACATTTCTATTGCTTGATTAGGACACAAGAAATAAAAATGAGATTTAAAAAAATTTGCACAGGCGAAATTTTTAAGTTCTCATTAAATTCAGTTAAATTAGACGTCAATATATTAAGGCTTATATGAAGATATACCGTACAGAGTTTCATAGTGCTCGGATGAAAAGACGCGAGAAAATTTAATTAAAATATTTAAATTGAGAGTCTGTGATGACACGGATAGCAGGAATGATAGGAGAAGATAAGATGAAAGCAATGGTGTTTGCAGATGATCTCATGGTCTGGGGAAACAAAGAGGAGGAAATTCAGGAGCAACTGAAGGCTTGGGAAGAAACAGTGGGAGAGTACGGATGGAAGTTCAACATCAGTAAATGTGAGATCCTGTTAACGACCAGGAAAAAGGATAGACCAATGAGTGGGATAACACTTGGAGGTGGACAGCTGAAGAAGGTGGAAAGTCTCAAGTACTTGGGAAGTATAGTGGAGGAAAATGGGAGAAATGTCAAAGAGATTATGGAACGTGGTAGACAGGCAGAAGCATTTCTGAGAAGCATTAGGAGCTTAGTGTGGAATAAAGATGTCCCACAAAAAAGCAAGGAAGTGTTATACAGAAGCTACTATATCCCGATACTGACCTATGCTTCAGAAACGTGGACAATGAAGAAAAGAGACATAAGCAGAATACAGGCAGGTGAAATGAAGTTCCTGCGAAGTAGGATTGGAGTAACAAGAAGAGACAGGGTGAGGAATGAAAAGGTCAGGGAAATGGTGAAAGAGTAGCCCTTGCAAGGTAGGATTGAGACATCAAGACTGAGGTGGTATGGACACTTAAAGAGAATGGATGAGAAGAAGATTCCCAAAAGGATACATGAGATGCAGATGCAGACGAAACGACCAAGGGGAAGACCAAGAGATAGATGGCTGAAAGGCGTGGAGGAATGTGTCAAGAAGAGAGGCGAGGACTGGACCAGAGTGACAGCGGAGAGGTGGTGGGAAGAAAGGACTAAGTGGCGAGGCTTATGTTCCAAACAGACCCAGCCTGGGGCTGGAAACTGTACAAGATGATGATGATGAAATTGAGAGTCACCGCCATGCTGGATTTGTGCTCATCAGGTTATTGAAAGTACCATAGATGAACTTATGAAAATAGCCTTTATCAACATACAAAATGTCAGGTTTATTGCTATAATAAATCCGTAGATATTGAGAACCGTCTAAATATTTTGGACGGCTGTATGTTGGATTTTTATATATGTAGGCTATAGAGTTATATACCATTAGATGATGATTATTGCGTAGGTTCATTATTGAAACGTTGACTTCAATCGCATGATTAGGACACGAAATAAAAACTTATTTTAAAAATTTTGCACAGCCGCCAGTGGATAAAAATTTGTATAAACATTCGCCGTACCAAGTTTCACTGCGTTCGGATGGTTAAATCGCGAGAAAAGTTCATTTCAATGTTTCAACTTCACTTGGCCACCATGTTTGTTTTGTACTTAACAGGTTTTTGAAAGTTACATAGGTGAACTTCCAGCAGTAGGCCTACCCTTTATCACCGTACAAAATTTCAGGGCGATATCGGTAACTATTATGGAGATATAGAATGCCAGGGAAAAATTTTGTGCGGCCGCCATGTTGGATTGGTGAAACGTATTAAAATTTGAAAGGCATGGTCGAAATTGGATGGGGTAGTAGTATGTACTTACCGAGTTTCATTAAAATCGCTTTGGCTGTTTAGATTTTATTATGGGGGAGGACACACACGGACAAAAGGTGATCTCATAAGCCCATTTTTTTTTTCAAAAATGAAAATAGGCTAAAAATGATGAGTAGGGAGGAAACCCCCTTTGTGTGAAAAGGCATGATAAGATATTTAATGATGGAAAAAGAGCACTGCCAGTAGGAACACATCAATAGAAAGAAGTACATATAACAGGATGATGTGAGAAGCAATAATCAGTTACAGTTGAACTAAGAATTCAATAGGTTGTTGACCATTCGGAAAACAGTCGTCTTACTTCAACCAAGTAACACTCTAATGCTGAATGACTAGAACCAGTGATACTAACTTCAGTGTAATGTGACATTTACGACAATTGCTCTTTGGAAGCCATAAAATAGAATATTACTATCAGTAAAAAAAGAAATTTAACCAATTTTTAGTTCACTCACCCCGTATTCGATGTAACTTATTTCCATATGCCATATCGGTTTGATATCCAACAATGTAGGATAATGGAAGTAGAGGTATTAATACTCCTGGTTTCTTCGTGCGGCGAAAACTATAAGAATGAAAACTAATTAATAGAAACGAAGGGTAATTACAGTAATTACAAACTGCAGTCAAGCATATAATCAGATCTTCAAGTATTCTTAAGCATGAACCATACAAAACATACCCAGCAATCATCCCTAAGGCAGCCAGGACATAGAATGACCCAAACCAATACAGCAACTCACGAGCTCGAGCTAACTGCATAGCTGTCAGTCTTTCTCTCATCTGGTTTTGCATCTGTATTTGCCGCTCCACCTTCATGCAAGAAAAGAGTACATACCATTATTTAGTTACGAAACATACAGTAAGGAAACATTCAGGTTGCCTTAATAATGAAAGCAATTTGAGGTACCAAGACTTTCCAAAGAAACATGGACAGCACAGTATAGAACTAGACAAGTATTAGCCTGTAGTATTTAAGGCTGATAACAATAGATTTCTAAAAAAGAACGAAATAAAAAAGAACTTCAGTATGTGTATTTCAGAAGGTTTTTTCGTATTTTAACAGAACTATGCATTTAAAGTTATTGTTGTTTAATTCATTTTAGGGGCTTGATACATCTTGGTCATCAGCCCCACATACAGTAGAGTCTCGATTATCCGACCTAACTGGACGTGGAGTATGTCGGATCACCAAATATGTCGGATAATACAGAATAACTTTGAAAATGAACTAAAACAAATAGGTACGTTATACTGTATTACAAAAACAATGACATGTTTTACGGTATTCTATTTACTGAATCACCAATTCAATTGTACATGCAGTATTGAATCATTTGAAGTGCCATTTCCATTTTAGGCTATTATTACGATGGGGTAGTCACTCCCAAAGGCATTTTATGAAGCTACTGCCAGCTATTATACAGGCCGCCCCTAACATGGGAAACAGACGCCCTTGCAGCCAACCCTAACCCGGGAAACAGACGCTGCCGATTGACGCTGTACTCATACTATTCCCTGAGTACTGGGTTGCCCCTTCCGCAATCTCCACCGTTCCGAAGTCCATCTTCTCCGCTGCAGATTCCGTTGAGGTCTTCGCACGTAACCCTGTGCACGTGGCCTATGTTATACCCCATAGGACTGGGTCCTCACCAGAACTTAGCCGGTACTGTAGTTCCATGGTATATTACAGTACTGTTGCCCACCCCCGCGACGTGGACGCGCCTGGCAAGAATTATCCATGTAGCCAATTATAATTGCCTCATGGACCGGGTTAAGGAGCTGTCTAAATCCAGCCTCCAAGAACAGCGTAAGAAAAAGAAATCTGGACTGGGACAAGATCGTGGAAGAAGAATGGTGGAAGGAAAGAGGAAAGTGGAGAAGTGCCATAAATACCCCGACCCGGCAGGAGCTGGATAAGGGGAAATGATGATGATGATGATGATGATGCAGTATTGAACGAAAACGTTCCAAATGCCTTGAGAAAATAAACTTGTCAACAATGTCTGCTGGCCTGCTGATTCACGTTCTCTTGCTGTGATATCTCGCCATCGACAATAAAAATCAACACCTCCGTTGAGCTTGCCTTCGGCTGTTGCTCCACATAGGTTAATGCCATATCCAATGCACTTAATCCTTCACTGTGAGACATCGTCTTATCCTTTTGTTCTGCAATACCTCGTTCTTCATCACCATCTTCAGGGTCAGTTTTAAACAGCTAATCTTGTGCACACCACTTACTCACATCTTGAGTCGTAGAGTTCTCACAGCCAGAAATGCAATTCAGTAAGGGAACAATGTCGCCCATGTCTTTTATAGCACCTTCTCTTGATGTTCCGCCTCACTCCACAATACGTTCCAAGACTAATGCTAATGTCATCGTTTCTACTTCTTCCCAAGCCTGCGCTATCCAGTACGTTAAGTCTTTCATGTCGATTCCTTTTAACTTTCTTTCATTTACTCACCATACTCACAAAGAATATGGAAACAATAACTTTCATACCCAAGCAATACAAGACTGAACAATGACTGAAGGCTCGCTGGACATTTCCTAGAGCAAATAACCGGTCCTACCACCAGCACTCTAATCAGTGCTTGTTCCACAGCTGCACCCTCTACACCAAGTTTCCCAGAATTTTGTCTCCACCAAATGTCCAAATTGACTCTACGAGTGTCGGATAAGGGAAGGTCGGTTGAGCGGGACTCTCCTGTACTTCGGTATGTGTTGAGCTTGTTTGATAACCTGAATATCTGTGATGACTGTAGTAGTGTGGGCAGCTGTATTAGGCACAGGGATGGGATGGGATAGGTGCCCTGGGACTTGAAATAAATTTCTATCCCAGCAATTGCCCTTAGGAAGTGTGGAAAAAACCACACTCGGCACCAGGATTCGAAACTCTGATCACCAGACTTGCTGTAGCTGCCCATCATGGTCGTGGTGTGCGATTTAATGGGCATGGCTATGCCGCGGGATGCATTTTAAGGAACTGAAATGGGAGCCAGAAAAATTACATCAAGTGAGATAATAATTAAAAAGAATGAAATACTTGTGTTCTGGATCTCAGAGTAGAAAATTCTAAACAAAATATAGTTATCTTTCACCAATTCTCCCTGTAGGTGGCCTATTAAGAAAAGAACTCTTCTGACTCTGGCAACCATTCTTGCATCTGTCAATGGCTGAATTTAATTTACCCATACTAATAGGCTTCATGAGCTTGTTCATCTTTAGTTCTTACGCTCACCCTAAATAGCATAGGCTACCAAGAGAAAACTAGGAAGTACAAGTCGAGTGGTTCCATCCCAGGTCACAGCTACTTTTAGGGGCTATCTTGAGTGTGGTTTTCTTTCAGGTGATCCACAAGTTCTGGAACACTTATCCCAATACTAAACCTATAAAATGAATTAATTACACATATTATGTAAAATTGACACTACAGTAACACAAGTTTTCAGACATGTTTTACACACATGTACATGAGGCCGATGACTCCAAAATGAAAAATGATAACATCTAGAGACATGGTACATGGCCAGGAGAGTGGTGTAATGGTTAAAAGGTGTTTGTTCCCTGTGTCCGAGGTAACGGGACTGAACCACAGTATAGTCGATTTGGTATTTTAGGGTGCTTAAATGCTAGATACCTGTGTTGGTAGATTTTCTGGCACATTAAGGGAACTGTGATCTCAAATTACACTTCATAGTGTGTGGATAGGTCGTAGCAAGCAGATCGCAATACAAAAATTAGAGTGCAACGCATTCGTTGCCTGGTTCTAAACAAATTCTCGGTATAGTGGAGGCAACCTGACTTAAGATGATGTCACACTAGAATAGACAGTGATGTGCATCCCTAGCACCTGCTGTCACAGTGGTGCACTGAGTTATAGCTGTGTTGTCTTGTTGTGTAGTGAAGTTGACAAGTTGTGTTTAAAATCATGCCATCAAATTGTAATGTTTGTGTATGTTGAAAAACACAGCATAAAGCAACAAGACATCTGTGAAATAATACAATGGACATCTGAGTATGCAATGAGGGGCTCATTGAAAACCACTACTCTGATTTTAAAGTACAGGGTCTTTCATATAATGTAAGAACGCCAAGCGGCAGTTTTGTTATTCGCTGCTGCGGTGGCCTTGGCCGAGCTTGTGGCACGCCATGGGCCCCAGCTGTACAATTGAAAGCGCGCGCATAGTACATCCGAGGGCTGTTTTTTTCTTCAAGTTCCGATGGACTGTATAAAAATAACAGATTGACATACCGAACTGATTTTACTACAAAATGTTTGCTTGATTTATTCGTATGTCTCAACATAATCGCCAAAACGATTGAAACATTTGTCGTATCGTTACACCAGCTTTCGAATGCCTTCGGCAAAATATTCTGCCGCCACTGAGGTGGGTACGTCTGGAGAGTCTTCTGAAGTTCTTCCTTTTTGACGAGGCGTTGTCACCCAACCATACCTTCAATTCTCGAAAAAGGTGACAATCATTCAGTGCTGGTTTGGACTAAACGGCAGATGGCCCAAATCTTCACACTTGAATTCTATGTAAAAGTCTATCATAACGTTGGCACAGTGTGGTCGTGAATGATTTACTGATAGCAGTAGGCTATATGCACTTTCTCAGGAGATAAAATTGTGTGCATGCAGAGCAGCATCAAGTTCTGAAATGAAAATGCCTTTTTCATATTTTCTTATCATCATTGTTATTGAGTAATAATCTTACCATGTCTTCGTTAGCTCTTCACTAACTGGAATAATTCTATTTATGATAGGTTATGCATAATACATCAATATTGTTCTGATTGAACAGTTTCAATGCTACCAACCTCACAGCAACACATGCTTTCTTTGTCTGCACCAACACATACTTCCTTCATTATCCTCAGCCTTTCTAGTTCAAACTTATAAAGTTTGACCTTGGCATTCACAATGACAGCAAAATAATATTAGCCTTTCAAGATACGATTGCCAGTGGCCGAGGTGGGAACTATTCTTTGTTTATTTGTGTCATGCTGTCAGCCTGCTTGATTGACGGCTACAGTTGCGCGGGTATGATATGTCAGTTCCAGTAGCCATAGTCATCGTTCACCTTTACGTGATGAAAGTGTTCCTGTTATGTTTAGCTGTGCTGTTGCGAAACAATTAGAAACGTGCAATTCTTAATTCGCCCATCATTCATTTTTCCATTCACAATTCACATTATAACGTCTGTTTAACACAAGTAGCGCACACAATCCTGCTTGACTTATGAGCAGACTGCAGTCCTTCATTGCTGTGTCTCCCTGCTCATCCTGCAAGG
Organism: Meconema thalassinum; assembly: GCA_946902985.2. Lineage (NCBI taxonomy): Eukaryota > Metazoa > Arthropoda > Insecta > Orthoptera > Tettigoniidae > Meconema > Meconema thalassinum. Next base: position 169,525,004 of record OX336389.2, on the reverse strand, counting down.
CTCCTTGTGCTATTATCATCATACACTGGCGCAGCCAAGTTCAGCGGCAATCGTATCTTGCAAAGCTAATAACAAGGAAAGTTCCTTTTACTTGACTGTAATATTGTAGTTGATTTTCACGAGAGATCCACGGACTGTAGTTATGTTCTACATTCCTTCCAGAACCAAACAGTGTGAGCTAAAACTATACTTCCTGACCAAAAAGAACAGGTTTCCATTACTACTGTAGACTATGAATGTCCTGGGAGCTCCAGACAATCGAATCCACTCTTTCTGCTCTTGCTTGCTGTATTCCTGCCTACCTGCTTGTAATAGCTAGAATCATGCATCATTTAGGAGCCAGTCATGGCTACCAACACACTAAACGTCTCCGACATACATGCTCTAGAATTTCATAAAATTAATCAAGGATTATTTAGGCAGAGTCCAAACTTCTTGACATTTAGCGAGCACCAACATCATGCCGTTCTCTTTCCAGGCCTAGGACATGTAAAATTATGACTCAAGATAATATAATAGATCAGTGCAAATTCATTTCTGAGAATTTTAACCCTAAAATAATGCATAATGAATTTAAAACTTGAACACCAAACGGTTTGGAATCACTAGTTGAGCATTGGCTTGTACAACAGGTCTTTCCTAAAACACTATGCCAGTTCCACCTTTGAGTGAGTACCTAAATGTGCCAAGAGAGAATGAAATCTACACTGTCAGGCTTTGAAATTAAATATTTAAGTCATGCTGATGTTCACCACTAACTGTAATTTTATTCATCTCTGTGATGAACTCTTGATTTTTCTTCAGATTTTCTTCCATTGTTCTGGTGAATATGTTCCCCATCTTGGTCACCTAATTGAAGCAATTCACATCTGAAAGGAGAGAAGCACAGCTGAGTCAGTAATGCATCCTATTATATGGGGCAAAAATTATCAAAGAAAGCCAAAATTTGGTTATAACTAGAGGCAGTCCAAATTTGTTGAAAAAACAAACAAACAAAAACCAAAAAAAAACTTGTGAATGACAAGACTAACCCTACTCCCAATGGGTTGATTCGTCAATGTATGCATGCTACAATCAGGTGCCCCAACAAAATACAAGATGACGATTATAATAGTGATGAAAATGATTATGAAACCAACAAATTTATTTACTCGTACCAGAAACATCATGCATATAAATTACATATAACAAATTGTGACTGTACATTACCATGTTATTCGGTAAAATGAAATAATTTTAAAACATACGTAAATACCCAGAAAAGCACAATATCCAAAGTCTTAGGTGGAGTCAAAGTTAAGTCCTCAGTAGGGTAGGACAAAGGAAACAATGGCTTATAAAAGATGGTATATTGTATATAAGCATATGGCATATAAGCTCAAGAGTCAGTAACTCTCCACAGTCACACAGGGTTGTAGATGTAGAGAACCCTCATTTCCTCATGGTGGTCCTCGATCTTCCTACTCCAGCTCTCAGACGGTTGAGTGATTACCCCGTTGACCTCTTCTCCTCATGTCCTAAGGATAAAACCTACCTCAATATGATTTTGTGATTTAAATATACAAATATTATATGTTTGAGACAGGACTGCTGCTGACCTCGACTGCATCAGTGTTTGTTGATCGTGGCGTTTGCTGGCCACCGGGGGACAGGGCGAATCACTGTGCCAATGCAAGCCCGCCCTTCCTCCCTTCCTTTTTGTGTTAAGAAAAATACTTCTTCAGTTCTGACATAAGTTTTACCAGATTATTACAGGAGTAGGAAAAATCTACAAATAAACTATAACTCTTAGCACGTTTTACTTTTACAGGTAATGGGGATATTTAAGCAATGCTCAGCTGCAGCACATCCTCTAATCCAGGGCCATCTAGTCATTGCACTCGGAGAGCACTGCGCAGTCAGACTAGTGCTCCTTCCCCTACCACCACTACACTGTGGCAGCGAGGAGACGGACGATGTTTGGACCACGCTGACTAGACACGTACGTACAGTCGTGAGGCCGACGGCTCTTGTGGGATTGTTGATATATTAATAGGGCTGTTTTGTCATAACAAATATACCGCATATACAAATCGAATGGTACTCCGATGTATGGAATGTGCAGGAAACGAACACAAGTGTTAAGTAAAGAATATTGTGATTTATTTCAAACAGAAATGTGAACATATTAGAGAGGAAAATTCAACAACAAATTGTGTTCTTTTTAACACATTACATCTCTTTTGCACACTAAACATTTGGTATGCCCTTTGTAAGCTGTACAGTAAAATGAAATTTCCCATTCTGCTTTAAAGACTTCTGCTTCACCAATCCTTTTTTAATTTTTTTTTTATGTTGTTCAGTCATGACCACTGCGAAACTGATTTACTTACACACTGTCAACAAAGCGCATTGGACTAGACTAGCTACTGATGGATCGTCTGCACACTTCAGCGTGCTCAGCCAGCAGAGCTCCTCCCACCATTTCCGAAACTACCTTCCACAAAAGCGCTCCGAGCACAGGCTTAGAGCGCGGCCGGAGCGCTAGCGCTCCGGGAGTGCTGTCTGGATGGCCCTGCTCTAGTCCAACACAGTTATTCAGCAATGAGACCAGTTACTTGCTGTGAAGTAAATTGTTGCACAACAATCTTTTTAGGCTGTGTAAGATCCATGGTGAGCTTAACATGGAAGGTGTTAGATTCATAACTGGAAGGACTGGGTTTGATTCCTGACAGTGTTGGGGATTTTTGAACTGCCCCCAGCATCCAGACGGACTTTGGTCGGCTCAGCCAGTTGTAAAATATGAGTACCTGAGGGATTTCCCCTGGGAGTAAAGGCTGGTTGAGACCCAGTGCTCCCCACACGGTCGTCATTTTCCCTGCCGCAGGTCAAAAAAGTGAGGAGCATTATCTTCCTCAAACCCCATTGGCCAATAAGCCGGGTGGGGAGTAGTAGTTGTTTTAAGGGGCACTAACAGTAGGGAGAAAACTCGAATGTGTACATGTCAGTGTTGTGTGATACTGGTCATAAATTTTATTTTTCCCATAAATTTTTTAACCATATACGGCAGGCCTATGTGCTATGTGCATATGGGAGGCTAGGACCGATTTACAGCTAAATTGGGAAGAGAAGGATTGCCTCATGCGGATGTTATGCAGATGTTATGTGGATATAACGTGTGAATACTCAAAAATGTCATTTAATCACTTGGAGGTTTATTTGTATATTTATCTACAGAGGTTTGCAGACTAGAATGAATACTGAAATGCATAACAGTCTACAAACAATGAATGTCTTTTATTTACTTCTTCAATGTAAAATGCCTGCTTGATAATTCCAATTAGGCTACTTGAATCAACTGACTGCTTGCATCAGCAATGTTCCAATCAATATTCCTGGCTAAACTATTGTAAATTCTGGAAACTAATCCTAGGCTTTCTATGGGTTGAGTTTTAACTATTCGATACTTATGAAATTACATGTCATCATTGTTTTTCCTGGGTGCATGAATACAATTTATGCTGGACTCCCCAATATTAGAGTGAAAAGGGGTGAGGTGGGGTGGGGGTGGGGTTGAATACCGGTACTGCCTATGGCCGTCCCTTATACCCTGAGGTGGGTGACCTATTCCAATGTTATGAGCAGAATATTCATGATCACTGTTATCACAGTTGTGTCTGACAATTTTTCCTTTAGGGATGGTATTCTTTTAAGACTGACATGTTTGATTATATCACCTTATTTCTCTTGCAGATTTGTCATTTCATGTTGAAACAATGATTTGAAGATGACATTAAGTACTGTATTTGGGAATGTACCTATATTCGAAAGGACGAGAAAAGTACCAGTATAATAAATACTACAGTACAAGAACTTATTTCTGTAATTTTGTTTCTTCCAAGTTCCTTATTTGTATCCTGACTTCCTTAGAGCATATCATTTAATGAGGGCAAGATTTTAATGTATTTTGTATTGGTAATGCATTTATTCATGCTCATTTCTTTGCTGTGTTTCTTTCAATCTGTTTGTAACAGGGTAGTCTGTATTAACTTTTATTTCTCAGAGGCAAGGACCGAAATTTAGGGTAATTGTGTAAGGTTACCCTATGAAGCAAAAAATAAAAAGACATTAATGTAACGCACCATAAATATACATTCCAAGGACAGAAGGGATGGCGGAGGGAGGTTAATGCTACTGTGGTTTTTAATTCAAATTGCCCGCATATAAATTTTAGTTCATGAGAGTTGCTCATAGTGAGCACCACTATGAATTTAAAGCTGGAGTAACTGTTCTTACTCATATTTTTTGCCTAATGCTATCTGCAAAATAAGATATAGCCTACTGTCGACCAAAGTATTATGTGCACTCGAGTTTGAAGGTTGTTTGTTAAGTAACCAATAGACTTACATAAAATCCAATAACATCATCATTTTCGTCGTTCTATTTTACGTTAGTTCATGTAGGTTTGGAATTTTTAATTTATATTTTAATATTTTTTATCGCAGTTGGAACACAAAAAGTGCCCGTTTTTAAGCGTGTTTCAACCATGCGTCACATTTAAGAATTATTATCTCAAAAACCCGTCATTAGATCGAATCCAAATTTTAACACAATATTCATTGGAATGTTGTATAACTGGTTTATTAATTTCAAAATTTTGTGTGTCTAAGAAACAGAGTTGTTATCATTTTTGTAAGGTAACTTTTTCTCGGCTCGGGGTGGTTGGAAAATGTAGTTCTTGGTCGCGTTCTAATCCTTATACATCAAAACGTTATGCTGTATGACTGTGAAGTACGTAAATTAATTCACTTATTTTATATCGGTTTGTATTTGTTCGGGGAAATAAGGCCTGGTTCACCAGCTAGCCGCTCCGGAAAAAGCTGTACAGCGTTGCTGAGATGGAGCCCCTCACTTCCGAGTGAGGCGCGCCATGGAGTGTGACGGGCTCCATCTCGGCACCGCTGTACAGCTTTTCCCGGAGCGGCTAGCTGGTGAACCATGCCTTATTTCCCCGAACAAATACAAAACGATATAAAATAAGTGAAATAATTTATGTATTTCACAGTCATACAGCATAACTTTTTGATGTATAAGGATTACAACGCGACCAAGAACTACATTTTCCAACCACCCCGAGCCGAGAAAAAGTTACCTTACAAAAATGATAACAACTCTGTTTATTGGAATTAATAAACCAGTTATACAACTTTCCAATGTATATTGAGTTAAAATTTGGATTCGATCTAATGACGGGTTTTTGAGATAATAATTCTGAAATGTGACACATGGTTGAAACAAGCTTAAAAACGGGCACATTTTGTGTTCCAACTGCGATAAAAAAATATTACAATATAAATTAGAAATTCCGAACCTACATGAACTAACGTAAAATAGAACGACGAAAATGATGATGTTATTAGATTTTATGTAAGTCTATTGGTTACCTAACAAACAACCTTCAAACTCGAGTGCACATAATACTTTGGTCGACAGTAGTTGGTTTGTATATTCCTTCCCTCTCCTCACCGGCTTGTTGAGGCTTGACTCAAACCTTAATGTGGAGTCCTTTTGCCCATCTGTTACAATTATAATTAATATTACAACTTTTCAGTAATCACGTGGCGTCAGGAAGGGCATCCGGCCTTAAATCCCCGGCCAAAACCAAAATGAGCCTGGTTGGCTCCGGCGATCCCAATTAATTGGGAAAAGCCGAAGAAAGTTACAACTTTTCAGTCAGTCAGCCAGCACAATATAATCCCAATTACTGGAAAATGCGAAAATACAACTTGAAAAATAAAAATTACATGTGATTAAAAAATATTCGTTTTAAATATTTTTTTTATCACGTGTATTTTTATTCAAGCTATATGTTAATTCTTCTATTGCTTCCCCCAAGCTACTTTCTAGTAAATCACAGAACCTCTCTGTGAGAGAGTCATTGCAAATAGGAACTAATTTGGCGATGTTAAGTGTGCTCTTAAGCAGTTCCCAACTTTGGCAAAACCAAGGACATGGTCAAGAAGACTTTGGGTTTGCTGCTGAGTCCACAGTAAATTACACACAGGGAGGCTATGGACAGGAACAACATTACAGTGCCTCTTTGGGGCACTTTGGAGCTAGAAAGTCCAGTTAGAATTTTGAAGCTACCGATTAACAGGTGTGTAGGCCGACTCTTTGCCACGGGGTTCTAGACTACACAATTTTTCATATCCCATTTTACTTAACATGCATCTTATCTTTGTTGCACTAAGATATTATGTCACAAAAAGTCTGATCATGAGTTCTTAGTTCAGATTTCAAAATGTACATTTTCTTTCCTTCACTTATATTTTGGGTTGGTGTTACATAAGGATTCTCATCTCCTTCCAGTAGATGGACAAACACTTAAGTGTTGAACAGGTGCTTCCCGTTCTGCTGTCCACAATCTTAACCCTTCACATCCCTTAAGAAGTATATCATGCAATCAAGAGTATCATCAGGTAATTGAAGAAAGTTTGTTAATGATATGTTTCACAATCTCATCAACATTCCTCAGGAAGAACTGTGGAATTCTTATTGTACTTGCATACTGAAGGAATCGATGAGTGAAGGCCAATCAACTGGTTAGCAACCAGCCTTTAATAATGGGCCGTTTGCAAGTGTACCAAGATTGTTCTTCAAATTATATTTACTCCCAGGTACTGGATCTTTTTGTCATCTCCAATGTGACAGAACACAAAGCTCTCTCATTGACAATTAATGGCAGGATGTAAATTTTGCCTTTTACAATATTGATGACTACTGATTTTGATGGCTGTCCAATTTGTTTGAAAGTTTGATTTGCCTTGTCCTTGTTCCCGGATTTTGTAAATATTATATGTACAAACATACAGAGTGGGGAGAAATTTAAATACAGTAGGCATTAAAATTCTATAGATTTTCAGCCTATTATCATCTAATGAAATATAGGCTTATGAGATCACCTTTTGTCCATATGTGCATGTGTATGAGCATGTGTGTCTGTGTGTTCCCTAATTAAATCTAAACGGCTGGAGCAATTTCGATGAAACTTAGGCTACTACTACCTCGTCTGACCCTCTCAAATTTGAGTATATATCACCAATCCCACAAGATGGCTGCACGAAACATTTAACCATTATTCAACATCTCCGAAACTATTGGTTGTAGTATATATCGCGAGTCCCGGGGTTTAGTGGGCTTTATGTGATTTTCAAAAATCTGATAAATACAAAACCAAAATGGTAGCCATACAAAGTTCAAATATTTAAATGGACTTTGCTTGCAATTTAATCAGCTGAGCAAAGTGAAAATTGTCATGATAAATCTTTATGCACAGCTTAATATAACGGCATCTAATTTTATTCAATTACTGAGGAGGTTGTGGATATGATGGAGAGGAGAAAACTGGATGTACTCGGACTGGCAGAGACCAGATGGAGAGGGGAAGGAAGAAAAGAACTGAGAAATGGCTTGCAGCTATACTGGATAGGAAATGAGGAGGGGAAGAGAAATGGAGTGGGAATGGTGGTGAGAGAACGGCTGAGGGAGGAAGTAAAGAGGGTAAGTGATAGAATAATTAGAGCCAGAATCACTGTGAAAGGTAGAAACCTGGACATTCTGCAAGTCTATGCACCACAGGTGGGATGCACAGAAGGCGAGAAGGACGAGTTTGAAGAGGAGTTGCAGAAGCAGTTAGTGGGGAGAGACCTGATAGTCATGGGAGACCTAAATGCCCATGTCGGAACTGATAGAAGAGGTTTTGAGGAAGTGATTGGTGGTGAAGGATGGGGAAACAGGAATAAGGAAGGAGAGAGATTGTTGGAACTGTGCAAGATAAATGGGCTAATGGTTGGAAACACATGGTACAAGAAGAGAGAGAGCCATACAATTACTTGGTACAGCAGGGATTTGACTAGGAAATCAGTGGTGGACTATATTCTATGCGGGAAGGAGACAAAGAAAAGTATCACGGATATAAGGGTAATACCTTCAGAAGCCCTGGACAGTGACCACCGTCTACTGGTCGCCAAGGTGAGAGGACTGAAGGAAAAGAGGAGAACTGAGAACCAAGAAAGAAGAATAAGGACATGGAAGCTGAAGGAGGATGGAAATAAGGAGAAGTTGCAGATATTAGTGAGGAACAAATTACCGAAGGATGATCCGAAAACAGGTGAAGAAGAATGGAATAGGTTCAAGGACGTGTTGGTAGAAGCAGCGGAAGTCGTGTGTGGCAGAACTAGTGGAAAGAAAAGGTGGAAGGAAACACCATGGTGGAACCCCAGAACTAAGGAAGCAGTGAAAAAGAAAAATGAAGCATTCAGGAAATGGTTCCAACAGAGGACAGACAGAACAAGAGAAGAATACCAAGAGCGGAAGAAAGAAGCAGGAGAAGTAGTGAAGGAAGAGAAAAAGAAATGGCTGGAGAAATGGACAGAAATGATGGAGGAGGACTGTGATGGCAGTAAGAAAGTGTTGTATGGAATGATAAAGGCAAAGAGAAGAGATACAGGGGAAAATGTCAGAATGGTGGACAGGAATGGAAAGGAGGTCGAAAATATGGAAGAAGTAAAGGTTATCTGGAGAGAATACTTCAAGGAACTCCTAAATCCAACTAAAACCAGCATAGTGGACATTGTGGAGGAAGAAACAGACAGGGACCAAGACATTTCAGAGAAGGAATTGGCATGGAAAGAAGTGGAGGAAGCATTAAAGAAGATGAAAGGGGGAAAGGCTCCGGGAATAGACGAAGTGAGTGTGGAGATGGTGAGAGCAGCAGGGGTGATAGGAACACAGTGGCTCTTTCGAGTAATGAAAGTGATATGGAGGGAGAAGAAAATACCAGAGGACTGGAAAAGAGGGATAATAATACCCATATTTAAAAAGGGAAGTAGGAAGGAATGCAAGAACTACAGGGGAATTACACTCATGTGCCACTGCGCCAAAATATTTGAGAAGGTACTGGAGAGAAGAATTCGGACAGAAGTTGAAGATGGGCTGAGGGAAGAACAGTATGGATTCAGGCCAGGAAGGTCAACAGTTGACCTCATCTTTGCAGTAAGACAGCTACAAGAACACCATTATGAATATGGGAAAGATCTGGTGATGACCTTCTTGGATATTGAGAAAGCATATGATAGTATTAATAGAAACAAGGTATGGGAAGCAATGAGAGCAAAAGCAGTGAACAAGGAGACAGTGGCAAGAGTGAAAGCAATGTACGAGGGAAGCAAAAGCTGTGTAAAGGTGGGAAGAGAGAGAACGGAATGGTTTCAACTGGAGAGTGGTCTGAAACAGGGAAGTGCCCTCTCACTCCTGTTATTTATAGTGGTGATGGATGAAATCATACGAAAAGTGGTAAATAGCATTGGGGAAAGGAAAATGAAGGCAATGTTGTTTGCTGATGACCTTCTGGCATGGGGAGAGGATGAGGAAGAAGTACAAGAGCAATTAGATGAGTGGGAGAAGGTAGTGTTATCATATGGGATGAAGTTCTCAGCACAAAAGAGTGAAGTGGTCATCACAACGAGGAAGAAGAACAGACTGGATATGGGCATAACACTTGGAGGACAGCAGTTGCAGAAAGTAGAATGCTTCAAGTACTTGGGAAGCATAATTGAAGAAAAGGGAGGCAATAGGATGGAAATAAATGAGAGGGGAAGGTGTGCAGATGGATTTTTCAAGAGTGTTAGGGGGATGATATGGAATAAAGATGTACCACAAAAATGTAAAGGAATCATCTACAAGACCTACTTTGTGCCAATTTTGACATATGGTTCAGAAACATGGATGATGAAGGAAAGGGACAAGAATAAAATACGAGCAGTGGAGATGAAGTTCCAGAGGAGTAGGGTAGGAGTGACAAGAATGGACAGAGTAAGGAATGAGAGAGTCAGGGAGATGGTAAGAGGGGAACCATTGCAAAATAGAATAGAGCGATCTAGGCTACAATGGTATGGACATGTGAGGAGGATGCAAGAGGAGAGGGTACCGAAGATGTTTGGAATGGAAATGACGGGAAGGAGGCCAAGGGGAAGACCAAGGGACAGATGGACAAAAGGAGTTAAGAAGAGTGTGGAGGAAAGAGGAGTGTGCTGGGACACAGTAAATGACGAGAGATGGTGGATGGACAGGAAACGATGGAGAGGCCTATGTTCCAAGCAGACCCGACCAGCGGTTGGAAACTGCTCAAGATGATGATGATGATGACTGAGAGAAATTCAAATTATGATATATATAGCCTATATGCTAGCTACAATTTTTTTTTTGTGTCGTGTGGCCTCCTGAGGGGCCGAGTGCAGGTCTTTCTAGTTGACGCCCGTGGGCGACCTGAGCGTCGGGATGAGAGAGGGAATGGATGAAGATGAATGAAACTGGGCAAGGATGTGGAAGGAAGCGGCCGTGGCCTGTCAGAAGGTACCGTCCCAGCATTTGCCTGGTGTTGAAAATGGGAAACCACGGAAAACCATTTCAAGGACAGCCGACGGTGGGGCTCGAACCCACGCGTCTACCGAGTCAGCAGAGAGCTTGGCCTCATGGCCTAATGCTGCGCTTTAGCCAGCATAGCGACTACTGTCGGTGCTAGCTACAATGAAACCCTACTATAACTTATATCTTAAAGAGTTATAGGTTACTCATAATTGTTATGGATGGTATGATGACCCCATATAAATATAAGAATGACTTCTGTTACTTCATTAATTGTTTATTTATTATGTTGTGTTTATTCATGAAGTAGTCCAAATGTTACTCGGGGTTGTGAGTTTCACCAGACAAATTACCTCATAGCTTTAGGCCTACTGCTCAAAATTTTATCGGTAAGTGCACAACCTCTCATGGCACGGCCTTTAATAATGTTTCAAGAGAGAATGAATTATTTCATGAATTTATTATCAACACATAATAAAAACTTAATAGAACCTCACAATCAATCAGCAGTGAATGAAGTGCAAATAAAATGGCCAGTACAAACTCCTTTAATTAATGAGAGAATTGACGGTACCTGTAAGTTATATGAAAATATATCTGAACAGTCATCTTACATGTTAATACGCTGTATCCTGTTACAGTTGGTAGGTCACACTGTAGGAATAGAGGCAGGCCATTCTACAAGAGCTCAAGAAAAAGTGCATGTAAAGTAGCCTACAGCTGTCAAAGTTTGCTGAGGCCAAATGTCTGTAAAGCAGGATGGTTGTGTTGACCTAGGAGTGTAGGAGTGAGGTGATGTTGGGGGCAGGGGACAGATGAAGGCACGTACACACAGCGACCATACACCAGAAAGCTGTAGCAGACCACTAGGAGAGAGGACTGTTTATTTATCTGCCGGCAATCGCAACCCATGCCCAGAAAGTTGTTGCCTAGTATCCACACATGGCACCTTACTTACAGACCCCTCTCTTTGCCCAAACCATTTCCAGATACTTAGCATAGGGAACTAGTGAACACTTACATGTTCCAACATTGATACTCGGCTGTCGTTGACAGTCATGTCATGAACAAGAAATCTGGGATTGCGGACTGAAACCATGCCATCTTTAATGACAAATGCAGGTTGTGTGGGAGACAACCACGATCTTGTTCGAGTCTGGTGGCCTTTGTTGTGAAACAACACACTGCCCCACCTGCTTGTGTGATGATCTTGGGAACCATCACATTGGTCTAAAACAGGCTGCCACCCCTAGGCATAATTTCAGGGTCACAGACAGCGCAGCAATATGTCCTTTGGCCAGAGGTGCTGACACATGGCAGAGCTTCTGTACAATAGCAGAGTGAGGAGAAGCTCCCTATAATTGGGGAAACCCAGAGCAAAGATGAAAGGAAAATCCAGAGCTGCTCCAGCATTTAGAACTTTGGACAAGAAAGTGCGGCTTGCAAGCTGACAGACAGTTAGGAGTAACTCTCACACTCCAGGCTCAGGCTACAATCACAATGCGTGATGTAAGCGGGAGTAGCTCATCGGAGGACGTGCACTGATGCCCTTTAGAACTAGTCGACTAACAGTCCAGGAACATATTCATTGCTTGCTAACTGTAGCTAGTCTTTTATTCAGGCTAGAGGCAGCCAAAAAGAGCAGTAAATCTGCCTTTGAAGTTTTTACCCTTTCACGAATTGATTGCCGGCGGTCGAGATGGGAACTATTCTCTGTTTACTTGTGTCACACGTCACTCTGCTTCGTTGACAGGTACAGTTGCACGAGTAGGATATGACTCATCTCCAGTAGCCCCAGTCATCGTTCAATTGTCCGTGGTGACATGAGCTCCTGTGACGCTTATCTACGCTTCTAAGACAATTAGCGCGCGCAATGCTGCTTGACTTATGTGCAGACTGCTCTTTGTCATCACTGTGTTCTCTGCTTCATCCCGCGGGGCTCCTGTTACAATAATCAACAAACGCTGGCGCAGCCATGCTCAGCGGCAATCAAATCTTAAATGGGTAATAACAGTTTACCAAACCAACATCATACTTTCCCTCTTATGGTGTAACCACTACCATCTCCTTGCATTTACTCCTATGAAGCTTCATTCTCTTCCAACTACTCTGTGTCAGTGTACTATTTTATTTCTCAGTATGTGTATTATGATACTAATTTAGTATTCTTAACAAATCTCTGTTTAAAAAGCATAATAAAACTATTTTTGCTGGCCAATATGGTATTCTTTCTTTACCTAGTTGAACTTAAAAATGTGGACTTTTTCCACTTCAGAAGTTCTGTGTAGATAATCCGAAATGTTGGATTGGCAGACTTCTACTGTACTGTCCTCACAGAAATAAGGCCATAGGAGGGGGAGGGCATGGTACGCAAGTGTGACGAGTTGTCATGGAATGACTTCACTGATATTTTATTTTAAAGGAGGGCCTATGCTAGATAAACAGGTTAATTCGTTAGATCGCATAGCAAAACTATAGCCTACACTAGACAGGAACAGGGTAGGCCTATTATTTGAAGGTGGGGATGGGGTTCTCACCCACTCTCTCCTGAACCATCCCAGCCTCGGTAATAGTTTTTGAGATACTGCATTCAAGCCACAAGTTCATTACACTCATTAATGAGTTTACGATTCACAATGTGGGATGGGGAAAAGAATAGTTATAGACACTAGGCCATATCCTGGCCAATCAGATTCATGGTAATCACCCAAACCCCCACAATCAAATGCTGCTGGTCGTAATTTCTGGATATGGTCCCTTTGGGGCTGGCAGGCCATAAGGTTCGCATCGAAGTCGGCGAAGCCTTCTCTGCGAGGGTCAGGTCAGTTATAGAATTTCTATTAGCATGTCACATTTTTGGATTTTAAAAAATCCTTCACAAAGAATGGAATTTAGCCTAAAATACAGAAAGGATGCCCACAGGCCGACGTGCATAAGCACATCGACAAAAAAGAGATAGGCTACCTGCAAAATAAGTCAATGCTCACCCCATCGACTAGACATACCCTGGCATCTGTTAAAGAAAATGAAAGGGATCAATCATAGAAGGCCAATTTCTCTGGGTTGGAAATTCTCACGAGGTTGTACACGGGGTTCGATCGCATAGCAAAACTATAGCCTACACTAGAAAGGAACAGGGTAGGCCTACTATTTGAAGGTGGGGATGGGGTTCTCACCCACTCTCTCCTGAACCATCCCAGACTCGGCAATAGTTTTTGAGATACTGCATTCGAGCTTAGTGGAAGTCGCGAAACTATTGGCAGGAAAAGGTAAAATGAACTGTCTTGTACAAGGGCCTACGACACATTTGCACAAGAAACCCCTCTCCATATCGAATGACGATTCAATTAAATTACCGTATACTCGTACTAATGTGAAACCGGGTCTTTACAAGCTAAGGCGGAAGTTTTGAATGAACGAATCACTAAATTTATGTCCTTTAAGTTTAGGTTACCGTACCTGAAAAGGCGTGCCCCTCTTGTTCTCTTCAAGGAAATGATGGAATCTAATTAGATATCTTAACCACGTCTTAATTTATCACTTCAGCACACCATACAATTGTTATCACAAAATTCGAACAATCTGATAGGAGATGTTCCAATCATCCCTCTGCGACTGTCATACTGCACACTCGCAAATATTATTGACTGCTGACATACCGGTACCGTACTGATTAAAAATAAATGGACATTGATTATATTACTGTAGTATTGGGAAGACTAAGTTACTGTCATTGTATTCAGTCCTATTCGGGAAGGGAGATGGTTTTCAGCCTCTTCCTAATAAGAACGATGAGTGTGTATACAAACTGCTTACACACCCTCACACAATAGTTCCTATCTGCATCTGGTTCCATCTGAATTTTATTATCCTTGCCATCAACCCTCGCACACCAGTGCATTTGAGTTCATGACATTTGAATCGTTATTCATTTCGCATAGGGTGTAGTCTGAGGGGTGGATTGTTATCAAGTATTAAGCCTACATTTCATTTCAGTATGAAGATGGTACTGTTCTTGCAGAGCTGTAACATCAAGTGATATTAAATCTCCGTTGTTGTTATTATTATTATTAATAATAATAATTTCAGCATTTGCATCATCGTGGTCATCAACTCCTTGCATTTACTCGTCTGCCTGTTATTACTGTGCGGTTCCTAGTTTAGTCAATACGTTCGCGATCCCGATCAGGCCTCGATCCAGTTTAAGTATTGACGTGTAAACGCAACGATATTTCACTATTTAGATTAACTGTTCTCCAGACCAAAGCATATGGGTTGCTCCCCAGACCAGATTAGCACGATCTTGTTCGCATATACGAGGGTCGAGTCATAAGTCATGGAAACTATTTTTTTCTTCTCGCGAACAGGAGACAACTCGGAAACTCTACGATATGCATTTGGAAATATAGGGCATGTACTGTCATCGCGGCAGGAGATGGCAGTTGAACACGCTGCGACGGGGTGCGGGGGGTCTTGCAGTACGCATGCGCGGCCCGCCTATTCCTAAGTTAAATATATCGGCTTGCCGCATTCCAATGGTTGTCATTGCAGCAGGCGACACTCAGCCACTGAAAGAAGGAATGTGCTGGGTGACTGAAGCAAGTAGTGACCAACTGAATGTTTTTGGAATGCGCGATACGCAGTGAGCGGGAAGACCCCTGCAGTTCAAACCCGACTGCCAACTCCTGACGCGATATCAGTACGTATGCATACTGTCTGAAGATACATTCTGACGTCAGGAGATGCTCGTAGTAGGTAAGTGACAGAACACAGGCTATTGGTAAGCAATGTTTTATTATGGTATAGACAGCAAATACACAAGACTACGTACAAAGGACAGGTCTCCACTGGTTACAGACCTTCGAAATAATCACCCAAGGTGTCTACTGTGCGTTGCCAGCGGTAGGGTAGGTGGTAAATACCATTCGCAGCATGTGTATCGCTAACGTGTAACACCTCCCTCCAAAATGCTGTTACGATGTCTTCTTTCTTAGCAAACAGTCGTCCACGTAGTGGCTTCTTGACTTTGGTGATTATATCATAGTCACATGGGCTCAGATCAGGCGAATAAGGCGGCTATGGAAGAACCTTCCAACTCCACCGTTGTAAGCGACGCTGAACTATGGTTGCTGTGTGAACTGTCGTGTTATCGTGTAGGATTATGGCGTTGTCCAAACGATCAGGTCGTTTGGTTCGCACTGCACGGCGCAATTGGTACAACAAATAGGAATTGTAATACACTACAGTACATTGACAGTGTGCCCCTCACGCACTGGATGACACACAAGAACACCTTGAACATCGTATACCAGGATGACCATAATCTTATTGGGCGACGGATTTTGTCGAACTTCGTGTCTCCGTGGTGACCCCTGACGACGCCATTCACTTCGCTGTTCATAAGCACGATAGATAGATAGATAGATTTTTATTAATTCCATTTGATCAAATACATGCATTCAATACATTTTTGATATAGGACACGTCAGAATTTACATCTATAAAATAAAAGAACTATCAGGTAGACTATATATTACTAATATTATAACTATTTAACTTATTATAATAGCAAATCTTAATAGATACAATCTTATTGCACAACTATTTACACCTCACTCTATTAACATAAAATGAAAACTTAATTCTATAAATACAACAACATACAGCTAGGTATTACAATTAAATTAAAAAAGTAAAATATAATTATAGATTTCATCGCTCCTATACGCTAAGATATTCAACTACTGAGTAAAAACAATGGCACTGCAGATAAGCTTTCAACATTCTATCAAAGGTTTTTATTTTTGGGGATAGTTTTATATACTGGGGTAGTTTATTGTATAATTTAACTCCAGTGTGAAAAGTTCCTTTTGATATATGCTTGTGTGCAGGCGCGGATCTAGAGTTTGGCTTTGAGGGGGGGTCACAGAATCGAAATTGTTAAGAAAAATGGTATCACTAACAACGCAATCACAAAATAACGAAACGTACAAAACCAGACCATATTTTTTGCAAGCTACATGGATAGAAATTTGATGCGTTTAGCGCACTAAAAATATTCGTACAAATTGCAACGGCGTGTTTTGCGACTTTTACATCGAGCTTCGAGAAAAGTATCAAGGTACGTTACAGTATCTGCAAGTCGAGTTGGTACCGACAAAGGGAGAAAGTCACAGCTTAAATTGCCAACCAAGCTTGCAGTTTGGACGTCGGCAATTTTTTTTTGGTGCGAAAATAGCCCTAAATTCCTATCCGTGCATTGCTGCACATTCATCGTGACATCACTATAGACATCGATTGGTAATCACAAGGTTTGCTAAACAAAATAGACGAGTTGATTTTGTTATTTAATAATCGTTTTTATATAACAGGTATGAAGTTGTAAATATGTACAGTTGTAACAGAACATAATAATTGCAATAAAGATATTTTCAGTATTGAATAAAATGAAAGAAAAAAAACCTTTTTCAGTTAAAATTCGTTAAGTTTTATTTGTCTGGTTATTGTATTTTCGTTTTTTGAGTTTGCAAAAACATTTGGTCTCCGTTTGGGTGGGGGTGGGGGGTCATGACCCCCGTGACCCCCGCGTGAATCCGCGCCTGCTTGTGTGTGTCTGTGTGTGTGAAATATGAATGTTTTGATTTTGTCTTGTGTTATGCCTATGAACATCATTGTTTGTTTTAAGAAAAACATCTTTATTCATTAAATTCTTTTAAAAAAACATAATACTTTCAAAGATATATATGCAGGGCAGTGGGAGAATGTTTAAATCTTTAAACAGAGGTCTACATGATTCTCTAGAGTTTACATTTGCCATAATTCTAATCGCCCTCTTTTGTATCCTAAACGTGCTTAGTACATCTGGCGACATACCCCAAAATATGATCCCATATCTTAAGTTTGAATGGAAATAAGCAAAATAAGTATATCTTAATGTGTGTATGCTAGTGCAGGTTTTCAAAATACGTAACGCAAAGCACATCGAGTTCAGTTTAGTATTCAGATATTGTATATGTTTATTCCATTTCAAGTCTTGCTGTATCCATAGTCCTAAAAACTTTGTTTCTGATTTATTTTCTATTTGATGACCATTTAATGTTATATTGGGTTTCGCAGGATTCCTATTCTGTATAGTGTGGAAATTTAGACATACTGTTTTTTTATAGTTTATTATGAGGCGATTATCTTGTGACCATTTGGTTAACTCTCCTGTAACGGAGTCAGCAGACTGCTGTATGACCTGTTCAGTTTCACCTTTTATTACGAGTGTTGTATCGTCCGCAAACAAAATTTCCTTATGTGAATGAACGTTCTGTGTTATATCATTGATATATAGAAGAAAGAGTAGTGGGCCCAAAACCGATCCCTGGGGTACTCCAAATTCAATAATTCCCTCATTGGACAATGTTTCATTAAGTAATTTGGTTCCATCATCCTTGTGTCTCAAGCTTACTATTTGTTTACGCCTTGTTAAGTAAGACTCTATCCATTTATTAGCTAGACCGCTAATACCATATTGATTTAGTTTGGTAAGGAGGATTTTATGGTCAACAACATCAAATGCTTTCGATAAATCCAAGAATAGGCCAGTTACATGTTCCTTATTGTCAATTAATTTCAGTATACAATTACTACATTCGTAAATTGCTGACTGTGTAGATTTTTCAGTTCTGAATCCATGTTGTGAGTTTGATAATATTTTATTTTTTTCTATGAAACTTATCAGTCTCTTATACATAATTTTTTCCACAATTTTTGCAATACCAGTTGGTAAGGTAATAGGACGATAGTTATCTAATTCATCTTTTGAACCGTTTTTGTGCACTGGAATTACTTTTGATAACTTCAAAATATCCGGGTAAGTTCCTGAGAGAATTGAACTGTTTATTAAGTGCGTAAGTGGATTTATTATATTTTCTGCACATTTCTTTAAAATTGCATCAGGGATGCCATCAATGCCAGCACAGAATTTATTTTTTAGCTCTTTTATAACTATTCTTACCTCTTCACTTGTGACATGATTTATAAATAAAGAATCACTGCATATATTTATTTTATTATTAGAATTTAGTGTATTTACCTGTGATTTATTTAATAATTTTTGGGGAATTTCCAGAAAATATTCATAAAAAGTGTTTGCTATTTCTTCTGGATTATTAATCACTTTATTATTTCTGGTCAGTGTAATGTTCCTTTGTATTTTAGCAGATTTTCCAGTTTATTTCTTTATCACGGACCACATAGCCCTGTTTTTATTAGATGATTGGGAAATAAAATTATCATTATGCATTTTCTTTGCTAGTCTTATTACCTTATTTAATATGCTAGTGCATTTTTTGTAGTATAAATTGAATTCAGGTGTTGTGTGGTATTGTTTATATAATTTGTGTAGAAATTTCTTTCTTTGACATGAATTTATAATCCCTGTTGTCATCCAATTGCTAGTTTTGTTATTTTGAACAGTTCTTCGTTTAAAGGGGAATTCTATTTCAAAATAGTGTTTTAGGGTACTGTTAAATGCATTAAATTTATCATTTACATTTTCTAGTTCATACATTTCTGACCATGTTTCCTTATTTAATAAGTCATTGAAATATGTAACATTTGATTCAGTGAATGACCTGCACTTTGATTTTACTCCATTATCATTATTATTGATTGTTTCGGATACTTCAAAACTCAGTATTTGTCCATGGTGGTCACTAAAACCAGGACAATAGACTTCTATTGAATGGTGATATTTATCTGTATTTAAAAAAAATTGATCAGGAGTGGTTTTACTAAATTTTGTTATTCTTGTTGGGGGTATTTACTGTAGGTTTCCGTCCATAGGAAATTAGTAACTGTGTTAATAATTCACAATTTCTATCAAATTTTAAGAAATCCACATTTACATCCCCACAAATTATTGTATCGAAATTCACTTTGCTCATGTTATTGTGTAACAATTCTAATTTATCTATAAATAAAGGAAACTTTCCTGACGGAGAACGGTATACGCATACAATTATTAACTTAAACTGCTGTATTTTTATGGCAGAGAATTCAAAATCCTGTTCCATAATTAGATAATCATAAGCTGTTATCTGTTCATGATCTAAATTATTTCTTAAGAAGATGCAAGTACCACCATGGCTAATATTAGATCTAGAGTATTTACTAGCTTGTATAAACCCTGGGAAT
Source organism: Meconema thalassinum (assembly GCA_946902985.2). Taxonomy (NCBI): domain Eukaryota; kingdom Metazoa; phylum Arthropoda; class Insecta; order Orthoptera; family Tettigoniidae; genus Meconema; species Meconema thalassinum. The sequence goes on along the minus strand of OX336389.2, from coordinate 169,505,417 downwards.
TGAATTAATTCGAGTTGTTCCTCTTTCAGCCAATGTTCTGAAATACATAGTGTTAATTTTAAGTTAATTTTTAAGCATTAGATTTATGTAATCAATTTTATTAAAACGAGACTGGACATTCTGGTGGTAAATTTTAAATTTGTTGCATTTGCAAGCTTGTGTTGGTGATTTATTTACATTATTATTATCATAATTGTTAATATTATTGTTGCTAGACAAATCCGAAATACCATTGTTGCACTCCGTTAAATTTGACTTCAAAAGATCTGAATGCCAAACCTCACGTTTGGCTTCTTCTACCAGTTTCCCTGCTTCCACTCTAATGATATTACTGTTGAATTATTCTTACCATTTGAATTTACAATTTTGCAGATTTCATCACTAAGATACTTTTTCCTAATCTATTTAAGTATAGGCCATGCCGAGTGTGGAACTTCCTGTCTAATTTACTTACATCTACAATTTGGACATTTGGAAAACTCTTACAAATTTTATGAATTTTTCCATTTGTAGCCTCTATTTCTACATTTACACATTATTTGGGAATTAAATCGTATCTCTGCGGAATGTTTACAATAATGACATTTGTTTTTTGCATGGATGGCAATGTACCCTTTAAATCTTTGATTACCTTTTTACTCTCATTTCTATAGACGTCGTTTGCTCCAGCGATGATCACTGCGTAGTCCTTTGCAGTAAGGGACGCACACTCTCCTATCATCCCGTTTGTGACCTCTGCAATTTGAGCTCCTGGCTTCACTGTCGAAGTGACCTCCATTTCTCGGCTTCTCTCCAATACGCTTGCTGCTACATCTCGCCCGTGGCTATCAGCAAATATCCGCATCTTCCTGGATTTTCTCTTTATCACTTTCTTCTTTTCTTCGTGAGGAAAGTCATCATTTTCTTGGACAAGCACTCCAAATGAATTTGAGACGGGAATTTCAGTTACATGTACTCCATTTATAGGCCTAGGCTTATTCAATCTTACCTTACCAGCAATCAATGTCGACCAAGTTTCCTTGCTTTCCTCTCTGTTTCCTTTTAATTTATTCAACTCTTCCATTAACTTAGCAATATCTTCCTTTAGCAGCTTTATAATTTCGTCTTTTGAGGACAGTTCGTTTCTCAGGTTATGACATTCGCATGACGGTAGCGGTAGGCCTACATTACGACAATCAGTTTCACTTTTCTCCTCATTCAATTTTTACCTGAGATCTTGTGATGATTTTATTTGCATTTTTTACTTTTATTTTGCTGGACGAGCATAAATCCGTTACGGTTACACTACCTGACGAGACACTAACACTGTTTACTGTCGTCATACTAGAGATCTAAGTTAGCCTAGATGGTGTATTCTTTGAATACACGGTACCTGAGATATAATTTTTATTGCTCCTTGCATGTTCATTTCTTCCTTCCTCTTTGTCAAACACCAACAGTGATCTTCTGTTTTCTCCTTGATAGGCAAATCTCTTATGTCTTCATAAGTCTGTTCTAGATATATAACTTCTGTGACCCACCTAGCGTCATCTCGCAGCGAATCTCTGAAGCTCCTCAATTCTTCCTGGTGCTAAAGGACTTACATATCCATTTGGCCACCAGATCCTGTTACCATCGCCAGCTATTTTCTCCTTGAGCAAGAGGACTACGTCTACTTCTTTACTCACCATGCTGCGCTAGTATCATCTGTTATCAACTCCTTGAAGACCAGCTCAGCAAGAGAAGATCATTTTTTGTTGTAACATTGGCAATGTTTATATGTTCTCCTTTTGTTTCCTACCCCCCACTCTTTTTCCCTTCCTTGGACCCTCCGTGCTCCGTTGAGCAGGTCTCACTTCTCAGTCGGCAGTTGACTGGGTCAGTTAAAGCTCCTCTCGAGCTAGTCTCCTCAAACCAAGAGGCTCACACTCTTCTACGCCATGTTGGCAAGGTAGTTGTCATCCAGGGAAACTTCGCCTTCAACATAAAATCAAGATAAGTACCATTTTAAAAGTTTTAACCTCATCTTCATGGTTTTAACTTCCACGTGCTTTTAATGATACTTTTATAGACAGTGTGAAATTATTTATTTTGGGGCAAAAATCATTCGTCGTGGGATTTGCCATGTTGAGCTTTCGCTTGTATAAGCCAACCTTACTAAAAAGAGCTTTTCTTAAGCTATTCAAATGAGAAATCCTCTCACTACGTGGGATATTACCTAATACCCGCTGTCTATAATTCATCAAGCTAGTTCCTCCGTTGGATTTTCTCAACCCCATTTTCTACTAAGGTCGTTCTGGAACCTTCGAGATCTTGTACTCTATCTGCGAGTCTTGCCGTCAGGTATTTTTCACTCACCTGTGACAATAATATTTAAAATGAGGAATCTTCCTTACAAATTGTTGCAATAGCTAACTTTCTTCCACCGCTGGAACCACTGGAATGTTTTATGGTACATTTAATTGTAAATCACAACTTTTTCAAGAAATAGACTCTCACCTATATAGTGCAATCAGTTATTTCCATAATTGCAATAACTTTCTTTCTCATAAACTTTAGTGTTTCTATAGTGAACTTTGCATCCAATTTTATAGACTACAGTGATAACCAGTGCTTGCTCCAAGTTTCTACCGCGTCGCGATCGTCCGTTTACATTAAATACGGCCATGAACATTGATCCTATAACCCAATGATCTTTCCTCAACCTTCTACTAACAACCAATATTAATAAAATTGTAACTTTTCTATAAGGTGTCACTCACGAAGTGCCCTTCCAACTTTGCTCGTTTAACATTAATTAAATTCTGCATTATTGCTTGTGTGATACAAGTTTCAAATTCACATTGTTCCTTTCCTATAATCAGGGAAAACAATTCTTTAAACTCTTGAGCGAGTCATGTTCAGGTTTCACGAAATGGAAACGGTCCCATTTGGCTAGTGATTCCTACTCAAACTTGGGAAGTCTAGAACCTTCCTTTTAACTTTCTTCAGGTTTCACAGTAAGTGACCTGCCCTTATTTGCATAATAACCAACGTTAATTCTGTATAAATATAAGAAGTTTTAGGAACTTCTATCTTATTTTTCATGTTTTTATTATTGTTATTTCGAAGTTGTCACTTTCTCTAGAACATTCTCTCAAGAATTTCTTAAGGTACACTCCTTGTACTCAATTTAATGTTTAAACTTTAATCATTTCATTGCCTTTTTAAAATCTTACAAAGATTTTAGTACCAGGTTTAAAACCTCATAAATTGTCAATTGCCTGGAGCAAAAGTTTAATGTTGGGAGGTCTGCGACCCCATTTCTTAAAAAAGTTTAAATGAACTATGTTTGTCAAAATTATATTACATGCTTGTTAATTTCCTCAAACTTCTTTGAATTGTTTAATAAATTTAATATTTGTTTTTGGAATCATCATTTCTCTGATACTACAGTTAGGCAAGATCCTGGCTTTCCTAGCTCTTCCTAGGTTTATGCCCTCGTTCATACTCAATAAAGCTTTTACCATTTGTCTTGCCAGACTATCACCCTTCCCTATAGTACTTTCATGCATGCTTGGGAGGAAATACACTAAAGCCTTTCTCTGGCAAACCGCCAAAGTCTTAGCTGCGGTTCCCGTCAGCTTCGACCAAGCTCGTACCCACTTTAGGTATCCGAGAACGGATTTTCGGTGGCAACCACCTTTAAGTGTGTTTAAAGTTAAACTTATTAATTTTGTGGGACTCTCCTCCTATTTTTCTATCCTTTTTCTCCAATCCAAAATCTACTTCCTTTTCTTAATCATCTTCCCTTGGTGGGTGGGTTATTCCTCAGCCAATAAACTACCCAAAATTTGGTACCAGAAACCCGGGAGAGTCCATTTGCTATGTCCATTGTTTGTCAAGTGTCATTTGACAATACTTTGCAAATTATTAATATCTGCTTTGGATTTTTCAGCTATAACTACATCATGCAAAGCCTGTGAACGGGAAAGAGGCCGCCCCTGTCTCCTTTGGTGTGTCCCGTTCTTTCTACCCATTCGCTGCTGCAAACTTGACAGCATCTCCAAGGTTCTACAGTTTCGTGAGTTGTATTTCAATTTATTCTCTTTATCATGGCTCCTACTGAAAAAGATGAAACTCTCATTGCCAGACGTTCTTCCTATAAAGGGCAACTCACTAGATTCAGAAATTTCATCAGCAAATTAAATCCCGCCGAGTGTGATTTAGACATCTTGACACATCGCCTTAAGTTGTACGAACGGTCTTATGATTATTATGATCAAATTCAAACCGAGATTGAATCCGCTTGCCCAGAACTTCAATCGGATCGGGACGAGGTCGAACCCTTGTACTTTGAAGGGATTGCAAAGGCCCACCAACTGATCCGCAATATCTCAGAACCGGACACTAGGGTCATCAATCCGGCCCAGTTCGCACCCGCTTCAGTTCACAAGAACAAACCGAAACCGTTACTTCCTAAGATAAGCCTACCGCACTTCTCAGGCAAGGAAGGTGAATGGTATTCTTTTTACGAACTTTACTGCTCCCTAATTCATGAAAATACTGAAATTTCCGACATTCATAAATTCTACTTCTTACGCACTTCTTTGGAAAACGAGGCCTTAGCCTTGGTGGAGTCACTGCCTTTAAGCGCAGACAACTACCACATCGCCTTTAATCTCCATAAAGAGAGATATGGCAATTTACGTTTGAGTGTAGCTCGCCACATACGCTGTCTCTTCAGCCTACCAGCCGTCAAACCTAATGACGTCACCTCTTTAAGAGACCTCTTAGACTCTATACAGTTGAATGTCAGAGCATTATACCAACTTAAGCAGCCTGTCCAAACATGGGACACCATACTCATTCATCTGGCTACATCAAGATTCGATTTTTCAACTTTAAAGGCTTGGGAAATTGAACTCGCTCGCAAGGAAGAATTTTCCTTCGAACACTTAATCTCGTTTCTCAACAGCCGATGCCAAGTTCTTACAGCACTCGCATTTCAGTGCGAAAAGGTCGAAACGAATCATCAGTCTCACATTTTTGAGAAAAACCTTGCTTTTTCAAAGGGACATCAGCCCCCATCTGTCGAGAACAAGCAACCCCGTTCTTCTTTCAATCATGCAAGAGAACATATCAGGCCGCTTAACAAATCGTTAAAATGCACGCTCTGTAAAAAGCTTCACACATTGTATTCGTGCAAATCCTTTAAAGAATTGTCTGTCGAAGATCGAAGGAAGTTTGTCTTCAATAGCAAACATTGTTTCAACTGCTTATCACCTAAGCATTCTTCTTCAAACTGCACGTCATCCAATCTCTGTTTTCATTGCAAAAAACCGCATCATTCTTTATTGCACGTTCATGATAAATCGAGGTCATCAGTACCTGCCTCTTCAAGCTCCATGCAGAGCAGCTCCGAACAAACTAATGCTTCTTCTTGCATTTCTAACGCCGAACCTTCTCACAGTGCGCAAACCCTTTTGACCACTGTACAATTCGAAATCCAAGATAAATTTGGAAATTGGTTTAGAACCCGTGGTCTTCTCGATTCCGCTTCAACTCATAACTTTGTTTCGCAATCGTTGATTAAAAAACTAGGTCTTTCGTCATCGCCTACTTCTATCAGTGTGACCGGCATTGACAATTTGAAAACTCAAGTTTTGCAGTCTTCAAAATTGAAAATCAGAGACGTTTGCCAAAGAAACACCAATCTTAATTTAAACTGTCTCATTCTTACCAGTATTGGCAAGGACACTCCAAGTCACTCTATTAATACCTCCGGATTAAAGATTCCTTCGCACTTAAGGTTAGCCGATCCTCAGTTTAATGCTCAAGGTCCCATTGATGTACTTTTCAGTGCCATTGTTTTTTGGAAGTGCATTCGCAAACAAACACGCAAGTTATCTTCAACCGTGGTCGCTAGAGACACCGATTTTGGTTGGGTTATTACTGGTGAAATCAAACATACCAGTGTTCAAACCAAGGCGCAATGTCATTTCGTTACAGCTGACATAAATCCCATTTCTGAAAAAGAGAACGCTCATGTTTCAGATCTCAATATTTTTGAAAAACACTTGCCGAAACGATGTCTTATCGTGAACAACTACACTACCTCTGTAAGTTGTTTAAATGGTTTTTCCTTCTTCCCGCAGAAGATGGCAATTCAAGTTCGCCTTGCTTTGTGTTACTTCGTCTACCTTCTTATGTCATTTTTTATAGCAGGTAATTGCTTAAACTCTTTCTCGAAAACTATCTTCCCCTTGTGTAAAACCATGGCTATCAGTCACCATCACTTTGCTGTAAGCCATGTTTCACTTCTTTCGTTATTTAGAAGGATGGCCACGGTCGGCTTCTCCCTCCTTCCTCACAATTGGAAGCCGCTTTTGAAACCGCTTGAAAATCTGAATTCTATAACATCTAGAATAACTATTCTTATGCATAACCTTCTTCTCAATGTCCCGGCTTCACTTCCTATTTCGGAAGAATCAAGCTTTTTCCTGTCGAAAATTGTCGGATTCCGTGATCCTCTCAATTATGCGAAATTGATTTCCTACTTTATTTCATATGGCTTTAAATTGTTTTTTCACGTCCAAGTTACGATTGACTGCATGCCGTCCAACCGGAATATCTGCTTTAAGTTACAGCTGATTCAACTAGTGTTGTTTGTGTACTTTGAACTGCTTGTTTTTCAAACTTGTTTGTATACAAGCCTGGATAAGGTCAAGTCACTGTTTATTTCCTGTACCCTTGACAAAGTTCAAAGCAAGTTTCTCTTATCTCAACTTTGGCTGATTGCCAAGCATTGTCTAGTGAGTCGCTCCTGCAAGTACAGAAGCCGTTCACCTACTTCCCAAAATAAACTTGTTCCAGTTAAGGACTATTTCAGCTATTTATATGCCTTATCTCCCTATACTATGTGTGTCAAGGCCGTGCTTGCTTATGTCTCTCACTTACTTACGCTCGTATTCTATAACTGCTTCGATCCTTGTTTCAAAACTTCGTTGCGTATTTCTCACGCGCTTATGTATTGCACTCTGCTCACATATTTTGAAATCTTATTGTTCATTGATGAACAAACTTGTTTTTTCTCGTCCTTACATTCGATGTGTTTTTGCATTTATACTTGTTATGTCACGTTTCTCGCTGACTTAAGTATTTTTCTGAGTAACCCCTTTGATGCTTATTGTAACTTAAGGTCATTGTTTATGGCTACTCGTTTGTCACCTATGGCGTTCTTGCTTTCTACTCGCATAGTTTCTTTGTTTATTTGGTATATTCTTATCCTTAATAGACGTACTTGTTTCTATACGCTTTGTTTAAACTTTTCAACTCTTCTTTTGCATCGAATCGTAATCTTTACTAGTGCTTTATTTCCCTCAGCTTCTAGTTATTTTGTGATTGAAGATGTCGTTAATTCTCGTTTTTTAACTCCGCTTTCCAATGACCCTGATGACCTACTTCCACTCACCCCTGGTCACTTCCTTATCGGCACTTCTCTTTCTGCCCCTCCTCCTCTTCCCAATTCTTACAGGGATTTTAATCTACCTATTGTTTGGCGTAAACTTGAAGCCCTCCGTAATTCTTTTTGGAAGAGATGGAACTTGGAATATTTAACTTCCTTGCAACGGAGGCAGAAGTGGTTTCTTTCCAGTCCCGACATTAAAGTGGGGGACTTGGTCTTGGTTAGGGATGTTTCTCCCCCTCTAGTCTGGACTTCCGGTAGAGTGACCAAGTGTTATCCTGGAAGAGATGGGAGAGTCAGGGTGGTCAGAGTCTTGACCATTAACGGTTCGATTACAAGACCCCTGTCTTTGATCGCTCCTCTTCCATTAAATGTGTAACTGCTTATTTGCTCTCTGTTGGTGTTTTCCCCCCCAGTATGGTGTATTCTTTGAATACACGGTACCTGAGATATAATTTTTATTGCTCCTTGCATGTTCATTTCTTCCTTCCTCTTTGTCAAACACCAACAGTGATCTTCTGTTTTCTCCTTGATAGGCAAATCTCTTATGTCTTCATAAGTCTGTTCTAGATATATAACTTCTGTGACCCACCTAGCGTCATCTCGCAGCGAATCTCTGAAGCTCCTCAATTCTTCCTGGTGCTAAAGGACTTACATATCCATTTGGCCACCAGATCCTGTTACCATCGCCAGCTATTTTCTCCTTGAGCAAGAGGACTACGTCTACTTCTTTACTCACCATGCTGCGCTAGTATCATCTGTTATCAACTCCTTGAAGACCAGCTCAGCAAGAGAAGATCATTTTTTGTTGTAACATTGGCAATGTTTATATGTTCTCCTTTTGTTTCCTACCCCCCACTCTTTTTCCCTTCCTTGGACCCTCCGTGCTCCGTTGAGCAGGTCTCACTTCTCAGTCGGCAGTTGACTCGGTCAGTTAAAGCTCCTCTCGAGCTAGTCTCCTCAAACCAAGAGGCTCACACTCTTCTACGCCATGTTGGCAAGGTAGTTGTCATCCAGGGAAACTTCGCCTTCAACATGAAATCAAGATAAGTACCATTTTAAAAGTTTTAACCTCATCTTCATGGTTTTAACTTCCACGTGCTTTTAATGATACTTTTATAGACAGTGTGCAATTATTTATTTTGGGGCAAAAATCATTCGTCGTGGGATTTGCCATGTTGAGCTTTCGCTTGTATAAGCCAACCTTACTAAAAAGAGCTTTTCTTAAGCTATTCAAATGAGAAATCCTCTCACTACGTGGGATATTACCTAATACCCGCTGTCTATAATTCATCAAGCTAGTTCCTCCGTTGGATTTTCTCAACCCCATTTTCTACTGAGGTCGTTCTGGAACCTTCGAGATCTTGTACTCTATCTGCGAGTCTTGCCGTCAGGTATTTTTCACTCACCTGTGACAATAATATTTAAAATGAGGAATCTTCCTTACAAATTGTTGCAATAGCTAACTTTCTTCCACCGCTGGAACCACTGGAATGTTTTATGGTACATTTAATTGTAAATCACAACTTTTTCAAGAAATAGACTCTCACCTATATAGTGCAATCAGTTATTTCCATAATTGCAATAACTTTCTTTCTCATAAACTTTAGTGTTTCTATAGTGAACTTTGCATCCAATTTTATAGACTACAGTGATAACCAGTGCTTGCTCCAAGTTTCTACCGCGTCGCGATCGTCCGTTTACATTAAATACGGCCATGAACATTGATCCTATATCCCAATGATCTTTCCTCAACCTTCTACTAACAACCAATATTAATAAAATTGTAACTTTTCTATAAGGTGTCACTCACGAAGTGCCCTTCCACTTTGCTCGTTTAACATTAATTAAATTCTGCATTATTGCTTGTGTGATACAAGTTTCAAATTCACATTGTTCCTTTCCTATAATCAGGGAAAACAATTCTTTAAACTCTTGAGCGAGTCATGTTCAGGTTTCACGAAATGGAAACGGTCCCATTTGGCTAGTGATTCCTACTCAAACTTGGGAAGTCTAGAACCTTCCTTTTAACTTTCTTCAGGTTTCACAGTAAGTGACCTGCCCTTATTTGCATAATAACCAACGTTAATTCTGTATAAATATAAGAAGTTTTAGGAACTTCTATCTTATTTTTCATGTTTTTATTATTGTTATTTCGAAGTTGTCACTTTCTCTAGAACATTCTCTCAAGAATTTCTTAAGGTACACTCCTTGTACTCAATTTAATGTTTAAACTTTAATCATTTCATTGCCTTTTTAAAATCTTACAAAGATTTTAGTACCAGGTTTAAAACCTCATAAATTGTCAATTGCCTGGAGCAAAAGTTTAATGTTGGGAGGTCTGCGACCCCATTTCTTAAAAAAGTTTAAATGAACTATGTTTGTCAAAATTATATTACATGCTTGTTAATTTCCTCAAACTTCTTTGAATTGTTTAATAAATTAAATATTTGTTTTTGGAATCATCATTTCTCTGATACTACAGTTAGGCAAGATCCTGGCTTTCCTAGCTCTTCCTAGGTTTATGCCCTCGTTCATACTCAATAAAGCTTTTACCATTTGTCTTGCCAGACTATCACCCTTCCCTATAGTACTTTCATGCATGCTTGGGAGGAAATACACTAAAGCCTTTCTCTGGCAAACCGCCAAAGTCTTAGCTGTGGTTCCCGTCAGCTTCGACCAAGCTCGTACCCACTTTAGGTATCCGAGAACGGATTTTCGGTGGCAACCACCTTTAAGTGTGTTTAAAGTTAAACTTATTAATTTTGTGGGACTCTCCTCCTATTTTTCTATCCTTTTTCTCCAATCCAAAATCTACTTCCTTTTCTTAATCATCTTCCCTTGGTGGTTGGGTTATTCCTCAGCCAATAAACTACCCACTAGATGTTTACACCAAATTACACTAACCTTATTTTAATTATTACTACCTAATAGAATTAATCTAATTACCTACCAATAAAGAAGAATGTGAAATACGTATATCTTCCAATCATATGAAGTCTCGTAAAAGCACCACTGCTCTACTTGGTTCAAACAGTGATTGAAGAAGTCACCGAATCTTTGGATACACGTCCCCACAACTTAGTTTAAGTTTATTAAATTATCAATAAGAATTTCTAAATACTATCAATATTCCGTATTACACTTGATCTAAGGAAAGTAACTTTATAGAATTTAAACCTCTGTTATAATATTTTACCACTTTTATCAAATATTTACACTAGCTGCTATTTCACTACACTTTCACTGTGACGCCATCTTGGAAGACCATGTGCCCATGTTTCATCGACTGCAATAATGCGATTCAACATGGCTTGTCCTTCCTGCTGAAACCTCTCCAGATTGATGCGACATGTTTCGTAACGAGTCCACTTCTGTACCTCGCTTAAGTGATGTGGCACCCACTTTGCACAGATTTTACGCATCTGTAGGTATTTGTGTAAAATGCGCCGTATTGTTGCCGCTGGTATTACTGTATGTTCTTGCAATTCCGCTATAGTCCAGTGCCTATCCTCTTGTAAACACTGATCGATCATCATTATCTGTACATCTTTGTGCATGGACACTAGACGGTCTGGGCGAGGCAAATCGGCAGTTGATACTCTACCCCGTTTGAACGTCTCCACTCACCTCGCCACTGTTCTATAGGGCATGGTATGCACACCTAATGCTTTTCGCAGCTCTGCATGGCATTGGCGTGCATTTCTGCCGCGGAGGACTGCGATTTTAATATACGATCGTTGCTCCTGCGTGTTGACTTCCATTGTGTGACGCTCTCACTCACACACTGAACTTGGGGGCATGCTCAGACCCACACTGTTGTTTACATACACCGTCTAGTGGCATCCTACCGTACGTTTCCTAATGCATATCGTAGATTTTTCGTGTTGTCTCGTGTTCGCGAGAAAAAAAGGTTGCCATGACTTATGACTCGTCCTCCTTATTGGCAACTCAAACTAACACTTGGGGTGCTGCGGTCGGTCTGGATAAGTAGGGTAAAAATAATCAATAACACGCCTTTGATATGGAACACTTTTTATTTTTCGGTTATAATCAGTAAATGTGGTCCCTAAAATAATGAGAGTGTTATTTTTAATTGTATTGTGACCGTTTGACGAACGACCTACGACCACACAAGTGCGCACCCGAACAACAGTCGAGCACAAAGACTCAAAAACATCTCGGGGTTAACAGTGAGCATTCTACAAAGATGTAAAATAAAGAAAAAGAAAAGCTCTGCTGTTCCCCAGATGCACACTACAGCAAGGATAGAAGGCATATTTCAAGAATCATGAATGACCACAGTATCAGTTAAGATAAAATTTGCATCAATTTAATTGATCCATTCAACCATCCTAATCTTTACAAGGGCATCCTCAGGGAGAAAACTAAAACACCACCTGGAAAAAATAACATCCTGCGCTCCCCCTGGGATCCTATACTATTTAATCGCAAGTGTAGAATAACGTTCCAAAAAAAATATATGCAACGAAAACGTCATTTTTTAAACATTTCATTGTGTTAGAATACCCATGAAATTAATAGTCCATCATGGTATTCTATTATATTATAAACGATATTTACAGTATTCAAGCTGTGTAGATCACTGATCGTCCTATCACACTTGACTAAAATTTTATTTCTGAAGTTCTACACATTTCCATATTTCCAAAATCATGGATAATCCTATGGGATATTCTCTTCCATGAAACGAGAAGAAATTCCAAAACATACTAGAATTGTTAATTATACAACTTGATGCAAGTCAGACCAAGTCGAACAAAGACGGACCCATTAGAAACGTAATACCATTTATATTTCATTATTCCCACACAAGGAATATTCATATAAGAAATTATAAATTATGGATCTGTGATTTATCCTCGATAATAAAATAAATTATGGGATTAATTATTAAGTGATATTAATTGCAACTCAACCTTATTATTCCAACCAATTTCAAACACTTATGGATAATTCGTAGCTATTTCAAGATTTTCATCGGAACATGAGGCCGCATTTTAAATGCCCCATTTCTTTATGCACTTTATCAATTTGGTTTATTCCTTGATATCACAATATGGCAAAATTATTAGGCATTTTAATCTATCTGCAGGTTTATATAATTCAACCAGAAAATATGTGATTATGGTTAGAGCAAATTAAAGTAGAACCTAGAATTCCACTGGTGACAATATCTAGATAGCGGCGTGGGGCTGCAACAGCGGCACCGCCCTTCTTTTGAGTAATATGAGGCAACATCCTCCAAATTCCAACATTTCATTATATTCAACAACTATAATTCTTTTACATATTATTTTCACATATTAATTTCCATCCAGTCATATTTACTGTATTTAATGGATTATCATAATTATTAATGGGACAAATGCCTACGCGCATTCCCAATTCAACTCATCACCCTATCAGATTTATCATATGAATGTTATAAGTAACTGTCTCTAATTAACCTGTTCAATTATCCGCTTGTCACCATACCAAAAATCTTCCTAATTGATACACCTTGCTCTAATAACAAAACTACGTTACGATTGCTTTATCAATCCAATGTGCATTAATTCAAGTTAATTTCTCATATTTGTTTTAAGGAAACATCACCTAAATAATCCAAACTCATTCATTTATTATTATTATTAATATGAAATTCTCATGGATAATTACCATGTTCTATTTTTCATAAGATCCATTAAATTGTTATGAATATGCCTCCTTAATTCCCCTTGTAAATTCTCACACATGATCATTCCGCATTATCATTTTAAAGAAAATCCTTAACCACCAGAAAAATCGAATCATTTTACGATAAATGACAATCAGAACTCATCCAAGACGAATTGCATCAAAATGATCAAGAACTACATTTAAATAAACAAATTACCAATGGACTATCTCAAAACGATCGCTAAAATAACAATGTGCCATAAAAATATGCACGGAACTGTACAACAAAAATCAGGATGAAACTCCTGTCTAATTAGAACAGCCGGATGCCTTCCGAAAATATACTCATTCTACGATATGCCCACCGTGGATATGCTATCTCAAAAGAAATAAAATAAAATTCGAAGAGTGGACAACATCAAAAAGATCCATGCTTATGTCCCAATATAATGCAGAAAATAAAGATCTATGGCGTGTAAAACGATTCCTACATGGTTGAATGGTATAGTCTAAGGTCTGATATTCACCGGTACTAGATATTAAGAATAGAATAAGGGGCTCACGTCCATTTCAGATGTTCTTGAAGGAGGTCCAAGTTCCTGCGGGATGCCCTTATTCGGAGCATAAAATTCCACGCGATCCTCCGCACACGGAAATGTGTACGGCTCGACTTCATGGTTCCACTGGTCCAAGTCCCAAGTATCCAAACGTCAGCATCCATCGTACGCCCCATTCTTATTTAACGCACCATAATACTGGCTCGATTCATGGTAGATTTCAAAAGTTCACACCGGCGTATTGCTACCATGACGTCCTGATCGGATTGTCTTAACACCATAGCTTCTGCTATGAAAAAGCACGTGTCTAATACTGTCACTGATTTTACGACAATCACCCGGTGTTTTAACGTCCCAAAATACTCCGAATAGTCACAGTAATGTTCCCGGTTACTTGATTGTAATCCTTCTGTAGTTATCACAGTACGCTTACACACCTGTTTAGCCTTAATTCCAAGTCAATTGCTAGCCAGAAATCTACCCTGGTGTGAGGTATTATATTGACATAACTCAAGTAAGGAGTTATTACCAGCCCATATGCCTTAATATGCTGTGAGCTCTGGCCATACCCAACACAACCTTGCATTTACAAAAGCTAGTCCCATCTAGTAAAACTATCCTGAGCACATTTGAACAATGCCTCGTTTGTAGGCTAATTTTGGCTTCCAGGTCAGGTACTAGTACCTTGAGATTGATTAAGCCGCCCGCTTATGCACGGATGAACTGCACAAACACGACTGTCCCAGTCCTAACAGCTGTCTGCTCCACCCTGCAGACTGTCAGGTGATAACATACATACGCGCATCGTCGTCCGCGCGTCTCATCCAGCCTGCAACCAACGGCAGTGAAACTCAACTCAGTCAGGCGCTCGCTTCAAATTCAAAATATAGCCGCGTCAAAAAACAACATCTCCATAACCAGCAACTGACGCTCGTTCACACGGTTACAGTATATATGTATAACTGCGATACACGTGATCTAATTTGTATGTTCCACTGGATTTTATGTGTCAATTGCATATTATCATGCATCGGTTGTCTGCTGGTATTTGTTTTTGAGCAGTTCGAGTCATGGCGCTGTTACGATTAAAAGCTTGCTCACTGTACCATAGACTCTAGAAATTATTTGCTGCTTGGTAGGGTGAAGGGATGAGTTTAACTTGTATTAAAACTCGGAGGATACAGGAATTGCTTGATTTGGATGGTTAGCAGGTGGGTTTGGTGTCCAATATCGGACTGGTAGCAGGTTTTCGGAGAGTAGATATTTAACTCTGCGAAGTCTAATTAGGCCCTTATTACTAAAAGAAAAGCGCACAATGTGAAAATTAGGCCCTTATGACTCATAGTGGAATGGCTCGGATATCGCAGAGCGAGGTGATTGCGGTTGGTAGGGTTATTGGAAATGAACTAGGGAGTGGGAAGGATACCTGACTGATGAAGCTTGGCTGTCCTCGGCTGGTGTATGCTTGGCTGTCTTGGTACGGCTTGGCTCGGAGACACTGTGCTTGGCTGTCTAGGTGCGGCTTGGCTCGGCGTAACAGTGAACAACCCGCCCTGTAGTCAGTGAATGGTCCAACCCACTCCTTTTGCCCGTATTTATTTGGTATCGTCACCTTTCGGCTATTACTATTTGCATCTTTTGGAAAGTGATGAAAACTTATATCCGCAGCCCTCTTACACATCGACTTACAGCCGTAAACTGAGCAATATACTTTGCTTTTACTCATTTTGCACTCTATCAACGAGTAAAACTTATTACTTATGTATAAAGACACGAAGAATTTACCAAGATCTGCTTACCAATATAAGAAACCATATACAAACAGTCACCAGGTGACAAATGTACCCTACTTGGTAAGTTTATCATTTTTACCGCTAGATATCATATCAGATAGCTGGAGTTGCCAATATTTCTCACTCTCAAGTCTAGTCATATGAAGTATTTCCGAGCTTCTTATTGGTCACTCTGCCCTTAGCCCCCAAGTAATAAATATTATTATTGGAGGAAAAACTCTGCCGCGGTGGCTGCCTGGTTGATGATTGTGACGTCAGATGGTGGGAATCGAACCAACTTCTCTTTAGTTTTGCCTCATGTGACTGAGTGTACCCCGTTCCAGCCCTCAGACCAGAATTAAATTTCTTGACAGAGCCGGGAATTGTACCCGCACTTCTGGGATGACAGCCAAGAACACTAGCCACTACACCAGGAAGTGGTCTGGTCACGAAAGTATAGAACTAACAACTATTTCAAGAGCTCTTGTTTGATGAAGCAAATGTTTTTCTTACTGATAAAAGTAGATTTTTTTACTAGATCTGTAAAGTTTTTGAAGAAAGTGTGTGAACTTGCTAACAAATCATTATTGATTAATCGGTGTTATGTTATTTTGAATACATTGCAGAAGAGCTTCGACGCGTTGATGAAGCTAACTGGTGTTAGTTTTTATTTACTTTATTTTAAATAACCAGCTTTAAAAAATATTTTCTTCCTTACGAGTCCCAGTAAAACACAGAAACAGCAGAAACCAAGTTGTGCAATACCATGAAAGAAGAGATAAATCAAAGAAGTGGAATAATGTGTGATCAGTCGTTCTTGGTTGGCTGTTATCGATGAAATAATTTTTCACTCTCATAAAATAAAATACCGTAAATTTAAAAAAAAAGTGCAATGTTTATGATTTTTAAAGTAAGCCTTTGCCTTAGAAATGCTACAATTTTACCAGTTGTAATTCTAAATGAAATTTAAAGGGCGAGGATCCCTCAATTTTTAGGTAATTTTGGTAAATTTTCGGTGATTTTTGGGAATCTGGGTAATTTGGGGGGATTTATGTGATTTTGGGGGTATTTTAGGTATTTTGGGGAAAATCTGGGGAATTTTAGGGAATTTGGCGGTAAATCTAGGGTAGTTTAGGGAATTCTTGGGGAGAAATCTGTGAAATCTTGAGACATTTAGGGGAATTCTTGGGGGAAACGTGGGGTGTGAGAAATCATGCAGGGCTTAGTATTAATTTTTATTTATATTTATTATTATTTTTTATAATTATTATAATTATTGTTATTATTATTATTATTGAGTGTGGTGGTGGGGTAGGGTGGGAGGGAAAGGGCTGGGGCAGGGGCATCATGTGACTGACGGCTGCTTGGAAGTAGCTGAAACTGTTGTGTATTCGAACCGTGGCCTACGTTATACTCAAGGCCTGGAAATAGAGCTGAGACTTGGTACCCCAAACTGGTAGTTCCACTTTACGCCACCAGGATCGCGGTTCGGCGCCCTAGTTGTCTGCTTATGACTATGCGTTACATGCAACTCAAGTACATTTAATACATGTTTTTTAGCACTTCTTGCCCGTTTTTTTTTTCAGTTTCCCCCAAATGATGCATACGGCTCACTCTTGACTGTATTTCATTTCATTTGAAGAATTTTTCTGTCAAGTGGCTTACTTCTTAAATTCTGAAACGTTGCACTACTGCCCGTGTGGTTCACGTCAACATTCTTTAAAAGTGGCCTTACGAACGTTTGCAGAAGAACTACGAAGAGGGAATTGTCAATACACACTTCACATTTTGTGTGCTCGGAAAACGTGTCAGTTAAAATATTTGTGAAATGTGACACTAAATATTTTCGAGACATGAAATTTATGGCTGTTGTGACAAAGTGAGAAATTGTTTCCAACAGATAAATAAAAGAAGCTTTGGGATATCATAATCCCCCGCTGTCTTGAAAATGTATTAAACTGAATGACAGACTTGAATTTGCTGGAGCTGATATTTTCTCTAAGCAACCTTCACAGTCTGTTCTCTCTTCTGCCACTCTTACAAGAAATTCCGCTACCATTGCATTTGAAAAGGAAGATAGAGACGCTGGCTTTTCTAAAAACAAAAATAGAGATTTTAATGCTAAAATGTCAACCATAATGTTTTATTTCAATGAACTTAATATAGGCTATATGCCCCATATTCTTACCTTGAACAGGGCTTTCTTGAATCTCCAAGACATGTGCCGGAAGCTGGGGTGTTTCTTTAGGATTGGCTGGGTTTTGCACCTTCCGTGATTTTTTGGCTTTAGAAACTTGGTCAAGGCGCCTGTTATGACTGCATCTACCCTCAGCTCCACATTCCTACTTCTAGAAGATGCGATAATTCCTGTGCTAAGTGTTGACTCCATGGCATGCGGGCATGATCTCACGTCCATCATGTCATTGTTACCTCCCTTATTTCTCAGGTGACTGACGAGCAGTTCTACATCATCACTTGAGAGATTCCGCGTAAGCACATATTGGACGCCGATACTGAGGCTGTGTCCCAATACTCAAGTTGTCTGCTATTGACTAGCTACTAGCTACTATGTGCTATGTGGTACGCACTACGGAGCTTTGGGACATGTGTGCTTGATCACAGCCTCCTTCATAGACTTGTGTTCTGGAAAGTAATGGACTTACATGCTGGTACCAACCAAACCAACACTCAAGATGGCGGTGATCTGCTGCTCATTGTAAGCTCTTTGCGCTTTCATCAGCTGTTTTAAATAAACAATACCTGAACGATACGATCATGGATGCTCCAAGAAGATCACTTTTTAGCCGAGCCCTAATTATGGTTTGTATTTGGCTGATTAAGAGAGTAAAGTTCAGGAGGAAGAGAAGAAGGGCAATCATGATAATAAGGCAGCGGCAAATTGAAAATTTGAGACGAGGCCCTTATTGTGCGCTGGAGACCATAAACCGAGATGTTGCAATCCTCAGTCGTGATTACCACAGAACCAAACAACATATTCGCGTGACGCCCCGAGCATTGTCCCTGTTCTGTGACCAACTGACAAGGAAGCCCCACGGGAGGTCTCTTGAATTTGAGGGAGTGACCCTCCCCTTATTATTAACCTATCCACTTTCCTTGGTCTCCTTTGTTTAATTTCATGATGCTGGATCAGACCACAAATTTATGCATTTTGCCTCCGAAAATCACCTATTCGCTAGAAGTTCTCAAAAATAGATTTATGTTCATCTTTTGAAAAATTGTCATTAGGCTACACTTCAGTTTGCAGTTGCATTTTGCATCAGAATATTTCCACATGAGTAAGAAAATAATTATCACAACAGAACAAGATATTATGCTTCCCTCGTGGGTTGTGTGGGTTGAAGCGTTGGAATTGGCAAAGAATATAGATCATACATAGACTGGATTAAAGTCAAAGATAACCTACAATTTACATAACCTACAATTCCGATAAGCTACAATTTCTATAACTTCCTTGTACAAGTCGACAAGTCGGCCAATCTAGCAAGCACTTTCGTTGACTAGCTACTACAGACTTGATTGCTATGTGCTAAGCAGTATTGGATCACGACTTCTGACGTCACATCCGGTAAATTAGTCGACTATCTAGTTCACTACGGCTGAAATTGTACTATTGGGACACAGCCTGATTAGAAATCGTATGCAGGACACGGTTGATGAAGTTGTTAGCACCAAGGCTTGATAAGTTTCCTTTGTAAGTCTCATCTTTTTATCGGGATAACTTTGAATCTGTAACAGGTTGGGCAGAAATTCATTGGTCAGCCATGAAAGTCTCTCATCATTAACTTCACTGAAAATAAGCTTGTCCGTGTTTTTGGAATGAAGTCCGTGTGTGGTATTGCAGATATCATGTGTATCAAACCATTTTCTAAAAAATTCCAAGAATTTTGTTGTTTCGTTTAGGCTTTGCTTATCTTCAACTTTCTTTGGGCGCACGACTTCCATGTTCTTAAGCCCAGCTATTGTCTCTGGAGTAAACACCAATTTGGCTCTTGCCACATTCATTTTTAGCCTACTTTCGAGTTTTGCAAAAAATGAAAGTAGACTTTATAAGATCTACACAGGGCGAAAATGTGTGTGTCTGTGTGTGTGTGAGTCTGTGTGTGTGTGTGAGTGTGTGTACTCTGGATGTCTCTCCCCCTATCAATTTGAACACAGTGAAACCGAATTGAACGAAATTTGGTTCAGAGGTAGCACTTGCAAAGGGCACCTCAGTGTCATGTTTTACATCGCCGCCATCTTGACGGAAACGTAATGCCGGCCACCCAAATGTTTCATTGTATTTACACTTTCGTTTCGTGAAAGCTCGAATTTGTTCAAGTAAGAAATTAGCCTTCAAGTCCCCACGATACGCTTCACTCTTGAGCTTTGATATTTGAACATCGAGTTTGTCCTGACGTTGCACTGAATGTAATTTTTGTTTCAATGAAATTATCTTCTGTTTCAATAACTTAATTGTAGTTCTGTATACTGTATTTTTCTTAGTGCCCTCCTTAATTTTAATTTTGTTGACTTGCAATGAGTTTGCTTGATTGTTGAACATTGCGTTCCCACACTAACACGTGGTTGATCATGGTTTTCTTCAATTCGTTCATCACAACAGTCTTCCGTAAAATTTAAATTACCTGAACATTTCCTTTTATTGTTGATATGTATGTCTCTATCGACACGTGCCCTTTTGCGCGTATTTCTATTTATTTGTGCTTGTTTATGTTCGGGGTAGTCCTCAAAAACCGTCGGAAATACGTTCGGTAAGAGCGTTTCTCTTTGTAGTACTTATACTAAAATCAGAATCCTTGAAATGCTTGCTACAAATTTTAGAAGACTGTTTTGGTGTCCACAAAGACCCTGGCTTTACCCCCTCACGTGAAACAGCTAGAACCCATTGTTTCAGTATGTCATTGTTCAATGGAAATTTATGAAACGAAAGTCCATTGCCTTTAACTTGACGAGATTTACAATACGGCACGCTACAGTACACCAATTTTGACGAACACAATAATAACACTAATATTTACACATAAGTTAGCCTACTCTATTAAAATCATTCAGTGATTTATATCTAAAGTATTTATCACACATACATGTCAAATTTACGCTAGTACACTGGATTAAAACCTGCTTTTCACTAAGTCTTGTTCATAAAAACCACTTAGCACCCATCTCAATATCAGTCAAACAGCAGTCTACTGCTCTTAACGAAAGCACAACTATAAAACGACACGCTTCACCAGTCAATTTTAAACTCACCTTAGCTTTCTTACTCATTAGGACACCTTATTTACCGCCAAATACAGACACACCAATCACATTGTACGTAATTCAAACGGCACGATTAAGGGCGCCAGAGAGCGAACCTAGCGGCGAAATGCGGAACAAGTTCGAACCATCGCTCGCAATGTTGTCTGGCGCCTCATTTCCAGGCCTTGTATATAACGTAGGCCACGATTCGAACCCTCAGAAATGTATGTTTTAAAGAAATTTCATCCTCAACTCTTGGTAACACATACACACCACCAGAGACTCAGTTATCGATTACGCCTGTGACAGACAGTTGGCAACAGTTATTTTTGTTTTTTTTTTGTGAAAAAAAAAAGGACAAGGAACAGTGCATCCAAGATGGAGTCTTTTGAGTGTTATTTGTAATGTGTGTGTATTTTCTTGTAAATAAATATCTGTTCATTTTCCCGAATAAGTACGAAGTGACGTTTCTGTTCGTAACATCTGGCGACCGTGACAGGACATAGAAAGGAAAATGAGCGTTATTCGAAGTTTGATCAGAAAACGTGGTGTATACCGTGCATCGTTCACGAAAATTGTAGCTTCACTTCAAGTTTTGTTGGAGAAAGAAATAAAGGACATAGTCGCTATCCGAGGAGATTACGCCTTAGTGGAAGAGAAGGCTAACCTCATAAGTAATCTGGACCAGGAGATCTTCCAACACCTCATGGATGATGTGGTGTCAGAAGAAGACCTGATCACAGAAGTAGACGGAGTAGATGACTATAAACGCAAGTTTCATATGTTAGCAGAGGCTGTTTCCGATGCTCTTGCAATGGAGAGAAAACGTGAAGACGAAGTCCAGTCAACAGTGAGCACCAGTAACATTCATAACCTCAAAAGTAAATATCGCCTTCCAAAGATCGAATTCCGAAAATTTGGTGGAAATCTACGAGATTGGTTAGGTTTCTGGAATCAATTTCAAAAGATTGATGAAGATGAAGAGTTAGATAATGCCGATAAATACGAATATCTTATCCAAGCAACATTTCCAAACTCCAAAGCTCGCGACATCGTTGACAGTTTTCCAGCCACAAGTGGAATTTACCCTAAAGCAACACAGAAACTTAAATCACGTTTTGGCAAAGAATCTTTGTTGGTGGAAGTCTACACTAGAGAACTATTGACAATGATGAATTCTTGTAGTAGTCTTGACATCTCATCATTATATGACAGACTCGAAACTCAACTTGGTGCTTTGGAGAGCCTAGGTGTAACTTCCGAGAAATATGCAGCAATGTTATTTCCTATGATTGAATCATGCTTGTCTATAGATGTGTTACGTGCCTGGCAGAGGAGTGGCGGTGGGAAGGAATCTGAACCTAGTGAACGTCTTAAAGGTTTGATGAAATTCCTGGAGAATGAAGTAGAGAGTGAGGAAAGGATCAAACTGGCCATCCCAAGTAAAGGTAACATCAATGTGAATCCTGACAAGTCAAAAGGTACGAAGAAAATTGACATTTACAGTGAATCGCCACCTACCGCAGCTGCACTTGTGGATTGTAATCTTAAACTAAACTGTATATTTTGTGATAGGTCCCATGTTAGTTCAAACTGCTCCGTGGCAAAGCAGATGGCTTTAAAGGAGAGAGCCTCAATTGTGAAGAATAAGAGAGCATGCTTTCTCTGTCTGAAGAAAGGACATGTTTCAAAGATGTGCAGAAGTCAGTTAAAATGTGATTCCTGTAGCAAAAAACATAACAGCCTAATATGTCTAGGCCCAACACATTCCTCTGAAGCTACCAATGAGAAACTTCAGTCCCATTCTTTGATTTCAAATGAAGAACGTAGTGGTGTGCAAGGTGTTATTTTGCAAACATTAAAGGTGGATGTCATTGGAGAATCCTCTGCAATGGAGGTAAGGGCTCTACTGGATACTGGCAGTCAGAGATCTTATATGCTTGAATCAGTGGCGCAGAAGTTAGGTTACAGTAGTCATCGCACAGAAATGCTACGCCATTCACTATTTGGTGGGGTAGTCACAGAAGAGAGCCAGCATATGTGCTATAGGATCTACATAGAGAGTGTAGGAAAGCCTTATGCCTGCAATTTTGAAGTCTTAGGGCAACAAGTAATTACAGGGTACAATACTATGTTAAAGGGCCCATGGTTGCAAGAACTAAGAGCAAAAGGGATACAGATTTATGATACTGAAGGTCCCATTGAACTATTAATAAGCGCTGATGTAGCTGGAAAGTTAATGACTGGACAAACATGTACACTAAGCAATGGTCTTGTATGTATTGAGACACTGCTGGGGTGGACTGTGATGGGTAAAGTAGTTTCTGGAGATCAATCAAGCATGACCAACCTTGTCCCTTCTCTCTTTATCAGAGATGCTTCAGTTGAAAATCTGTGGGAACTGGACGTGCTAGGTATCAGCGATCCTGCCGTAAGGAAAACTAAAACTGAAGAAAACTTTGCAACAATGGAGCACTTTCAGAAAACCGTGTCTATTAATGGAGAATTTTGGTATGAAGTCCATTTACCCTGGAAAGAAAACAAATCATTTCTTGTATCTAACAGGGTCATGGCTGAAAAGAGGTTAGTCAACACAAGGAAGAAAGTGGAAAATTTTGGACTAGGCGAGACGTATGAAAATATTTTCACCGAGTGGGAAAGGAGTGGTGTTATTGAACCGGTTCAGGAGGATGAAAACTTCAGACACTATCTACCGCATCGAGCTGTTGTGAAGGAAAGTAGTTCAACGACACCTGTTCGTCCTGTATTTGACGCCTCAGCGAAGGAAGCGGGAACCCCTGCTTTGAACGATTGTTTGTATGATGGCCCCAACCTGATTGAGCTAATCCCTGCTATTCTTCTTAGATTCCGAGAGAGGAAAGTAGGAATTATTGCAGACATTGAGAAGGCCTTCCTTCAGATAAGCATACGGAAAGAAGATCGAAACTATATCTGCTTCCTGATGTGGCAGGACGTTGGGAATAATTACAAGATCTTCAAGCATGCCAGGCTGGTTTTCGGCCTAACTTGTAGTCCGTTTCTCCTGGTGGCTGTCTTGGAGTATCACCTGAAGAAGTACTTGGAAAACCCGCAATTCAATCCCCTATTCATCAAGAGACTTCTACAGAGCTTCTACGTGGACAACGTTGTCACTAGCCTTGACAGGGAATCGGAGGTGGGCGAGTTTATCAATCAAGCTAGTAGGGTATTATCAGAAGGCAGTTTTAATTTGAGGAGATGGCAGTTCTCTCAGGATGATGACCAGTCTGCTACCCTATCATCTGTTTTGGAACTGTTATGGGATTGACAGGAGGATACACTTACTTTAAATTTGCATTGGTTGAATAGCCTTCAGATGGGAGAAGTGACGAAAAGGACAATTCTGTCACTCGCTCATCGAATTTTTGATCCAGTTGGTGTGACATGTCCTGTCACCCTTTGTGTTAAACTGTTGATTCAAAGGACCTGGAAGACTCATATAAGATGGGATAGTACAGTTGATGAGAAGTCCAGAGACGAGTTTCTGGCCTGGGTAAAGGATCTACCTCATCTGGTAGAAATCAAGATTCCTCGATGGTTTGGAAGAAGTGACCATGTGCAAATTCATGTCTTCTGTGATTATTAGGCCCCTGCATACGCAGCAGTAGTCTTCATAAGATGCGATTCCAACAATCAAGTGAGTGTACAGTTATGTGATGCAAGATCTCGTGTGGCCCCCCTCAAGGAAGTGACAATCCCCAGATTGGAATTGCTGGCTGCTACAATTGGTGCACGGTTGCTTAAATGTGTGTTGGAATCTATTTCACTGGAAGTTCATGAGTTTTTTCTCTGGTCTAGCATGGATCTGCAGGACTGAGAACTGGTCGGTGTTTGTCCGCAATCGTGTGAATGAGATCAGGAATTTGACCAATTTAAACTGCTGGCGACATGTTCCAGGTTCATTCATTCCAGCTGATTTACCGTCACGTGGCTGTTCTGCTTCGCAATTAGTAGCCTCTCGATGGTGGGAGGGACCTGCCTGGTTGTACGAATCTCCAGATTGTTGGCCTAAAACAAAAGTGGTGTATGACGAAGAGAGTATCGCAAAGGAAATGAAGAAAAACCCTGTGAATTCTATGACTGTAACCAATGAAGGTCCCCTCTGGTATGCCAGGTATTTTTCCAGCTATCACAGAATAGTTCATCTAATCGCATGGATTCTTCGTTTCTGTAAGAATTGTCTTAGGCGTGAGAGGATCTCGCAAGAAAATCTGCAAGTTGAAGAGATAGAAAGGGCTGAAATTAGACTCATTTCTATAATTCAACGAGAAAGCTTCCACGGATTAGTTGATAAACGTCTATCTTCACTACATCCATTCCTGGAAGATGGTGTTCTCAGGGTTAAAACGAGACTACTACTGCGAGAAGATTTGAAGCAATTCAGGTTCCCAATGATTCTCCCGGCGAACCATGTCATCACCTCTCGCTTGATTATGGATGAGCACGTGAAAGAAAATCACATTGGAGTACATCTTCTTCTTAATCATCTGAGACGACGCTTCTGGATCATCGTTGGAAGGAGGACAGTTAGAAAAATTATAGGAAAATGTGTCAAGTGCCGGAGGCATGATGGACAACATACCGAAATCGCTCAGGCCCCTCTGCCCCTGGACCGCATACGGGAAGCCTGTGTATTTGAAGTGATAGGAGTGAACTTGGTAGGCCCGGTGTTCCTGAGGGATGAAAGTAAAGCTTGGATTGTAGTTTTCACATGTGCGGTGTATCGCGCTGTTCATCTCGAAATGGTTACTTCTCTCTCCTCAGAGGCATTTGTGCAAGCGTTCCGGCGGTTTGTAGCAAGAAGAGGACGCCCCTCTGTGATTTACTCAGACAATGGTACAAATTTCACGGGTACAGATAATGCGTTTCAAAGTGTTGACTGGGAGAATATTTCCAAACACTATTCGGTTGAACGTATTACTTGGAGATTTAATCCCCCTTGTACTCCTTGGTGGGGAGGCTTCTGGGAAAGGTTAATACGACTAATTAAACAGCTTCTGAAACGAGTTTTGTGTAAAGCCTGTCTAACTTACCAAGGAATGCTTACCCTTCTCTGCAGTGTAGAAGCCACCATAAATGCAAGACCGCTAACATATATGACCGATGGATATGAAGATATAAGTCCACTTACCCCTGCTTGCTTTCTACATGAAATTAAGACAACTGGAGTTCCAGAATGTGATGCATTGGATGCTATATCCCTGAATCAAAGAAATCGTCATCTTCTGAACCTAAGAATGGCATTGAAGAAAAGATTCCAGCAGGAATATCTGGGACTTTTGGCACTCGGTAAACCGAGTTGTAAACCAACTCTTTTGTTCAAGAGAGGTGACATTGTCCTAGTTGGATCAGATGGCACTAAGAGGATAGATTGGCCCCTTGGAAAAATTGTGGACTTGTTCCCTGGAACTGATGGTAATACAAGACTTGCAAGGGTTGTTACATCTAAAGGAGAACTCTTGAGACCGATACAGCGACTCTACCCCCTAGAAGTACCTGATGAAGACAGAGCACACCTTTGAGGACTGGCTTGAATAAGAAAACAGCTACTGCTTTAGGAGAGCCGACTGGGACTGGTGTTCAACACCCAAAGACCACACTTTCGGGTAGAACTGTCAATGTTCCTGCAAGATATGTGGAGTAGTTGAGGATGTCTTTCCTCAACGGTGGGAGGATGTGACAGACATTTGGCAACAGTTATTTTTTTTGTGAAAAAGGACAAGGAACAGTGCATCGAAGATGGAGTCTTTTGAGTGTTATTTGTAATGTGTGTGTATTTTCTTGTGAATAAATATCTGTTCATTTTCCCGAATAAGTATGAAGTGACGTTTCTGTTCGTAACAACGCCAGCGGACTAGAGCCGTTATTGCGGCGCACTGATCTGCATTGTTCTGTATATATTGTTTGGCTTCCTCATAATAAATGGTCAATCTTAGAAAACACAAAAGTGGTGTCAGAAGTAGGATAGATAAATAACGTGTAGGTGCCGAAGTTCAACTCCACGCCGTGAAACTTGTGCGAAACGTGCTACCTAACGAAATTCAACTCCACGCAGGTTAGTGTATCAGTGAAGCATCTCCCTTCATCATGGCAGAAGGAATATCCACAGAACTTCTTCAGACTCTTTCTGGGATTATTGCTAGCGCTATCAGGGAATCCACCACGCGAGGTGGCATCGGGAATGAGCCGATGTCACCGGGACGGCCTAGACCACCACAATTCTCAATGACAGCATACCACGCCGCGGATGGGACCACCATAGTGGACTATTTCACGCGGTTCACATGGGCGGTCGGTCTGAGTAAGGTCCCGGAAAATGAACACGTGCAGTACGCACGTGTCTACATGGGCGCCGAACTTAACGAAGCTTTGAAGATTCTAGTAAGTCCCGTCGACCCGGAAACTCTCTCATACAGCGAAATCCAGTCAAGATTGTCGAACCATTTCGACGCCAGCCGTAACAAATATGCAGGGAGCATAAAATTCCGGAACGTCATGCTGAGAGCAGGGGAGACGATCGCCAGCTTCACTCTCAGATTAAGACAAGCAGCAACACACTGTGAGTACGGAGAATTTGTAGACCGCATGCTAATTGAGCAACTGCTTAAAGGTTTGGAATCGAGGGACATGTGTGACGAAATTATTGCCAAGAAACCGGAGAGCTTCACTGCTGCGTACGCGATAGCCTGCGCACTCGAAGCCACCTGGAACACTGCTGACGAGGTTAAGAATTCGAATATAATCTCAAAATCCGATTCAATCAATCGGATAGGCTTCGAAAAGCCACAGTCGCGGAGGGGTAGCAACCAATGGCAACGTGGGATATCGACCAATTGTCAACAGAAATCCGACCAATCAAGGCCTCAACAAGGATTGCATCCAGCAAATCAGAGAACATCAAGTAACCAATCGTTGTGCGCTGGGTGTGGTGGGGAACATCCACGCAGTCAGTGCAGGTTCCTCAACGCTGAATGCCGAACATGTGGCAAGAATGGTCACATTGCTAAAGTTTGTAGGTCCAAACCAAAGCAGCGGAATACAAATCACGTGACCGAAGAACAACCAGCTGACAGCGTTGATGTCATACATCATTTCAACAAAGTTGAGGTCATCGGAAAAATGCAGTCTCCAGGGAAGCATTTGATAGATGTCATCATAGAGGGAACCACCTTCAAGATGAAACTCACCACCGGCGCCCCTTTTCGATGATGAGTAAACTGAGGTTAGCTATGATCAAACCAAATTGTGTTTTAGAGAAGGTTGATCGTATTTTTGCGAGCTACTCTGACCACCGTATTAACTGCATCGGGAAGACACCAGTCCCCGCCACAATTGGCACCATCTCCAGGAACCTTGACCTCTACATCGTCGACGATGAATTCGAGACACTCCTTGGTCGAGAGTGGATCTCTGAGTTTGTGCGAGAGATCAATTTCGAGCAGCTTTTTTGAAAACCAGAACCGTTCCACCAACTCTCCGTCAAACAGTCTCTGTCCCTGGACCAGCAAAAGGAACTTGACGCCACCCTCAACCGCTACCATGATGTCTTCAGTGATACCCCCGGGAAGCTGTCAGGCCCACCAGTGAAGATGCACGTGAAGGATGGCGCCACCCCAATCTTCTCCCGAGCACGTGACATTCCTGTAGCCCTGCGAGATGCCTATGCCAAAGAAATCGACGCAAAAATCGCATCTGGTGTCTACAATAAGGTAGACTACTCAGAGTGGGCGTCAACAACTCATGTCGTTATGAAGAAGAACGGCAAGTTGAGAATCACGGGAAAATACAAACCTACTCTCAACCCGCGGATCATCATTGATGAACATCCGATTCCGAAAGTGGAATACTTGTTCAACCAATTGCGTGGTGCCACACTCTTCTGTCACCTGGATGTCACAGACGCATACACTCATCTCGAGGTCGATGTTGAGTTTAGCCAAGCCCTCACGCTCAACACTACAACCCATGGCCTGATCCGTCCTACTCGTGCTGTCTACGGAGCAGCCAACATTCCCGCTATCAGGCAACGGCGAATGGACACGGTTTTGCAGAAACTCCCAAATGTTGTGAGTTTCTTTCACGACACCATTGTTTTTGCCGATAGTTTTGGCAATCTGATGGAGGCCCTCACCGTGGTACTAGAGCACTTTCGCCAACACGGTCTCAAGCTCAACCGAGCAAAATGCAGCTTTGCAGAACCTGTCCTGGAAGCTCTTGGCCACAAGATCGATGCTTCAGGCATTCATATGTCTGATGCGCACATCCAAGCCGTACGGGACGCGCCGAAACCAACGACTCCAAAGGAACTCCAGCTGCTTTTGGGTAAAGCGACATACTACAGTGCCTTCATCCATAACCTGTCAACGAATGATCGGCCACTCAGAGACATGCTGTTGAAGGATCCTCTCATATTTACACCAGACGGCGATAGGACATCAAGGACGATCCAACACTACCACTTTTGCTGGCAACGGACGCCAGCAAAACCGGTCACGGCGCAGTGCTGTCTCACTAGCTCAGCAACGGACTAGAACGGCCTATCGCATATGCTAGTCGGACAATGTCATGTACGGAGCAAAGGTACCCCCAGATCGACAAGGAAGCGCTCGCCATCGTTTTGGCAGTACAAACATTTTTCAACTATCTGTACGCTCGACACTTCACGCTAATCACGGATCACAAGTCCCTGACGCAGATCCTACATCCAGAGAAGTCGCTACCAGTCCTGTGCATTAGTCGCATGGCCAATTATGCCGACTACCTCGCACACTTTAACTACACTGTGGTTTTTAAAACATCGAAGCAAAACGTCAACGCTGACTACTGCCCCTAGAGCACCGTTACCATCGACCGTCAACAAGATCTAAAACTCAATCTCGCAACAGAGGGAGGAAACTGAGGATTACGACGACTTTGATTTTTTACAGTTCACCAGACGCAGCAGTTACCCGTCAAATCCGAAGCCATTGCACGAGAGAGGAGGAAGGACCCTGATCTCGGTAGAATTGTCAAACTTCTGGAAGGATGCCTAGATCTCACCCGCCACGACTTCAAGGCACCCGAGGTAAAATACACGCTCGCCCCCAACTGCTTGATGTTCGAGCACGGAGTAGTGGTTCCATCTGCACTGCGAGATGCTATCCTCAACGACCTCCATGCAGCTCACCTGGGGATCGCCAAAATGAAGGGAATGGCACGTTCCTTTGTGTTTTGGCCAGGCATCGACTCCGACATCGAGAAGCTCAAAACGTCCTGCACCACATGCGCAATTCACGCGCACGCTCCACCCAAGTTCCGCGAGCATCACTGGGAGTACCCGAATGCACTGTGGGAACGCATTCACATCGACTACGCGGGTCCAGTAGCTGACAGCATGCTTCTGATTGTTGTAGACGCCTACAGCAAGTGGCTCGAGGTCAAGACAACAACCACCACGACAGCTGCAGCAACAATCTCCCTGATGGATGACCTGTTCACAGCGCACTGCACCCCAGTCACCGTCGTTTCAGACAATGGCAAGCAGTTCATCTCAGAAGAATTCAAGGCCTTCCTGCGGAACAGTGGTGTGAAGTACCACAAGCTTACAGCACCATACCATCCATCAACTAATGGCCAAGCCGAACGGTATGTCCAAACGGTGAACGATGCCCTCTACGCGATGAAAACAACCAAAGGAACTCTGCAGACAAACCTGAACTAGTTCCTTCGCCAATTTAGAAGAGCGCCGCACTCTACCACCGGACAATCTCCATCTCAACTATTCCTGGGACGAGAATTGTCTCAACCAGTCGAGACCCGAAGACGTTCGCACTAGAGTCTGCGAGAAACAGGAAGCAGAAATGGACTCTACATTCCGCACCTTAGAAGCGGGTCAGTCAGTCTACTTCCTCTCTGGCAACCCGAACCTGGACAAGCGGTTCCCCGGTACCATCGCAGCCCGCATTGGAGATCTTCACTATGATATCAACTACCGGGAGAAACGAATAAAGCACCACATCGACCAAATTAGGCCATTTCCAGGAATACGGCTAAACACAGAGAACTAGGAACCGACCAGCGATGAACCTACCGAAATTCCACATAGGCCACGACGTGTTCGGTTCTTCCCAGCACCAGCTACCGCAGTACCAGCCGAGAGGATGCCACAAGTGATCCGTGGAAACCGAACACCAACACCAGCTACTCCAGTTATACCGCGCATGTCTACACGCAAACCGCGCCCACCATTAAGATTTTCACCATAGACATAACAAGTTCAATTTAAAAGAGGGAGGAAATGTTGTGTATTCGAACCCTCAGAAATGTATGTTCTAAAGAAATTTCATCCTCAACAGTTGGTAACACATACACATCCCAGAGACTCAGTTTTAGATTACGCCAGCGGACTAGAGCCGTTATTGCGGCGCACTGATCTGTATTGTTCTGTATATATTGTTTGGCGTCCTCATAATAAATGGTCAATCTTAGAAAACACAAAAGAAACTATAGGTACAGGCCATGGAGGAAAGAAAGAGAGGACGTACCCTGAGCTCGTTTCAGCATACGACTTCTGAAATATGTGACGTAACAGTCACTCAAAGAATTCCAGCGATTCGCTGTGACCTACATTTCTATCATAACTTAGCATTGAATCTGGTGTTTAAAGTGGAACATTTCGTCGTTTGTTAATAATATTCATGTCGTCTCGCTAGAGATCACTGTGGCATGCTGGGTAACCAGCTGTAACCGGTAAGGTGGCCTTGAGATACCGAGTCCACCCCGTGGCTCGGCGCAAACAATGTTCAAACTGCAGCTTACGCTGCTCACATAATCAGAATTCATTTCGATGTAATGGAGCGCACAATTTACAGTCCCATCTGTGACTCGTCATGTCCCAAGATTCATACTTATTTACACATCAATTAACATATTAATTAGCCTGTCAATGAGCTCTACCTCATATCATAAGTTGAGAAAATAACCCAAGAAACTAAAATATAGCTATTCCTATGCACTAAGTGCTTTGAAATGCGGAGATATTACCACCGCCCTAATGCGATATTCTGAAGGTAACCTCTGCCTGCTTCACTCCGTAACTCTCTTCATAGTTCAAAAACGTTATTGGTGTCCTCCCCGACACAAATTAAGCATACCAACACCTATACACCTGGTGTTGAAAGAATGATACGATGATGTCAGCTCGGAAAGGAACGCGGTTTCTGAAACCTAATGTTACAGTCTAGCTCTATTCCAAATTCTGGAATAATACTGTGGCTTCAGAGCTTCACAATAATGAAAATTAACCATTGTAAACGTAACGGGTGACCCTCCACTTCGCTAAATGATACGCTGAAATTTAGGGGCATAGAACATAAATGTGAGGGCCTCTGCATCTCACAAAATTATACATGTTGTAGGCGAAAAATACAGCCATAAAACACTGAGTGTTTATGAGTGCTTCCTTCATATTATAGTAGTGCCATCGCCGTCTACCATTCTCAAGCCGTGTCTTAAGGTTTGGCAATACCGCTCATCTGTCATCTGGGAGGCCTAGCGCAAGCAAATGGTAATTGCTAACACTGCGTAAACACATAGATTTTGACGCCAAATGTTTCCGAAAATACAACAGAACATAACGTCCGCTAAATATACACACAAATATCACAATTAAAGGATACATATTATCATGCTATGTACTGTCGATTCCCGATAAGGTAATAACAAAATGCTGTACTGTACCTCAATGTCCCAATGTCTGAAGTTTACTTTTATTGCTGCTAAGCTCACTGCCATCATTGACGCGCTCAGCAAAAATATTTAAGACAATTCTTACGAACTTAAGAGACTGACTTACTTGACTTAGTTCCTATTGTCCCTCGTGGAACATAGGACATCAATGAAGCATCTCCATATGGTCCTGCTTGCTGACAACCTCTTCACCTACCTCCTGGTCTTACCCTCCTCTATAGTCTCCACGTTTACAGATCTGTGCCACGTTTGTTTGGGTCGCCCTCTCCTCCTCGTACCCTGTGGGTTCCAATCTAGTGCCTCTCTCAATGGCTTCATTTCCTTTCCTCAGGGTATGTCCGATCCATTTCCATTTCCGTCGCTTTTTTGTATTGAGCCCGTATGCGTTCATGCTGGTGATGATTTCTTAAGACGCATGTTCATTACACCGATAATGTGTAGAACGCGCTCCGGAAGTCAGCTCAAACTTCAGATACTCTTTTGACTTTGGTACTGCATTCCAATGTTATTCCTGGATGCATACATTTATATCTTCATTTTTTACATTACATAAATTATTTATTCGTCATTCTGCATAATTTACCACATTATAGTGGCCTTTTACGATACTTTAAATCTTTGGTAAAGGTATTTTCCTCGCAGATATGCGGAGCGGATTTAAATAGTCGCTCCCCGACTTGGGAAGGTCATGTAGAACCCGGAACACTGTTCCATGTGACAACACACCTTTTGATACTGTCAAGTCAACTGTCAAGCGTTAGCTAGAATCAGTGAGCATCGTGTCTACAGCACACTATAAAGTG
The DNA here is from genome assembly GCA_946902985.2 of Meconema thalassinum. NCBI lineage: Eukaryota > Metazoa > Arthropoda > Insecta > Orthoptera > Tettigoniidae > Meconema > Meconema thalassinum. Next base: position 169,472,152 of record OX336389.2, on the reverse strand, counting down.
CACAATAATTAGTAAGACGCCGTGTCAGGCGCGTATAAGTGAAGCATGTGTTAAATATGCGATAGAAATCGTGAAATATCATTTTTTCGCGCACGTGGTCAACCAACGCGATACCACGTAGCATGATTCTTCATTCCACGAGGTGTGGAAAACTTGTGAACGAAAGCTGTAAGTACTTCCAGTGTAAAAACACAATTGGTAAAATATTCATCAGTGCTAATTTTTGACACAATTTTCGTGCCACGATTGCCACGATACCAGAAGATAGTGTTGAAAGTAGTAGATTCTGTGAGAAGGACACCATTCGCAGTGTCCATAGGATCTGTGGCACGCGCCAAATGCCATTTTTTATCAGTCTGCACACAGGTGTAAAGCCAGTGTTTGGAAGTAAAACAGTATAAAATCCCGTAATTTCTGTGAAATCATCGATGTTATTCTAATCAGAATGAATCTCTTCATGAACCACGTGGGCCACATGTTTAACCACTTCTACAAGATGTCCATGATGGCTTAAGCTATTTCCATGAGGGGAATGTCCGAGGAATAGCCTCACTATGAAAAGGAAAAGGCAAGATTTGGACGAAGGATGGGCGAGGAAAACCCTCCTATCGATGGGAGATGATAAACTCCCAATCTCCAGGGTACCGCAAGGCCAAATTCAAGTTCCATAGTGAGTCCTGTACTTTCTATTTGTAAAGGCAATGCTTCGGTAGACTAGTGTAGAAACCGTACTCCGATAGCAACCATATAGGTGGATTTATGTGATTTTGTATTTAATGATGTATTTTCTTCTATTTAGCTTTGGCAAACTGGTCAATTTATTTGTGAAACACCCTATGGCAATAGTATGCCGGTGCACCTACGCCAACTTTGAACCGATTAATGAAATCTTACCCATTAATTTGTCTCAGCTCTGAGAGCTGCTTTCCATTCAGCATGTGCTGATTATAACTTTGGTAGGATGATTATCATCCTGGTGTTAACTTGTAAGGCACCCTGTTTAATTTTTGCTTTATCTACTCCACATTTTTGGGCGTATCATTTGGTGGAATGCAGTCACATCCACCGCCTAATAGGAGGGCTTTATTTCATGTTTTAATGTGAAGCTCCGACGCCACTAATTCCAAGTAGGAATATTCTACGTGTATAATACTAGAGGGTAACTAACCGTGTTATGAACCCTAGTACACTAGCGTATCTTTTCGTTGTGTCAAAAGGTGACACGCATATTTTCCCCAGAAAGCAAAGCAGTCAGAGTTGAGACTCTGTCATATTGAATTCCTTGGTTTCGTTAACTGTATGTATGTTTACGCATTGTATTTCATGGTACGAATCAGTGTGATGGACACGTAAACTTGATTACTTGTATTAGAGGGTCACATTCAGGACTTAATTATGTGAACCCAGTATTGTTCAAACATGTATTTCAATTTGCTAAAGCCAAGTTTTCCACGTGCCCTGTGATGCACGCTTACTGCAGTCGTAGGCCGACCCAGTCAAGGTCGCGTCTTCCCTGAGCTTACGATTACCCAGAATCCCAGTGCATTCTCATATGCGAGACTCGACTGCTATCGACAATTTAGACGTCACAATTCCAAGTGGAATGTTTTGACCAATGCTAAGGAATGTAGGTCAAAGCTGTTTAGCTGTATTTGTTAGGATGACGATGAAGTCATATTTTTTAAAGTCTGCTATTTGTAAGAGACTGTTTTGAATTATATTTTCAGGTTTATTTAACTTTACGAGAGGTTTACCCCAGTTTCTTTATTGACCAGACATCAAATGTATAAGGCTAGTTATTCTTGTTATTGTTGTGTCTGTGGAGACACGTTGAAGGGCGGATAAATACCCTCAACCATTGTATCCCGTCAGTACTGAGCTCTTTTGCCAGACTGAACCGATGTAATTTTTCGCGCGGTTGGAGAGTCGCTGAGCATTTTGTTGTTGTTGGAGCTTATAGTTAGCCCATTGTGTTATGGTGACTGCTAGAGTCACGTTCTTTGTAAGCAACTCTTTAGTGGAGACTTACAGTTATTATTCAGCCTGTGTCATGATGGTCATCTACGAATCTAAATAATAAACAACTAGGGAGCTAAACCGACGTATTAAACATGCCTTAAATCATGAAACCTAATTATTTTTAACCAACTTTATTAATATGATTGATTAATTGATTATCAGCTTAAATTTGGACCTATTTTTTGCTTGCTGACCGACGTATTGGGCTGAGCATTTCCTGTTGGGAATGAACCTAGAACAGCTGACACTATTTGGACCGACGAGGATCACTGGCACCAATAGTTCGTAACTGGTGGGCCGCTGTGATTCTATGTGATGTTAGTCCCAGTTACCACTGCGCTATCGCCAACCTAATTACATGCTTGAGATGACGATTAAGGGCAAAGTGCTTCTTGATCATCGTATGCAGGTTTTGTAAATAATAAGATTTGAGTGTTCTATTTATTGCATGTGATTTACCTGATTGTTTTGTACCATGTGTGTAATTATTGAGTGTTGATTTCTTTTATGCATCAGTTAGGATGGTTGCTATCCTAGACTTGTATTAATTGTTTGTTTACGGACGCTTCTCGCCGTAATTTGCTGTAAATTCAGGATTTAGCTAGATCACTTAAATTTAAATGATTAAATACGGAAGTGGTACCATCATAACTTAGAATATACTTATTGTGCTGTTAAATGTAAATCCTGTTTTTGTGACATGTCGACGGTTAAATACCATTGTTTTGCCATAGATTCCGCCGATGTCACTATTTGTATAATTAACCATTTCTCCTGTATTTGAGTAGGGATTTCTTTACCTGCCACGTTCCGATCTTTGTTGCTTTTGTTTCGATTTATGTATAAAGGACTTTCGAGAGGGTCAACTTAGCTTCAGATAGCGCATGATTCATTTATTTATTTATTTATTTATTTATTTATTTATTTTATTTTTATTAACTTTGCCGGCTAGCCGATTTCAAACCCTCCGAAGTAGGACAGGGGTTTGATCTTGTTGAATAAATGATTTACGAATTTTACGTAAGCCTGGATCTTGTTATTTCTTAGCTTTGTGTGTTGAGGGTGTACTTCATTAGGCGTCTATGACATTACCCCCGTGTTACAGCCCGATTCACGGAGTGATTAATCTCGTGCTGGTGATAGCCTAAAAGAGGTGCCTCCGATCCTCTCAGGTTGTGTGTTCGATGGATGGGGTTGTCTGGAATACCATTTGCGGTTGGTGGTACCCTGGAAATCTTCTCTATCGGGCACAGTATGGCCATCTCAGTTTCACCCATCCTTCTCCAAAGTTCTTGGTTGGAGATTACTTCCGGCCAGTAGATGTTTCGCATCTTTCTTAAGCAGCGGTTGACAAAGGTCTGAAGCCTGGGGGGTGATTTCTTTAGTTACCTTCCAAGTCTGAGACCCATATATTAGAATGGACCTGACATTACTCCGGAAGATACGAAGTTTGGACTTCATGGATATCTTAGAGACTGCCTTTGATTAAAAATTCTTCACTTTATGGCCACATATGCACTCATCATAGTCACAATAGGCCTCCAAGCTTAATGCTGACAGTCTAGCAATAATGCTCCACTGGTTACTTAATTTAAAAATAGGTAGCTTTCTAATGAAATCTAACTAATGGCACTTGCCAACTGAGTACAGATCATAATGTACTGCAATATGGAGGCCACATGATGATATATACCAAAACAAAATTTCTAGGCACTGAAAGTCCACCTCACTGTAGTGTTCAAAACGTAGTGATATAACCAGTTAATTTAATAGTGCTGCCATCATTGGACTTACAGTCAGGCACACAACGCTTCCTAGGCATCTGAAATAGTTTAATGAAATATTAGTGAAGAATTTGTTGGTTAAATTCATTAGTAGGTATTAGTTATACATGCAACGTAATACGGGAAATACGCACTTCTACAAATTTCGACAGGTGTGATTTATCACGAGGTATTTCACGGGTATTGAAATAGTTAGTACGAACTGCATTTAGATGCTGTCATATCAAAATAAACGATATTTATGAATAAAACTTAGCATGTTGTCTTACGTGTGTATAGAACTTATGGAGTCTACTAAACGTTGCCAATTCTACCAACAGCACGGCTTGAGAATTATAGACGTTGATAGTAGTGCGCATTAAGTCGCACATGGCATAGTTGTGCCACAGGGTTTCTCAAAAATACTGTAGTAAAGCAGACCAGGCTGTCAGTAAAGTTCATAAAGTTAACATCTTAGACATGAGTCCTACGTAAATGGTTGCTATTGAGTGCGGTTCTACATCTACTCAACTGAAGCATAGACCAGAACAGATAAGAATTATTGGATTCACATGGTCGACGTTATGGATCTCATGGTTACCTTTGGGATTACAGGGGCATCTCCCAATTCTGGGTTAGATCCATCCTCGTCCTCTAAATCCATGATTTTCTCTTCTTCTTGTTCCTCATCATTGGGTAACCACTTCGAACGTCCCCCTCATAAAGTGTTTTAGTGCATCATAGACATCATGTTAACGTTGGTGACAGTCTCGTACACGTGGTGGTTATGACGTCTCATATCGGCGATAATTCCAATTAATGTGGCACAGAATTTGTGATGACTTTTTATGACATAATATAGCACAGGTTCTACACTTATTTGCAGACTGTTTATCAAAATTGCCCTCTGTCTGCCACTGGCTGTAATGAACATGTGGGTGGGTTCACTGGCTTTATTACTGTTACAAAATTTTCGCGAATCGTTGCAATCGCACACGAAATTCGATTTCATAAAAATTGTTTTTACACAGTTTCGTTTCCAAAATTATTACTAATCGTTTTGTGATGCCTACACGGCTCCTATAATATATTGCTGGTACCTCATGGCTTGACCACGCTGAAAATCGTACCATGCGGTCGTACAACAAATATCAAGTATTTGACCAATTCACTTCTTCACAGATTCAACGTGCTACTGATGCACTCATATTAAATTGTACGTTGTGTCGCTATATTTAGGTATAAAATTAAACTGTAGTTCACACTTATACATACTGATATGCAACATTTTACCATGGGAACTCTCCCAGCAGTACGTCCGCACTATATCAAGCGAACTCGATGAAGAGTAGATAGGCAGTGACGCCAGTTTTCACAAGCTCCCGGGTAAATGGAACAACCCTATAAGTCGTACAGCGGCTATTCAGCCCTCGTTCACATATCTGCGAGGAAAATACATACAACACGTTCATAAACCGTAAAATATGTAGAAAAACGTCGAAAAATAATCGTAGGATGCTGTGGTCATAAACAGGAATCACACCTCTTCAACCTGAAGATTGGCATGTAATACAGGAGTAAAAATAAGGGTAGGAACTAGCTCAAAGCTTCCGTGGTGCGTTCCGTCCATCGGTAGAAGTATTGCCAACATGTACTCATGGAAATTATCACCAGCATGAGTCATACGGGCTCAGTATAGAAAATAAAACATACAAAGAAATTACGCAAATTACCCCCTGCCAATCCCTTTCAACCTGTGAATGTACCCCAACAATTCCCAACCCTTCCTCAACCGCACTTGGCAACACCACTTACAGCCCCCCAAATAGAAAATTTACGGCTGTGGTCAATAGCCCTCCTAAAGGCTGTTTGCCAAATGATGAACACTCTGTACTCGCACTCCACAGTCTCATGTACACTTACACTCGATCACTCTGTCCACACTCGAAGTGTAAACACTCGGTCATTTGGAACGTATCCGCACTCGCTCTCCCTGGGCGCGGCGCGCGAAGTTTGATTGCTGGCGGCGTGAACAGCTGACCGTCCCATGTTTACATTTGTTGCGATCTGATTATCGCAATTATGGCTCTGGAAATTACGTATGTGAGAAAAGTAAGGTAATAAAATGTAGCCATGGGATGTAAAGGCTTCCATGTCTGATGAAGGATAATGTAACCTATAGTATTTCTACCCTTATTCCTACTACTGCAGTGTATTGTTTAAGAATAAATCCTAAATTTATTTCTTTAGCATTTTACTGCCATTTAGTCCAATGACATAGTGCTCAATCAATTGTTAATGTCGTACAATGTAATATTAGATAAGACCGTTTTATTTTTTCTGTCTCAGAGAATGGTCTCCTTTGAACTCCTATAATTCCCCACCTAAAAATACCTCACATTCAATTGGCGAGGGCATTGCTAGATTGGTAGACAGAAGTGTGATTAAAACTTAAGAGTAACTAATCCTCCTTTTTCATAACTTTTCACAAGGTAGATTATTGAAAATATATTATTTATGATTCACATACCTTTCTAGAAGTAGTTACAAGTTGATTTCAATTTCAATTGCCACTGCTGCACCGGAAATATTTGTTTTCTTTACGTATATAAAGCATTTTTGATGGTGTTCATTTCACTAACGGCGCCATGTTACATTGTCGTCAGACAGTACGTCATACCTCATGTGACACGTTGCCAACATGTCCGATACAAAATTCACCACACGACACGTGCATAATGAAATAAGATGCAAAACCCTTGGCCTGGATGTAGATTATTGATGCGTGACTTCCCCTACTGTTCGTGACAAAAACCAGAGGTGTTATATTATTAGCTAACGCTGCCCGGTACTCTTAAGCGCCACCAACTTGCCCACCAGTTCTACGTAAGCAATGCAAGAGCATAGAAGATGATTTGCAAATGTCATCACGGGCCAAGCTTTAATTAATTTATCTGCTGTTTTACAAGCATTCAAAGCCTGAATATTTTCCCAACATTCGGTGTTATTTAAAGTTTTGTGAATACTTTAATTGTCTTACAGTGCTGTAGGAGCTTCCGGTTGTATGATGCATTCGGTATATTAATGCCCAGGACTAAGACATTCCAATTAACAGCTGCTACTCTATTAGCTTGCATTGTTTAGTGACCAACGGCCAGTTTCTATACACTTAAAGAGTTCAAGATTCTTCAAATCTCACCTAGACTTCCTAAACCAAAAGTGGGTTATACAAAGTAATATTGGGGCGTAGCCTACTCCTGTAATTCAACAAGGGATTTGCACACAAAATGTATGGAGCTTGTATTTTCCATGCGTCTTATTTTTTTTTAGTTCTCGCTGCTCAATAGCTTGTTAGTTGGAAACATATGGCTACTTCCCCGTTGATGTAAGGAATCTTGTAATGGCTTACGCCTATACAACAGATTGTCTAGTGTAACTGGGTGTGATCAATAATATTTAAAATAACCCCCTAGAAATACTGCGGCTTCCCATTAAGTAGCCAGTGCTTTACGTTAGTGCCCAATTGGGCTCATCACCTCACTACCACACTGACCAGTACATAAATAACTAGTCATAGATCACCTTTACTGTATTTTAATATCAACATTCTGCAATCTGACCTCCTTCGCTCTTTACGATAAAATGATGTACCTAAGTAAAAAAACAACAACAAAAAACGAGCACACATTTTTATTCACTGACAGAAAACATGTACATATACAGATGTTGTATCAAAAATACAGGGTGAATCCCACATAAGATAAACTTGTGCGTGGGCTTCATGAACACAATTTCTTAATTTATTTGCAACATGGTATTTGACTGATAATAATAAGAAAAGTTTATAGTAAAAGCATTAATTATAAGGATACTAAAAATAAAAGAAGATGATACATTCCTTATTTGTGACTGAGTTGGTTAAATATGTTGGTGAAAATTTATAAGTTCATTTACTCTATCAAACTTATTAAGGAGGCATATAAAAAGCCTTTTCTTCAATATATTCAGGGTGTTATTTGTCACATTTACTGGCAATATATTGTATATCCTAGTGCTAAGACAACTTAAATTCCTTTGGCCAAGTAGTGTGTTTCGACTAGGGATATTTATTCCAGTTCTGTCTTGAATTCTAGTGCACATTTGAAGTTTTTGTACATTAGAGAAGAGCTTCATATTTTTTTGTATAAATATGATTGATGACTGAACAAATAACTGTCGTATGTTAAGAAATATGCTTTGTTGATACAGTTCACATGTTGGAAAAGTTGGTGGCCATTTGTACATAACTTTTAGAATGAAATTCTGGCAGGTATTTACCTGAGCCAAATGTGAATCAAGTATTCCACCCAACCATTTATTCCATATTGTAGTTGTGACTGGACTAAGGCAAAATATACAGTTCTCAAGACATTTGCTGAAAGGATATTTCTGATTCTGTAAAATATATAAATTAACTTTTGGAGTTTATTGGCCAACTTTGATGCATGCATATTCCATTTTAAATGACTATCTATAATAATCCCTAAATATGTAGCATTCATTGACTTCTGTAGGGTATAGCAGTTGCATCTTTCGCCATTGTTACAAATTGGTGTGTGGATCTTTAGTGTTAAATTGTCTGTGGGTTGTAATGTTTTGTTCTGTGAGAAGCATAGGTATTGTGTTTTGGTTTCATTTAAGGTAAGGAGGTGGTTTCTTAGCCAATTTTGGACTGTAGCAAGGGTTTCTTGAGTTCTATTAAAAGTGTCCTCCCAAGTTGTTCCTGTGACTGTGATGACAGTGTCATCAGCATATGAGGTAATCATCGCATTACAGTTCAGCTCACACAAATCGTTAATATATAACAGAAAAAGAATAGGACCTAAAACTGTTCCTTGGGGAATTCCAATTTTTACTTCAGCACTTCTACTTAGAGTATCTTTGATTCGTACCTTTTGTATTCTGTTAAAAAGAGAGCTTTTTATTAGTTCTTGAGGAGTACCACGAATACTTTCCTTTTCAAGTTTTCTAATGAGTATATTGTGGTCTACGGTGTCAAAAGCCTTTCTTAAATCCAAGAACACAGAAATTGTTCTTTTAGAACTATCAATGGCTTTATAAAAATAATCAGTAAGGGAGAATATTGCATCTTGAGTACTAGTGTTTGGTCTAATACCAAACTGATTTGGTGACAATATGTTGAACTTACTCAGATAGTTAAGTAATCTGGTTTTGATGCATTTCTCTAGTAGCTTAGAGAGGTGGGTTGTGGGGGAAATTGGCCTATAGTTATTTAACTTTCTTTTATCATCTGATTTATGGACTGGGATTATGATGGCAATTTTGAATGAGTCTGGAAATTGTCCTTTCGTTAGTGATAAATTAAAAATATGGTGCAGTGGTTGTAGAATTTCTGAACTAATTATCTTAATTGTTTTACTAGAGATATTATCATAGCCATTTGCTGAGTTATCTTCTAGAGCAGCTATGTGGTTTGTTATTTCTGATTTTGTTATGGGTATAAAAAAAGATAGACTGAGGTTGAGATTTTGCAGTGCTATCACGTGCATTTGTGTTGTCAGGTTCCTTTCTTGTATTACTTATTTTTTCAGAAAGTTCTAAACCTATGTTACTAAAATAGTCGACAAATTTGTTTGCAATGGCAGCTGGTTGAGATGTTCCTCGTGAGTCTCTGATAAATATGCTGTCAACAGCTGAAGATTTATTTCCCTTCCTACATGTTAAATCATTAATATTTTTCCAAAGGACTTTAGAATTACTGGAGTTTGACATAATTTGTTTGGAATAGTACCTTTCTTTTGCTATTTTAACAAGCCTGTTTATCCAGTTTCTGTACAATTTAAGTTTATCAACATTTTCTTGGACCTCATCACTGTTTGAAGACCTCTTCCTTTGTTTAACAATTTTCTGACGTAATTTATCTCTTATTCTAATAGAAGTTAAAATTCCAGTTGTGATCCATTGAGTAATTTTTTTAAATTTTGATCTTACGTTATTTATGGTAGTAGAGTGTTCAGAGATGTATTGAGTCAGTAACTTAATGAAACTATCAGCTGCTTTGTTAGCATCATGTTCAGTTATGATGGATTCCCAAGTTTCCTTAGTTAAGGATTTTTTTTTAGAGTTTCATAATAAAGTATTTTCTCCAGTTTGTGGAGTGTATTTTTGAGATTTATTTTGTATGAGAAATGTAGGACTGTGATCTGTGATACTGGTATGCAGAACAAATGGGTCAAAGTTGCTGTTTCTGTGTATGTGATCGATACATGTTCTGGATTTTGGGGTTATTCTAGTTGGTGAGTTTATGTACGAAATGAATCCATTTGCATGTAATACATTTAAATACTCATTTTTAATATTTTGGGCATATTGCCTTGTAGGATTTAAAATATCAATATTTATATCTCCTATTAATATACTGTGTGTAGCTGTAGGCAAGTGCTGGAGAGTATTTCCTAGTTCTTCTATGAATTTCTTTGGGCTTGTGGAGGGTGGTCTGTATATAGCAAGTACCAAGTAACTTTCTTTATTATATCTGAAGGTGAGTAGGCTAGCATTTGCAGCTTTCATTGTTTTTACAGTAGATATTGTAATATTTTGTATGAGGTTTTGATGCACATATTTCTTTATGCTGTCATGGGTAGAATTTTGAGGTGGTATGAAGTATTCATTATATCCTAAAATAGCAAATGGTATATCCTCAATGAGCTGAGTTTCAGACAGTATAATGACATCTGGTTTATGATCAAGTTGATCGAGCATAACTAGCATACTTTCAAAATTTGTTATCATGCCACATATATTAAGTGCATGATTTTAATTCCTGCAGTAAAGCTAATTAATTTTTTCAAGACTTGAGTACTGTTTACAATCTTTGAAATAATATCTTGAGAATTAAGGTCTACTTCGTTATCTGATTCCATACCGTGGTTGTTTTATTTCAGGGTACTTCCATAATTAGGCTACTTTTCACTCACTTACAAACAAAATTTCATAAAATATTGATTGATCACTTGGCTCAGGCAAACATACCTTCAGTTTCCTTGATTCCCATGAACTGTTGGTAGGTCAGCTGCAGTCTTGATTTGTAGAATAGGGCTGTTTTCATTTTTCCTCATGAAGATCTTCCCGTTCCTGGTCCATGCGAATTTATAATTCATTGTCCGTTTGGAATTCCTGGCAAGCCAATATAAGTTTTGGTTGTCTTTGGTTAAATGTTCATTTACATACACTGTCGAGTTTCCCTTGATCTTGACATCTGTGCAAAGAAGTTTCCCATGTTTTCGTTTCTTGCTCATGATCATGTCTTTAGTTTGGCGGGAATAAAATTTTGCTACTATGAGGGGCGTTTTCCTCTTGCCATCCTTATCTGTAAAGGCTGGAAGTCGGTGGCAATATTCAATGTCCCTATCAGTTTCAATTTCAACACCAACTGCACCTGCCACTTGAGCCACAATACGCATTCTCCTGTTCGGAGACTGGTATCCGGCGATTTCAAGGTTGTAATTCTTAGAGTATTGCTCCAAGTCATTAACTTGCCTTTTAAGATGCCCATTTTGTTCTATAAGCAAGCCATTCTCAACTTTAGTGTTGTTTACCTCTAGAGTGAGTTGGTCAATGCAAGTTTTTAGTGTGATATTTTGCTCCAAGAGTTCATCAAATTTTTTTGATTGATACTCCAGCTACAAACATCTTTTAGTACTTGTTGCATATTGTTAACCGCTTCACATAAGCTTGCGGTGTCCGGTTTGACCTTAGTCGGCTGAAAACTATATGTAGCTGTTTTGATTGAATTAGGGTTATGTTTGCATTGTTTACAATGCCACAAAATTTCTCCCGGATTTGCAAGCATCGCTTTAAAAACGGCGTTCGTCACACGAGCACAGTTTAGATGAAACATTTCACCACACTTTCCGTCACATTGTACAAAATTTTCATTCTCCTTCAGCGAAACTTTACAGGAGGTACATATAACATTACTATTCTTGGGCGCCATGTTGAGAGTCAATCGAGAGAATTCCTGCTTTTACTTTTGAAAATAAGGAACGATACTGTTTGAGAAATTTTAAATCATCGGAAATGACACCAAAAAATGACACATAAAAAACTAGAGTAATTAAATTACCTCTGGTTATAAAAAAACAAATCCCTCGAAGCGCAATAATGCTCAGTGAAAAACAGCTGTCATAAAATCTTTTAGCCACCTGCTTAAATCTGTCACATAATTAGGCCTAGAAAAATTATCTGCTGAAACAAACTGCCAGTGGCAAACCGTGAGCATTTATATTTGTACTTCACTCTACTCAATAGGTGATACCAATGTAAAGTTAATAAATTAGAAGGTAAATTTGTACTGACATAAGTTTTCAGTTGCAATGCTACGAGTGTTACTTGTGAAGTTGTACATTAGCCCTCCAGTGGTCAGAATTTACATCAGACTTCATATTTTTGGAGGTTAAGGGCTACTATGAACACTTACAAGTCTGGTCATTGCTAGAGAGCTCATTTTTAGTGAAAAATTGCGGGAAAGGAGAGTTAATGTTGTAGAATTGCCAATCACTACGCACACAAGCAATAGAACTACCGATATGACCACATAAAAGTTTTAAAATATCGCCAATCTGTCGGCTATATTTCATAATACATACAGGAGACATTGTGCCAACAGTTGCAGGTTTCATTCAAAGGAATTAATGAGGCATTCAGAAAAGGAATATTAAAACTTACTAACATGAATCACCAATAAAATATTACATGTAGAAATATGGCCAAGAAGTGAAGTACATCACCATACAAGATTATGCATTTATTTACAATAAAGTGAGCAGCCGAGTTCAAGTCCAGTTCAGACGACAAGTTCTTTGCTCCAACATGTTGCTTTCATGCAAGTCAGTAAGGATGTAGATACGATGACTTCCACTCTCAACCCAGCTGTTCATTTGATAAGCCCAAGATTGCACATCCAATATGCTACAAAAGCCAGTTAAATTCTTATGACAATTGACTTGAATTTCTTACTCAGCAAACATTGCACAACATTTTCAAGTGATTAACACTAATCTCTTGAAATGGGAAAACTTTCTTTAGGCCTCTTCGAAACTACTTCTCTGGTCAAAATATTTCTAACCTTTTCGTGACGATACAGTCCATGTAGTCTGAAATTTTCAGCACACGTCATAATTGTCACTTACTGAAGCTGCCATGGAGTAGTAAAACTAGTAGGGAACTTCGGCAAGTGAAAATAATGGTGTGTTTTACCAAGAAAATTGGTGTACGTAGCGTCTTGGGTTAGGCAGTGTTATATGCTTAACGATATTAGACGTTTCTCCAGCAAGAGTATGAGAAATGTCTTGTATCAAGCGTATAACACAGCATAATTATGTTCTGAATATCTTAAGTTTACTCCTCCATTTTCTGCTGGTTGGCCCTGGTTGCACATTGGAACCAGTAGTGTAGCGTCAGGGTAGACAAGATAGACACTGTCTATCCAAATTTACGAAACAAATGACAGGTTATATTATAATTTATTGTAATGTGGTGTTTTTTTTCAGAGTTCTTAAGCCATAATAGTAATTTTCATGACTTAAAAGATTCAGCGCTTGTACATGCAGTAAGCTACTGCGTTCCATCGAGGCAAATAGACACTTCCTGAAATGTCTCTCCTCGCTTCTTATTAAAGCATCCGAGACCTGCGCGCGCCACTATCCCCTTCCCTTCTCCCCGCTTCGCCAATGCTCCTCCTCGCTGCCTACCGAGACTAGAATAGACATGTCTTTTCTTTGCTGACGCGGTACGTTTCGTGTGTCTGTATTTACAGTGCCTTAGATACTAGTTATATTAACAATGGAAAGTGATGAGCTGTTAGTTGACATGGACAGTGTAACTTTTGATTCTGTTAGTTTTCTTCATAGTAATTCACTACCATCCTTAACACTTGAACAAAAGTTAAAACTAAAATCTAAAATTAATCGCCCTCAGTTGGATTTGTACCAAAAGATGGCAATGTTACAAGAAAATTTCAAAGCAGTTGGTATTCGAAATATAGATGGTTATGTGGTTCTCAGCACACGAAATCACTACATTGTTATTACTGTTTGATGTTTGGGGGCGAAGAACCATGGTCTCGTACGGGTATCACAACAATAAAAAAAATTGGGGCAAAATCTCTAAAACATTCAGCGAGCAAAACACACATTAAAAATGTAGAGATGTTTCACATGCTAGGAAGAAACAGAATTGACCATTGTTTAGCGGAAACAACGCGATTAGTAGCTGTGAAACATAATGAAAATGTAAATCGAAATAGACGAATAGTGGGTCGCCTAATAGATGTAGTGTGTCATCTTGGGCGGCAAGAGGCCACACAGAAGACCACGAATCCCTTAATAAGGGCAATTATTTAGAAACCCTCGATTTTGCTGGCCATAGAAGAATCATTTATGAAAGATCACCTTGAAGGCAGCTCTATTTTTAGAGGTACGTCTCCAGACATACCAAATTATTTAATCCAATCTGCCACTAATGCAGTAAAGGAAAAGATTGCAGAAGAGCTTTCGTCATGTGAATTTGTGGCCATTCAGGCAGATGAGACTACTGACGTGTCCGTCAAGGCACAATTAAGTGTAATTGTGCGATATGTTTGTAACTCGAGAGTTGAGGAAAGATTTTTAGGTTTCTTTGATGTATCCTCAGATAAAAGTGCACTGGGTTTGGCAACACACATAATTTCCGTTCTGGAAGAATATAAAATAAATAAGAAAATAGTGTGTCAGACGTATGATGGAGCTACTGTAATGTCGGGTCGCAACAATGGTCTTCAAGCAATTATCAGACAGCATTGTCCCATGGCATTATTTGTACATTGTTACGCGCATCAATTAAACTTAGTTCTTTTACATGGAGCCAAGAACATCAAATAAATTAGTAGGGGGGGGGGGTTAAGGCGGTTTCTAACTCACCTATTTTATTTGTACCAGACTGTACAAGTTAAAATAAGCAATATCTCTCGAACCCATGGTCCGATTTAGACAAATGAGGTGTCGTTGGACTCGGGTTGATGCCCTATTTCCATTGGACCACTCATTTCAACCCCTAAATAAAACCTACCCCTACTAGGGGGTGAAATTGTATTTTTTTAGTGAAAGTCTCTTTTCAAATGCGACATGTATAAGGTGCGCTGCTAAAATGAACTTAAACGTTGTTGCTCATATAGCGCAAGCGTTTTGCTGGATGCCGCTATGAATTAACATATTTGTTTTTGTTTTTTACGCATGCGCACTTGGGATTTTTGTAAGAGGGCGAGCTCTTTGAAAAAATGATTTATAAGAAGGGGTTTTGGTGGTGAGGAGAGAACCAGATAGTCACCTACTTTCCTACGAAGTTTGCCGATATCTCTCGAACGCAAGGTCGGATTTGGACGTGTGACGTGTTAAATCGCTTGTCTCGAAGACCTCTATATGTTATTAATAGGTTAAAGTTTTGAGAATGCTGGAAACATGTTTTTTTTTTTGGGTAAAAACGTGATTTTAGGCTTTTTCCGATATCTCACGAATGCATGGTCGGATTTGGTCCTATGACGTGTCAAATGGCTTGTCTCGAAACGAGGGTTCGTAGGACTCGGGGTGACGCCCTCCCCACACTACTCCCCCTTTCGAATATAGTATTTATGTTAAAAAAAAATGCGAAAGGGTCTAGACACTTTTGTTGAAAACATTTTAGTTTTTAAAACTTTTTTTTAATCTGTCTAAAATGTTCATGAAGAGTGGTTGTAGATAGAAAGAGACGATACCACTGGGCACGTGTTTCAACGAGGCTATTACTGGCCACGGTGATGATATACCAATACAGTATTCGCTATTTCGATGAGACGGCGGGTCGAGGGTTCGTTTTCCGATTTTTCCTGTGATGGAATTCCTAATTCCTAAACCCCCTGAAGGGGGTCTTTAACATGTAAACGATTATGAGTGACATGACAAATGATAATTCCTTGATCAGATGAAGTTGGCTTTAGATAGAACAAACAGAACTTGGTTATATGTTGCTTGAAGTGAGTATAGAAAACAAACTTGCTGGGGCAGACTGACAGGATGTGGATGTTATTTGAGCTTATTGGAATGCATTGACTTGACTTGACAACAGGGCAATGAAAAAAGCACAGAGATGCTGAGGACACTTGAAGGTCAAACGATATGGCAACCATGGTGGGAGGGGGAAGCGAGGATGATGTCGCCGATCATGTTCAATGTTCAATGGATGAATTTATATTTTGCGAAGCATTGTTCGGAGAGGGCCATGTGACGACATGTTTTAAGGGTATTTATTTTTCCGATCTTTCCTATGGTAGACTCATTGATTGAAATAATCCAAAACTGCTAGGGCATGGCCTTGAGATTTTATAAACTGATAATTGGATTTTGACATACAAGGTCCCCCCAGAACTTGACATGATGTCATTCTTTTTATGACTTATGAATTTCCCCAAAAAAGACCCAAAACAACAAGATCATGGACTTTTGCTTTTCTTAATATATTGCAAACCCATAATGTAAGATGTTTACTGTGAGTGACGAAACCTAGCTAGGTAAAGAAATAATTATTGTAGGCTACATGTATGGTGACTGACACGTCTTTGACCATTGGAATGTTGTGTATTCGAACTCACAGAAATGTATGTTTTAAAGAAATTTCACCCTCAACAGTTGGTAACACATACACACCACCAGAGACTCAGTTATCGATTACTCGATCTCACCAGAGCAGTGATTGTTGCGCACTGATCTGTATTGTTCTATACACATTGTTTGGCTTCCTCATAATAAATTGTCAATCTTAGAAAATATGAAGCTTAGAGAACACAAATGTATCAAAATAGATACTAGTAGTGATAATACAATATAGCATATGCTCACCTCTTACCTAAGGAAAAATAAAGCACATTTAACAAAACAAACAAGAGAATTCTGAAAACCACCTCGCCAACAATCATCTTAATTTTAATCATGGTAAACCACTGTAAATTGTAAACTATAAACATTCAGGAGAGAAACTTTACCATGCTACCAAGATACAACCAAATACACATGTACATCATCATAAATACTATGTACACGCCATCATATTTCACAATCACCAAAACATCATTTAAAATAATATGTACCTACCCCAACCCTACCCTGAAAAGTGCAACTTAGCAAAAAAAAGCCAGTCATACAATAAACACGCCGTACACCATTACCCAGAAGGATGACAACACAGAAGAAAGGAAAACACAAGAAGAAGACGTAGAAGAACATCACACCAAGACTCAACCCTCACGCCTCTGCCAATTCCTGAGGGCAGATATTAGGGGAGATTGGGGTTGTTAAAGCCCCTGCTCTTATTAAGCTGGAACGCCCCTAGAAACCCCTTACACCCCATAAACTACACAGGACCCCAGCACAAAATCAGTCGAACATATGAAGCAATATGAAGCAACAATCGTAAACACACGATGTGGGACGGCAAACAAGGAACTCAAACATGCTTACATCAACATTAAAACCGCTGACCAAACAACAAAACACTGCAAACACATAAATAGACAAACCGGCGGTACCTTCAGGGTGGTTGCTCCTATTCTTGCTGTCAGTGGCCACCTGCAGCAGACATCTACATCTTGGCACTACATTCCATCCACACTCCAGAAGCGATAAGTTGTACTTTGCAAATACTCCTCAAACCCCTCACACACCTAACCCCAATTATTTGTAAGCTCATTCTGTCTTCATATCGCGTCTAAGAAGACGCTGAAGTCATTACAATAAATCCCCGCTGCTCAGTTTTAATTGTTTGCACGCCAGCTGTAATTAGATCTGACGCCAGCATTCTCCTTTCCTCCTTCACTCCCCGCCAACCGCAAGGTTACACATACTGTCCAGTCAGCGCTCAGCCTTACGCAAGGTCGCACGACTTCCTCGCTCCCGGCTACCTGGCTGTCTCCCCAGCCTTTCCAAATTTTCCTCACTCCGTTTCATCCCCTCTCCCCCTAAAACACTCTCCCATCATACGCCAAGCTAGTTAGCCCCTTTGTGAGGGTCACGAAGGAGACAAACCATTATAAAGCGCTTAACTTACAAAATGAAATGTAATATTTATGTCTTCCACGAGATGTCACTGCAAAAGTTGGTTTCTCAAAGCTGTCCAGTAGTGCTAGATTGCCGGTTATCCTTCACAGCCTACTTTCCTACGAACTATGCCGATATCTCCGGAACGCATGATCGGATTTTAACGAACGAGATGTTGTTGGCGTGGGGGTGACGTCCTCTTTGCTATGAATGAGTGTTCGTATTTTTCTTAAAAAAAAAATGAAAATTTTTGTTTTTGAAATTGGCGCTATTTTGGAAACGGTGAAGTTGAAAAAAAAGTTTGTTTGACGTTAATGAAAGGCCCTAGCCCCTATAGACAGAAACCAAGTTTCAAGACTGTAGGTCAAAAGAAAAATGAATTTTGAAAATGGGGCCCTATTTTGGAAACGGTGAAGTTGACAAAAACGTTTGTTTGACACGAATTGATGGTATTTCCCCCCTACTCCCACAACAAATTTCAAGTCTCTAGGGGAAAATCTGTGCACGTTTTTGGGGTTAAACCTATTTTTTTTGTCATTTTCCAGATATTTGGCAAACGGATTTAGTTATGGCTATGATGGTAATGATGATGTTTTCGTCTCGTCGTCCTATTTACGGGGATGTAGGCGTGGAAAAGCTGAAACCATGTTTTTTGGTCTAAAAAGGGCGTTTCCGTTATATTTCCAGATATTTGAGGAAAACGGGAAAAAAGTAAGAAACCAGATTTGAAGAGACGTTGTGTTTGTGTGCCAAGCGCTATGATGTTGGTAAAACACATACACACATGATTTGACCATGCTGGCTTGGCTCACACAGAGACATATTGCGAAAAGGGAATTGGAGTCTTCAGACCGTCCGCTGCTTGCGGGCTACTGCTCTTATCATTGCGTGGGCATGAAGCTGCAGTCTGGCCGCAGCAAAAGAGAGATAAGAGGTTCTAGCTCGCAGACAGGTGCTGTTATCGAACAGACACAACTAACCCGATCTTTTGTTCAAGGGCACACAGCCCTGTCTTTAGAAGTTGAGCAATGCTTCCCACACACGCAGGGTCTGCTATGGTTGTGGGAATTATTTTGACTGGAGCGTTCCACGACACCCACACGTAGGAACAAAAGTAATGTGTTAACATTGCAACTTGTTGAAGAGTCATGTACGTACTGAGACAGCCATTATTCTTGTGATCACCTTTGAAGGCGTCGGACGCGTGTGCATTTAGCTCTTGTTAAAAATACGTGAACCTTGGCTGAACTTGTGATAAGGTAGGTTCATAATTGTTTATTATATCATAATTGGTTTTATTGTTACTGTATTTTGTATATGTGTGGAAAGTGAGTTAGTGGCTGATTGGATTTTTTTTTGCATTTTGTTTGTTGCAGATTTTGAAAAAACTAGAAAATTAAAAAACTACTCCAAGTCTGGGAAAGCAGACAGAGAGCGAGAGAGAGAGAGAGACAGACAGAGAGAGAGAGAGACAGACAGAGAGAGAGAGAGAGAGAGAAAGAGACAGAGGAGAGAAATTATAAAAACAGCAGCAACAGTGACAGTGGCGGCAAGAGCACATTTGTTGAAAAGGCTTATAATTCATTACACGGTGAGTACATGTTTTTAAAACTTTTATTGTTGTTGTTAAATGTATGCCATTTATTTCATGGAAATTTATAAACTTATGACGTGTATCCATTATTGTTTCAGAATTAAGACGTGCATTGAGTGGGAGCGTGTGCACTGCTAGTGAACAGGTTTTAACTACCGCCACGCTTGCGATATTTTTAAAAGGTGAGCTATGAATATATATAATTTCTTTTTTGTAAATTACCTTGTTATTTTTGAGTGAGTGTCTTATCTATGTGCGCACACATGATTATCCCTGTTGCACACTTGAAACCTTTTCTTCTTTTAGCAAGTGCTATGAACGAATGAATGAATGAATGAATGACTGAACGAATGAATGAATGAATGACTGAACGAATGAATGAATGAATGCGCATGTTTACTGTATTTAACCATGACTAATTAAATGTTTTTGGTTTGCTTTTCAGATAAATCGTTGGAAAGAAAAAAGAAACCTCGTTGGTGATCGAATGCTGCTGGTGCCAGGTGTACAGGATCAAACATCAATTGCTACGACCATTGTGTGCATGTGTGTGATTGTGTGTAATTGAGTGGATAACAACACCAAGTGTGTTCGTGTGGAATTGCTGGTTTTGGATTAACCTATTCTAAGGTAAGGTTAGCACGTTTATTATACCATTTTTAAATTATGTCTATGTCGTGTAGTGAAGGGTTAGTGTGGCAGCCTTTGGTCAAATGTTTCAAAACGCGAGTATGTTCCGGCCGAATTTATAACGCGAATCACTCTCTGTCCCCTAAAGATATTGTGGAATCGTGCTTGCCCATTTTACGGATGAAAGTCAGCTAGGGTTAAGATTGCATCACGCATTAAAATAAATTTTGAACTGCTATGTGAATTTATCTTGATTAAATATAATGTTGAAGAGAAACATAAATTCAACCTTTGTACAAAAATGGAGAAATTACTGATAGCCGATAATTTAGAAATGTGGTATCAGGAAAATGCTATTGAAGCACTTATCACAAAATTTGATAAGTTGCAAGAGGGTCCGAGTGGCTTGGACCTCAATAGCATTGCGTATTTGAAAATTAATATTTGTAAATACAATCCATTAAATGCAGGAAGTAGCCATATTCCCACATCGAGCTGGATCGCTTCGAGAAAAGCAATTATTAACGTATGAAACACAGACGATAATTGGTTTTATGGAGTGTGGCTAGTTGTCTGCAACCCTGTGCTGATAGTAATGCTCATAGACCGGGGAAGTACAAAGCTATGTTTAACCACTTGAATCGAACTCTCAATCTGGAGCGTGTTTCATTTCCCATGTCTCTAGTTAAAATTCATTTATTTGAGAAAGATAATCCAAATTTTCCCTTTATGGTGTATGGCGTTGAGGGAAGCAACATTGTCGGTCCCTTGTATGCCAGCAAAGAGAGAAGGCAACATCATATTCACTTGCTATTCCTCTCTCATGGAGATAAAACCATTATTGCTGGGTAAAGAATTTAAGTAGATTGGTAAGCAGCCAAGCGTCCAAGAACGAGCATGCAAAACATATTTGTGAGCGCTGCCTTCAGTATTTTACAACTGCTGAACTTTTGGAACGACATATGGGAGATTGTCAAGGGCAGCCGGCAGTAAAGCTAGTGCTGCCCGAAGGAAATGAGGCGGTCTTAAAATTTGAAGCCACTAATAAACAAAATATGATACCATTTACTGTTTATGCTGATTTTGAGGCCCTCACCTTTCCCATTCAGGGTTTGTGAACTATCCCCCCATACAAGCTCAACTTATCCAGTGCAGAATCATGAGCCTTTTGCTGTCGGCTATTCTGTTGTCTGTCACTATGATAAATCCCTATGTGAGTATATTAGTCATAAAGGTCCCGATTGTGCGCGGTGGTTTGTTGATCAAATGGCGGCTTTAGCGGGCAAGGTAGAAAAAATGGACAACCCTGCACCTATTCAGATGAATGACGTGCAGGAAATGAATATGATCAAGCCACCACCTGCCACATATGTGAAAAGACTATTTTAGGTGGAGAAAAAAGTAAGAGGCAATTGCCATAGGACTGGGCATTTTAGAGGTGCCGCCCATAGCGAATGCAATTTGAAGTACTCTACACCTCGCTTCCTCCCTGTCCTCTTAAACAATTTCTCCCGATACGACCTTCACTTCATTGTTAAATAATTTGCTCATGTCGATAAGAGCAAATTCACCATTTTGGCTAAAAACCATGAGAGCCTTACCTCAGTTTCATTGAGAAAAGGAAGCATGAGCATTCGTTTTCTCGACTCATTCAAGTTTATGTCTAGTTCGCTGGATAGTCTCGTGAATCGCTTAAGCGACGATGAGTTGAAACATACTCATTCCCACTTTACGAATACAGAACTATTTAAATTGAGTGTTCGTAAAGGCCATTTTCCTTATGATTATGTGGGAAGTTACGAGGTTACTCAAAGCACCCTCACTGTAGAAGAATATGCCCACGCATGCCATGTTTGGCGAGCATTTGGCATAGAAACCATGGACCAGTATGCTAGGCGCTACTTAAAATTAGACGTGTTGCTTTTGACAGACGTATTTGAAACGTTCCGTCAGCTATGTCACAAGTTATATGGCCTTGATCCCGCTCACTACTATACCAGTCCAGGGTTAAGTTGGGACGCTGTTCTCAAATACACCCAAATTGAGCTTGATTTATTGACAGATCCTGGTATGGTACTTATGATGGAAAGAGAGATTCGTGGGGGTCTCGTATCGCTGAATCAGCGACATGCCAAGGCAAATAATCATTACATGCCTGATTATTGTCCCGAAGAACCGTAATCTAACTTGATGTATTTTGATGTAAACAATTTATACGGTTTCGCCATGAGCCGACCGCTGCCGTAAAAAAACTTTGTCTGGCTGTCTGAGGATGACATTAAAGATTTTAATGTGCATAGCGCAAGCGAGCAACAGGACATAGGATATGTTATTGACGTTGACTTACAAGGGAAGTCTTCGCGCTACTACACTCCGATCGGGATGAAACTCAGTAGACGAATAACTGAGGAAATGTGCCAAACAGGACAGGAAACCGCATCGGCTCAAATTAATATTCAATACCATTATTTTGTATTGTATGAAACGTCCGCACATCGGGCGCGCGCTAGTAAGAGCGCGGCACAAGGAACGAAGCAGACACCGTAAACGAGTTGTTGACTAGACTGTCTGCTTTGCCATGTCAATGGGGCTCCAGACAGAACGTGTGACACAATCGGCTACCAAGCAGAATGACAGGTAACTTTGAACATGCAGCTGACAATTTGTATACCCACTGTAATATTAACAAAGTTTGAAACTACAATCATAAGGTATTGTTACAGAAACCATGTCTGTCTGTGAGGACATAAAAAACATCAACCCATGGAACGTTGTTCTGTGCCTGAACAATTGTTTTGCAGAGTGCGTAAAGACACCCACTATGGTTACAGCTGCAGAGGTGGATTTGGCCTGTGAATTGCAGCGTAAGTAAGCTACATCCAAGAATAGGTTTAGAACATGTACTGCCCCCGTAAATTGAATTATATTGAGACCACGATGGCTGTATTGGCAAATATGAATAAAGTTATGGCTGTCATAGTTGTGACGTGGATATTCATGACGTAGGCACGGATGACGTAGATTTCATGCAAGTAGGCTGGTTGAGCTGAGATTCTTGGTGACGTCATGATTTTGTTCGAGAAAGATCTGTGATTTACGACGCAGTCGCAGGAAACAAGGTATTGTGCTAAGGAAGAAGTTACGCTATTGGAGGAGAGGCTTGAACCAATGAACGATAGTTTGGAAGGAAGACGGAGATTGCTGAAACTACGATATTTGATTGCTTTTGGCATGCAGAATTGTGGAAAACTATTTTCAGTTATGGCATTGATTTGGAATTTTGAAGAAATTAATTTTGAGTTTTTGAAATTTGAGAATCCGTCAAGTATAGCCAAAGTTAAAACTTCTAGCAATGACGGAGGAACGAACTATGGAAGGGATGGATACGCCCCTTAAGAAGTTGATAAAAGGTCGTGCACAGGATAGAGGAGCTCTCATATCTCTCATACCGCTGATAACGCATATATATTTCTGATGTTATATAGTCATTTTCGAGTGAATAAGTGAAGCAAGTCATCTTTAGCGTGTGGTTAAAGCCCGGCGCATCGAAAGAACACGGAGCAGTTCCATTTTACGCTGTTTGAAACTAGGTGAAGTTAAAACGCTCACATTAACGTTTCTACGAGATAAGATATAAAGAGTGAACTTCTGCCTTTATTATAATTCAATTGGGCAGTACAACATTGAGGTGTGTAGAAGATTTGAACAATTTCACAGTTATACTTTGAAAGATATTGACACTTTAAGGCTGCAGACAAAAGTGATTTTCTCGCCACCTGAGAAGCACTTTTAAAATTTCCACAGTATACACTACGGCTGACACGTGTTACAACCGTGATATTGGAGAATACGTTTGGTAATACAACGATACATTCTACTATGGAACATTATAATCTTGCAGTGCTTTCAATGATTATAACAGAAGTTGAGATGGAAGGCTAAGGCTTTAATGCAATTGGGACATATATCGATGGAGTGAAATAGCAGCATGGAACTTCGTTAATCGTCTTTCTACAAAAGCGAGCATGTAGTGAACATCCAACTACACTCATGCATCGTGAATCCATCGCTGAATCATATCAGATGGCAGTGGAAATATTTTCATACTCCACGATTATGAATATATCTGCGGAAATAACTGCAATAAACTTCATGGCGAATTGCGACCAGAACTTCAGGGAACTTTCAAGAGAGGCCAGGGTGGACCCGGCTCATAAAGAAGAGTTTTGCCAGAAGGATGTCTTTCGTATACATGGAGCAGTGCAATTTCCGGAGAAGGAAGCAATTCGATTCTCCGAGGACGCTGATTCCAGGTTCGAGGTCGGAGCACATCTTCACGCTGGTGAAATGGAACCAACAGCAGTTTTCTTTGAAAACTTTCCTCTAGAACTTCAATCAACAGATAAGGTAGTCGTGAACGTTTCTTGTATTATTTGAGTCATGTAGCGATATCTGAGCAACCATTTTCCCATATTTTTTGTCCTATCTTTTGCCCCATTTTCTTGATTAACATTTCTGTACTCAGTACACTTCGATGATTTATGCCTTTTTCTACGATTTGTTGAGACATTGTTATGTCATTAGCATAGTTAAATAATTTTGGATCAGTTGAGACTGATAATTTAGATTCTTTCAATAATTTGCATATTTTTGTAGTCACGATCTGACTGTAAAGTTAACGATTTTCTATGGCAGATTTGAATTCAGACAGCGTGTCATTTTATTAAAGTAATTCTATTCAGTAAATTACTTTGACCAATTTTCTGTCATCCTCAAGAAAGAAGAATAATTAAATGATTTTAGAGCGTTAAAATCTAATACGTTATCGACGATCTTTGAAATACTAGTCGTCTTATGAACATCATTGCATTATAGACAATTTTATGAAATATGAACTTTGATTACGATTTATTGAATACACTATAGTAATGAACATTTGATAGGAGTTTTTCTCAATTATAGATTGGAACAATAATGTTTGCATTCCACAGTCTAATTGTATTCTATTCGACTATTTATGCAGTTTAGATGAACTTTGATTGAAGATAGTATTTTTATACTGCGTTACTTTGAAGATATTAATCTCAATTTTGATAGACCAGGGAGGAGTGTCTAATCGTATTTGCTATTAAATTTATTTGTGATTGACAAATTTTTACTTCATATCGATTCATGAATGAAACCCACGAAGGTTAAATAATAACAGACATTAATACAATTGATGAATATAAGAATTTTTGAAGAGGAACAATGGATGTATAATCGTTAGTTCAGTGGACCTGTAAAAGTCGCTGATGAGTAATGCCCTTGAATAATGAAGGAGGTTCCCACAGTAATAAATGAAGTTGTTGAATTTATGAGTGGAGGTTTTTGTATGTAATTTGGAAGATTTTGATGCCATATATATGAAGATATATGATGAATTCTGGGCCTATTGTTGAGAAATTTTGTGCGTTTTGAGCGAAGTATTTTTCCGCTGAATGTATTGTCCTGGTTCTTTGAAAGTTATTCATGTGAAGATACTGTTAAAGTTAACAAGAGTGTTAAATAATTTGAGATGAAGATTTTGAATGGAGGTTACCGTCACAAATAATTATAATTATTATTAAACCTTATTAAACCTGAATTTGACATTTAAATATAACTAACCTTCATTGGTCGATTATATCAACACAATTTAAGTAATTATCAACCGGATAAACGTGTGGTTTAATGTATTTCTTGTATAAATAATATAAACAATATTAATATTGTAAATAATTTTGTAAATATCTTTGTTAAATAATATGAAATGAAAGGGATTAATAGAGGCGTGTATAAAATTTTCAATTGTCGTTTGACATTGTTATAAACAATTTATTATTGTTATAAATAATTAATGAACTTTTGTTATTAACATTTAGAGTTTTGTTATTATACTCTAAACAACGCTAATTAAGCAAGTGGATTGAACAATTAAATTTGATTTGGGATTGTTGGAGTAATCCACTGGTGTTTGAATGGAGCATTTAAAGGATTTGCGTGATAACATTTCAGTTGAGAAGTGGACATTTAACGTGTTTTGAAAAGGAGAGCTAGGCTCTGATGTAACTCGCTTATGCTAGGGTTGAACGGAGGGGTGAGTCCACTTTGACGATGCAGGTGCATTGCAGCTGGTCCGGACAACTGTATGATAGAGGCCAAGGACGTTTACATAATAGCCTTGTGGCTATAAATAAAATATGAAGTATATAAACACGCAAACCAATTGATATATGTGTCTCGTCCCAAATCCCGTTTCCATTCCAAGTGCATTATTATAATTACGTTATTTTGAGCTTGAGAAAGCTGAAACATTGTATGTAGAGTATACAAGTTCTACAGGAGGACATGGTTATGTGGTCGATGGCTTCTGATTGCCACGTGGATTTTGTTGTTTTATTTTTGTTAATTCAGTCTTTTTGTGAAATAAATTATTGTGCAGTTTAAAGTTTCTCGTCTTCGTTATGGTTCATTTTAAATATCATGGTGGAGGTTATTGTGTGGGCACGCTTTAAGTGATCCAGTTGACAACCCATCCCCGAGAAAAATTTAAGAGGTAAGTAAAAGGTAAGTATGAACCCCCGTATATTTTGGTGTGTTCCACAATAATTTCTTGTTAACTATTGTGCTCTAATCTCGATAGTATCTGTCAGTGCCATTTTCATTGATGTAGCTGTGCCGGTGCGTTTGATTATTGGCAATCCGATTGAGGGGGCGGATATCTGACAGCCTACTATCCGGATAACGGGGACAGTACTTTATTGGTTATTAATTCAGTCCATGTTTTGGGGGCTAATTTGACGTCTTCGTTACAGGTCTCATGGCAAACCGTATAGATGACCCAAGTTTTTCCGTTAAAACGGAAGATAGCTTGGTTATGCTTGACCCCGACAACGATGCAGAATACGACAGGGAGCACGATGAACCTGCGGGAGACAATAGTGATGTAAGTGTGCAATGTAAGAAAGCCGCTATTGATTTTTGGCGTAATCAAGGAGGTAAACAACGGAAGTTCCAAACTGTGCATCGCCACTATAAGAAGTTGAAGTGCCGTAATGACCTTTACATATGGGAGAAACATGTTGAGCGCGGAGGTACGAAAAAAGAAAAACTGAAATTAATTTTCGATGCAACCGCTAAACAGTTTCAATGCGCCAGAGAGGGAAGAAAGGTTGTTCATGACAGTGATATCCGGAAATGTGCTCTTGCGGCAGCACGGCGAGTAGGTGATGAAACCTTTCGTGCATCGAAAGTTTGGCTCTCCCATTTTAAAAGATCTTGCCGTATTGTGTCAAGAAAAGTGACAAAATTCGTGTCACATAATTATACAACAAATCATGCAGACCTACTTGCAAGTGCGACAACCTTTGTTGGAGATGTTGCGGAAGCCATTGAAACCTATAGTCCAATGTGTGTCTTTAGTACGGACCAAAGTGGGTTCAACATGGAATTTCACTCTGGACGATCACTTCGCAGCAAAGGTGACAAGCGTATATTTGCTGAAGCACAATCCCTAAATTCGTTAACGCATAGTTACACCGTCCAACCAATAATCTCCGCGGATGGTCGTCTGCTTCCCGTTCTACTTGTGGTATTTCAGGAAAAGAACGGAGTCTTTGGACCAAGAGTTAAGGACACCTTGTTTACTGCACCTAATTTATATGTACTTGCTTCCAAGTAGGGTAAAATAACTCAACATTTATTTCAAGAGTGGCTCCGAAATGTATATTTTCCGTTAGTCCCCGATTTTAGTGTACTGGTTTTAGATTCATGGACTGGACAAACAGAAGATGCTGTACTAGCAGCCAAACCAAATGACAAGGACATTGATGTCAAGATTGTACCAAAAGGAACCACATGTATAATTCAACCCCTGGATGTATTTGGATTTCGAATATGGAATAATTCCATACGAACTTTCTACGATAGTGTGCTGTTACATGGTCTAGAGTTCAATATTCACCTACGTAACAACATCTTGAAAGTTCAGTCGTTTACACACAACCAATTGTCATCCCCACGCTTTCAAAGCATGTGGACATATAGCTGGTTTAAGGCTGGCTTTGTAGATGAACGACCGTCCAACTTTCCGAACCCTGTTTTTTGTTTTAAAAGTCCTTCCCTGGATATTTGTGGCCAGTGTACAAATACTGCCATACTCACGTGTGGCTGGTGTAAAACAAATCTATGTATTGACCACCTTGTTCAGGACATTCACCTTTGTGATACGTAGGCCTACATTGATTGAAACAAACAAGATATGATAAACAAATGATACTCGTTAATTGTGTAAAGTACTGTACTTATTATTAGGTATCAGTTGCATTTCATTTCTGTAATTGTATATAATAATACCTAGGTAATATATCTCGGATAATGAACAAATTACGGCAGCAACCCTGCTACTATGTCATCCATTGTGATTATCATAGGTAACACGTCCTGCATATTATTTAAAAAAAGTTCATCCACATTGAAGGCCACGCGCTTGTATCATTCCGTCTCGCTTAGAAACAGCGAGCGTGTGCCAGACCTGTTACAGCCTCACTGGCTCGCTGCTCACCATTCTCGGTTCGGCACGCGTATCATTGTCATAACTTTAACGTTATAAATATGACATAGCATATTAATTTGAGCCGATGCGGTTTCCTGTCCCGTGTTGTACATTTCCTCAGCTATTTGTCTCCTGAATTTCAACCCGATCGGAGTGTAGTAGCGCGAAGACTTCCCTTGTTAGTTTATCCCTCCGATCTCAGACAGCGACATGGTGATTTCCCCTTTTGCATTGAGAAAATGGTGCTGGCCATGAGTAAGGGCAATCATAAACAATTGATGGGCACCTTGTATGACAAAATCACTATGTGTTGCATATTGACATGCTGGTAGAATGTTTATCACAGGGCTTAATCCTCAGAAAGATCCATAGAGGTATATCTTTCTGTCAGAAGCGGTGGTTGAAACCGTACATGGATTTGAATACCAGTCATAGGCAAAGTGTCACTCAGCCATTTGAAATAATTTTTTTAAAACTCATGAACAATTGTAACAATGGCAGGAGTCTGAAAAATGTACGGCAGTATCGGGTCATTAAATTGGTCAACAAGTGGCATGGCGGTTGGGGAGCTCAAAAATGCATTTCAAAACCTAATTTCAAATCTTTGAACATTATTGATCATGATCTAGTCACTATTGACCTTGTCAAAACTAAAGTGGTCATGAATAAACCTATCTATTTAGGCCAAGTCATTTTAGATTTTCCAAATTGCACATGTATAAATTTCATTATGGTTTTGCAATGCGGCAATTTGCTACCATTGCCTTGTTTTATTCAGACACGGATAGTTTTATTTACCTTATCCGTGACTGTAACCCGTACGTCGTTATCAAACAAAATCCAAAATGGGTTGACACGTCCTCGTTTAATGAGAACAACTTGTTCGATATCCCCTGTCTGAACAAAAAATAAATTTGATTAATGAAGGATGAGTGTTCAGACACTATGATGACGGAGTTTGTTGGTCTTGCTCTGAAAATGTGTCGTTTTCGGCAGGTGGATCGATGTGAATCCATGAGAGCCAAAGGGATTAGCCAGCTTGTGGTTAAATGACTCTGTGTGGATGATTATTTGGATGTCCTTCAGACGCACACAGCATTGACACATAGTCAGTTTAGGATTCTGTCGAAAAATCATGATTTATTTTCAATGAAACAGCGAAAACAAACACTCGCTTTGTTGGACGACAAAATACAGTGGTTTCAGGATATGGTGACAAGCGTTCCGTATGGTTACCACCAGTAATGGTTGTTGCTATTGTTGTACAAAACGGTGTGCGTTTGGTTTGGTTGCTATAACGTGTGTGATGCCATCTGGAGCCTTGGAATAAAAATTAAAAATTGTAGTGTATCATATAATTTTTGTTTTTAACCTGTGCGCATGGATTTGTGGATGTGTGTAAATAGTTGTAAATAAACTGTATGCCCTGTGCTATTTGCCTGTCAACGCATAAAGAGAGTCATGCATCAACGTTTGCATGGCTCACTGTGCACAGGCCAGATTAAAAACATGTTGGCTTTTTTTTAGGTTAGGAAAGAAAAAAACAAGTAGCCACCCTTCACTATTCATGTTGCTCAATAGGCTTCACTAGGTGGTGGCTTAATACGCCTCACTAGGTGGTAGCTTAATAGGCCTCATGTTTCAGCAAAAAGTGTCCACCCTCCCCCAATATTGATGTGGCTTAAAACGCCTCACTAGGTGGTGGCATAATAAGCCTCACTAGGTTGTAGCTTAATAGGCCTCATGTTAGAGCAAGCGATCATCCCGCCCTCAGTATTGATGCTGCTTAATACGCCTCATTAGGTATGTGGCTTAATAACCCTCGTGTTTGAGCAAAGTGACCACCCGCCCTCAACATTCATGTGGCTTAATACGCCTCACTAGGTGGTGACTTAATAGGTCGCATGTTAGAGCAAGTGTCCACCTCTCTTTACTATTCATGTGGCTTAATACGCCTCATGCAAGAACAAAAAAATCTGCTGATTTACTGTGGACAATCGCACTTTATGGCTAGTGTTATGAGTGGTGATGTATTTGAAAACAACACCAGTCGAATATCTGAACAGAAATTGTTTTTTCAAACCTGATGCATGTTATCCTTGTGGCCTACAGGTTAAAAAAAGCCAACATACAGATTGTTATTAATTCGTGTTTTTGCTTATTTTTTCGTTTCATTTTGCTATTCACTTAGGGGGACAGACAGGGTATATAGGTACATTGCATTTTTTTAGTTAGTAAACGTCAACGACTACTTTTCAGATTCAATGATGAGCCACGATGAAGATGCTTTTATCGTCACCAAACACACCACGTTTAATGAATATGCTATGATGGTGAATTATAACCCGAATCGTGTGGGCTCTCCTTCAGAGTATAGAAACGCCAAAGTACGCATGCATGCCTCTTTTTATGACAGCATCATTGATCATGATGATGATGACTTGTTTCATGACCCAGTTCATCACTATTGCAAATCGTGTATGCTAAATTTTGGTTTTCAAAATAATGTATCCACGCAAGTGATTCATAGAGCATGGTACGGTTTAACAATGAAAGAAGTGATTGTTAAATTAGCTGACGAGGATTATTTGCAGATTTTTGGTGTACGTTATGTACAAAACCCCTGTTTAATGTTTATTTTCCAACTCTCAGATGTTTTGTTTTCATTTTTCTAAATTTCCTGCTGAGGAATGAATCACTTCATATCAGCAACAAGCATTTCGCCAACTTTGTCTTAGCTTACCAATCAATCAATATTCACCTCTGGTAGGTTTAGCTGGGGAAACTCTACCCGAGGGAAGTTGAAAAAAGGAAAATAGAAAGCGGGTTTCAGCAGGGAGTAAAGGTTTAGATAGACAGGACGGAAATTCAATTAAAAACACATAAACTTAAACGAAAGTAAGTATTCAACCACCGTTTCCACCTCACAATGTCTGTGAAACAACTAAAGTGGGTATGGACCTGGAAACAGCTAACGGGAAATGCGGCTGTAGGTTGGGCTATTTGCAAGCAAGCGACGATCGTACATTCCCTCCCAAGCCTACATTTTACTACTATGAGGAAGAGTAGTAGTCTGGCAGAACAAGGTGTGTTAAGAAACACAGATTTAAAATTTCTCCTTTCAAAGGAGTTAGGTTTAACCAAATGTTTGGTGACACTGAAATAATTTGAATTCGCCGTGATAAGTTTAGTTCTTGGAACTGTAGGATTTCCAGCGAATAAAAGAGTGCTTCCAGGAAGGGTAGCGATGGCGCAGAAACAATTCTTTTTTGAATAATGTCTTTGTTTTCTTGGAAAGTTTTGGCAAGAATACAAATTGTTGCACTTGAAAAGAGCTAAGCTTTTACCCAGCAGTGTGCCGACTAAATGTTTAGATCAGAGAAAAACTTGGACTTGATAACGGACCATAAGTTATAGAGAAAATCTCAACAAGCAGGAAGCTTGCGGAGCTAGCTATGCTTGCCTTAATGGCTCGCTAGAATTAGCTATGAAAGCTACGAGAAACTTTGACAGAGTTGACATGGGGAGTTTTTGTTCAAATGCAACAAGGAGTGAAATATTTATTTTGGGTATTTTTTGTTTTCTTAAAGAGATCTTAAGCCTATAGGAAGAATCAGGGAAGATAAGGTCCTGCCCGACCGTTATTTTGCGTAGAAAAATGAAGCGAAAAAGAAATATGGTTTTATTTTACAATAAAAAGAGTTGACGTAACAAACCATACAAAGTTGATTTAGATTTCAATTGATAACAATAAGTAGTTTTAACATACAACGGTCTAAGACTTAATGCTAACAAATTGAAATTTTTTTGACATTGTTAAATGGGACGCAAGTTTAAAACTTGCTTCGAGCACCAAATCTGAATAAGATTTTAAAAGTTGTGCTAAAAATTGAAACCTTTAACGTTTATAACAAAGATTAAACATAATTAAAGCTTTAGTAATTATATCAGGTACAAGGTGAGCACTTTTGAATTCCTATTGGAAATCTTAAAGGCTATGAAAAATTACAACAATGAAAAGAGAAAATAAAGAAGAAGTTTCTATAACTTCATGTATTTATACAGTAATTGCGACCGTGATATATCAAAATAGGACAGGTCACTATTTGTGAAGCATGAAGAAAAAAATTAGTTTACTCAATTATGAGTACAAAAAGTAGAATTCCACCATTTATAAAGGGAAAAGAATTAGAATGTGGACTTGCCACAGATTTATACAAAAGTTATTTCGTGAAATGCGAAACAAAATTGGGAGGGCACTTGATATCAAGTGACACCTCGTTGAAAAATACCTTAATTTATAATTTAATTATATTATGTTATTAAGGTATTAGAGAGGAGGAAAATAGGAGGTTTAGGAAACTGTCTTGGCCATATTTATCGTTCTCGTTCGAACGCGACACGGATGGTGGTTGAACGGGCACTGTTTTGCACTATAGTCAGTTAAAAAGTTCACTATTGTAACACGTAAAGTCCATGAGGAGAAACGTTATTGCAATTATATAAATCACTAGTTGAATTTTAGCTTGAGAGAGTTTAAGGCGTTGTGACGTTTATAGGTTGTAGTTGAATGCGGCGGTAAAGTTCCCACGAAGGAACACAAATTATGTGTTGATCAGCGGTTTTTATAAAGAACATTCCTTAGTTAGGAAAAGTATTCCCATATGTGAGTGGAAAATACTCGAAGGTTTAGCTTGTGGATAGTTCGTTTGACATGGAAAATTCCAGTACAATGATGACTGTTGAGTTGGGCAAGAAAAATCCCTCGGCGGAAAGCTAAATTTTATAGACAGTGGAAACGTCTCTAACAAGGACCAGGTCACCCACCCTGATGTCAGGGTTAGAAAGAAGCAAATTCTGCCTCCGTTTCAAGGAAGTTAGGTATTCCAATTTCCACCTGTTCCAGAAAGAGTTACGAAGGGCCTCAAGCTTACGCCAAACGATCGGCAAATTAGAATCTCTATAAGAGTTAGGAGGAGGGGGAGGGCAGAGAGAGAAGTACCTATAAAGAAATGACCTGGTGTTGATGGAAGCAAGTCATCAGGATCATTGGAAAGGGGAGTCAAAGGGCGGGAATTAACAACACCCTCAATCAGAATAGACAGCGACTTAAACTCTTCATAAGTTAGAATACGACTACCTAAAACCTTTATAGATGACGTTTAGTAAGCTTGACACAAGATTCCCACCTACCGCCGTGATGAGGGGTGGAGGGAGATATAAACCGCCACTTAAAGCCTTTAGCATAAGAAAAGTTAGATATTTGTTCCATGGCAGGAGAAGATGTGAGTGCTTTCTTCCACAAGGAAGCTGCGCCTTGAAAAGTGGAGGCATTGTCGGAAAACATTTCAGAGGGAACGCCATGCCTAGTAGTGAAGCGAGAAACGGCTGACAGAAAATAAGAAGTAGAGGCATTTGTTACTAGTTCTAGATGGATCGCTCCAGTAACCATGCAAACAAAGAGAGAAACATAGAGTTTTACAAACAATTTGCGTATAGCTTCAGGGGAATTGCGTTGATATTGAAATGGACCCATATAACCTACACCAGTCAAAGCAAA
The DNA here is from genome assembly GCA_946902985.2 of Meconema thalassinum. NCBI lineage: Eukaryota > Metazoa > Arthropoda > Insecta > Orthoptera > Tettigoniidae > Meconema > Meconema thalassinum. The sequence goes on along the minus strand of OX336389.2, from coordinate 169,437,909 downwards.
AGGACGAATAGGGGATGAGCGGAAAGAGGGTAGATCGCTCATCAATTGAGTACTAACCATAGGTTTCACCTTAAAGAAAGGGATACATTTGTGAATTACAGAAGAAACTTTATGAACTTCGTTTATGATCCAGTACTTTTCCCTTATTAAACAAAGCAATGTACGAGTACCAACATGTAAGTTGTGAAAATGAAAGTCACGTATGATTAAGAAAGTTACGTGATGCTTAGAAGGCAAAATAACAGGATGCTTTTTGTCTTCAGAATGTGAAGGGTGCGAAAGCCTACCACCTACCCTGAGTAACCCGTTGTCATCAAGGAAAGGGGCTAAGGCGAGAAGGCGACTAGATTTAGGAAGATATTTCTTAGCAGAAAGTAAAGACAATTCAGAAGAAAAGACTTCTTGCTGTGCTAGTTGCAAAACTTTAATGGTAGCGAGATTTAATTCGTGATTGGTTAGATGCGGTTTAGGGAGAATAGGTTGGTCAACAACAAGATATTTCCATCTGAGAAGATAGGCAAAAATTTGAATAAGTTTGTGAAAAGAAGAGTAACGTGACAACAAAGGAAACGAAACGTTGGAAATAAGACACGAAGCGGTAGATTTACATACTTAAGCGTCAGGCAAGTTGTAGTTTGAGACCCGAGGTTTAGTAGGCCAGCAAGAAGAGTTTTCGATTAACCACGAGGGCCCATACCAGTACAACTGAGATGCTGCCAATTGAGAAGGTGCGCAACCACGTGAGATGATGTCAGCGGGATTATCAACGCTAGGCACATATCTCCATTGACATCCAGAAGAAAGGGTTTGAATTTTAGATACTTTATTTGCAACAAAGGTTTTACAGTGGGTGGGGTTTTTGGCGATCCAAGAAAGAGTGATCATGGAATCGCTCCACAGATAGGTTTGCGAAAATTCGACCTTTAAGACTTTCTGCAGTTTTTTGGCAAGTTCTGCGGCCATGAGTGCAGCACACAATTCGAGCCTAGGCAAAGTAATAGTTTTAAGAGGAGCTACTTTAGATTTTGAATAAATAAGATTGGAAAGTGAAGATTCATTTAGCGAATTGCGATAAACTAAATATGCGCAGCTACCATAAGCTTTTTCAGAGCTGTCGGCAAAAACGTGAAGAAAGAAAAACGTGTTAGAAGGAGCGTTAATTAAATTTCTAGGAATTTCAATAAGAGAAAGATCAAGTAAACTGCTACGAAAAGAGAGCCATCTATTAAGAAAAGAGAGGAGAACAGCTTCATCCCATTCACATTTAAGAGACCATAGCTCTTGCATGAAAAGCTTGGCTATAACAATAACCGGTGCAAGAAATTGGAGAGGATCGAAAATTTTTGCAATTTCGGACTAAATTTGTCTTTTTGTGTTAGGGAGCTCTTCGGAAAGTGAGACTTTGTAAATGAGAGTATCAGTGCGAGTGCACCAGTGTACTCCAAGAGTTTTTATGGATTCGGAATCTCCGCAGATTTTGACGGAAGAGGGGTCTACACCTTCTATGGGAAATTGGGTAAGAAACTCAGGGGAGTTGGAATTCCACTTATGAAGTGGGAATCCTCCGTTCTTCAATAAGGCCTGAAGTCCTAGCGATACAAAAGAGGCTTCCTCAAGAGTGGAAAAGGACTGGAGGTAATCGTCAACATAAAAGGATGTAGTTAGGGCTTCAGAAGCTTTAGCATCAAATAAATGACCATCTTGAGAGGCTAACATATGTAGGGATCGGATAGCTAGGAAAGCGGAAGGTTTCAGACCATAAGTGACTGTTTTCAAGGGAAATATTTTAATAGGTTTACTAGTTTCGTCACACCATAAGATTCTTTGTAGATCTTGCTGCTCCGATTGAATCAACACTTGACGGTACATCGGTTTGATATCCGCGATGACTGCTATGGGGAACAAGCGGAAATTTAAGAGAATGGTAGATAAATCGGACTGAATAGCGGGGCCAGAATGAAGAGTATCGTTGAGACTGTTGCCGTTGGTAACAGGTGATGACCCATTAAACACGACTCGGATTTTATCCTTTACAAGAGGGTTTTTCCACACAGGATGATGATTTAAAAATACAGTTTCAATGGGGGGGGGGGGCAGTTCGTCATCAGATTTGCTGACAACTTCCATGTGATCCAAACTTTCGTATTCATCCATGATCTCTGTGTATTGTTGTTTAACGAGGGGTTCTTTCTTAAATTTGCTTTCGATGGCAAAGAGAGCTTTTCTAGCTTTAGGTTGTGAATTAGAGAGTTTTGGAGGGTTGAGTAATCTAGGCATTTGAACAATGAAACGGCCTTCAGGTGTACGAGCAGTAGTGGAAACGAAGAGTTGCTCACAGAATTCGTTTTCTGAAGAGCTTAAGTTAGGAGAATCAATGTTTTCAAGTTTCCAGAACTGCTCCAAATCGGTACTAACGAAATAACATTGAGATACGGGTTGGGGCGAATAATGAGGAAGTTGACCAGTAACACTCCAACCAAAATTGGTATCTCTGGCGAACACGTTTGAAGATAGCTTACGAATTTGTTTACGAAGGCAATTCCAAAAAAATATTGGCACTGAAAAGTATGTCGATGGGACTTTGAATGTTAAACAGAGGATCGGCTAACCTTAAATGCGAGGGAATATTTAAACCTGAAATATCTACAGAGTGACTTGGAGTGTATTCTCCGATGCTATTAAGAATGAGGCAATTCAGTTTGAGAGAATTATTTCTATGACAGGTATCCCTTATGGTTAGTTTTGAGAACTGTAAAGCTTGTGATTTTAAGCTGTTAATACATGATACATTCATAGAAGTAGGGTTTACAGGTAGGCCTAGGTTTTTGATTAATGAATTAGAAACAAAATCATGGGTTGCCGCCGAATCAAGAAGACCGCGTGCACGGACCCAGTTGCCAAATTTATCCTGGACTTCAATTTGAACAGTAGACAATAGTACTTGAGCGCTACGTAAAGACTTAGCGTTCTGAATATAAGATGAGGCATTGGGACTACTAAGATTATCACTTTTTTGAGAAGTGGATGCTGCTGATGACCTCGGTTGATCATGACGATGCAGTAAAGTATGATGCGGTGTTTCACAATGGAAACAGAGTCTGGAAGACTTACAATTGGAAGCAGAGTGCTTGGGTGAGAGGCATTTGAAGCAATGTCTATTCTGGGAAACTAATTTTCTTCTGTCATCGATTGACAGTTCTTTAAAGGATTTACATAAATATAGCGCGTGGGAATCTTTGGAAAGTATGCACTTTAACGGTTCATTTAAACTTTTACGAGAGTCACTTTGAACATTTAACGCAAGAGAATTTGCAATGCGGCGTTCACTAGCCCTAGTTTGGTAACCAGTGGCGTATGACTTTGATTTGGAAGAGCTAGACCCAGGTTTTTGGGAACTAGACGCTATGTGTTCTCTTTTAGATTTAAGAGACAATGATTGAAATTTAGAACTAGGAGAAGGGGGTTCACTTTGGTTAGCTGAAGCAGTTAAAAGTTGGCATCTAGCATTTATGAAAGTGACTAAATGCTCATAAGAATAATGATCGTTGTTGGAAAGTTCCATTTCCCAAGCTTTGAGGGTAGCAGTATCAACTTTAGAGACCACCAAATGTATTAGGAAAGTGTCCCAATGGTCAGTGGGTTGATCTAATTGAGATAAAGCTCTTACGTGAAGTTGTGTCGTATCAATGAGAGTACGCAAACTAGTGACGTCATTGTGCTGTGACGCAGGCAAATTGAATAGGGCCTTCATGTGGCGTTGAATACATAACCGTAAATTACCGTATCTTTCCTTCAATAAGTTAAAGGCAATGGGGTAGTTTTCGGCACTTAACGGAAGTGCTTCAACTAACTGCAGGGCTTGTCCACGGAGAATGGATCGCAAATAATGAAACTTGTAGATGACTTGAATGTCTTCATTGTCATGAACAAGGGAGCAAAAAAGTTCGTAAAAAGAATCCCAAGTAAATTCGTCTCCAGAGAAGTGAGGCAAAAAGATTTTGGGCAGATTTGGTTTGGGTTTGTGTGTGCCCTCACGAGACGAGGTTTGTTGTTCGTGAAGGGAACCAAGATCAGAAGCGTCCTTTTTCTGTTCTTCTTCAAGTTGGCGAATTATTTTAAAGGCAGAACCCATGCCTTCGTATTATTGGTTTTCTACTTCTACTCGATCATCTGTCTGATTGAGCATGCGGGTTTCTATTTCGGTTTGGATAGTACAATAATTTTCAAAAGAACGTTCATAGTCTATTACGCATTATTTTAATAAATCTAATTGAGCTTCTGAAGGATCCAGCTCTCTGATGTATTTTCGAAATCGAGTAATTTGCCCTTCAAAGACGCTCGTTTGGAAGTAAGTTTTTCATCCTTACCGTCCTTATCTTTATCTGTAGGCGCCATGGCGAAATGGGTAAATTGAAGTATAACTTACGGAACTGTTGAGTTTTGGAAATGCTGTCAGAGTGGTAGCAGCAAACAAGTTGAAAGAGAGGGACACGCCTAAGGAGACAGGAGCGGCCTCTTTCCCCCTCAACAGCCTTGCACAGTTAAGTTATAGCTGAAAAATTCAAAATAGATGTTAATAATTTGCAAAATATTGACAAATGGATTCAGGCAAATGGATTGGCAAATGGATTGGTAAATGGATTGGTCCCGGGTTTCTGGCACCAAGTTTTGGTAGGTTTAGGTGGGAAAACTCTACCCGAGGGAAGTTGAAAAAAGGAAAAAAGGAAGCGGGTTTCAGCATGAAGAAAAAGTATGGATAGATAGGACGGAAATTCAATAACAAACATAAACTTAAACGAAAGTAAGTATTCAACCACCGTTTCCACCTCGCAATGTCTGTGAAACACCTAAAGTGGGTATGGATCTGGAACAGCTAACGGGAAATGCGGCTGTAGCTTGGGCTATTTGCAAGCAATCGACGATCGTACATTCCCTCCCAAGCTTATATTTTACTACTATGGGGAAGGGTAGTCGTCTGGCAGAACAAGGTGTGTTAAGAAACAGAGATGTGAGGATTCTCCTTTCAAAGGAGTTAGGTTTAACCAAATGTTTGGTGAGACTGAAATAATTTGAATTCGCCGTGATAACTTTAGTTCTTGGAACTGTAGGATTTCCAGCGAATAAAAGAGTGCTCCCAGGAAGGGTAGCGATGACGCAGTAACAATTCTTTTTTGAATAATGTCTTTGTTTTCTTGGAAAGTTTTGGCAAGAATACAAATTGTTGCACTTGAAAAGATCTAAGCTTTTACCCAGCAGGGTTCCGACTAAAAGTTTAGATCAGAGAAAAACTTGGACTTGATAACGGACCATAAGTTATAGAGAAAATCTCAACAAGCAGGAAGCTTGCGGAGCTAGCTACGCTTGCCTTACTGGCTCGCTAGAATTAGCTATGAAAGCTACGAGAAACTTTGACAGAGTTGATATGGGGAGTTTTTGTTCAAATGCAACAAGGAGTGAAATATTTATTTTGTGTATTTTTGTTTTCTTAAAGAGATCTTAAGCTTAAAGGAAGAATCAGGGGATATAAGGTCCTGCCCAACCGTTATTTTGCGTAGAAAAATGAAGCGAAAAAGAAATATGGTTTTATTTTACAATAAAAAGAGTTGACGTAACAAACCATATAAAATTGATTTAGATTTAAATTAATAACAATAATTAGTTTTAACATACAACGGTCTAACACTTAGTGCTAACAAATTGAAAACTTCTTGACAATGTTAAATGAGACGCAAGTTTATAACTTGCTTCGAGCACCAAATCTGAATAAGATTTTAAAAGTTGTGCTAAAAATTGAAACCTTTAACGTATATAACAAAGATTACAAATAATTAAAGCTTTAGTAATTATATCAGGTGCAAGGTGAGCACTTTTGAATTCCTATTGGAAATCTTAAAGGCTATGAAAAATTACAACAAAGAAAAGAGAAAATAAAGAAGAAGTTTCTATAACTTCATGTATTTATACAGTAATTGCGACCGTGATATATCAAAATAGGACAGGTCACTATTTGTGAAGCCTGAAGAAAAAAATTAGTTTACTCAATTATGAGTACAAAAAGTAGAATTCCCCCATTTAAAAAGGGAAAAGAATTAGAATGTGGACTTACCACAGATTTATACAGAAGTTAATTCGTGAAATGCGAAACAAAATTGGGAGAGCACTTATTATCAAGTGACACTTCGTTGAAAGAGATCTAAATTTATAAGTTACTTATATTATGTTAGTAAGGTATTTGAGAGGAGGAAAATAGGAGGTTTAGGAAAATGTCTTGGCCATATCTATTGTTCTCGTTCGAACGCGACACGGATGGTGGTTGAACGGGCACTGTTTTGCACTATAGTCAGTTAAAAAGTTCACTATTGTAACACGGAAAGTTCATGAGGAGAAAAGTTATTGCAATTATGTAAATCACTAGTTGAATTTTAGCTTTAGAGAGTTTATTGCGTTGTGACGTTTATAGGTTGTAGTTGAATGCGGCGGAAAATTTCCCTCGATGGAAGACAAATTATGTGTTGATCAGCGGTTTTTATAAAGAAAATTTCTTAGTTAGGAAAAGTATTCCCATATGTGAGTGGAAAATACTCGAAGGTTTAGCTTGTAGATAGATCGTTTGACATGGAACATTCCAGAACAATGATGACTGTTGAGTTGGGCAAGAAAAATCCCTCGGCGGAAAGCTAATTTTTATAGACAGTGGGTATTTTGAAAATATCCCTCTGTGTGAGATAGTATCTCAGATAATTTGTACAAGAAGTACTGTTTCATTTTAGAGAAATAGCTGAGGTAGCCATATTGATCAGGAAGATCTTTTGAAGGCAGTTATTTCTGAAAATTTAGCGATTCCACACACTAACTATAAAATTGGATTAAAAGCTATAAGCTATTTAAAACCCTTTAAGATATGGTGAAGACCATTGAAGTTTGTACTTAGCTCATTTTGATGAAAGGCGATGGTTCCTCGGTGACGGTTGATTTTAAAGATCAAACATGGCGTCTGATTTAAAAAGTTTTGCTCTCGAGTAGATGAGACGAGCTCGTGTAGAGCTTCAACAGTATGTGTTGACGTCGGACACAGAAGTAAGAGCCGCTGGAAGAAGCACGGAGGAACAAGAAAAGGGAGAGGGTGGGGGAAAGGGACAAAGGAGCATACATAAAGATTACAAACTTAACAAAAAAAATCTCTTCTTAGATGTTAATTTTCTTGATGAAGTGGTCTTCAAGGAGTTGCTAGCAGGCGCCAATGACGAAGCCTGGTGGATGGGAATGGTGAAGATGTCCTCTTGAGCATCGAGATGTTAGCTGGCGATAACGACGACATCTTGAGGCTTGATTGGTAAGAAAGTCCTCTTGAGAATGGAAATATTGAGGAACTTCAGAGGTTAGCTGCAAGATGCCGCTAGGTTGATCATGGAAGTTATATATCTAGAACAGACTTACAAACAAAGTAAGCGAAGTGCACAAATAAACTAAAACGTAAAGATTCCCTGTTGGCGTTTGCAAACTAGGAAGAAAGAATTAAAGCTAAGAGCAGCGAAAGCTAACTCTGTCTTACCGTGTATTCTGAAGAATACACCAACCTCATAGAATGAGATCTGTTAGAAACTAACAACATGTAATGCTTATGTTTTTTTATTCGGCCTTCAGGAACATACTTGACGTTTAGAATACATTTGGCTATTTTTTGTTTGTTTTAGTTTATCGTGTATTCATGTTGATGGACACACACTGGTTTAAATTTGTAGTTTTTTATTTTGTTTTTTCTTTGTTTGTTGGATATAGACATGGTTAATAACTGCATGACGTGTTAACTTTGCCTTTACAAGCTTACATGAGCATGCAGATCTTTTCTTATCGTAAATGTTGATACTATTTTTATTTATTTATCAGTATGCAGTGCGAATTTTCACGTCAGCAGGGAAATCGTATACAAGTCATTCATTAAGGGGATTATATGCTGATAACCATTGACAACAGAGGCATACATTTACCTCCAAGGGATCTTGAAAATGATTCGTACTTAATCTTAATAAACATTTCCTATTAAATAATTTTAAAATTTATATTTTGGCTGAAAATGATGAAAATGAATGTCAACTTTTAGAAGTAGGCTACATACTGTGGGACAATGATTTGCTTGTTTTTCATACGTTTTACCGAAAGGTCATGCAGTGGTCATGTGAACATTGTACACAGGCCTACGTTTTTGTTAACCTGTCGGGGAAACTGTAGCCACAAATCCTTGAACCTCCCATTTAAAAATAATAATAATAATATTTATCATATTATGTTTACATTAATAATAATACTAATTATCATGATAATAATAATAACTTTGCGTTTTGTAATTTTTAGAACAAAAATGTATGAAGCCCCTTGCTCAGAAGTTGAGGATCAGTTAGTTACTCATGATACAACATAAACAATTGTTAGTTTTACCCATAAAAAACATCCTTAGTTGGTCATCAACCTTTAAATCAAAACCTTATTTTAGATTTTATAGATGTGAGAGCGCCACTATATTTAATTAAAATGATTGCAATTTAATTCCATTTAGGTATTTGCCAGATTTTGAAAATACGTTTTGTCAGTGGGAATGGTTAGTGTTTTGAGCCATTTCATTAGCGGATGCTCAAGTGATTGCACCCTGTGCCTATAAATACGTTTTAATTGATTTATCAAATGAAGTCACAGTACGTTCTTGATGTCATTCAACAACCCCTCTACCCTGTGCTAGGAATCAACCATTCTTTTTAAATTAAAAACAATTAAAACAAGGTCTCGGTTTATTTATAGCTTAAAACCAATAGTTTAAAATAACTAAACAAACAAAAATGTTAGCTTGGTTTATTTTTTTATTTCTCTTAGAAAACATGAGCATGTACCATCATAATAATCATCATGTGGCAGACACTCTAGTTTATATACAGCAAAAACAGCTGTTGCTTCTTTCAGTGTTACAAACTACTTGTTTTCACGGGCGTGGTCCGTGGCAAGAAATTCACCAAGCACTATCAATGGACGTCATACGCACCAAAACACACATTTTTCTTATCGATGATTATTGTCATTTACAAGAGTATACCTAATGTATTTACGTCATGTGGACCATGAAACACAAACATAATTGGCTGTTGATGTTGGTTCAACAGTTGTCGCGTACCTCCTACAAACATTTTCTGTTAATTTATCCAATACTATCTACATCAGACAATAAACGCTCAGACTTAAAAAAATACACTTTTATGTATAGACAAAGATGTTGTTGTTGTTGTCGTCGTCGTAATATAAGGACGAGAGTGTTAAACAGTAACACTCTTTTCTTTCCTTATAGACAACCATGGACGCCTTGAGCGCCATTGGTCAAGCCTGCAGCCTTGTACGCAAGAAAATGAGTGAATTGCCTACACAAACACCCTTTCGTATTCATAAAATACAAAAATTAAAAAACAAATGTGGCGAACGAGTTCTTTGCATTTGTCAAGACTTTGAAACATTTCTTCCTACACGATTCAATAGCTTACCTGATGCTGTCATGGAAGATGCCATTTCAAGTATTCACCCTGTCTATTTAATCTATGAGGGTGAAAAAATAATCTATGCATCATTCGTTTTGTAAAAATAGAAAACGAATAATCATTGTACGCTAGCCATGACTTTGTATATTGAATGATGCCTTACTTTTTAATAACCATAATAAAATAAGATTTTTTGTGCTCTACAGTTTGACGTTTATTAATTGCTGCTCAACTTTTATGATGGTAAATAATAATAATAATAATAATAATAATAATAATATTTTTTTAAAACTTTTTTATGTTTGTTCTTAGCCTTAAGCTATGTCAATACAATGATGCCTATGATGGCTATAGGTGAATGGTAATTTTTTTGTAAAGTTCTCCTCAATGAGAGAAAAATTATTTTAGCCTTAGGCTACGTGAATAGAATCATGCCTATGACGCATGTTTATGATTAGTTTACCTTTTTACTTTTGATGTACATGAATAGTTTTAAAAAATAAGATGAAACGTTATGCGCTTAAGGGTCGCTTGTTCATCGAGCACCCCCTTATGCACCACAGCCACAATTAAAAAACAGTTGGAGAGACAATTTTTTAAAAGAAAACTTTTTAACACTATTTAATAAATAAATAATTTAAAGTTAACGTCACATTGCCTTTACTGCTGACATGGTTTTGCGCTAAACCTAGTTTTTTTCACAAATCATAATGACATGTTATTTTATTGAATACTACTACTACTACTACTACTACTACTACTAATAATAATAATAATAATAATAATAATAATCGTTTTACAAAACATAGTCCTAGACTTGATAATGATTTCATATCCTAGTATCACCTACTTTAAAATATATTATTTTTTATTTGTGGTTGCAGTGCATGAGGGGGTGTTAGATCAACAACAAGCGAGCCTTAAGCACATGATGGTTCAACTTACTTTATGAATAATAATAATAACAATTATGGACTCTTGTCCTTTTTTATTGTTTGTCATTTAAAATAGCATTTAATACAAATAGCATTTATAGCACTTTTTATACAATTATTATTATTATTATAATCATGTTACTATTGATGAATAATGATGGACCTTTGTCCTTTTTTATTGTTTGTGATTTAAAATAGCATTTAGTACAAATAGCAATTTTTATAGCATTTTTTATAATTATAATGATGATGATGATGATGATACTATTGATGAATAATGATGGACTTTTGTCCTTTTTATATTGTTTGTGATTTAAAAATAGGTTTAGTACAAATACCATTTATATGAATTTTTATACATTTTTTAATAATCATTATTATTAATCAATTATAATAAAAAAAACACAACATGGACTATTATTTTTGATTTATTTTTTCAAATGATAACAGTGATACTATAGATTTTTTAAAATAAATTCATGATGTTAAAGTCCATATCTAGATAAAAGTAATTTGCCCTTCATAGCACCAATGGCCATAAATGCTGCCGTCTGTTCTGATACATTGGCATCTGAAGCTGTTAATCGTTGCTTGGCAATGCTTAACAAGACTTTATCGGCAATGCATCTTAGTGTGGGATCACTGTTTTGATAGGCTATATCATGATTACGGCATGCATGATCCAATGCATTAATCCCCGTATCCCCTCTCCTCAAACGATCCTGAAGACGAGTACCAGGTCCGCAAAAGCTGTAAGCAGGTAGGTGGACTTCCAGTGGTAAGTATTTAATGATGTTATCAATAATTCAATGGCCAGTACACTTGGGACATGGAGGATTAAATCGGTGAAAGACACTTTTCTTGTTGTCGTTGTTGTTGTTTGCCAGCAGCTGCTGATGAGCATGGTAGGTGGTTGTTTTCCGCATGACAACCATGGAATGATGAAACAATGTCTTTTACAGTGATTTTTATGACTGTGATACAATTTCATCAATTGGCATGTGGCACACTGTCGAATGGAGTGCAATTTTTGCCATGGTTAATTGCTTGTGATGGAAAAAATGGCTGCATGGCTGTAATTCACACAATACAGGGTCACTGGTCCACTCGGCAGGCGCCTTTTTCCAAATTTCTTTCACAGCGTTGGCAGCAACATAAAAAAGAAATGATTTAGGTAGTGCTAATAATTCATGTTGAGTAAAGCTAATACGTTTTTCTTGCACACAAAGCACTTGCCAATAGCCTTGTCGATTGTAGTGGCGTCCATGTTTATAACGTTGATGTTATCACCTCACGTGTACAAGTCTCACTGCTGTCATTTGACGGTAAACTTTCAGTTTTAATTTTGTTCAACAACTCCCAACATGCATTGCTAGTGAGCCAATGATACAATTGCCACGCATGCGCTAAGGCTTTATTTTCAATATTGTCACAAGGACAAGTATCCATGAGCGTTTGCAGGGATGGACAGCCCAAATCTAAAATATAAATACATTGACAGTGAGAGGGTAAAAGTGTTGGGAGCCACTGGAGTTTTTCAGTCACTTTAACAAATAAGACATTGGCAGAGGACAAATGGGCTTTCATTACTATGCCAAGATACTTGTAAGAATTATCACCCTCTTTCCATACTAATTGCAAAAGATTTTCAATCCATTCGCTTTGCTTTCTATCTTTTTCACTAAGCAACTCGAAATCATAGGGAGATTTAAACACCAAATGGATGTGGTGTGACACCCAAAAGGTGCTACAATCGAAAAAAAGCCACTTCCATAAATATAAATTTGTTATCTGCAATTTTAAAGCCCTGACAATCTACGATGAGTGTACGCATGATGTTTTTATTATTTTACTTGTTACCTCGCCCATGACTAATCAACAACTAACCCATCTCATGGTTTAACGTCGCAAGTCAAGGACTTCAGAAAAGGAACAATGAATTGTACAGGTAAATATTTTTTACATCAGCACACAGGATTTATTGATGACATAAACTTACAATTTTGTTACAAAGTTTGATTTTCAATCTGGAACAACATTCAAATGAACAGATTGCACATACGGTCCACAGGTGTCTCCTAGTTTTGTGGGGGCTGGTACAATTACAGGGTAATCCAAACTCCACGGAATATTGCCCACATCATAGCGATTCAGGTAAGGACAGGATGGACTCCATCGCTGATGATCACTAAATGGTCGATCACCCGTCTCCCAGCTTCCAATTTCAATGTTGCAAAAAATACACTTGACCACATCCCGACGGTTTAAGTAATAAAAACCAGCCGCTGCCAATTCTCCATAATCCATAAAGGGAACTGTCCATATTTCAAAAGTTTTCAGACGATTAAATTCACATTTTAAATTCCATGTTTTTTCCCTCACGGCCTTGTTGTTGTTGTTGTTGCTTATTGAGGGACACATGACGTTTGTCAATGCTATGTCTGAGTGTGCAACACTACATGTGACCACACTGACAGAGCGCCACAGACGCTGTGCTTGCAGACACTCATCATCATGTTAAGACATGAATTATACATTTATTTTTTTCACCTCATCACAGGAGAGAGAGTCAGCTAACCACGAGGTCGCAGGTGCATTACATGCTGGTCACATAATTGGACAAAGGATGATATTTTACTTGTCTGGCATGACTAATCAAACAGTAGGCACTTGTATGGTCTGGTACATTTTCTTGTGTTTCAAAATCTACTCTTAAATCAATGCTGGTGATTTTCATAGATTCTTCTAAATACGAACAATCAAAAACAACCAGTGTTGCCTTTGTTTAAACTCTTGTGGCGACACCATAGGGCAATCCTGTTTTTCGTAATGAGACGATTGAAATTTAGCAAACATGTCATAGAGGGTGCCAAACTTATTTTTTTGAATAAAATTAGTTCCAACCCCTTCATAGGGAAAGCAAACGTTATTAAAAAATAGTAGTATATTCCTCAAGTGAATGTGATCAAACATGGTGATATCTTTGCTTTGTTGGTATTTTCTATTGGTTTGAAAACCAATAATAACATCAAGGGGTCGCTCGGTAGATCGAGCCGATTTCACACTCCAGCTATGAGTGTCTGTGGTAGGTAGCAAAGGGTACTCATGTAGACTCCAACTTCGAAAGGCTATAGGCAAGACTTTATCTTTTTGCACTAAATTTAACATGCTTAGCTTTTTACGATCTGATAGCGTCACGTGGGGCACTTTCCATAGTAATCGAAGCAGTTAAATTTTTGAGTCTATCACTTGGTCAGAGGCTCCATTTAGTGCATTATAATCACTACGGTCTCTCACGAGATACAAACTTTGTCTTGCATATAAAATAATACGCTTGTGATCTTCAGCGAAGCCAAGGAGTAATTTTAAGGGTAGAAAGCCTGTAAAGGTGCCATCGGTATGAACTAACTCATTGCTACTGTTGGGGCACCATCCTGCCATAGAAAGCGTTTTACCTTCTTCCTCACTATAGGAGGGATATAATTTCATAAGACTTGTCATACCCACATTTCGACTCATATCTATGACAATATCATTAATGACATATCGCACTTCAGAGAACAGAAAAGCCAAACCATGATTAGCCAACGTAGACGTGGGTGTGGTTCCAACCACTTTCGTTAATTTACCCTCAACTTGAAGGACACTTTCATGAGGTAGGGTAAATATATCTTGATTGTTAATGACAAATTGAATCTCGTCATTGTTATTTAGTCCTGATGCTTGAGGTTGATAGGAATGCATATCAATGCGCACGACGCCATCTTCCACGTGTATTGGGTTTAACACTTGCAACAGCTCCTTGTTCATGATGGGGGTTTAACGTATAGCCAAGTTGTTGTAAGCGTTGTCAGTTTACTCGTGTCAACCTTTTATTACACGGAGGGCAAATAACCGACCTCGTAGACGGTGTTGTTGCTTTATAGATAAATTTCGTAGCGTCTTTAAAACCAACTTGTAGATCACAGGCGTGTTGGCATCTAGAGCAATCAGTTGTTGCTTTTTATTCACTAACCGTAAGGTAATATTACTAATACCGCTGACACACACAGGATGATACAGAATCACGGAAGGGTTTTCATGAATAATATAGCTACAAGGGTAGGTGACAATTAAATCATAGAGGGAATGGCTTTGTTCTTAATTGGTAAACACGTCTCTCATAATATTGCAAGTGACAGAGATGTGATGGTCCTCGATGAATTTCACTGGATAATCTGAATCATGGGGTTGGTGAGCTGCCAACACGCGTGGTTTAAATCCTAGTAAAGGGCCAATAGAATGAAATCGTGTTTCAAAGTCAATGTTAAACGGAGAGAAAATACGAAAACGATGATTAATCGTATTGGCTGTAAGTTCAAATGTGTGTGTTCCATCCGCAAAATGGCTTGACACCAAATTGCTTTATCATCGCCACACTAATTGCCTCATGCACATCGTCTATGTTATAACCTCCAGGAGGTAACCTTAACATATAATCATCATAATAAAACTTATCATTAATATCCAGTTGTATATTGTGAAATTCTGTTGTAACGTTCCAAAGAAATTAATCCCAGCACATAGGATTGTTCGGGATGTAATTCAACGGGGGAAATAAATCCAGGGACACTTCAGGCCCAGGCTGTGCACGGTAAAGGTCTTGGCGTTGGCATTCATAATGATGAGACTGCTGGCTTAACGCGACCTCTTATATAAGAAAAGTAAACACAAATGCCCGCACTCTTGACTGTCAAAGGTTTGTTGACGATTCACATGATAGAATATCGTCACCCGGTTTCCCAAATAACGCATCAACTCGATCGGGGGTGGTAAATTTCCATAACTGTCAATGTACCATACCGTGGAACCTTGTTTCACATAGGCTACAAAAGGGGTTTCTGGGCCTGCATCATCATCTAAATTGATCATGGCTCGTTCTTCTTTCCACGGTGCTCTTGGGTAATTCATTTCGCATAAACACACCTCGAAAATGAGAAATCTTTAATTGTTGGGCATAGCTTTCCACTTGTTGATGGCTCATGGAATGACGAGGTAGTTGCTTTAGGCGCTTATCGAGGATGGACTTTTTTTTCTTTTTGACGATAGGCCAAGACCTTGTTGATAAAAGTCTGGCTTTAAAGGATTGCCGTTTCTAGCCCCCATAGCAATGGGTTCTAACGTTTTATTGTGTCGCTCACTTTCTATGAGTTGTTGCGTGCCTTGCTTGACGGCTTTAATGGTTTTCGCCACGGCAGTGGCACCGCCCAAAAGCGAGCCTAAAACTGCCAAACCCGCAAATAAATCCGGCAAAAGAATGCACGTTTAGCAGCAGGAATGAATCGCCTACGTTCCTTCTTTCTTTCTTCCTTTTTTATCGATGCATCATGGTGGGATTTCGGGTCTGTAGACAATCGCACCGCCTGTAATGCTCTTTCGATGGCCACTATTTTGTAATTTTTATAGTTTTAACACAGGGTGTGAGGCAGCCCGACTCAGTTTCCGGCCTGGCTTTTTTTTAGTTTTGTTTTTTCATGTTCACCGCATATCTTTTTTCACCATGGTCCTCCTTGATTAACCTTTCACAACAAAGATTCAATAACAACTAATGTATAGAGCCTTATTTCATAGCGGTATATTCCAATTCTATATAAAGCGGAAAATCGTTCACCGTTTTCCCAGCTTCCTTTTCCTCTAACGTAAGCATGAGATGAAAGGATAATTCATACTCAGCATTTACCTTTTGATGATTGTGGACCAACAGTCTATCAGAGTTTATTTCTATTTGTAAATGTTTCTGATCAGGCATCGCATATTTAATATGAATCACACCATCATAGTGCAATCGATAATGTCTTAAACCGGAAGCAAGCACATAAGTAAGGTGGTGGTGGTGGTCATTCACCAGTGGCGGTGTGGAATGGTTTCTGTCATTGTCCAGTTTTTGATTTGACAGATACACTAAAACTCCAGATGGGACAAATTTATAAAGCCTTTTCATTTGGAAGGTAACGTAACGTTTCGTGCAGACGTCATCTTCGTCTCGAGGCTCTTGCACGTCAACAATACGACGATGAGTGGCTGAATAGCCCTCTGCGGTTAGTCTCAGAACCATGCAGTATACATTTTGCACTTTGCGATCGACATAGGTTTTTGTAGCCTCATATCCAGACTGTTTTGGAAAGGAAGCGCCCGTGGCCATGCTCACACGAGCTCTCCCAAACACATCCATAGTCATATACGTTAACTAACCTGTCCGACTCACCGCTTGCCTATATATAAACCTTATACACACATGAAAAATCTCAGTCGTCGTCACTATGGAATTAATGAAGCAACCCCATGCTTTGCCCGTATCTGATTTGGTTTCAGGGCTGTCGCTGGCCGTGTGTGAACCTAAACGTCATGGCACCCTATTTCCATCTACCGTTCGATGAATCATGGTGGGGCCTTCGGAGTGTGGAAAGGCCAATGTTTTGCTCAACATCATTACCGCACCTCATGGCCTACGATTTCAAAATATTTATATTTTTGCCAAATCCTTGTACCAGCCTCTGTACGTGTATCTGGAACAAATTATTTCTTCGTTAAATAAAGAAGCCACGGGCTATTTTACATTCACCTCAGCTCAAGATATCATTCAACCAGACCACATTCAACCAGATTCCATTATAATTTTTGATGATATTGCCACACAACGTCAGGCCATTATTCAAGAGTATTTTAGTATGGGACGCCATAAACAAGTGGACTGTGTTTATCTGGCTCAGATCTATTCTAAAATTCCCAAACAGTTGATTCGCGACAATGCCAATCTCATCGTTCTCTTTCGCCAAGACTCTGGAAACCTCTACCATATTTTTCAAGATCATGTGAATCCTGATATGTCCTTCACCGCTTTCACACAATTGTGTGCCCCTTGTTGGAACCATCATCCCCAATGCCTGTTTGGTCATTAATAAACACAGTGAACGATGTGAGGGACGTTATCGCTTGGGTTTTGATAATTTTATTTCTCTTTTAAAAGACCCATGGTTTGTCATTTCCTGTTAGTGTGTCTTTACCTTCACCATGGCGAGTGCCATAGGGTACAAGAAACATGTTCAAATCATGCAGCGTATTATTGAGGCACGAAATACCATTCGACATAAATTTCGTCAATTACAACGTTTAAAAAACGTGAATCCTTTGCCCATGATAAAACATGCCCCATCATCGGTTCATCCCATGAGTATCAAACCAAATGCCTCTGCTGCTGCTGCTACCTCTCAAACCAAACCCTTAACAAGTTCAAAATTTACTCAAACAGATTCAACACGGTGGGTAAAGTCCTCCTCCTCCGATGTTAGTGAACGAGGACAAGAAGAAGAACAACAACATGGACAAAGTGAAAGTGAAAGCGAAACCGTATTTAGTCCTGAAATAAAAAAAAAATCCTCACCCCTTCAACAGTTTCTAAAATCGAAACAAAACTCCGTCATAGCGGGAACACCGTCTTCCTCCACATCGTCTCCGTTTTCACAAGTCTTGGTAACCCCTCAAAATAAAGCTCCACTCAAAAACATTTTAATCAGTCATTAAGGAGCAACACTGCAACCGTATCTCATCGATCTATTTATTGGAAAGACAGATACAACGTATGGTGTCGCTATGAGAATGATAGTTTTAAAATTGGTGATTCATCGATTAAATTTGCTCGTGGGAAAGCTGTCATTAAAAACATCAACTATAAATTAACACCAGGGCTGTTAAAGCTGCCATTCTCTCGAATCCCATCTCTACAAGATTTTACGCCCGAGGAACTTGCTAAATATAAATCCATTTTATTAGACACCAACGCACATTAAAGAAACTATAAATCCTCTCAGCAAGTCAATGCCAATATATCCCAAAAATATAAAACCATAATTGCAAACATGCTTGGTAAGCGAAAACACCACTCTGCCTCTGGCGTAAGGTTTAAGAAATTAAAACCATACGTGGATATAACCTATTGGAATAATCCCAATCAGTTAGTACAGCGCTTATACATGCTTCATGCGTCAAAACAAGCTGGTCACACAGGACATGAGGCAGAAATCGCCCAAATTGAAGAACAACTCCGTGATGCCGAAATTATCGTATAATCCATCCCCCATCAAAGTGGGCATCGCTCATGAATTGCATAAACCAGCCCGACGCATTTATGAACGCCGTCGTGTTATTTCCAAAGGAGTGGATGATATATGGCAGGCAGACCTGGTTGAGATGACACCTTATCCTAACGTTAACGATGGTGTACGCTATACTGTACGTTGACGGTCATTGATGTCTATTCCAAAATGGCTTTTGTTAAGCCAGGAAAAATAAAACTGCTCTCTTAGTCACAAAGGCCTTTCAACATATTATTCAACAATCCAAACTTCAACCTCACTTGTTACAAACTGACCAGGGGAAAGCATTTTTTAAGAAGGATTTTTCCAGTTTTCTCAAATCTAAAGATATTTACCATTACACCACGTATAGCAATCTCAAAGTTAGCGTGGTCGAGCGGTTTAACCGAACATTAAAAAGCCATATGTGGAAAGAGTTTACGATACGTGGTTCCTATCGATTGATAGACTTGTTACCTCAACTCGTGTCACAATACAACAACACGATTCATTCCACCATTCGCATGAAACCACGTCTCGTCACCAAAAACCTACCCAGACTCAATAGACTCTTTAACCCTATTAAAGTGGCTGACCCTATGCGACATCGACTTAAAATTGGAGATTTTGTTCGCATCAGTAAACATAGAAGTGTGTTTTCAAAGTCGTACACTCCGCAGTGGTCGACAGAAATTTGTAGAATTCGTCAAGTCAACCTAGGCCAACCAGTGACTTCTCTTTTAGAAGATCAAAGCGGTCAACCCATTGAAGGACAATTCTAATATGAAGAAGTGCAGAAACATTATATCCCAACGATTACCTCATTGAACGAGTAATTAAAGTCAAAGGCGCAAAGTACTTTGTAAAGTGGTTGGGATTCCCTTCCACGTTTAATTCATGGGTCAATAAACATATTTTTTTTGTAATAAAACCCTATTTATTTAATTATTTATTATTTATTTACTTACTTACTTATTTAGACTAATTTCCCTTTCCAAAAAGATGTATCACATTACCATTCACTAATCCCCTATTTTACATGTCCAATGACCTCTTTGTTCCACCCCATGACATTCTTTTATCATCATGTTATGCACCCACCCATCGTTTCAAACTTAACGCTGCTTTATAAATCCATTATGGACCAAGACTATGCCATACTCAGTATAAAGCCACACTGTATGACAGCACCTGTCTGCGAGCTAGAACCTCTTATCTCTTTTGCTGCGGCTAGACTGCAGCTTCATGCCCACGCAATGATAAGAGCACTAGCCCGCAAGCAGCGGACGGTCTGAAGTCTCCAATTCTCTTTTCGTAAAGTGTCTCTGTGTGAGCAAAGCAAGCATGGTCAAATCATGTGTGTATGTGTTTTTACCAACATCACAGTGCTTGGCACACAAACACAACGTCTCTTCAAATCTGGTTTCCCGTATTCCTCAAATATCTGGAAATATAACGGAAACGCCCTTTTTAGACCAAAAACATGGTTTCAGCTTGTCAACCCCTACATCCCCGTAAACAGGACGACGAGACAAAAACATCATCATGGCCATCAAAGCCATAACTTAACCCGTTTTCCAAATATCTGGAAAATTTACAAAAACATAGGTTTATCCCCAAAAACGTGCACAGGTTTTCACCTAGAGACTTGAAATTTGTTGTGGGGGTAGAGAGGATAAGTTCCAACAATTCATGTCAAACATACGCTTTTGTCAACTACACCGTTTCCAAAATAGGTCCCCATTTTCAAAATTAATTTTTCTTTTGACCTACAGACTTGAAACTTGGTTTCTGCCTACAAGGGCTAGGGTCCTTTCATTTATGTCAAACAAACATTTTTGTCAACTTCACCGTTCCCAAAATAGCGCCAATTTCAAAAACAAAAATTTTCATTTTTTAAAATACGAACACGCATTCATAGCCAAGAGGACGTCACCCCAACGCCGATCATGCGTTCGCGAGATATCGCCAGAAATTAGGCTATCATTTTGTTTTATCCTAGAGACTTGAAACTTGGTTGCTGTCTATAGGGGATAGGGTCCTTTCATTTATGTCAAACAAACTTTTTTTCAACTTCACCGTTTCCAAAATAGCACCAATTTCAAAAACGAAAATTTTCATTTAAAAAAAAATACGAACACTCATCATAGCAAAGAGGACGTCACCCCAACGCCAACAATACCTCGTTCGTTAAAATCCGATCATGCGTTCGGGAGATATCGGCAAAGTTCGTAGGAAAGTAGGCTGTGAAGGACAACCGGCAATCTAGCACTACTCTCTCCCCCTCTAAGCCGCAACAGATGACCTTCCTTTTGTGGTTATCTATAAACGAAAAACAAACACTAAATAAAAGAATTCAAGCCTAAAGCTTAACAGTTATTACCATGAGACCAAACCATCATATAAAGCGCTTAGCTATGAAATGTGATATTTATGTCTTCCACGAAATGTCACAGCGAAAGTTGGTTTCACAAAGCTGTCTCCCTGTAAGCCGCAACAGATGACCTTCCTTTTGTGGTTATCTATAAACAAAAACAAATACTAAATAAAAGAATTCAAGTCTAATGCTTAAAGGTTATTACCATAAGGCCAAAACAGCATATAAAGTGCTTACCGTAACGGAAATATGCTGAATACACCAATCCAGAGCGGGATGATCACAAGTATGTAACGTGCCGGTAGTCGTCGTTCACGTGAAGCAATTATACATGGGATAAGAGGTCTTCCTGACCCGCCCATTTTATCCCATGATTGGAAAGCCTACATATACAGTCTCACGCTCCGTTTCCCATACACACCTGCGTGGAGGTTTTGCTTTACAATTGAATTCGCGGAAATACAGATTCACACACGAACACCTGCATGTTGGTTCATTTATTCAGATGCATTTGGAATATGACAGATTCCCACACACATCTGCACCCATTTCCGGATCACCTGCATGTTTGTTTACATAAACAGATATAATACCCTAGAAAGGAAAGGAGACTGCCGTGGCCCAGCACTCGCATCGAGCAGAATTGAACTGGAGCCTCTTTGCTGTCAGATCAGAGTACTAGCCACACCTGTGCCCAGTCAAGTGTGAACAGCAAGTTCGCCCCATGCAGTCATATAACACCAAATGCGTATCTTGCGATAACAGGACACCGCCAGAGATATCCAGTCCGTTTGATTATGATGAAAGCACATAATAAACCTATCTGCTACCAACTTGGAAGAGCCACGCGGCGTAGTAACTAGTGTTAAAGCACCCCTGCGACTTGTACCCCGACCGGCTATCCTGACTCGGACCCTAGTTGACATAATAATGTAAATGAAAATCCACAGCCTGCTTCCAGTCGACCGACTGGGTCAGGGAATGGAATGATGGAAGCCCCCATCTATTGGCGAGGATATGAACTGTACCGGCTAATGAAGCCTGTCGCACTTCCCTGGGGCAATTATTAAATGAATGACAGATTAAAATAAATGATAGTGTAGAGTGTTGCTGGAATGAAATTGTGACAGGGAAAATCAAAGTACCCGGAGAAAAACCTGTCAGCCTCCGCTTTGTCCAGCACAAATCTCACAAGGAGTGACCGGGATTTGAACCACGGACCCAGCGGTGAGAGGCCGGCGTGCTGACGCCGAAGCCACAGAGGCTACTTGACATAATAATAATAATAATAATAATAATAATAATAATAAATAAGGATGGGTCGAGGATAGGAGCTGTAGGGTTAGATCAAGGTTAGAATAAGTTAAAGAGATTGCCTCGGATGTAGGGTGTGGTAGCTATGTAGAGATGAATCGAAGGCTGGAAGGCTGCATCAAACCAGTCAAAAGGCTGAAGACTCAAACGACAACGACAACCACAAATAAATATATTATGGTGTTTGAAGCCATTTTTCAGTGTTGCCTTAATAAACAAAAGTTAGGTGCTTTTCAGATGGTCAACACGATTGTACCCCAAGGAGGTGGGCTATTGCTTAATCCTGGAAAAAAAATAATAATAATAATAAATAATAAATAATAAATAATAAACAATAAATAATAAATAATAAATAATAAATAATAAATAATAAATAATAAATAATAAATAATAAATAATAAATAATAAATAATAAATAATAAATAATAAATAATAAATAATAAATAATAAATAATAAATAATAAATAATACATAATAAATAATAAATAATAAATAATAAATAATAAGTAATCCATTTATCCTCGTTACACGGCCAAAGACTCCCTGTGACGTCATCCACGGTCCTGCAACAGGTTTATTCTTGTTTGAACTGCACCATAACCTTGAGATATCCCTGCACCGCTACCTGCATAGCCACGAGTGTTAAAGCACACCTGCAATTTGAATTGACAGATACCCCTCTCGGCTACCCTGACCATCTGCTCCTTACCCACTCACACGCCCTTGGAAGGTAGCTGAAACTAGGTATTTGACCGTATAAGAATGCGCGGGAATTTTAGGATATTTAGAGGAATTTTGGGATCGACCGCTCGGCTACCCTGTCGGGATAGCAAGGAGTCATGTTTCAAGACTATGTGGAAGCCCATCCGAACTTCACCTAACCTTGAAAACGTTAACCATTAAAAATATTTAAAAAAAACTTATTTGAGTTTTGCACTTAGGCCCTAAACGTTCAAATGAAAAATGTCCTGTTCTCGGAATGGGGGCTTGACCCCTTCTCATTTGAATCCTCACACGACTTTCTCCGATTATTCGTTCTGGAGATATCAACTATTTTCGGATATCTCGGGTTGGTGATCTAGTAGTTGTTCAATAATCAATAAATTGTTAGTTAATAATCGATAGTCAATAATCGATAAAAATCATTTCAAAAGCCCGCCATCTTGGAGGAGCCACGGGTGTGCGCTGCCATGGCTTGGAAGCGCCGTGAGTACGTACGGCTATGGAGGTAAGTGGTGGTGGAGAATCACCACAGCCTATCTACTTATTTTCCAAAAATTTCTGTGAGCACATTTTTATCCAGAGCTTTTGTATTTTAATCTTACAATAAACATACATGATGGCTTCTAAAAATAGACTGGAATTATTCCTTATAGGGTTGTATTTACTGATACTGAAATGGAATTATTTCTTATAGGGTTGTATTTATTGATACTGAAATATTGATGTAGGCCTACGATATTCTGCGCACAAATGAAGAAGTTGGTGGTTTTATGTGACCCTTAATTTCGTGTTCATAAGCCAAAAAAAAAAAAACAACTAAATTGAGGTGGAATCCGACTCACAAGACAGTTCGGCGTTTATTTTGGTGCATTGATAACGACTTCGGTGTTTATTATGTTGGAATGCAAGTTAAAGCATAACCTATTATATTAAGCAAAACAAATAATGAAGTAACCAAACTAGTTTAATGATATTTTTTTTTTTAAATATTCGACTTGAGCCTCTATGGACTGCGTGTTAACAACCATTCTCATTTCAGTGTCTGCGTCTTGTTCGTTTGCCGGCTTTGACATCTTAATCAGGAGAGAATTTCAATGGTGGTCGGCGCTGACGAGTACCTCTGTGGGGGATAAAAGGGGTCGGGTAAATAGCTGGTGCCCCGTTTATAGGTGTAGCTGGCGTGGCTGGCGGTGTTTGGACTGTTGCTGGTGTCTCGGTGAAGCGAACTCGTCTCAGGCTCGGTTGCTCGGTGGATTGGTCGGTTGCGCGGTGACTTGGTCGGTTGCGCGTTGAGCTCGTCGGTTTTGCGGTGACTTGTCGGTTGCGCGGTGACCTGGTCAGTTGCACGGTGCCCTGGTCGAGAGGAGTCTCGTGCGGAGACGAGGGTTCCGTTCCTGTCATCGTTCGACTGGCGTAAGCGATTGACGTTCTTGCCCGTTGCTGAGCAGGTGTGACAGTACTGCGCCCAGACCGGTCTTGCTGGCGTCCGTGGCCAACAGGAGTGGTAACGCTGGGTCATACTGCATGAGTACCCGGGCCGAGGTTAGGGCGTTCTTGATGTCTTTGTACGCCCTGTTGCCCTCTGGTGTCCAGATGAGAGGGTCCTTGAGCAGCATGTCCCTGAGTGGTCTGTCTCTGGTCGACAAATCAGGGATGAAAGAGCTGTAGTAGATTGCTTTACCATGGAACAGTTGGAGTTCTTCTGGTGTAGTCGGTTTCGATACATCACGTACAGCTCGGATGTGTGCATCAGACTTGTGGATGCCTGACAGTAGGATAAATATAGCTGTTCTGGCGCAAGGGCTAATGGGCAAGATGGCCGCCGCGCGCAACCCCCTATGTTATTCTTATGGAGGAGACAGTCAGAGCTGGCACAGGGGCTAATGGGCAAGATGGCCGCCACGCCCTGAGACCGTCAATGACGTCACAGGGACCAGGTCGGCCGTGTAGTTGCCAAATGGAATATTTATTATTATTATTAGGTAATTATTAATTGATCATGTATAATCAAGAGCAGCCTTATATTGTCCACCTCGTGGTAAAGCAGCTAGTAATCTTAAATGTCACGACGGGGGCCCGGGTTCGATTCCTGGCTCTGCCAAATTATTTAATTTCTGGTCTCACGAGTGGAACGGGGAACACTTAGTCTTGTGAGGCAAAAGTGAGAAAAGGCGGTTTAATTCATACCTCTGCAATTCAGCCTAACCCAACTTCATTTAACCTCACCTCACCTCACCTAACCTAACCTAACCAAACTTCACCTAACCTAACTTCAACGTGAGAGCAAATATGAGAGCACACAAAATAAACTAAGTTATAACCTAACCTAACCTAACCTAACTTCACCTAACCTAACCTAACCTAACTTCAAAGATAGAGCAAATATGAGAGCAAATGTGAGAGCACACATAATAAACTAAGTTATAACCTAACCTAACCTAACTTAACCTAACCTTACTTAAAATTGCGAGCAAAAAAAAAGTGAGAGCAAAAAGTGTGAGCAAATGTGAGAGCACAAATAATAAACTTAGTTATAACCTAACCTAACTTCACCTAACCTAACCTAACATAACCTAACTTCAAAGTGGGAGCAAATATGGGAGCAAAAAGTAAGAGCAAAAAGTGAGAGCAAAAAGTGGGAGCAAAAAAGTGGGAGCAAAAGTGGGAGCAAAAAGGTGGGAGCAAAAAGTGGGAGCAAAAAAGTGGGAGCAAAAAGTGGGAGCAAAAAGTAGGAGCAAAAAAGTGGGAACAAAAAGTGGGAGCAAAAAAGTGGGAGCAAAAAGTGGGAGCAAAAAGGTGGGGAGCAAAAAAAGCGAGAGCAAAAACGTAAGAGCAAATGGGAGAGCACAAATAATAAACTTAGTTATAACCTAACCTAACCTAACCCACAGAAACCTCATTTAAAGATTTTAGATTTTACATTTTAACATTTTAGATCTTAGATTTTTTCATTTTAAATTTCTTAAATTTAACATTTTACATTTTTGCTGTTTTTTGTATTTTAGATTTTAGTTTTATTTTAGATTTTACTTTTTACATTTTCCGAAAAGAGTAAACTACAATGTCACATACCTAACCTCACCAAACCTAACTTTACCAAACCTAACTTAAGCTAATCCAAAGGCTAATGCACATACACAAAGTATGTAAGGGCACATGCAACTATCCTTATGCTAGTCTTATAGGCTACTGTACAACATGATCACTACCCCAACCGGGTATTTTTTCAGTTTGTTGTTTACACATTTGTCAATTTTCCAATTTCCCATTTTCAGTTTTTTTAAATGTCAGTTTTATGTTTTTCAATTTCATAATATGGAAACATGGATTTTGCATTTCGTTGTTCACACATTTGTCAATTTTCCAATTTCCCATTTTCAGTATTTAAAAAATGTCAGTTTTAAGTTTTTCAATTTCATAATATGAAAACATGGATTTTGCATTTTGTTGTTTACACATTTATCAATTTCACAATTTCCCATTTACAGTTTTTAAAATGTCAGTTTAAAGTTTTTCAATTTCATGATATAGAAACATGGATTTTCCAATTTGTTGTTTATACATTTGTCAATTTACCAAATTCCCATTTACAGTTTTTAAAATTTCAGTTTTTTTTTCTATTTTGTCAATATGGAAACATGGATTTTCCAATTTGTGTTTTACATGTTCATTTTGCATTAGGAGTGGAGAGAGGTGGGTAGTAATTAAAAATGTACGAACAGTGTCCAGAAAATATATATTTTATTTTAAATACATATACACTATTTACACATAATACATTTTTATATATATTCCTTTTTTGTTATAAATTGTACAGTTGTTTTTATTTTGTTTTCTATTTTATTTATTTTTGATTATGAATACGACGTTTTTATTTTTGTAGTGTTGTTGTTTTATTTCCTAAATTGTTTTGTTTTACAGTATGTATTTGCTAGTTGCAGGCAGAAGATTTTGATATTCATAACTTAACTCTTTAAGCATGGTTAATTTATGTGTACCTATACCATCAGCATCAATCACTCTTTTATCATCACCAGGACACAAAGCAATTTTGTTTAGTCTTATAGATGATATGTCATGTTGTTTAGAAGCGATAATGTTCATTGGTATTCTGTTTACATTGTTTTTCATGACACAATCCTTATAATCTTGAAAGCTTATACAATTTTTGACAACACCTCTGTTAATACCTTTAATCTTTTTGATTTCTTTACCGTTTATGTCTAAAGCGTACATTTTAGCTCTAAGTCCAACAAATGCTTTTATAATTTTTCCACAAGCCTCGCCTTTAAATTTCCCCAACGTTTTCTTGTAGATGTAGTAGGATAATCTGATGTGTCCAGGTGTTCTAGGAAATCCAACTTTTCTTGATATACATCAGGGGTGTTAACCAAATAAATGAACGAGTTGGTATCCATATACATGAGTTTAAGATTGTTCATTCCATAATAGGGTAGCAGGACATCATAGTGGTGGGAATACATCAGAGTTTTTGAAATATCCAGTATACACATTCCAATATATATAGGCTTATTGAATACAATGTTTCGTTTAGCCATGTGGAAAGCAGCTAGGTTAGGACCATAAATTGTTCTGTCAATAAATGTCGGCTTTGCTATTAGCTTTTCTGCCTTTTTGCTGTCAGTCACAAGGCGTATGTCCATTCTTTTACAGATATTTTCCATTGTTTTTCCAAAAATGGCATTGTTGAATAATTTGTACAGATTTTTCTCAAAATCATTTTTGGCTTGTTTTCGAAGGTTGTTATTAAAATCAACGTATGCCTTTTGCCAAGGTCTTTGTTTAAACTTTAACACACTATGAATATTTATCAATTTTTTTCCATGATCTAAAGTCTGTTTTAATGCCATGTAGTGAACAACATATCGCCTTCGATTTCCAAGATGAGGAATTTGTTTTTTCAGAGACGAATCCTTAGGTTGTGTACACTCTGGTAGGAAAGGTAAATAGTTGTGTAGATCATGAAGGTCAGATGGGTAATCAACATCAACGTCTAGAATGTATCCCACAGGATCGTCTTCCTTTAGTGTTTCTAGATCAACAGTATCTGGAGAAACCCACTGAAATCCACAATAAGGAAGGGAGTGGCACATAGCCCACCCGTATTGGTTGTTGGCATCATCATAGGTAATAAACTGCGATGATTTCTCAGAATCATAGGTTTCCATGTATTTATTGTTAGCTTCAGCATACCGATGAGGCACCTGGCATATGCCTCCACATATTCCAGACTCGATTTGAATAATCTGATCGTAATCCTGTAGCAATTCCAGTTCAATTCCTGTGTAAAGGAGCATTGCCTTGAAACTTAAACCAGGCGAAGTAAAATAGTGTGCAGCATCCACTCGGTGTGTTGCTAGTGTTTTGTTTCTAAACGTTTCAAAGCTGTCTGCAAGAAGGAGTACATCTGAAGTTAGGTAGAGCTCACTATATTCCCCTAGAGTTCTATTGCACTCGACGCCTCGCGCCGCTCGGCTACGCTGACTTGTGAATATCTTTGCGAACCCATTATCGAGAGGGCGTCAGCCTGAATAATTTGATATGTCGCATGTCAAATTCCGACCATGGGTTCGCCAACTATCGCAAATATTACATGGCTGAGGCTTCGTAGTGGGGCAAGGAGGGTTCTACCTTGGCCTAGAGCCCGTCACTCTCCCCTACTGTTATTATTTGTCCCAGAGGCTTGAAATTTATTTTGGTGGTAGAGGGGGTCAGGTCCATTCATTTATGTCAAACAGATATTTTTGTTAACTCTTTAGTTTCCAAAATATAAAACTTCAAAATTTAAACTTTTTTCAAAAAAATGTTAAAAATTAAACAGTTTTATTATAAAAAATATAGGACATAGAGGCCATTCTTTTGAGCCCATAGAACACTTTTTAGAATGTTTGGTTTTATGAAAAATCACCTACTTTCCCAATTGAACTATTTACATTTTTGCCCTACAGACATAGGACTTGGTTTACATGTAGAGGGGATAGAGAACTTTCATTTATATTAAACAAACCTTTTTGTAGAATTCTTAGTTTTCAAAATAGTGACCATTTTTCAAAATTCATTTTCTATTCTCCTCGAAACTTGAAATTCGGTATGGTGCTAGAGGAGGTAAAGACCATTGATTTATGTCAAACAAACGTTTTTGTAGAATACCTAATTTTGGAAATATAGTCCATTTTCAAAATTTTATATTTGTTGACCTAGAGACCTGAGAGTACGAGGATAGAGGGGGTAAGGACCATTCATTTATGCGAAACAAACGTTTTTGTAGATTTCATAATTTTGGCAATATAGCCCATTTTCCAAATTTTATTTTTGTTGTCCTAGAGACCTGAGACTTGGTTTAAAGGTAGAGGGGGTAAAGACCATTGATTTACGTCAGACAAACTTCTTTTTAAAATTCCGAATTTTGGAAATATAGCCCATTTTCACAATTTTATTTTTATTTTCCTAGAGACCTGAGACTTGTTTTGCAGGTAGAGGGGGGTAAAGACCATTCATTTATGTGAGACAAACGTTTTTGTAATATTCCTAATTTTGGAAATATAACCCATTTTCAAAATTTTATTTTTGTTGTCCTAGAGACCTGGGGCTTGGTACAGCGGTAGCGGGGGCAAAGGCCATTCATTTATGTCAAACAAACATTTTTGTAAACTTTATAATTTTGGAAATATAACCCATTTTGGAAATATGTTTTGGAAAATCTGAAAAATACACTATTTTTGGTCTGAGAATGGTATAGAGGTGGGTGTTGGAGTTAACATATGTCCTTTTAGGATTTTTAGTTTAATCATATAGCCTACTTTCCAAATATTTTTTGAAAAATTTGCAAAATACACTATTTTTTGATTAGGCATAGGATATAGGTAAGTGTAAGAGTTGAGAGTCATTGATAAACCTTAGAGAACTTTGTTTTTTTTTAATGTTGTGTGTTTTTGTTGTTGTTGTTGCTTACAAACATGGCTGTAAGCATTATACAGCCATAAAAAGGTCTAACATACTTTCCAAGACCAAATAAGCCAACAAGCAAGAGCAAATATGAGAGAGCTAATACAAAAGCCAACAAAAAGCCAACAAGCAAGAGCAAATATGAGAGAGCTAATACAAAAGCCAACAAAAGCCAACAAAAAAGCCAACAAAAATCTGACCAAAAAAGCCATGTCGCATGCTGGTAGTTGAGTGAGTTGTCATATTGACCGATAGATAGCATGCTGGTAGTTGAGTGAGTATTGATATCGACCGCTAGATAGCATAATGGTCGTTCAGTGAGTGAGTGTTGATATAGAGCGCTAGGTAGCATGCTAGTCGTTCAGGTAGTTCTCACAGTCACCGCTAGATAGCTGAAACATACTTTGCGTGTCGCATGCGGATATTTAACAAAGTTTTACCGCGTGAAAAACGTGCTTGTATAAGCTTTGTATATAAATTGAATATACAATTAACTACTAAGAGTTCAGAACTAACATGTATAGCCTTGTGTAGGGAATATTGGGTCCTTAGCAAGAAAGAGTGCCTAACACATGAGTGTACAGCCTTTTGATATGCAGTAAGTACCTGATAACCTTGAGTAGGAAATAAGATTATTTTCAGTTGTCTACTAACTGTCACAGTGTTTACATTGTGAAAGGCCGTTGAAA
The DNA here is from genome assembly GCA_946902985.2 of Meconema thalassinum. Taxonomy (NCBI): domain Eukaryota; kingdom Metazoa; phylum Arthropoda; class Insecta; order Orthoptera; family Tettigoniidae; genus Meconema; species Meconema thalassinum. The sequence goes on along the minus strand of OX336389.2, from coordinate 169,407,279 downwards.
CAACCAGTCTTTAGCCTTGTCATAAGCAGTAAGCAGCTGTTACCCTTAACTAGGGGTATATTAGAGGACCCTTAGCAAGAATATCACCAGTTGACTATTACCTCTCATGGTGTTCACATGGTGAAAGACTGTCAAAACAACTATTGTACAGCCTTGTACTACACAGTAAGTAGCTGTTGGTCTTGACTATGGTATATTAGAAAACCCTTAGCAAGAATATTGGCAGTTGGCTACTACCTCTCACGGTGTTCACATCGTGAAACACCGTCGAAACAACCATTGTACAGCCTTGTACTACGCAGTAAGCAGCTGTTGGGAGAAGACAACATCCATGATGGAAGAAGCCATTCCTAGCTATTGTGCAAAGAGTGTGAAAAAAACTTTTCTTCGAGACTATCATAGGAAGCGACATGAAGTATCGTGTGGTGAATTCCATGAGTGCAAGACCTGTGGTAGTACATTCAACAATGTGTACAACGGACGTCGGCATGAAGAATGTTGTAATGTTGTGTCGGCAGCTAAAAGACATAAAGCGGAGCCTACAAACATTGCCTACTGTCATTGGTCCCTGACAAAAATGGACTTATTGAATATGAGACATCTTTTGAAGGTCGACTTAAATCCTATTTCATTCGTTGTGATACGTGTAAGGATTTAAATTCATACCTTAAAGAGTCCAAACAGCAAATAATGCAAGCTATGCAGAAAGATCTAGCAATGCACAAGTCGACAAAAGTTAATCTTGTGGCTGAATGTAGATTCATTCATACATCTACCAATGAAATTACAGATTGTGCTTTTAAAACACGAAATCAGGCCCTATTTTTGGAAACAGACTTAAGAAGTTTCTTGGAAACACAATTTACAAAGTTAACTACTGAGATGGAAGAATCTGAGCTAAAAGGCAGTAATTGGGCTTTGTTAGCAGTGGAAGGAGTACGATTGAAAATAAATAAGTACAATCCCTTGCGTGGAAGCACATATATTCCATTACAAGCAGCTATACAAGCAAGAAAAGCCTGCATTAATCCACAAAACTTTAAGGACGAGAGGTGTTTTATGTATGCCATTTTAGCAAAACTGGTTAAAACTGATGCTAAACGCGTTAGTATATACAAGGATCTGGAAAACAAGTATGATTTTCAGTAATATCATTTCCTACATCGCTAGCTGACATTCCCAAATTTAAAAAAGCCAACGATATATCGATTAATGTATTTGGATTGGAACAAGACAACAAATTGTTCCCTCTAAAGGTTGTGGATCAAGAGCTGCAAGACCATCGCGACCTCCTTTTGCTAAGTTCATCATCCGGACAGAACCACTACGTCTTTATCAAAGATTTTGATTAACTAGTAAGACATCAGATTACCCGCTATGAACATAAGATATATACGTGTAAACGGTGTTTTATTCACTTTAATAATCAGTATGGGCAACAAGGAATGGAAAAATTGAAGGAACATAGAGCTTTGTGTGTCCAGCATGACATTGCTAGGGTTGAAATGTCTATTAAAATCCCCATTGTCAAATTCTTAAATATTGAAAAAATGCTGAGAATACCTTACGTTATCTATGCTGATTTTGAATGTATACTGTTACCCTATCAAACATGTCTACCCAATCCTGAAGCAAGTTATACAGTGCCATACCAGAGTCATGTTCCTATGAGCTTTGGTATATACGTTAAACCCTCACCTGCTGTGGAACACCTAAAGACAAACCTTCCAAGCCGACCTCTTATTTATCGTGGACCTGACGCTGCAGAAAAAATTATGGACTGTTTGATCTCAATAGCTAATGAAATCGATCGCCTTTACAGCTTAAATATTCCAAAGAAAAACTAAAGGAAGACGATCCTGTGGGATACATTCTAGACGTTGATGTTGATTACCTATCTGACCTTCAAGATCTACACAACGATTTACCTTTCCTACCAGAGTGTACACAAACTAAGGATTCATCTCTGAAAAAACTAATTCCTCATCTTGGAAATCGAAGGCGATATGTTGTTCACTACATGGCATTAAAACAGACTTTAGATCATGGAAAAAAATTGATAAATATTCATAGTGTGTTAAAGTTTAATACCTTGGCTAAAGGCATACGTTGATTTTAATAACAACCTTCGAAAACAAGCCAAAAATGATTTTGAGAAAAATCTGTACAAATTATTCAACAATGCCATTTTTGGAAAAACAATGGAAAATATCCGTAAAAGAATGGATATACGCCTTGTGACTGACAGCAAAAAGGCAGAAAAGCTAATAGCAAAGCCGACATTTATTGACAGAACAATTTATGGTCCTAACCTAGCTGCTTTCCACATGGCTAAACGAAACATTGTATTCAATAAGCCAATATATATATTGGAATGTGTATACTGGATATTTCAAAAACTCTGATGTATTCCCACCACTATGATGTCCTGCTACCCTATTATGGAATGAACAATCTTAAACTCATGTATATGGATACCAACTCGTTCATTTATTTGGTTAACACCCCTGATGTATATCAAGAAAAGTTGGATTTCCTAGAACACCTGGACACATCAGATTATCCTACTAATCTCATATGTTACTCTACATCAAACAAGAAAACCTTTGGGGGAAATTTAAAGGCGAGGCTTGTGGACAAATTATAAAAGCATTTGTTGGACTTAGAGCTAAAATGTACGCTTTAGACATAAATGGTAAAGAAATCAAAAAGATTAAAGGTATTAACAGAGGTGTTGTCAAAAATTGTATAAGCTTTAAAGATTATAAGGATTGTGTCATGAAAAACAATGTAAAAAGAATACCAATGAACATTATCGCTTCTAAACAACATGACATATCATCTATAAGACTAAACAAAATTGCTTTGTGTCCTGGTGATGATAAAAGAGTGATTGATGCTGATGGTATAGGTACACATGCCTATGGTCATTACTCAATCATTAACCATGCTTAAAGAGTTAAGTTATGAATATCAACATCTTCTGCCTGCAACTAGCAAATACATAAAACAAAACAATTTAGGAAATAAAACAATACCACTACAAAAATAAAAAATAAAAGAAATAAAAATTGGTATTCATAATCAAAAATAAATAAAATAGAAAACAAAATAAAAACAACTGTACAATTTATAACAAAAAGATAGATATAAAATGTATTATGCGCAAATAGTGTACATGTATTTAAAATAAAAAATATGTTGTATGGACACTGCTCGTACATTTTTAATTACTACCCACCTCTCTCCACTCCTAATGCAAAATGAACATGTAAAACACAAATTGGAAAATCCATGTTTCCATATTGACAAATAGAAAAAAACATTAAATTGAAATTTTAAAAACTGTAAATGGGAATTTGGTAAATTGACAAATGTGTAAACAACAAATTGGAAAATCCATGTTTCTATATCATGAAATTGAAAAACTTTAAACTGACATTTTAAAAACTGTAAATGGGAAATTGTGAAATTGATAAATGTGTAAACAACAAAATGCAAAATCCGTGTTTCCATATTATGAAATTGAAAAACTTAAAACTGACATTTAAAAAAAAACTGAAAATGGTAAATTGGAATATTGACAAATGTGTAAACAACAAAATGCAAAATCCATGTTTCCATATTATGAAATTGAAAAACATAAAACTGACATTAAAAAAAACTGAAAATGGGAAATTGAAAAATTGACGAATGTGTAAACCACAAAATGAAAAAAAAAACCGGTTGGGGTAGTGATCATGTTGTACAGTAGCCTATAAGACTAGCATAAGGATAGTTGCATGTGCCCTTACATACTTTGTGTATGTGCATTAGCCTTTGGATTACCTTAAGTTAGGTTTGGTAAAGTTAGGTTTGGTGAGGTTAGGTATGTGACCTTGTAGTATACTCTTTTCGGAAAATGTAAAATGTAAAATCTAAAAAAAACTAAAACCTAAAATACAAAAAAAAACAGCAAAAATGTAAAAAGTAAAATCTAAAAAATGTAAAATGAAAAAATCAAAAATCTAAAATGTTAAAATGAAAAAAGTTAAAATGTAAAATCTAAAATCTTTAAATGAGGTTTCTGTGGGTTAGGTTAGGTAAGGTTATAACTAAGTTTATTATTTGTGCTCTCCCATTTGCTCTTACTTTTTTGCTCTCGTTTTTGCTCCCCACCATTTTGCTCCCACTTTTTTGCTCCCACTTTTTGCTCTCACATTTTGCTCACACTTTTTGATCTTACTTTTTGCTCCAATATTTGCTCCCACTTTGGAGTTAGGTTATGTTAGGTTGGGTTAGGTGAAGTTAGGTTAGGTGTGGTTAGGTTATAACTAAGTTTATTATTTGGGCTCTCACATTTGCTCTCACTTTTTTGCACGCACGTTTTGCTCTCACTTTTTTTTTGCTCGCAATTTTAAGTTAGGTTAGGTTAGGTTAAGTTAGGTTAGGTTATGTTAGGTTATAACTTAGTTTATTATGTGTGCTCTCAAATTTGCTCTCATATTCGGTCTAACTTTGAAGTTAGATTAGGTTAGGTTAGTTGAAGTTAGGTTAGGTGAAGTTGGGTTAGGTTATAACTTAGTTTATTATGTGTGCTCTCACATTTGATCTCATATTTGCTCTCACTTTGAAGTTAGGTTAGGTTAGGTGAAGTTAGGTTAGGTTAGTTTAGGTTAGGTGAGGTGAGGTCAAATGAAGTTGGGTTAGGCTGAATGGCAGAGGTATGAATTAAACGCGCCTTTTCTCACTTTTGCCTCACAAGACTAAGTGTTCCCCGTTCCACTCGTGAGACCAGAAATTAAATAATTTGGCAGAGCCAGGAATCGAACCCGGGCCCCCGCGGTGACATTTAAGATTTCTAGCCACTTTACCACGAGGTGGACAATATAAGGCTGCTCTTGATTATACATGATCAATTAATAATTACCTAATAATAATAATAAATATTCCATTTGGGAACTACACGGCCGACCTGTCCCTGTGACGTCATTGACGGTTTCAGGGCGTGGCGGCCATCTTGCCGATTATCCCCTGTGCCAGCTCTGACTGTCTCCTCCATAAGAATAACATAGGGGGGTGCGGCGGCGGCAAACCTGCCCATTAGCCCCTGCCCCAGAACCGCTATATTTATCCTACTCCTGACACATCGATTTTGTGGCCAAGGGCTTTCAGGGATGTTTGAGCGAAAACGCAATTTGGCTCGGTTGAGCTTTAGGTTGGGTGTCAGATTTTCAAAGCTATCAGCAAAAACTATACTGTTATCGAAAAAACTCACAACATTTGGGAGACCTTGCAGAGCTGTGTCCATTCGCCGCTGCCATATAGCGGGGATGTTAGTTGCTCCACATACTGCTCGTGAAGGGCGGATCAGACCGTGAGTTGGGGTGTTAAGCGCGAGCGCGTGGCTGAACTCATCGTCGACCTCCAGATGAGTGTACGCGTCGGTGATATCCAGGTGGCAGAAGAGAGTGGCGCCGCACATTTGGTTGAACAGGTGTTCCACCTTGGGAACCGGATGTTCGTCGATGATGATCCGCGGGTTGAGAGTAGGCTTGTAGTTGCCTGTGATCCTCAGTTTGCCGTTCTTCTTGGCGACGACGTGCGTTTTCGACGCCCCTCAGAGTAGTCCACTATTTTGTAGAAGCCAGATGTGATTTTCTTGTCGATTTCCTTGGCGTAGTCATTGCGGAGGGCAACTGGTACGTCTCGAGCTCGGGCGAAGACAGGTGTGGCTCCAGTTTTCAGGTGAATCTTCGCGGACGGACCCGAGACCTTTCCGGGGGTGTCGCTGAACACATCCTTGTAGTGAGATAGGATGATGTCGAGCTGCATCTGTTGTTCCTAGGTCAGAGCCTGCTTGTCTGAAAGCTTGTGGATTGGGTGGGATTTTGTGGAGAGGTGACCAAAGTCGAACTCCGAAATCCACTCTCGGCCAAAGAGCGATTCGACTTCATCTTCAACCACTTAGAGAATCAGGTTCCTGGTTGTGGTTCCGATGGTGGTGCACATTGACTTATTGCAAATGCGATTGATCGGATGACCGGTGTAACTGACGAAGTTACCGTCATTATTCTGCAACTCAAACCTGGTTTGATCATACTTAGCTTTGTTTTGCTCATGGTTGAGCAGTGGGTGCCGGTGTCGAGTTCCATTTTTACGGTGGTTCCCTCTATGCTGACGTCACCTAGTGGCTTAGGTGCTGCGTTGACCGATCCCATGGCCTTGATTTTGCTGAAGTACTCCACGACGCTGAGGTTCTCTGCTGGAAGCTCTTCTTCGGTCACGTGGTTTGTTGTTCGACGTTTCCTCGGTTTTGATCGGCAAACTTTTCCGATGTGATCTTTCTTGCCACACTTCAGGCACTCGGCGTTCAGGAACCTGCACTGGCTGCGAGGGTGAGCTTCACCGCACCCTGCACGTGTTGATTGGTTGTCCTGGGTTGCACTCTTGTTTGTCTGGTGTGGTCCTTGGTGCTGCCTGTTTAGTTTGCAAGACCCTTGTCTTTGATGAGTTGACTTGCTGCGTGTCGGCTGCTTGTTGCTCTTCTTCCTGAACAGAGGCTTCTCGTATCCAATCCGATTGGTTGATTCAGACTTAGCGGAAGCTGTTTTGACCTCGTCGTTGGTGATGTGAGTATCTTCGAGCGCGTGCGCGATTTCATACGACGCGGTGAAGTTCCCTGGTTTCATTGCGATAATCTCGTCGCACATGTCACGTGATTCCAACCCTTGTGAGCATTCGTTCAATTAACATGCGATCAAGGAATGTGCCATACTCACAAAACTTTGCAGCCTGCCGCAGTCTTAAGGTGAAGCTAGCGATGTTTCCTCCTTGCTTCTGCATTACGCTCCGAAATTTGATGCTCTCAGCAAACTTGTTGCGTGTGGAGTCGAAGTGGCCTTTCAGCTTCGATTGAATCTCACTGTCTGACAGAGTTTGCGGATCATCAGGACTCAACAGGAATTTCAAGGCATCATTGAGTACAGAACCCATGTAAACCCGTGCAAAATGTGCGTGTTGATCCGCGGGTACCTTGCTCAGGTTGAGCGCCCAGGTAAAACGAGTGAAATAGTCGGCTACAGTCGTCCCGTCAGCTGCACGATACGGTAGTATTGTGAACTGTGGTGGTCGAGACTGTGATGACGTTGTTGCCCCTATTGTCTGTCGGATAGCTTCGGCGATCATTGCCGAGAATTGTTGGAGTTGCTCAGAGGTTAAGTCTGGCATGGTAATATGAGTGGAGAATAGTATTTCTAACACGCACTCTAATGAACTTAGTTCGGTACACACACTTGCGTTGAGGTAAGAAAGTTCACTCGGTTTCACAACGTTATTTATCTTATGTCACGTCTGACACCACTGTTATATCGTGGGATATACAATATAAATAACACATACGCTTGTTAATATTAATCAACGGTTTATTTAACAATGGTTGATACACAAGGTGGACGTAACTTGAGCGGTCCAGAGCGGAACTAGAGTGGAACTAGCGCGGAACTAGATTCTGTCTGTGCCGGGCGGGTGCATATATACAGAGCACTCCAAGTATGGAGTGAGGGGATGGAAGGTTCCAGATTGGAATTTTCCAGATTGGAATGTTCTGGGCATAGCAACTAGAATGTTCGTGTTATCTCAAGTTAATACACAACACCAGAGCTTTTGTATTTTAATCTTACAATAAACATACATGACAGCTTCAAAAAATAGACTGGAATTATTCCTTACAGGGTTGTATTTACTGATACTGAAATGGAATTATTTCTTATAGGGTTGAATTTACTGATACTGGAATGTTGATGTAGGCCTACGATATTCTGCGCACAAATGAAGAAGTCGGTGGTTTAATGTTGCCCTTAATTTCATGTTCATAAGCCCAAAAAAAACTCAATTTGAGGTGGAATCCGACCCACAAGACTTTTCGGTGTTTATTTTGGTGTATTGGTAACGACTTCGGTGTTTATTATGTTGGAATGTTATAGCATAACCCATTATATTAAGCAAAACAAATAATGAAGTAACCAAACTAGTTTACTGATAGTTTCTTATTTTTTAACATTCGACTTGAGCATGTATGGACTGCGTGTTAACAACCATTCTCATTTTAGTGTCAGCGTCTTGTTCGTTTGCCGGCTTTGACATCTTGCCAGTATCTCTTGAGCCCATCTATCAGCTTGTTCTTCCGCTCCTCTGTCTTCTGGGTTCTGCCTCCACCATAAAACCCTGATAGCTTTTCACCATACTTCTAAAACTATTCCTGTCTTTGATGTTATCCTCCGTAATGCCCACCTGTGTCATATCTTTCTCACACTCATGGAACAATTTCAACTTGGAGATCTTCGGTTTAAGAAAATTCCAGATGTTCTTTGTGAGCCGGTCGTTATTCATACGGAAGATGTGCCCATAAAACAGCAATCTTGGCTTTCTAATTGTTGTTATTATCGGTTCCATCTTGCTGTATACTTATTTATTTGATTTCAGTCGAACCAGTCACTCAAACTATCTGTTGCCCAAGATCTTCCGTAGTAGTCTGTGTTCACTTTTAAGTAGCTGATTGACTTGTCCTGTGCGATCCATGCACAGGGTCTCCGAAGCTCATAAACCTTCTGGTCTCACAACAGATTTGTAATGCCTTAGTTTGCCTCCTATACTCAGCATCTTCTTATTGCAGATATTTTTATTCAGTTGGAACGCTTACTCTAATTTCAGGATGCGGATATTGGCTGCTTCTTGTTCTAGCCCATTCTCTTGGATTATTTCACCCAGGTATTTAAACTTCTTGACTCTTCAAATCTTTCCATGGTCTGTGAACAACCATTCTGGACCTTCACTGATGTTAGTAATGTATTTCGTTTTATCAAACGAAATTTGTAGTCCTACTTTCTCTGCTGTTTCTTTAAGATGGTTTATCTTCCTGATTGCTGAACTGATATTGTTTGCAAATATGGCTACGTCGTCCGCGAACGCCAGACAGTCAACATACGCTCCTTTGTGTTTGGGGTATAATCGAAACTGATCTTCATTTCCTTCTTCTCTGTTCGGCGATTTTCTCCATTCTCGAATTACCTTTTCTAAGATACGATTGAAAAGAATTGGAGAAAGACCATCTCCTTGTCTGATCCCAGTTTTTATCTCGAAGGGCTCTGATATTTCATTTTTGAATTTTATCTTAGGTATTGTATTGGCGAGAGTCTGTTTAATCAAATTCCTGGATGAATCATCCACCCCAAACTCTTCCAGAACATTCAATAACGACTCTCGATCTATCGAATCGTATGCTTTTCTGAAATCCACGAATACGACCACATATTCAAATCTCCCAGTTTTCTTGTATCTGATGATGTTCTTCAGATTGAAAATTGGTTCTGGGCAGGATCGGCCCTTACGGAAACCAGCCTGGTATTCGCCAATCTGTTGATCAAGATGAGCTTCGATTCTGTTAAGGAGTACTTTAGAATGAATCTTGTAAGGAACAGGAACTAACGATATACCTCTGTAATTGTCAACGTTCTTCTTGTCTCCTTTTTTGTGGAGAGGATGGATTAGTCCTGACTGCCATTCAACTGGTATAGTTCCCGTTCTCCAAATCTCCTGGAAGAGACAGACTAGTATGTCCAGAGTATCCTCATTCGCTAGCTTCAGTAGTTCCGCCATTAAGGAATCTTTCCCAGCTGCTTTATTATCTTACAGACTATCTATGATCAGCTTAATTTCCGTCTTACAAGGTGGCGGAGAATTAGGCAGACCTTGAATGGGAAGGGAGTTGGATAGTCGCAATTTTCCCTGTCGTTCATACCTAGCTTTCCTCTATCATTTATGAAGCACAGACTAGGGGATTGATAACTTTTCAAATTAGATTTAAAGGTTTGATAAAAGTCCATAACGTTGTTCTTACGGAAATCCTGATCGATATGGTCCATCTGTTGTTTCTCATACGATCGCTTTGCACATCGGAACACTCGGGCTGCAACTATCCTCGCATCACGGAATGTATCAAAATCTTCCTGACCCTTGGTCGAATTCGTTCCACCACCGATGTTTTCGTTTAGGAGCTGCCAGAATTGTGGCGGTAGCTGCCTGCTGGATCTTAAAAGTGATGCCAGTCCAATTCTTAGATTCAAAGGTCAAGTTCTGATGATACTGCTCCTTAACTTCCTGACTGATTTTAAGTTTCGATACATCATATCTCCGAGTTCTATTTCCAGTATTTGGAGTCATCCTGAGAGGTATAAAATTCATCTTTACCTTAGAAAGGTAGTGATCAGAGTCAAACCTTGCACCTCTCTGAACTTTAACGTACATAATGTCTTTTATTGCTCTTCTAGAGATTACAACATAGTCAATCTGTTTCTCACCATTCGAGTTACCTGGCGAACGCCAAGTCTTCTGTTTGTTTGGTTTATGTTTATAGAACGTCGACATTACCTGAAGATCAAATGTCCGGCACCATTCAACAAGTCTTATTCCATTTGTGTTAGTCATCTTGAGAGCAGGATATCTTCCTACTGTTAATCCGAATTGTGCTTCCGTTCCCAATTGGGCGTTAAAATCACCCAGTAATATCTTGATGTTCATGTTAGATATTTTCTCCATTTGTTCTTCAAGAAGGTCCCAAAACTGGTCTACTTTCTCAGAATTGCTCCCATTGTCCTCATTGATAGGTGCATGGACATTGATCCGAGTGTACTCTTTGTTTCCACAGCGAAGAGTCAGAAGAGACAATCTCTCTGAAGGACTAGAGAAATTCATTACTGAGTTCGTAACCTTCTTACTTACTGCAAAAGCCATTCCAAACATCGACGAATTCTTGCCTATCTTCACTGCTCTCATACCTTTATAGATCCTATACCCTCCTATATCCATCATATCTTTGTCTTGGTATCGTGTTTCTTGCAAAGCCAAGACGTTATGTTGTGGTCATCCATCATCTTTGTCAGTTCTTTGTGCTTACTAACCTTGAGCAATGAGTTGAGGTTCAGCGTCCCAAAGTAGTATTTCTGCTTGGTTTTAATTTTTCTGTGTCCATTGTTAGGCTCCTTTCCTAAGCATAAAGGAGCAGGCTCACCAGAATCCGATGGTCTGCTTGTGCTCCTAGGAGCGGTGGATTTCTGCGAACAGTTACAACCTGGGGTAGCGTCTTAATTCTGACGACTTTCCATGATTCTTGGATGTTAATTAAAAAGTGGGTCAGATCACTCCTTCCCAGTAATAGAACCGAGGGTGTAAGCTTGGTAATAGGCCGCTCCTCTGGAGTATAGACGCCTTTTGCAGCCGCTTCATTGAAGAACAGACGCTGCGCTCTGGAGATGGTTCCTCCGCTTTATCCACCGTTGGGACATAAATGTCCTCATCCGCTTTCAGAAACCGTTGACCATCTTCACCGTAACCCTGGTTGGGGCCCTTACGAGGTACTACCAGCCGGGCCAGCTGGACCAAGGTGTTTTAAAGAGGTGTTACTCCTCTAACACTCGCCTTTAGTCCTGACTTGTGACAGGAAGAGCCTGGCTTCCCAAACACTGGGCCCAGGTTGGTGGGTTTTAATAGTTACATGTTCCTCGGCATGAATGACTTAGAGGCTCTTGATATTGAAGACAACCAGCCAACAAGTTACTCTGCATCTCTTGCAAAGGACAATCCTCTTCTTACATATCCTGTGCTGTTTTATTTTATGTGTTCAATGTCTGGAGTGCATTTGGCAAAATTGACATTAGATGCTATGAATTTACCGTAGTCGAACAAAGTAGTTTCAGGATTCAGAGTATTTTTATTTAGAATTTTGATTGACCAGTGGCGGCCGGTCGTTCATAAAAGTGATGGTTCACAAAAATAGCATATGATCACTGATATAAGTCTATTCTAAAAATCACTAAGATAGAAAATAATGAAAAGCAGAAATTTGAACATATGTTTGCTTATCCTATTCCTACATAAAATAAATAAATAAATAAATAAATAAATAAATAAATAAATCCTCTACATGAATGTTTTGTTACATCACTTGTTTCGTATGTTATGACAGACACACGTTTTGATTATTTTATTTATTTCGCAGTTTCTTCATGGAAAACTTCAAGCATACACTATAGAATTTCATTTTGAATTGTTTTTGAGGTGCACTTGAACACAGTCACTTTTTCCAGACGAGTTTCATAGCAATATCTAATTATGCACAAAAAATGATTAGTCCACGGAAAAACTCCCGATTTGCTTGATCTCTCAGACTTGTGAAGTCCGTGCAATGCCAACTCACACGCATTAAAAATCTAATGCAGTTAATTAAATGTTCAAAACATATCTATTTAGGGCCACCTTTTGATTGTGAGTTTCTATTACTATTCGGTATCCTGTGTCCATCTGCTGTGCTATATTAAAATTGGAAAGCGTGAAGAAGTTCAAGGTTTTCTTTGTGTGTGATTTCGATGACGCATGCATTCCAGCTCAGCCATGAAGATGCTGCAGATCACTGACGCCATTCTTTGTCCATGAACCTTCACCTCCAAATAAAATATATGGGAAGCAAAACAAGGCGTTTCACTTCACAGCCACACATTGCCATGTTTATCCTACACGTCAGGATGAAGAAGACCACCTCGTGGTGTAGCTCCGGGTTTGCCAAGAAAAGTTAATTCTGATGGGAGGGCTGGAACGGGGTACAGTCAGCCTCGTGAGGCAAAACTGAGAAGAGGAGGGCTCGATTCCCACCTCAGCCATACTGGAAGAGGTTTTACGTGGCATCCAACATCTACCCAAGGCAAACTGATGGGATGGTTCCAAACTTAAGGCCACGGCCACCACCTTCCGAATTCTATACCCAATACACAAATACACACACACCAGTACAGCCATCACAATAACACAGGTTATCACACAAATTACACACAGTCAAGTACATGGCGCTACAGGACCACGAGGTCGCAAAACCCCTAAAAAAGCAAAAAAAAAATGTAAGGAAAACAGTCTCCCTAAGGGTGAGGGGACTGAATTCATCATGTGAGTGATTAATGTAAAGCTGTACATAATTATATACAGAACGCAACTAAAAAAAAACGAAAAAAAAAACACAACAAAAAACGGCATAGCCCGTCTAAACATTGAAGCCAGATATTACAAAACTACTAAATTATGCACGAAACAACAATACAGCTTCGCACGCTTCCGAACATAGACAGTAGAACGAGGCAAATTGCTATGTATCGCGCACTTCAACAGAAAGGCACATTCATTTCGTTCTGACTACCATTAAGTTAATGCTAATGTCAAACTACTTCTGCTATTATTATTATTATTAATAATGTTATTGGTTTTACGCCCCTTTCATCTACTGAGGATTTTAGAGACGCCGGGGTGCCAGAAGTTTTCCCCCGAAGGGGTTATTTAACGTGCCAGTAAATCTAATGACACGGCTCATTCGTATTTGCACAACCTCAAATGCCAACTAACTGCACCAGAATTCGATCCTGCAACCTTGAGCACATCAGGCAAGAACGTTACCGCTGCACCACGCAGCCAGTCAATGTCGAACTAAATACGCTTAGGTGCCAGACTTTAACAATAACAGTAATAATGAGACTATATTATGGAACTGGCGAAGAAGAAATATTCCGGACACACAGCTCCTATGTGTTTCACCAGGTAGGGCAATCCACGATCACCAATTTCTCACAACAGAAGAGATCATAACGATGGCTTAGTATGAAAACCTCGTATTTCCATTTTTTATCAAAAATGACATTTTGGTGGTTATAGATAGAAAACCACGTATATTATATGAAACAGCTGTGAAAAAAATCCATCTACGCAGTGCTGCTCTCTACAGACAAAAATAGGAACCACGTATATCAGCTGCTCCCAAGATTTAGTGTGAAGACCTTGTACATCCAAGGAAGATTGGGTGCATTTTTTAAGTGTTTACAGTGTGTTTTCTCACTTCAAAACATCCCATGGGTGTTCCACCAAATGCAGTGAGGCAAGTATATGCGTTACCTTAACAATTAAATACCCTGTTTTAATCTGTTATTCCAGTATTGTGAAGTGTAAACTAGGCTATGAAAAGTGAAAACCACGTAAAAATGCACATAACCGTGAAAACCTCGTATGCCAGATATACGCGGTTTTCCTATTTACCTAACAGGTGTAATAGCACTACTAACACTTGATATACGAGTATTTCATGCTACTTACAGTACAATATTAATTCGTATGACATTAAAAATGTTGTTCACTCTCTGAGCAAATACACTAATAGCAGATTAAAATTGTTGGTATACCGTAATATAGGTATTATGTTAATAAAATGAAGTGCCTGTAATAGGGTTCTCAACCTATAGTTTTTGTTCCAGGAGATAATATGAGATGTCAAGAGGAAACTTGATAGTTAACCTTGCCCTTAAAGGGGAAACGGACCACGTTTATTCACGGAATCGGAAAATTGGTCGTCAACAATCACAAAATGGCCCTAAACTCATCCCATCTGACACAATTTCAGCAAAAGGTGATAATATGTTACTCATTGTACTAGGCCTGATAAAATTGTGATATTATGAAAGAATTTTTTGTTGTAAGCTTATACTAACCTTAATTGTGGTATAAACCATTATGAATCAATATGTAGCACACTGATAATTTTTTCTATTTTGTAGGAGATGATTTGATAAACCCGCAGGCTACTGAATCGCAATCTACACCTAACCCGACAGCCAGTACTTCAAATGAAGGTAGATTAATTGCTTCTAAAGTCTGATGAAATAGTCAGTTTTTAATATCGACCGAAATTTTTATCATAACATTACTTTCGGCCTACTTAAAATGTTTACTTCTTTGATAGCGCTTGCAAAAATTTCAAAATTTTCTTCAAACTTAAGTTTATTGCACATTTGATCCCATACTAACTCACATTTTGACCATAATAAATGTTCACTTTTACAGGCGATCATGGCACATGGCTGCAAATACCAAATACGCTGGCTACCAAATTGGAGCCCAACCTAAACTTTGCGGGCAATGGTTTATGGGAAGGTAGGTAGGCTCATAATAAATCGTTGTTACTTGGTTACAGAGATTATTTAAAATATAATGGCATGTACACATTGCATTACAATCTTTACCTGGCATTACAGAATACTTATCGTTTATAAATTAATTGACAACTTGATAACTTAAAGTACAAGTAATTATAGGTCCAATGATTTTGATTTTTTTCCAGGCGGAGATAGGTTTCTGAATGAAACAACTGAGACTGGAACCTCAGCACTGGACGACATCCTTATAGAGTTCATCGGATGCGAGGATAAAGATGTGCAGGCTGTTTCTGCAATGGATAGGAATAACGATTTCTTAAATAATCACTTAGGCCCTGAGGTAGAAGTTCTATCCGAAAACATGATTGAGGAAAACGCACAGCACAACAACATTGAAGTTGTTGCTTTGGAATTTCAGGTAGGAAATATTGAAAGGGAAGTTGAAATTGAGAATCACACTGAGACTTTTCCCGTAGATGTTAATTTTGAGGATAACAGTAAAGAAAATGAGAATGACATTGGCTATGTCCCAGATAATGATGTAGAGGAAAGTAGTTCATCTGACAATGATGGAGAACATGAAGCTCAAACTAGGGCTGATGAAACAATCTTAAATCAAAGTAAAGTAATAACACCCAAAAGAAAAAGGAATCGACGAGGAAGGGCAATGATAGATAGTTGGGAACAACGTAGAAACCAAATTAAAAGGTCAAAGGGAGAAGAGTATTTCGGAAGGAGGAAAAATGAAGAAGGTAAAACTGTTTTTGATGTCAAAAAAGGGGAAAAACGAATCAAAGCACGTTGTTTGTGTAAAGACACTCCTAAGACGCAATTTAAGTGCAGTACGATTTCAGACGATGACAGAACATACATTTTTGGGAAATTTTGGTCCTTAACCCACGGGGAAAAGAATTTTTTTTTACAAGGTTTAGTTCAAAGAAAATCTGTATTACGAAGAAAAGAAGATAAGGCTACATTTAGGAGGAATCAATCTCTGTTTTATTATCTTGATACCAAAAATATGAAGGGTAAAGTGAGAATTTGTAAAAAAATGTTCCTCCAGACTCTAGCTATTGGAGAATGGGCAGTTTCGAACTGGGTAAGGAACAGTAATGAGCAATGTCTAGATGACAAATGAAGATGAAGTAATGGATGAAGAGCATGTCCCAATCAACACCAGAAAGAGTGAAACTGATCAAGCTAAAAAGATTTTAGTGAGATCATTTTTTGAATCACTACCCAAACTTGAATCTCACTACTGTCGAAGAGATAGTTCCAAGTTGTACTTGGAGCCAAAATGGCAATCTAAAGCCGAATTGTACCGGTTATATGAAAGTTTTTGCAATTCACACGACAAAGGAAACTTCAAGGCATCAATTTTCTTATTCTATGAAATATTTGAAGAGTGTAATTTGAGCTTGTTTCAACCAAAAAAAGACCAATGCGACATTTGCAGTGCTTATAATGTGGGCAACTTGAGCGAACAAGCATACAAAGCGCACGGTGAACGTAAAAAAACGGCAAGAAAAGAAAAAGAGATGGACAAAGCCAGTGCTGACAAACCCGACAGCACGACCGCGGTATTCACAATGGATATGCAAGCCGTTTTACTAAGCCCAGACTTGAAAGCGTCAGCCTTGTACTACCGAACAAAGTTGAAAGTGCACAACTTTACAATATTCAATCTCAATACCTTGGATGGCTACTACTATCTTTGGGATGAGTCAGAAGGTGGTCTGAATGCAGACGAATTCGCGAGCATCCTATACGACTTCATTACAACACAAATTGACAAAAACACTTACAATCATGTCATATTTTACAGTGACGGTTGTACGTATCAAAACCGAAACTGTATAATAGCTAATTCTCTCTTGTTGGCTTCCCATGAAACGGGAATACAAATTACTCAGAAGTTTCTTGAAAAGGGTCACACTCAAATGGAGTGTGACTCCATGCATGCTACAATAGAGAAAAAGTTGAGAAACAGGGAGGTGTACTCTCCTTCAACCTATGAAAATGCTTGTCGAACAGCAAGACTGTATCCTAAACCTTACAAGGTACAGTACCTATACCATGACTTCTTCAAAAAGTTCAGCACCCTGAACTTTTTCCAATCCATCAGACCCGGAGTAAAGAAAGGAGATCCAGTAGTGACTGATTTAAGATGCATTAACTACAAACCTGACTGGTCACTTCAGGTAAAACTGGAAATAGACTCTACAGACTTCACGGAGCTTCCCAGAAGAGTTAAAAGGCCAAACGGAGAAGTTCTGGTTCACTCGCTGCACAGTACTAGGATCCCCATAGAGTCGACCAAATTTAAGCACCTGCAGGAATTGAAGTCGGTGCTACCAAGAGATGTTCATCCCTACTATGACAGGCTTCCACACTTCAAGGCAAAACCTGCGAGTAAATTTTGCAAGCCAAACGAGTGTTCCTGCATCATTAATATAAGGAACTAGAGCATAAGGATAAGAACAGAAACCTTCATTTATTTTATATTTCAATGGGGACTTTTTGGTGTTTATTTTTTGTACTGTAATAGAAAAGTAGTTTAATTTTAATAATTATTTCTTGTTAAGTTATGTATTCCTTTTTGTATAATAAATCCATATTACTTCACTGAATAATCTTTTATTACACCTACAGTAAAATAAACTATGGGGGTGTTGCAATATCTAAATTGTTAACAAAGATTTTTATAAGAGGTCTTGTCAAAGTTACAATACGTAGCAACAGCCAACTTTTGTAAGACCTAAACTAAAAAAAGAAAAAAAATTATGAACGTTTTTTTTTATAGAAGAACTCATTGAAAATCTAAGCGTGTACATCAAACTCTGAAATATTAAATTCAAGTTTTTCTAAAATGAAATTATGTAGTATTATGACTAATGCAGCATACGCATCAGCTTGTTATTATACGTGAAAACCACGTAAGTTACATAGCCCTATAGTATGAAAAACACGTATAACAATAAACAAATCGTGAAAACCACGTATATCAAGAAAGTTAAGAAGGATAACCTCGTATGTCCCATAAATAAATTACCAACAACAATGAAGATAAAACTCTGTTCTATAATGATTCTAAATAGTTCAAATCAAAAACATGTAAAAAAATGAAAATCATTCTAGGATAAATAGTGCAGAAAATAATTTTTTTGTTTCTCCTGTAAAATTTATAAATTGTGCCATACGAGGTTTTCATACTAAGCCATCGATAAGCAAAATCTATAGAAACTATTGACGCGGCGAACCAGTCAGTAAAAAAAAACACATATTCTTTGGCAAACATGAACCTTGTCAGAGTAACGATGGACAGAACATCTGTAGTAGTAGCCACTCGTTTTAGTTTGATTAAACTGTACGTTTCAAATATATTATATCTGATATCAAATACGGATATCAGTAGAAGATCTATATTAATGTTCAATCATGTAAATACTGTGCATATATTAAGTTCCGCGTGACAACGCCGAGTTGTGCTTGTCAGCCACCAGAGCATGCTAACGTAGCCGCGCTATCTGCTGCCTAAAAGCCGAATATACCGTATCTACTTTTGAACTCTATGGACTGCGTTAAGCAACCTCACGTTGCTCTTACCCCACCCATCCCCCATGCACCCGCTGGACTCGCTAGGTTCGTCTTCTCGTATACCATCCTGTTCAAGCAGCCTGGGTTGCAGCGAGTAGTGAACTATATTGCCTAGCTGGCCCTTGGCAGAGTCACACAGAACTGCGCTCGTCCCGACCCACTATGAGTGATAAGATTTAATACATCCCGGCTCCATCTAAGCAAATATTACGATGGTGTTGAACAGCAACCTCGTATGTCAAAAATTACGAAAAATGGGATTTCATCCAATCCGTATGAAGGAAATCATGCTGAATATTCTGCAGAAACCTTGCAAGTCAAAATGGGAATGTAAACTCTTAGAAAGCTACATTCAAAATATTCTCGTATGTCAATGGTGTGTTTTATTCTCTGCTTCAAACTAGTATGTCAATTTCTTTGACTTACGTGTCTCTCTGATCTTTCAAGGTTTTGTAGATTCTATGCCGCTAACTCGTATGTCAAGTGTTTACAGTTTCACGCTACTGTGCGCGATTGTTAATTGTGGTTGTTTGCTTCGATGTTTTCTGCTTTTTACCTATTTTTTGCATTACTTGGAACGTTTATTGATGAAACTGGGAAATAAACGTAAGTTCACTTTATTTAATTCTACGGTGTATCTCTGAATTCACCGAAACAACGTTCATATACCAGACCATACTGAAATTTACATCCAGTGAAATATCACACACTGTCATAAATTACTCATAGTTGTTTTGATTATATTGCTTTTTTCCTTTATGGTTTTACGAAAATGAAATATTTTAAACTTTAACGTTGTTTTATAGCATCACTGACCTGTGGAACCTAACATAACCTCTTCATTTGAAATTTATTTTATTCATGAAGGACTTGTCATGACTGATTAGCATATTACATTGTCATTTTTAGATGGAGCCTTTCAAGTCTAGAGCACACAAAATAATGTCTCTGGCAAGTGATATGACTAGTGGTGAAGAAGGCCATGGAGAGGATAAAGGACCTTCACAGGAAGATTTAATGCGGCAGATGGGGTTTGGACATTTGTCAAATGCTACTAGTGGAGGAAGACCTTATGCAGTCCAGTTTACCTACCATAGTCGAAGCTTCTATTTCTACAAATGAGCAAACAGTAAGTGTGCCAGTCAGATTGCAAGATTTCTCTCTGGATGAAATTGAATGAACGGAGATAGAAAACTATAGTGATCCATAGTTTGTTTTCGACCCCAATGAAAGTGAGATGATTGATAATCCAGAACCTATTACACCTTGTTCTGACATAGGGGATGAAATAAATTCATTTCCTCGTGCAAATGAATCTGACATAAGGGTGCCTGAGAGACCAGCTGTCACAAAACGAAAGAAAATGGAAGAGTGGGATCGAAGTAAGTTAAAGAGACTTCGTCGAGAAGGGAAACCATATACCTCTTTAGAAAGGAAGAGAAATGGAGGATCGATTGTTAAAGGTAAGAGAGACAGAAAAGGAAGAATGATTCGTCCAATATGCAACTCTATAGCATGTCATAAGTCAGGAAAAATGCATTGCATGGAAATACCTTAAACAGTCCGTAATTCTATGTTTCATAAGTTTTGGAGGATGACTTGGGAAGAAAAGAAGATCTATGTTGCTAATTTGGTAGTCGCCAAGAATAAGAAACAAATAAGAAGAAAGCAGCCTGGAGATCGCCGTACACAATCTCTGCACTATCATTTAAATGTCAACGGAACAAGAAAAGAAGTATGCAAGAAAACATTTCTTAATACCTTCAACATTGGGGAATGGTCTGTAAGGAACTGGGTGTTGAATTATAACAATAGTATGAGCTCTGGTCTCAACGAGAATACTACCAGTACCGATCAGGATACTTATGATCCAGTGACCAGTGTTGGACCTTCTACCCAAGGAGATGATAATCGTAGAACAAGTAATGAAATTCCAGTGAGAGCTACTAAAGCAAAAGGAAAACCTGAATGTAAACTCTTCGCTGTTAATTTCCTCAATGGAATTCCTAAAATGGAGTCTCATTACTGCAGGAAGGACACATCAAAACTATACAACACGCCGTATCGGACTGCACATTTTTAGTATTTTAAAGTGTGAGCCCATAATTAAGTCAGGGCAACACTTTTATAACTTATATTTAGAAGAATGCAGAACTCAGGACAAAAATCCCATTTGCCGTTTCACATTCATAGAACTTGTCACTTCAATGAAGATTTCCCTCTTTCAGACTAATAAAGACCAATGTAACATTTGTTTGTGAATATAGGGTTGGTAATATATCGAAGGAGGAATACGAGGTTCATGAAGAGTCCAAAAAGGAAGCAAGAGATTAGAAAGAAAGAGACAAAGTGCGTGCAGATAAAGGCGAATGTAATGTCTACACAGTTGATCTTCAGCAGGTTAAACTAGCACAAGCATTGACGGCTTCTGCCTTATAATACAAAACCAAATTGTGTTTCCATAATCACCCTTTTTTATCCTATGTACAAAACATGTTTGTTGTTACTGGTGGAATGAAACAGAAGGAGAAGTAAAGGCTACAAATTTTACGTCTTGTGCTGTAGATTTTCTTGAAGGTGAAATAGCAGCGTGGCCACAAGAAAAGCCAAAGCACATCATACTTTGGTCTGACGGATGTGTTTACCAAAATAAGAACAAAACTCTGGCAAATGCATTGTTACATCTGGCTATCGAGACAAACTTTCAGTTAGAACAGAAATATCTCGAGAAAGGACACACCCAGATGGAGGCAGACTCTGTACATGCTGCAATAGAACGCAGGCTAAAGAACAAGGAAATACATCACCCTCATGATTACCTAGCAGTGACACGTGAAGCATGAAATAAGCCTTTTCCATATCTTGCCAAATGCATTACACATGACTTCTTTAGAGACTTTGACGTTCCTAGAGGGGAGGCTTATTCTTCAATCAGACCTGGAAATTTCAAGAATGATCCAACTGTGAATAATGTCGTCCAGTATACTTATAAGCCAGAAGGAATCTTTTATAAACTGCAGTTCTCATCTATCATGCAAATGGTGCCTCAAAGGAGGAAGGTGACTTCGAAGGACGTTCAATATAAAAGTTTGTACAGTAACCGGCTCAAACTATCCCATATCAAGTGGCAGTACCTGCAAGAACTTAAGCGTGTTCTTCCACAACATGTGCACCAATTCTATGATGACCTTCCCCACCATGGAAAGAAGTCTGGTGTGAAAAACTGAAATGTATCTTGGATATTTCAAATTTTGTATGCTATTACAAACGAAAAACAAATGTTGGAGTTAGATTAATATAATTCTTTAATTTATTGAAACACTTATGTCAGATGAATTTATTAAACCTTGATCTGTATTTGTTGCAGCAAACTCGTATGTCAAATGCAACAACCTTGTAAGTCAATATTTCAGCAGTTTCTTGATACAGCAAACTCGTATGTCAATTTATAATTTAAGTACTGGTTGAAATTATTTGGATACATTATCCAATAATTATTTGTGTCAATAGCAACTATTAATGCAGCAATTCCTTTACACCGAGTTGATTCTAAAGATTCTAGAACGTTTTTGTGCTCTCCTGTAAAACTGACATTTTTGTCATACGAGGTTGCTGTTCAACACCATCGAATTTGAATCAATAAAGGTCCAGAATTTTGGTTGTAGCGCAAACTTGCTACCATGGTAAGGAGCCGCCCCTCTGATTGACAACTGTCAAGTGAATGTTTCGTTGTTTTAACGTTATGCTTTGTCGTATAACACATGGGATTTGATATCCTCGTGATGAATACCAACGGGTATTTTCATTGCAATGTGGTTTTATCTAAACACTACCACGGAATCCGATTCTTCTTGTGGAAAAGTTCACGAAGCCGCTCCTGGGCAAGTTAGCATTCAATCGCACGAACAGGAATGAGCGGTTTAGATTAGATTAGATTTTCATTTATCCATTAGATTAATTATATACATGTATACAATACATTTTTGATATAGGACACGTCAGAAATTATATCTATAAAATAAAAGAACTTACATGTGTATATTACAAATACAATAATTATTTATAACATATTATAATAATAGATCTTAAGAGATAAAATCTTATTGGATAACTCTTTACACCTTACTCTATTATCACACTATGAAAACTTAACTCAATTCTATAAATGCAACAACTTACAGCTAGATATTACAATTAAAATAGAAAAGTAAAATATAATTATAGATTTCATCGTTCCTATACGCTAAGATATTCAACTACACAGTATAAACAATGGCACTGCAGATAAACCTTCAACATTCCTTCAAAGTTTTTTTCTTTTGGGGCCAATTTTATATACTGGGGTAGTTTATTGTATAATTTAACTCCTGTGTGAAACGTTCCTTTTAGATATATGCTTGTGTGTGTGTGAAATATGAATGTTTTGATTTTGTCTTGTGTTATGCCTATGAACATCATTGTTTGTTTTAAGAAAAACGTCCTTATTCATTTAAACATCCTTCCACTGCCCTGCATTCATATCTTTGAAAGTATTGTGTTATGTAAAAAGAATTTAAAAATTTGTTATTCTTGCCGGCGTATTTATTGTAGGTTTCAGTCCATGGGAAATTAGTAACTGTGTTAATAATTCACAATATCTATCACACTTTAATAAATCCACATTTACATCCCCACAAATTATTATATCGAAATTTACTTTGCTCATGTTATTGAGTAATAATTCTAATTTATCTATAAATAAACGAAAATTTTCTGACAGAGAACGGTATACGCATACAATTATTAACTTTATTTGCTGTATTCATGAAAATCCACAGCCTGCTTCCAGTCTCCGACCGGGTCAGGAATGGAATGAATGAACCCCCATCTAGCGGCGAGGATATGGACTGTGCCGGCTGCCGAGGCCTGACGCACTCCTCTGGGGCAATGATTAAATGAATGACAGATGAAATGAAATGATAGTGGAGAGTGTTGCTGGAATGAAATTGTGACAGGGAAAACCGGAGTACCCGGAGAAAAACCTGTCTGCCTCCGTTTTGTCCAGCACAGATCTCACATGGAGTGACCGGGATTTGAACCACGGACCTAGCGGTGAGAGGCCGGCGTGCTGCCGCCTAAGCCACGGAGGCTTCCTTGCTGTATTCTTACGGCGGAGAATTCAAAATCCTGTTCCATAATTAGATAATCATAAGCTGTTAACGCATGATGGCGTCACAGTGAAAGTGTACCGGTAGTGAAATAGCAGCTAGTGTAAATATTTGATAAAAGTGGTAGGTTATTATAACAGAGGTTTAAAATATATGAAGTCACTTTCCTTAGGTCAAGTGAAATACGGAATATTGATAGTATTTAGAAATTCTTATCGATAATTTAATAAACTCAAACTAAGTAGTGAGAACGTGTACCCAAAGATTCGGTGACTTCTTCAATCACTGTTTGAACCAAGTAAAGCATTAGAGCTTTTACAAGATTTCACCCGATTGGAAGATATGCGTATTTCACATTATTCTTTATCGATAGGTAATTAGATTAATTCATTTAGGTACGGTAGTAATAAATAAAATAAATTTAGTGTAACTTGGTGTAAACATCTAGGCTAACTTCGATCTCTAGTATGGCGTCAGTAAACAGTGTTAGTGTCTCGTCAGCTAGTGTAACCGTTACGGATTTATGCTCGTCGTACAAAATAAATGTTAAAAATGCAAATAAAATCATATCAAGATCTCAGATAAAATTGAATGAGGAGAAAAGTGAAACAGTTTGTCGTAATGTACCGGTACAGTCATGCGAATGTCATAACCTGAGAAACGAACTGTCCTAAAAAGAGGAAATTATAAACCTGCTACAGGAAGATATCGCTAAGTTAATGCAAGAGTTGAATAAATTAAAAGGAAACAGAGAAGAAAGCAAGGAAACTTGGTCAACAATGGTTGCTGGTTGCCTTTGGCAAGATGGCGTCACAGTGAAAGTGTAGTGAAATAGCAGCTAGTGTAAATATTTGATAAAAGTGGTAAAATATTATAACAGAGGTTTTAAAATCTATAAAGTTACTTTCCTTAGATCAAGTGTAATACGGAATATTGATAGTATTTAGAAATTCTTATTGATAATTTAATAAACTTCGACATGCAAGCTACCCTCTGTGTGTCAATTAACAAAGCTTGCACCAAGCACCCGAGGCCATACGATATTATTATTTTATTATTTAATAAACTTAAACTAAGTTGTGGGAACGTGTATCCAAAGATTCGGTGACTTCTTCAATCACTGTTTGAACCAAGTAGAGCAGTGGTGCTTTTACGAGACTTCACCCGATTGGAAGATATACGTATTTCACATTATTCTTTATTGGTAGGTAATTAGATTAATTCTATTAGGTAGTAATAATTAAAATAAATGTAGTGTAATTTGGTGTAAACATCTAGGCTAACTTAGATCTCTAGTATGACGACAGTAAACAGTGTTAGTGTCTCGTCAGGTAGTGTAACCGTAACGGATTTATGCTCGTCGTGCAAAATAAAAGTAAAAAATGCAAATAAAGTCATCACAAGATCTCAGGTAAAATTGAATGAGGAGAAAAGTGAAACCGATTGTCGTAATGTAGGCCTACCGCTACCGTCATGCGAATGTCATAACCTGAGAAACGAACTGTCCTCAAAAGACGAAATTATAAAGCTGTTAAAGGAATATATTGCTAAGTTATTGGAAGAGATGAATAAATTAAAAGGAAACAGAGAGGAAAGCAAGGAAACTTGGTCGACAGTGATTGCTGGTAAGGTAAGATTGAATAAGCCTAGGCCTATAAACGGAGTACATGTAACTGAAATTCCCGTCTCAAATTCAT
Source organism: Meconema thalassinum (assembly GCA_946902985.2). Lineage (NCBI taxonomy): Eukaryota > Metazoa > Arthropoda > Insecta > Orthoptera > Tettigoniidae > Meconema > Meconema thalassinum. The sequence goes on along the minus strand of OX336389.2, from coordinate 169,381,839 downwards.
TTGGAGTGCTTGACGAAGAAAATGATGATTTTCCTCAAGAAGAAAAGAAGAAAGTGATAAAGAGAAAATCCAGGAAGTTGCGGATATTTGCGGATAGCCACGGGCGAGATGTAGCAGCAAGCGTATTGGAGAGAAGCAGAGAAATGGAGGTCACTTCGACAGTAAAGCCAGGAGCTCAAATTGCAGAGGTCACGAACGGGATGATAGGAGAGTGTGCGTCCCCACTGCAAAGGACTACGCAGTGATCATCGCTGGAGCAAACGACGTCTATAGAAATGAGAGTAAAAAGGTAATCAAAGATTTAAAGGGTACATTGCCATCCATGCAAAAAACAAATGTCATTATTGTAAACATTCCGCAGAGATATGATTTAATTCCCAAATCAAGTGTAAATGTAGAAATAGAGGTTACAAATGGAAAAATTCATAAAATTTGTAAGAGTTTTCCAAATGTCCAAATTGTAGATGTAAGTAAATTAGACAGGAATTTCCACACTCGGCATGGCCTACACTACCGACAGTAGTGGCTACGCGGGATAAAGCACTGCGTTAGGTCAAGGGGCCAAGCTCTCTGCTGTCTCGGTAGACGCGTGGGTTCGAGCCCCACCGTCGGCTGTCCTTGAAATGGTTTTCCGTGGTTTCCCATTTTCAACACCAGGCAAATGCTGGGACAGTACCTTCTGACAGGCCACGGCCGCTTCCTTCCACATCCTTGCCCAGTTTCATTCATCTTCATCCATTCCATCTCTCATCCCGACGCGCAGGTCGCCCACGGGCGTCGACTAGAAAGACCTGCACTCGGCCTCTCAGGAGGCTACACGACAAAAAAAAATGGCCTACACTTAAATAGATTAGGAAAAGAGTATCTTAGTGATGAAATCTGCAAAATTGTAAATTCAAAAGGTAAGAATAATTCAACAGAAATATCATTAGAGTGGAAGCTGGGAAACTGGTAGAAGAAGCCAAACGTGAGGTTTGGCTTTCAGATCTTTTGAAGTCAAATTTAACGGAGTGCAACAATGGTATTTCGGATTTGTCTAGCAACAATAATAATAACAATTATGATAATAATAATGTAAATAAATCACCAACACAAGCTTGCAAAAGTAACAAATTTAAAATTTTCCACCAGAATGTCCAGTCTCTTTATAATAAAATTGATTACATAAATCTAATGCTTAAAAATGAACTTAAAGACATCTCAGCACTATGTATTTCAGAACATTGGCTGAAAGAGGAACAACTCGAATTATTCAATTCCCAGGGTTTATACAAGCTAGTAAATACTCTAGATCTAATATCAGCCATGGTGGTACTTGCATCTTCTTAAGAAATAATTTAGATCATGAACAGATAACAGCTTATGATTATCTAATTATGGAACAGGATTTTGAATTCTCTGCCGTAAAAATACAACAGTTTAAGTTAATAATTGTATGCGTATACCGTTCTCCGTCAGGAAAGTTTCGTTTATTAATAGATAAATTAGAATTGCTACTCAATAACATGAGCAAAGTAAATTTCGATATAATAATTTGTGGGGATGTAAATGTGGATTTCTTAAAATTTGATAGAAATTGTGAATTATTAACACAGTTACTAATTTCCTATGGACTGAAACCTACAGTAAATACCCCAACAAGAATAACAAAATTTAGTAAAACCACTCCTGATCAAATTTTTATAAATACAGATAAATATCACCATTCAATAGAATCTATTGTCCGGGTTTTAGTGACCACCATGGACAAATACTGAGTTTTGAAGTATCCGAAACAATCAATAATAATGATAAAGGAGTAAAATCAAAGTGCAGGTCATTCACTGAATCAAATGTTACATATTTCAATGACTTATTAAATAAGGAAACATGGACAGAAATTTATGAACTAGAAAATGTAAATGATAAATTTAATGCATTTAACAGTACCCTAAAACACTATTTTGAAATAGCATTCCCCTTTAAACGAAGAACTGTTCAAAATAACAAAACTAGCAATTGGATAACAACAGGGATTATAAATTCATGTCAAAGAAAGAAATTTCTACACAAATTATATAAACAATACCACACAACACCTGAATTCAATTTATACTACAAAAAATACACTAGCATATTAAATAAGGTAATAAGACTAGCAAAGAAAATGCATAATGATAATTTTATTTCCCAATCATCTAATAAAAAAGGGCTATGTGGTCCGTGATAAAGAAAGAAACTGGAATATCTGCTAAAATACAAAGGAACATTACACTGACCAGAAATAATAAAGTGATTAATAATCCAGAGGAAATAGCAAACACTTTTAACGACTATTTTCTGGAAATTCCACAAAAATTATTAAATAAATCACAGGTAAATACACTAAATTCTAATAATAAAATAAATATATGCAGTGATTCATTATTTATAAATCATGTCACAAGTGAAGAGGTAAGAATAGTTATAAAAGAGCTAAAAAATAAATTCTGTGCTGGCATTGATGGCATCCCTGGTGCAATTTTAAAGAAATGTGCAGAAAATATAATAAATCCACTTACGCACTTAATAAACAGTTCAATTCTCTCAGGAACTTACCCGGATATTTTGAAGTTATCAAAAGTAATTCCAGTGCACAAAAACGGTTCAAAAGATGAATTAGATAACTATCGTCCTATTACCTTACCAACTGGAATTGCAAAAATTGTGGAAAAAATTATGTATAAGAGACTGATAAGTTTCATAGAAAAAATAAAATATTATCAAACTCACAACATGGATTCAGAACGGAAAAATCTACACAGACGGCAATTTACGAATGTAGTAATTGTATACTGAAATTAATTGACAATAAGGAACATGTAACTGGCCTATTCTTGGATTTATCGAAATCATTTGATGTTGTTGACCATAAAATCCTCCTTACCAAACTAAATCAATATGGTATTAGAGGTCTAGCTAATAAATGGATAGAGTCTTACTTAACAAGGCGTAAACAAATAGTAAGCTTGAGACACAAGGATGATGGAACCAAATTACTTAATGAAACATTGTCCAATGAGGGAATTATTGAATTTGGAGTACCCCAGGGATCGGGTTTGGGCCCACTACTCTTTCTTCTATATATCAATGATATAACACAGAACGTTCATTCACATAAAGAAATTTTGTTTGCGGACGATACAACACTCGTAATAAAAGGCGAAACTAAACAGGTCATACAGCAGTCTGCTGACTCCGTTACAGGAGAGTGAACCAAATGGTCACAAGATAATCGCCTCATAATAAACTATAAAAAAACAGTATGTCTAAATTTCCACACTATACAGAATAGGAATCCTGCGAATCCCAATATAACATTAAATGGTCATCAAATAGAAAATAAATCAGAAACAAAGTTTTTAGGACTATGGATACAACAAGACTTGAAATGGAATAAACATATACAATATCTGAATACTAAACTGAACTCGATGTGCTTTGCGTTACGTATTTTGAAAACCTGAACTAGCATGCACACATTTAGAAATACTTATTTTGCTTATTTCCATTCATACTTAAGATATGGGATCATATTTTGGGGTATGTAGCCAGATATACTAAGCATGTTTAGGATACAAAAGAGGGCGATTAGAATTATGGCAAATGTAAACTCTAGAGAATCATGTAGACCTCTGTTTAAAGATTTAAACATTCTCCCACTGCCCTTCATATATATCTTTGAAAGTATTATGTTTTTTAAAAATAATTAAATGAATAAAGATGTTTTTCTTAAAACAAACAATGATGTTCATAGGCATAACACAAGACAAAATCAAAACATTCATATTTCACACACACACACACACACACACACACACACACACACACACACACGCACACACACACAAGCATATATCAAAAAGGAACTTTTCACACTGGAGTTAAATTATACAATAAACTACCCCACTATACAAAACTGGCCCCAAAAATAAAAACCTTTGATAGAATGTTGAAAGCTTATCTGCAGTGCCATTGTTTTTACTCAGTAGTTGAATATCTTAGCGTATAGGAGCGATGAAATCTATAATTATATTTTACTTTTTTAATTTAATTGTAATACCTAGCTGTATGTTGTTGTATTTATAGAATTAAGTTTTCATATTATGATAATAGAGTGAGGTGTAAATAGTGGTGCAATAAGATTGTATCTATTAAGATTTGCTATTTAAATAAGTTAAATAGTTATAATATTAGTAATATTATCCTGATCGCAGCAATTCAGGAAACAAGGTTTGTTGATGCAGAAGCTTTTGACTCCCAGGGGTATAGAATCTTCAAAGGTAAAGTCGGAAAACGTGTAGTAAAATCCATCCCCCACCTTGGCACAGGATTTGTGGTCAGTAAGAAGATTTTAGAGTCCATCACCAACTTCACGTCCCCCAACAGTCGAGTCTCGATCCTTTCGTTTCGGAGCACAAATAAAATCTACACCATGGTGAACGTCCATGCCCCAATTAATCAAGCTAACAGAATCGATCCACAAGGGACGGAGATATTCTGGGAAGAGCTTGAAGATATTCTATCCAAGATTCCCAAGGAACACATCATCGTCCTTCTTGGGGACTTCAATGCTCCGCTCGGTAAGGAAAAGGAATTCAAGAATATTATCGGAGAATACCCGGCCCACATAAGAACAAACCGCAATGGAGAAAGGTTAGTGGAGTTGTGCAAGGCGTTCAACCTAGTGATGAAGTCAACCGCTTTCAAACGACTTCCTGCAAAACAGAAAACATGGACATCCCCAAATCCCCATCTCGGCCAATTCCAAATTGACCACGTTGCTATTTCTCGTAAATCTCGTTGAGAAATCCAGAATGTAAAAGTCTTAAGAAGCGCGAATCTTGACTCTGATCACTATCTTTCAAAGATAAAATTAAAACTTCTTCCAAGATCCACCAAGAGATTTCAGGGAAGAAAGATCAACAGGTTTGATGTGGAAAAACTGAAAACACAAAGCGAATTCAGTCAGAAACTTGAAACACTTGAGCCACAGAATTGGGAACAACTCAAAGAAGTAATTCTTGAAACGGCACAGGAAACCATCCCACTGACAAAGTTGAGGCGGCATCCTTGGTGGAATAATGAATGTGACGATGCCATTCACCAAAGGCGGCTTGCCTGGTTGCGATGGAACAAAGAGAAGAATGAAGAAAACAGAGAGAGATTCCTGGTCGTGAGAAAGCAGGCTGATAAAACCATACGCGGGATAAAACGAGCATTCCAAAAAAATCAGTTGGCACAAATAGACCAAGATTTCAAAAAGAACAACACCCGTGATTTCTATAAAACCTTCAAGCAAAATCTCAGTAAATACACACCACCCAGTCTTCACTTTAGGAATCCCGATTAGAAAGTTGCTTACAATGACAAAAACAACTGCCAGATCCTGGCGAAATACTTTGAGTCCCTTCTCAATTGTGAGGCTCCAACATCGAAATTTTCCTTTCACAGTAATGTGCTCGTCAATCCAGACTCAAGTCCACCAACTAGGGAAGAAATCAAGCAGATCATTCACTCACTTAAGAACAATAAAGCACCAGGTGAGGATTCAATAGTTGCCGAACTCTGGAAATACGCAGGTGAAAAACCAGTCGACAAGCTAACGGATATCATCCGGGAGATTTGGGAAACAGAGAAACTGCCCAGTGATTGGACATCGGCCCTAATTCATCCCCTGCACAAGAAAGGTGATAAAGCGGACGTAAACAACTATCGTGGCATGTCACTCCTCTCGATAACATACAAGATTCTCGCGAAAGCGCTTCAAACGAGCGCGGAAGCACAGCTCGATCAACACCTGGGCGAATACCAAGGTGGATTTCGAAAGGGGCGCTCTTGTGTTGAGCAAATCATGAATCTAAAATCAATTCTATCGTACATGAATCTGAGAAGTAAGAAATTTGTTGTGACTTTTGTTGATTTCAAGAAGGCCTACGACTCGCTGGATCGAAGTACCCTGATCCAGGTTTTAAGAGAATTTGGTTTAGATAATAAGACAAGAGCAATCATTCACCAATCCCTATTGGATACGGCTTCCAAAGTGAAATTCAGGGGAGAGATTTCTGAATCCTTCGCAATACGGACAGGGGTGAGACAGGGAGATGGGCTCTCGCCTCTTTTATTCAACTGTGTTCTTGAGAAAGTTATTCGAGAATGGCGTAAAGAATTGTGTAAGTATGGTATAGAGAATGGGGTCAGACTAGGTTGTAAGAACAAAAACCTGACAATCGACTGTTTAGCTTTCGCAGATGATGTTGCAATTTTCTCTAATTCTCTTGACACAGCCACACAACAAATCAATCAATTACAGGTGCAAGCAGCAAAGGCAGGTCTTCAGATTTCGTTTGAGAAAACGCAGTTTATAACGAACATCAAGTCGGAACCCAGAGAACTTACGGTGAATGGAGGACAAATAAAACAGGTAGAGAAATTCAAATACCTGGGTGAATGGATTGAGCCCAACATTCGTGAAAAGGAAGCCTTCGTGGCACGGATTAACAAAATGGAAATGGCTTACCATTTAACCAAAGACATTTACAAATCACGATCAATGTCCTTCAAGGCCAAACTGAGGCACTTCGTTACCGTTATTCGCCCGGAGGCGTTATATGCATCAGAATGCTTGGCGATGAATAAGAAAGGCCTGGCAGAACAACTCGAAGCCAAAGAGAGGAAGATTCTGAGAAAGATCTTGGGCCCGGTCAAGGAACGAGGAGAGTATAGAAGACGACACAACGATGAACTCTATCTACATGTGGAGAAAATAACGGACACCATTCGCAAAAGAAGACTCTCCTTTTATGGCCATTTAACACGAATGAACTCCGGAAGATTGTCCAATCGAATCTGTGCCTACTTTGTGGGAAAGAAAACCAAAGGGATCTGGTTTACAGAGGTGGAAAAAGACCTACAAGAACTGGGGATATCACATGAGGACATCTTGGAACGTGACTCTTTGAAGAAGAAACTTGGGGAGATACGGAGTTTTCAGCCAAAACCTATATTGAAAACTGGCAAGAAGTGGACCGAAGAACGAAGGGAAGCTCACCGAAGAAGAATGCGCGAATACTGGGCCAATGTGAAAGAACGAGGGAAAAGGCAGTTGAAATAACGTGGTCCATAGACGACCGAAACGTTTAAAAAAAATAGTAATATATACCTGTTAGTTCTTTTATTTTATAGATGTAAATTCTGACGTGTCCTATATCAAAAATGTATTGAATGCATGTATTTGATCAAATGGAATTAATAAAAATCTATCTATCTATCTATCTATCTATCTATAATAAGCCTAGGCCTAAAAATGGAGTAACTGAAATTCCCGTATCAAATTCAATTGGAGTGCTCGTCGAAGAAAGTGATGACTTTCTTCAAGAAGAAAAGAAGAATGTGATAAAGAGAAAATCCAGGAAGATGCGGATATTTGCGGATTGTCACGGGCAAGATATAGAAACAAACGTTCTGCAGAGAAAAATAGAGGTCACTTCGACAGTATAACCACGAGCTCCAAAAGCAGCGGTCACGGACGGGATGGTAGGAGGTTCTACGTCGTTACCTTCAAAGGATTATGCAGTTATTATCGCTGGAGCAAACTACGCCTACAGAAACGAGAGTAAAAAGGTGATCAAAGATTTAAAGGGTACATTGCCATCCTTGCATAATACAAATGTTATTATTGTAAACATTCCGCAGAGATATGACTTAATTCCCAAATCATGTGTAAATGTAGAAATAGAGGCTACAAATGGAAAAAATAATAAAGTTTGTAAGAGTTTTCCAAATGTCCAAATTATAGATGTAAGTAAATTAGACAGGAAATTCCACAATCGGCATGGCCTACACTTAAATAGGTTAGGCAAAGAGTATCTTAGTGATGAAATATGCAAAATTGTAAATTCAAATGGTAAGAATAGTTCAACAGTAAAATCTTTAGAGTGGAAGTAGGGAAACTGGTAAAAGAAGCCAATCCTGAGGTTTGGCATTCAGATGAGTATCCTTGGATGTCAAATTTAACTGAGTGCAACAATGATATTTTGGACTTGTCTAGCAACAATAATAATAACAATTATGATAATAATAATCTAAATAAATCACCAATACAAGCTTGCAAAATTAACGAATTTATAATTTACTACCAGAATGTTCAGTCTCTCTATAATAAAATTGATTACATAAATCTAATGCTTAAAAATGAACTTAAAGACATCTCAGCACTATGTATTTCAGAACATTGGCTGGAAAATGAACATCTCGAATTAATTCAATTCACAGGGTTTATACTTGCTAGTAAATACTGGTGATCTAATATTAGCCATGGTGCTACTTGTATCTTCTTAAGAAATAATTTAGATCATGAACAGATAACAGCTTGTGATTATCTAATTATGGAACAGGATTTTGAATTCTCTGCCGTAAAAATACAGCAGTTTAAGTTAATAATTGTATGCGTATACTGTTCTCCGTCAGAAAATTTCCGTTTATATATAGATAAATTAGAATTGTTGCTCAATAACATAGCAAAGTAAATTAAAACAAGTCAACCCATGGCACTAACAGCCCATGGCGGGCTAAGGACGACCAAGCGACCGCTGCCCAGCCATTTGGCCTGCAGATATTGGGGTGACGCGTGATCAGCGCGTCGGGTCCCCACGGCCGTTTATCTTGGTATTCATGACGGGGCGCTGTCTCACTGTCAGACAGCTACTCAATTGTCCTCACGAGGCTGAGTGCACCTCGTTCCAATCCTCACGTCAGTTTTAAAATCAGCAAAGTAAATTTCGATATAATAATTTGTGGGGATGTAAATGCGGATTTCATAAAATGTGATATAAATTGTGAATTATTAACACAGTTATAATTTCGTATGGACTGAAACCTACAGTAAATACCCCAACAAGAATAAAAAAAAATATTAAAACCATTCCTGATCAAATTTTTATAAATACAGATAAATAATACCATTCAATAGAAGTCTATTTCCCAGGTTTTAGTGACCACCAAGGACAAATAATGAGTTTGGAAGTACCCGAAAAAATCGATAATAATGAAAACGGAATAAAATCAAAGTGCAGGTCATTCACTGAAACAAATGTTACGTATTTCAATGACTTATTATATAAGGAAACGTGGTCAGAAATTTATAAACTAGAAAATGTAAATGATAAATTGAATGCATTTAACAGTACCCTAAAACACTATTTTGAAACAGCATTCCCCTTTAAACAAAGAACTATTCAAAAGAAAGAAAGAAAGAAAGAAAGAAAGAAAGAAAGAAATTTCCGCACAAATTATATAAACAATACCATACAACACCTGAATTCAATTTATACTACAAAAATACACTAGCATAATAAGGAAGGTAATAAGACTAGCAAGGAAAATGTATAACGATAATGTTATATCCCAAATATCTAATAAGAACTGGGCTATGTGGTCCGTGATAAAGAAAGAAACTGGAAAATCTGCTAAAATACAAAGGAACATTACACCGATCTGCAATAATAAAGTGATTAATAATCCAGAGGAAATAGGAAACACTTTTAATGACTATTTTCTGGAAATTTCACAAAAATGATTAAATAAATCACAGGTAAATACACCAAATTCAATAAAATACATATATGCAGCGATTATTTATAAATCATGTCACAAGTGAAGATGTAAGAATAGTTATGAAAGAGCTAAAAATAAATTCTGTGCTGGTATTGATGGCATCCCTGATGCAATTTTAAAGACATGTGCAGATAATATAATAAATCCACTTACGCACTTAATAAACAGTTCAATTCCCTCAGGAACTTACTCGGATATTTTGAAGTTACCAAAAGTAATTCCAGTGCACAAAAACGGTTCAAAAGATGAATTAGATAACTATCGTCCCATTACCTTACCACCTGGTATTGCAAAAATTGTGGAAAAAATCATGTATACGAGACTGATAAGTTTTATAGTAAAAATAAAATTCTATCAAACTCACAACATGGATTCAGATCGGAAAAATCTACACATACAGCAATTTATGAATGTATTAATAGTTGAAACTCAGTCATCGGCACCAGGACCCATGCGAAGGAATTATGTTGGTCGATGCCACTATTGCGGTAGAGCGCGTGCTAGAAGCACTCGAAAAGTGTGTAATTCGTGCAATAAATGCATTTGGCCTGAGTATTCTAAATCTGTATGTTTGTCCTGCTCAGAAAACACTGATTAGATTTTAATAATTATGTGCACTATTTTTTTATCTCAATTTCTGTAAACCTTGTGATTTTTTCGTAACAAATGGGTGACTATTTGTTTCAGTATCTTTTGATTAGAAAATAATAATATTTTTAGTTTCTGTTCATTATAATTAATAAGAATTACATAGTTAATAAGACTTATAAACCGATAAACGCAATTGTAAAATTAAATATATTGTTTTATTAAAATTTAAAATGGCATACCTATATAGACCATGCGACCACTCGCGTCAATATTAGGTACGCGACTACTGCTGGGTTAACAAGTGTATGTTATTCATCTTGTATCTCCCACGATATAACTGTGGTGTCAGGACTGAGATAAGATAAATAACTTTGTGAAACCGAGTGAACTTGCTAACCTCAACGCAAGTGTTGCACCGAACGACGTTCATCGCAGTGCGTGTTGGAAATACTAAACCGAGTGAACTTTCTAACCTCAACGCTATTGTGTGCACCGGACTAAGTTCATCGCAAGTGCGTGTTAGAAATACTGTTTGCCTCTCATCTTCACCATGCCGGACTTAACCTCTGAGCAACTCCAACAATTCTCGGCAATGATCGCCAACGCTATCCGACAGACAATAGGCAAAATTTACAATGCAACCGTATCGTGATACCGACGGGACGACTGTAGCCGACTATTTCACTCGCTTTACCTGGGCGCTCAACCTGAGTAAGGTACCCGCGGATCAGCATGCACACTTTGCACGTGTTTATATGGGATCTGAACTCAATGACGCCCTGAAGATTCTGGTGAGTCCTAATGATCCGGAAACTCTGTCAGACAGTGAGATTCAATCTAAGCTGAAAGGCCACTTCGACGCCACACGCAACAAGTTTGCTGAGAGCATCAAATTTCGGAGGGTAATGCAGAAGCAAGGAGAAACCATTGCTAGCTTCACCTTAAGACTGCGGATGGCTGCAACGTTTTGTATGGCACATTCCTTGATCGCATGTTAATTGAACAAATGCTCGCCAGGGTTGGAAACACGAGAAATGTGCGACGAGATTAATGCAAAACAACCAGAGAACTTCACCGCAGCATATGAAATCGCGCACGCACTCGAAGCTACTCGCATTACCACCGACGAGGTCAAAACAGCTGCCGCTAAGTCTGGACCAACCAATCGGATTGGATACGAGAAGCCTCTTTCCAGGAAGAACAGCAACCAGCAGCCGAAACGCAGCAAGTCAGCTCATCGAAGTCAAAGGTCTTACAACCTAACCAGACAGCACCAAGGGCCTCATCAGGCAAACCGAAGTGCATCCCAGGACAACCCATCTACATGTGCAGGGTGCGGCGAAGCTCACCCTCGCAGTCAGTGCAGGTTCCTGAACGCCGAGTGCCTGAAGTGTGGCAAGAAAGGTCACATCAGAAAAGTTTGCCGATCAAAATCGAGGAAACATCGAACAACAAACCATGTCACCGAAGAAGAGTTTCCAGCAGAGAACCTCGACGTCGTGGAGTACCTCAGCAAAATCGAGGTCATCGGATCGGTCAACGCAGCACCTAAGCCACTGGTTGATGTCAGCATAGATGGAACCACCGTCAAAATGGAACTCGACACCGGCACCTCCTGCTCAACCATGAGCAAATCAAAGCTAAGTATGATTAAACCAGGTTTGTGTCGCAGAAAAATGATCGTAACTTCGTCAGTTACACTGGCCATCCGATCAAATGCATTGGCAAAACGTCAGTGTGCACCAGCATCGGAACCACAACCAGGAACCTGAATCTCTACGTGGTTGACGATGAAGTCGAATCGCTCTTTGGCCGAGAGTGGATTTCGGAATTTGTACGGGAGATCGACTTTGGTCACCTCTTCAGAAAATCCGACCCAATCCACAAGCTCTCAGACCAGCAGGCTCTGACCTTGGAACAACAGAAGCCGCTCGTCAACATTCTATCTCGCTACCAGGATGTGTTCAGTGACATACCCGGGAAGGTCTCAGGTTCCCCAGCGAAGATGCACCTGAAGGCTGGAGCCACACTTGTTTTCGCCCGAGATAGAGACGTACCAGTTGCCCTCCGCCATGCCTACGCCAAGGAAATCGACAAGAAAATTGCATCTGGCTTCTACAAAAGAGTGGACTACTCTGAGTGGGCATCGACAACGCACGTCGTCGCCAAGAAGAACGGCTATCTGAGGATCACAGGCAACTACAAGCCTACTCTCAACCCGCGGATCATCATCGATGAACATCTGATTCCCATGGTGGAACATAGGTTCAACCGAATGCACGGCGCCACTCTCTTCTGCCACCTGGATATCACCAATGCGTACACTCACCTCGAAGTCGACGATGAGTTCAGCCATGCTCTCACGCTTAACACGCCAACTCACGGTCTGATCCGCCCAACGCGAGCAGTATATGGCGCAGCTAACATCCCCGCTATCTGGCAGCGGCGAATTTACACAGTCCAGCATGGTCTCCCAAACGTCGTAAGTTTTTTCAATGACTGTATAGTTTTTGCTGATAGCTTTGAAAATCTGATGCAGGCCCTCAGTGCCACTCTGGAACGGTTTCGGCAACACAACCTCAATCTCAACCAACCAAATGCGTTTTCGCTCAAACATCCTTGGAAGCCCTTGGCCACAAAATCGTTGCATCAGGCATCCACAAGTCTCATGCACACATCCGAGCTGTACGTGATGCACCTAAACCGACTACACCAGAAGAACTCCAACTGTTCCTTGGTAAAGCAACCTACTACAGTTCGTTCATCCACGATTTGTCCACCAGAGACAGACCACTCTCAGTCATGCTGCTCAAGGATCCTCTCATCTGGACACCAGAAGGTGACAGGGCATACAAAGACATCAAGAACACCCTAACCTCGCCCCAGGTACTCATGCAGTATGACCCAGCGTTACCACTCCTGTTGGCCACGGACGCCAGCAAGACCGGCCTGGGCGCAGTACTGTCACACCGGCTCAGCAACGGGCAAGAACGTCCAATCGCTTACGCCAGTCAAACGATGACAGCAACGGAACAAAGGTACCGTCAGAATGATAAGAAAGCACTGGCCATTGTGTGGGCTGTACAGAAAATTTTTAATTATCTGTATGCTCACCACTTTACTCTTATCAACGATCACAAGCCTCTCACACAGATCCTGCACCCCGAGAAGTCGTTACCAGTCCTGTGCATCAGTCGCATGGCCAATTATGCCGACTACCTAGCACACTTCGACTACGACGTCATCTTCAAGACATCCAAAGCCAACGCCAACGCTGACTACTGCTCCCGAGCTCACCTACCAACAACAGTTAACCTCATCAGAAACTTCTTTTCTCGACAGGAGGAAGAGACGGACAGTTTTGATGACTTTGACCATTTTGCAGTCTATCAGATCCAACAGCTACCAGTTAGGGCAGAAGCAATCGCACGCGAGACCAGGAAAGATCCACATCTGGGCAAAATTGTCCAGATCATCGAAGCAGGACAAGACCTCACCCGCCAGCATTACAAGGCACCAGAAGCGAAGTACACCCTCGCCGCAAACTGTCTGATGTTCGAGCATCGAGTTGTTGTCCCTCCTTAACTGCGAGACACTATCCTCAACGACCTGCACATGGCTCACCTGGGGATAGTCAAGATGAAAGGCATGGCACGTTCTTTTGTGTTCTGGCCTGGAATCGACAACGACATTGAGTCTCTCGCCAAGGCTTGCGCCGTGTGTGCAGCTCATGCGCATGCGCCACCCATGTTCCGAGATCACCACTGGGAATACCCGAAGGCATCATGGGAACAGATCCACATTGACTACGCGGGCCCAGTGGCTGACACCATGCTGCTGATTGTTGTCGACGCATACAGCAAGTGGCTCGAGGTCAAACCCATAACATCAACAACATCAGCCGCAACAATTTCCATCATGGATGACCTGTTCACGGCCTATGGCGTGCCAGTCACTGTCGTCTCAGAAAACGGTCGACAATTCGTCTCAGACGAGTTCAAGACCTTCCTAAGAAACATTGGTGTGAAATATCACAAGTTGTCAGCGCCATACCATCAGTCAACCAATGGTCAAGCTGAACGTTATGTTCAAACGATGAAGGACGCCCTCTATGCGATGAAGACAACTAAGGGAAAGCTCCGCGCCAACCTGAATGAGTTCCTCCGTCAATTCCGCAATACTCCACACTCCACCACTAGCCAATCTCCAGCCCAGCTTTTCTTGGGACGAGATCTCCCCACGAGACTCAACTTGACCAGCCCTGATGACGTCCACACGAAGGTTACAGAAAAACAACGAGCTGAAATGAGCTCCACATTCTGCACTCTGGAACCTGGACAGAAAGTCTACTTCCTGTCTGGCAATATCAAGCTGGACAAGTGGCTCCCTGGAACAATTGTGAAACGCACTGGTGACCTTCACCACGAAATCAACTACCAGGGAAAACGATTCAAGCACCACATTGATCAGATCAGATCGTTTGCTGGCACCAACAGAGGCAAAACCAACTTGGACAGCGATCAAGAATCAACCAACGATCGAGAGTCAACCAACGATCAAGAACCAGCCATCGAACAACCGAGCCTGAGATGAGTTCGCTTCACCGAGACACCAGCAACGGCCCAAACACCATCAGCCACACCAGCTACACCTGTAGACAGGGCACCGCCTATTTTGCAACCCCCCTTTTTCCCCGCAGGAGTAGTCGCCAGCGAAGACCACCATTAAGATCCGCTCCTGATTAAGATTCCAAATTCATCCATTTAAAAGAGGGAGGAAATGTTATGTATTTACTTGAGTTAACAAGAACATTCTAGAAAGTGTTGTGTATTTACTTGAGATAACATGAACATTCTAGTTGCTATGCCCAGAATATTCAAATCTGGAACATTCCAATCTAGAACCTTCCATATACTATGTATATATGCACCCGCAGAATGTAGACGTCAGTTCCGCGCATATTCTTGAATTCCACGCTAGTTCCGCTCAAGTTAGTCCACCTTGTGTATCGTTGTGTATCAACTAGTGTTAAATAAACCGTTGTTTTATATTAACAGGTGTATGTTATTTATCTTGTATCTCCCACGATATAACAATGAAGTAAACGAAACGTACATCGCCATGAAACACAAAATCTTGACACAGACACCCAACAAAGAAAACACTGACACACCTTTGAAGGAAATACACCAGAACCACAAAAACCCATGGATAACAACAGAATTAATTCAGCTAATAAACCAAAGGGACCTACTACATGCTAAACTTAAAACTAGCATTCACAGAAACAACAACCTCTTAAAGGAAGGGCACATAATATGTAGGAACAAAGTGACAACTTTAAAAACGGAAACTGAAATCCTCATACTATGAACATAAATTAACATTGAACGCCAATAGCGTAAAATATATTTGGAAAGTAATCAATGAAATGGTCTACAACTGCTCAACTGAAAACAAAGGTGGTCCCAGTGAGATAATAATTGACGGTAAATCTTTCACAAGAAAAGAAAATATTTGCAATGCTCTAAACACTCACTTTATAAACATAGCACACATGTTAGCCAAAAACATCCTCCCAGGGAAGAAAGTTAATGAAATTAATGTCAACACAGATTCCATATTTTAGACCCCGATTAATGAGATGGAAATTCGCAATATTATATTAAGCCTTAAAATGAAAAGTAGCCAAGACAAATATGGTATGTCAGTAAAATTGTTAAAGAACTCCATTGACATGCTAACTAGCCCACTAACTACTTTAATAAATTTATCGTTAGAGACTGGTCTGGTGCCTGATGATCTAAAAATAGCACGAGTCATATCAGTCTATAAAGGAGGTGACAAAAACAATCCAGACAATTACTGACCCATTTCCATCCTCCCACCCATATCCAAGGTACTCGAAACAGTTGTAAAAACAGAATTGTTAATTTCTTAAATAAAAATGATTACTTCTACAAAGGGCAGTATGGATTCCGAGAAAACTCAAGCATAGAAATAGCCACAATTGATATTATCTCTAACTTGCAGGATGTCATAGACAATAAGATGACAGCGAGTGGCCTTTTCATAGACCTGAGAAAGGCGTTTGATACGGTTGACCATGAGATTCTTTTAGGGAAACTTGATAAAGCAGGTATCCGAGGAGTAGCTTGGACATGGTTTAATAATTACCTATCTAATCGTAAGCAGTATATTGAAATAAATGGCTACAGAAGTGAGGAAGTAAATATTGCCCACGGTGTACCCCAAGGATTAATACTGGTTCCTTCCCTCTTCTTAGTATATATTACTGACTTAGCAACACTCCGTTTTCATGGTGATATAACAGTGGCGGCTCGTAGATGAGACATCAGGTGAAGAGCGAAACTCTAATTTCAGCAGTGCTTGATTGCTTTTGTGAATATTGTCAATTTTTTTTTTACATATTTGAATGCTAAAATATCTCCTCGGTCGTCCTGAAAATGATTTTTGTGGTTTCTCATTTTCACCACCAGGCATATGCCGGGACGGTTCCTTTCAATAGGTCCATGGCCGATTTCCATCCAAAATCCCTTCCCTGACCTGCCCTGCAAAGAAAATGCATGGCCATTGCCTGCATTAATAGAATTAATATAATTCCTTAAAATTCCCACGAGTTACAGTAAAGTTTAAAGTTCATAGGAACTCTATTCTAGAGGTTATGACGAGAGTGAGACCTCAAGTATAGAACAACTCCAATTACAAGCCTATTTAAAGTCACATTCTCATTATATCTATGTCCACGTACAGTGCTTGCAGAAAGTTTAGGGACAGTCCTAAATTTCGTTTGATGCACATTTGTCCCTAAAGTAATAACATTTCAGGCATTGTTTTACATGATGTTATTAGACATCTATATGAGGGGTTTTCATTGAAAATTTCGCTGCTCTAGCTCTAATAGGAATGCTTTACCTTTAGTAAACAGGGCTAAAAAACTGTTTTTCCTACTAATAAAATGTTTTCGTTCTCAAAAACTGCTAATCCTACAACTATGAAATCTTTACTGCTGTTTTACTACAATATAGCAATCATAAACATAAAAATACAACCTAGGTAAAGATATTACTCCTCATTTGATGGCCTCTCAAATAAACTTTCTTCCCCGGTAATTTTGGCGGTAAAATTGGTCAATTTCGTTCCATGATAACTTCCGATTGGCAACATTTCGAGAAAGTACCCACAGCCGATCCATCAAAAACAAGACACGGAGAAAACAACTGCGTAGTCAGAATAGCTCGAAAAGTTTCCAATCGGAAGTTATCGCGAAACGAAATTGACCAATTTTGCCACCAAAATTACTGTACTGGGAAGAAAGTTTGTTTGAGAGGCGACCAAATAAGTAGTATTTTTTCCCAGGTTGTTATTTTTATGATTGCTATATAGTAGTAAAACAGCAGTAAAAATTTCATAGCAGTAGGACTAGCAGTTTTTGAGAAAGAAAACATTTTAGTAAGAAAAACAGTTTTATTGCCTTGTTAACAAAAAACATTCCGCCTCCAAAAGTATTCGACCTAGAGCAGCGAAATTGTAAACGAAAACCCCTCATATAGATGTCTAATAACATCATGTAAAACAATGACTGAAATGCTGTTACTTTAGGGACAAATGTGCATCAAACGAAATTTAGACCTGTCCCTAAACTTTCTGCAACCACTGTAGTCTTGCATTTTCCCTCAAGGCGTCAGATAACGTGTTAGTGTTTCTTTTGAGTGTTCTAATCTGTAACTGGCACTTCAAATGTTCCTCTCTGTCTTTGTGTTTGTTCAACCCGCGCGTAGGCCTTATGTTTTGGAAATCACCGAAACTTGTTGATTCCACACACCACATTTGTTACTAAAAAGTAAGCAAGGCTAACAGAACAGGTTGTTTTTAAGAATGCAACTACTGCACAGGCATGTGAACTGCTCGAACCAAGATCCCTTGCAATGAAGGCTATAAGATTTGCCGATTTTCTTAATATCTTTTTAGTGCACAGTTCTATTAATTAATTTGGCCGTCCACAATATAATAACTCCCCTTTGTATTCGTCTTTCCACCTACTGAAGGGAATTTCTAATAAAAGTAATACCGTGTCTTTCACTGGAAATATTATTACACTAAAAGCCATCAACTTTCATCAACAACGGGGTAAGTAACGTTATAAATAAATACTATTTATTGGGAAAATAAATACAAGCTTCAGCATAAAAGAAAAGAAGCCTGACGCAATGCCAACTTTCAACAACTGGACTTGACGTATTGCCTTGGAGACACAGCAACATCTTCACTCGACTGTCTAAGGCAGGTAATGACGTCACACCCGATGTCAGGTTGCCATGGCAACGAGACGAAGTGGCTGACGTAAACACGTTACTTCGTCTCCTGCAGACTCCCCTCCAAGTTACGACAGTACTACAATCTAGCGACAGGGAGTTCAACTGACACAAGGCCGTCATACAGCCTCGCTTGCGTACCATCTACTAACAACGGACTGTAGAAATAACAGTAAACTACACGATAAAATAGCGCAAGACAACTGCAACATTTTCATTTAAATAAGAAAATATAATGTTTATCTTACGAGATGGCTAGTGAAGAGGCTCTTCACTCCCTTCACCTGAATAGCCGCTACTGTAATATAACGTTGTTTGCAGATGACGTAAGCATCTTTTACAATGCGTACACCACCAACACGCTGATTACACACATGCAGGAGGACATGAATAAAATACTTGGCTGGACCCAGTCAAATAAATTAACAATAAATGAAGATAAAGCAAATTATTTAATAATATCTAAGCGCAGAACAAAGTTAGACATCACTCAGAATATAATGCAGAATGGAAAGGCAGTTAAAAGGGTCTCATCTGTCAAATGAATGCAAATCCATAGCCTGCTTCCAGTCTCCTACCGGGTCAGGAATGGAATGAATGAAGCCCCCAACTAGCGGTGAGGATATGAACTGTGCCGGCTGCCGAAGCCTGTCGCACTCCTCTGGGGCAATGATGAAATGAATGACAGATGAAATGAAATGATAGTGGAGAGTGTTGCTGGAATGAAATTTTGTCAGGGAAAACCGGAGTACCCGGAGAAGAACCTGTCTGCCTCCGTTTTGTCCAGCACAGATCTCACATGGAGTGACCGGGATTTGAACCACGGACCCAACGGTGAGAGGCCGGCGTGCTGCCGCCTAAGCCACGGAGGCTCCCTCATCTGTCAAATACCTAGGCCTAATAATAGATGAAAATCTCTCCTGGCAAAAGCACATTGATGCATTAGTTTAAAAAAATATCACCTGCCGCTGGGATGATAAAAAAATTGAGCTACTATATCCCAAAATATCTACTCAGGAAAGTGTATTTTCCTTAATCCATAGCCACTTACAATATTTGAATACATTTTGGATAAAATGCTCAAATTACCTAAAAAAGGAAATTGAGGTAATTCAGAATAGAGCCATAAGTAATATTTATAACTACCCTTTTTTTTAACACCAACCAAATACCTTTATATTACGAGAAAATTCAACCTGTAGCCCTAAATTCAGATATCAAATCAAATGTCTTGATGTACCAAATCCTACACAAAAGTATCCACACAAATTTAAACTTCACTAAACAATCTGATTTACACGCTTACAAAACTTGACATACAGATGACATATCACTTTTCCATATCAATTCCAAACAATATGGCAGTAATAGCATAGTGTCAGTATAGTGCCTTTGTAAAGTTCAATAGACTACCAGAAAATATAAAAAATGCACTTAGCCTACCAATATTTAAAAGGAGGCTAAAACAGTTTATGTGGAATGATTATAAAATGTCAGTTTGAAGTAATTCCAAAATCTTAGAAGACAAAAGTAGACCACATAGAGTACACACACTTATGAAAGCCACAAAATGTTGTGTATATTTTCATACTGGACACATTGTTAACTAAACATTGAATTGTAATTTGTCGCCAACAAGATAAAACTGTATGATTCCTTTGTATATGAGTTCTTGACTCGTTAAGGGTTTAATAAAATGCATTATTATTTTAATTGATCAAATGGATAAATAAAAATCTAATCTAATCATGATCTACATTATTTCTTATGAAGATACAAGTAGGCCTACTACCATGGGTAATATTAGATCTAGAGTATTCACTAGCTAGTATAAACGCTGGGAATTTAATTAATTCGAGTTCCTTTTTCAGCCAATGTTCTGAAATACAGTACATAGTGCTGTGATGTCTTTAAGTTTATTTTTAAGCATTAGATTTATGTAATCAATTTTCGGGGCGTGGTGGCTCAGCGGTCAAGCTGTTGGCCCCTCACCAAGATGGACTGGGTTCGATTCCCGGTCAATACATGTGAGATTTTCGAAGTGAAATGCCATGTCCTGTGGTTCGGATTCCCCGTAAAAAGAGGTCCCATGGCTCATACTCACACGATTCACGGTCACTCTATACTACAAACTTCCCTTTTAATCAATTTCACTATAGAGAGACTGAACATTCTGGTGGTAAATTTGTTACTTTTGCAAGCTTGTGTTGGTGATTTATTTACATTATTATTATTATTATTATTGTTGCTAGACATATCCGAAATACCATTGTCATACTCATTTAAATTTGACATCAAAATATACTCATCTGATTCTTTTACCATTTTCCCTGCTTCCACTCTAAGGATATTACTGTTGCATTATTCTTACAATTTGAATTTTGCAGATTTCATCACTAAGATACTCTTTTCCTTACCTATTTTAGAGTAGGCCATGCCGAGTGTGGAATTTCATGTCTAATTTACTTATATCTATAATTTGGACATTTGGAAAACTCTTACAAATTTTTGTAACTCTTCCATTTGTAGCCTGTATTTCTACATTTACACATGATTTGGGAATTAAGTCATATCTCTGCGGAATGTTTACAACAATTACATTTGTATTAATCATGGATGGCAATGTATCCTTAAAATCTTTGATTACCGGTACCTTTTATACAGCTTCTTAACAAGAATTTCCGGAAACTCTTGGGAGTTGTCGATTTGAATGATAAACCAAACTTTTGTAAATACGCATTAAAAGATCCAGGGCATTATATCATCCGTCGCCGTCTACAATTCTCACTTCTACAACTTTCAGTAGGTCTGATTTAGGCCTACCACGAGAAATTTCACGGGCGTTGACATAGTTAGGACGAACTGCTTTTAGATGCTGTCATATCAAAATAAACGATATTTATGAATAAAACTTAGCATTGCTGCTATCATTATCACCCATCAAAGGCAAGTTGATCGCTCTCCAATTTTATTTGGACAAGGCGCCATTGAGGTAGTTCGTAGCATCAAATATTTGGGATTACATGTTGATGACCAATTACTGTGGTCGTGCCAGGTTCAGATACTCGCGGTGAGAATTGAAAAACGACTCCAAGTTCTTCGAGCGCTAGCACGACGTAGGTGGGGGGCGGATCCGCATTTATTACTCACGGTATACAAGAATATTATTCGTTCCCAGATGGATTATGCTTGCTTTTTCTATGACATAATGGCGAGTAGTAGGTTGGTCACTTTTGACAGGTTACAGTATCGGGCTTTACGTATCATTTTAGGGGCGCTTTCGTCCAGTCCAACCTGTGCATTACTAGTTGAATCTGGGGAGTTACCATTGAACTTACGACGGAGATTTTTTAGCAAGTAAGTACCTGGCAGCTAAAATGTCCTTGTCTACGTCACCCATTCTCAATAAAGTACAGCTGCTTGTGTAGTATTATGAGCAAAATCGTTTTACACGTCTGAAGAAGCCGGCTTTGGTACTGGCGTATGAAGGCTTGCAAGCTTTTCGGGCAGATATACTACAGACACTTAAACCCTTACCATACACGATTTCATATAAGGTCATACAATCCAAGCCAAAAATATTGCACACTTCCTTACCGGCGTTATTCCGGATCTATCAGCGTTTGCCGCAAGTAATTTTACGATGCTTTCGGGAGATTGTCAATGAATATTCCCAGTATACTTTTTTTTATACAGACGGCTCAAGAATGTTGTCACCAGCTGGCGTGGGGGCGGCTTTTTATGCTCCGGATCGACAGATTATACGAACATATAGTTTGCCGCAATATCTAACGACTTTTACAGCTGCGGTATTTGCCATTCGTCAAACTTGTCAGTATATACGTCAAAACAGTATTTCACCAGCAATGATTTGCACGGATTCCATGAGTGTCATTCAGGCAATATCGAATCCGAGTAGCTCCGACAATTGGTATGTGTATCAAGTTGCTCAAATGTTGTATGCATTTCAGATTAGGGCGCAGAAGGTTATGCTCACTTGGATCCCGGGGCATTCGGGTATCCCAGGAAACGAGGATGTTGACCGCATGGCAAAGTGGGCAGCACAGGGGTTTGGGGTAGTTTATAATGTCGCTGTACCTTATACAGACTTTCAGCCTGTTATCCATGCACAGCTACTTCATGAATGGCAAGTGGGTTGTTCTAGTATCGGTCCCTTTAAGGCGCGTCATTATTTTCCGATACAACCTACGATTCGAACAATACCTTGGTTTCGGGTTGGCAAATATACTAGACGCCACATTATTACCATAATACGGTTACGTTTTCAGCATGCCATGACACCTGATCATATGGCACGCATGGGCCTTCGCGAGAATGCGAGTTGTGTGTGTGGTAAGACGAGGGGTACACTGAGTCATCTGATGTTCCAGTGTGATGTTTTCAATGAACCGAGGATGGTGATGCTACACAAGTTAAGATCTTTAGGCTATACCTTACCATTAAATATGTCCACTATGTTGCATAATCCTGTAATTCCATTGGTCGAGGCCATAACGGAATATTTAGATCATCTCCCTTTTACGCTATAATTTAAGGCCCCTTCTTTTGTTTTTGTTTTCTTTTTTTGGCAATTTTTTATGATATGTCATGAAGTATGTATGTACTGATTTTTCTGACCTCTTTCCAAAGTTTCGTGCGTACCAGTGTGCTCTGGAAAATATCTACATCCTTATTTTCTAAGGTGAATGGTTAGGTTAGTTATATTTCATCGGTGTTCGGAAACATGTCGTGTGAATGTTATGTGTTACGTTGGTGAAATCTATACAGAAGCTATTGGGCGAAGTGGTTAACTGTGTCCATCAACCTTACCACAACAACAACAACAACAACAACTTAGCATGTGATCTTACGTGTTTATGGAATTTATAGACTGAACTATACATTGCCAACTCTACCAACTGCACGGCTTGAGAATTGTAGACAGCGAAGAATCTACAAATGAGTGTTTTGGGTCTGCCGCTGCTTAGATCATAAATACAATAGATGGCTGATGATGTCACATTGGTGAAACCAACATCTCGATCAGCTGACTAAAGGGAACTGCCGGGAACTGCGCATAGTTTGGAGCACTGAAATACTACACGTGATGATAGAATTGGGCTATTCTATTCTATTCATTACCGTACTAAGCCAGAATGGTGTATCACTGTGCATCGTATGGATGTAAGGAGACATTTAGAAAAGGATCGGGCATTTCTTTCCATAGATAGGCCTAAGTTAATTCATTGAAAAATTACCCTAAAATTCTTGACTTCACTACTTGCATTTCTTTACGTTTCCTCTTAACTACGAAACATGAAAGAAAAAAAAACATGTAAATACTGGCATTTATTACAAATTATTAAAATTTACCCTATCCCTTACTCCACTGAACAGGCTTATGAAGCAAAATTAGAATCATCACAACATAAAAGAACCTTCCTTTTCAATCATGTTCAGTGTCAAATTGCAGGTTATGCCACTGATGTGGCGATGTAGTCTTCGATAAATAAATACGCTGCGGTAATATTTGTCATCTTATTAAACGTATGAACAGTGCGTTTGGTTGAGGAAATTTTCAGATTCTTCTGAAAATGTATGTATTAGTCAATTCTTCGTAGAATTTCAAAGTTCTGGGTTATTTTTTGCCAAGGTTTCTATGATTCATGGAAAATGGAATTTAAAAGGAAACAGTTCATTGCATGTAATGTTTTCCTTTGTAGCAAATGTAATGCATAGTTGTTAAAAAAGCAACGCTTACTAAATCAATTGACTTCCTTATTTCCATTTGCCCAAAAGCCTCCGTGGCTCAGGCGGCAGCACGCCGGCCTCTCACCGCTGGGCCCGTGGTTCAAATCCCGGTCACTCCATGTGAGATTTGTGCTGGACAAAACGGAGGCAGACAGGTTTTTCTCCGGGTACTCCGGTTTTCCCTGTCAAAGTTCATTCCAGCAACACTCTCCACTATCATTTCATTTGTCATTCATGTAATCATTGCCCCAGAGGAGTGCGTCAGGCCTCGGCAGCCGGCACAGTTCATATCCTCGCCGCTAGATGGGGGCTTCATTCATTCCATTCCTGACCCGGTCGGAGACTGGAAGCAGGCTGTGGATTTTCATTTTTTTTTCATTTCCATTTGCCCATGTTTGGAAGGTAACGCCGAATAAGAGCTAATCGTACGATAAAATTTTGTAAAGTAAAGTAGGTCTACTGAAATTAGCCAAAATACATTTTCTAATGATGAAAAATAAATTAGGAAATGATGTAGTAATAGATTGAACTTGTTTGGAGCTCTCGGTTGTACAATAAAAAATGACCAGCTACACAAACTTCTGTTCAAAAATCAGTAGGCCTAATTCAGAGTTGGATTTGTTATTAATTATTTACAAGAGGGGATCCTGGATGTATGAGTATTACGGAACACGGCAGCCACTTTTTACACAAACACAATTCTGTTCAAAAATCAGAAGGCCTAATTCAGATTTGGATTTGTTATTAAGTATTTACAAGAGGAGATCCTGGATGTATGAGTATTACGGAACATGGCAGCCACTTTTTACACAAACATTATTCTGTTGAAATATCAGTAGGCCTAATTCAGAATTGGATTTGTTATTAATTATTTACAAGAGGAGATCCTGGATGTATGAATATTACGGAACATGACAGCCACTTTTAACACCAAATATGCTACATTCTTAACCTTTGCTACCTTCCGGTACGTAAAGAAACATGCGATGCTTCTCCCAATGGCGTATAAATTACGAAAATGTGAGTTTAAACCCTCATTAAAAATCATTTCCCCACCTACTCCTATCACCTTCCATTACGAGTTCCTCTGTTTACCCTTCAGTCAGCTGGACGAGATGTTAGTTTCACGTCATAGTACAGGCGCTGTGTGGCAATGCGCACTCTATTGTATTAATGCTCGAATGCCGCCAGATGTGCTAAGATCGCAAAAAGTTTTTCTGTTATATTCAGGTTATATTGAGAACGGCATCATGGAAGAAGAATACTCCATGGTGGCATTCTGATATGTTTTCTTAGACTATAAGGATGTAAACAACCTGATAGATTATTTTTCGTGGGGTGTTTGTTTAGGAATAGTGTAAAAATGAAGGAAATATATGTTATGGATTGTTCACGCGACTTATTCTGGCCAGAACTCATCTTTAAACAACGATGGATGTGAAGTTACGTGGCTAATATGCCCCTAGCTTATGGAGGCTCATCGAGTTTCGGGGAGCAGATTGAGGTTGGAATGGATTCTATGTTATGTGGTTAATCAAATACTTATGATATTCGTTTTGAAATAAATGGTGGTATTTGGTTTATATGTGAAGGTTATCATGATTATGTTATGTATAATCGTATCGTGAAGAAATCGTAAGTTTTAAATATTGTAATATGACAGAAGAAACTGCTATTCTCATGGCAGTTGGTGCCTTTCAATCTTCAGGAGTGTTCACTGAAATGCTGGATCTGTGTATGCTAAAGTGTTGGGGATATATGTGTAAACAATTAAAAACGATGACGGAAAATAAAACGGTAGAGCCTATACTATTGTTGCATCTTGAGGTCTTGTTTGGTCATCGGCCCCGTATACTTGAAGTTGCGTTAAATTTGTCTTTTAACTCGTGCTACCGTGGTGTCCTTAGTAATGTATATACCTTTATTATCTTGTTTTGGGGACGTTATATGTGTCCTGGGAGCCTCCGTGGCTTAGGCGGCAGCACGCCGGCCTCTCACCGCTGGGTCCGTGGTTCAAATCCCGGTCACTCCATGTGAGATTTGTGCTGGACAAAACGGAGGCAGACAGGTTTTTCTCCGGGTACTCCGGTTTTCCCTGTCAAAATTTCATTCCAGCAACACTCTCCACTGTCATTTCATTTCATCTGTCATTCATTTAATCATTGCCCCAGAGGAGTGCGTTAGGCCTCGGCAGCCGGCACAGTCCATATCCTCGCCGCTAGATGGGGGCTTCATTCATTCCATTCCTGACCCGGTCGGAGACTGGAAGCAGGCTGTGGATTTTTTCATATGTGTCCTGGGATTTGAAATAGGGTCCATTCGTAACATTTGCCTAGATTGTGTGATACAACTGAGACATAATTTGACAGAAGAAACTGCTATTCTGGTGGCAAATACTACCGTTCAATCGTCAGGATTCTTCACTGAAATGTTGCATCTGTGTATTATTTGTGCCACAGAGCTCATTGGGGTGGCATAAACTATATAAGCCATGTGAATGATTTTGCCCATTATATATGTAGATTGTTTTACAACTGCGTGGCTCGGCAGTGACATTCTCGCCTGGCTGGCCCAAGGTCGCAGGATCGAATCCTGGCGCAGCCAGTCGGCATTTGAGGGGGAACAAATGTGAGGGAGCCGTGTCGGTCGATTTACCAGCATTTTAAAGATCTGAAAGCCGCAGT
The DNA here is from genome assembly GCA_946902985.2 of Meconema thalassinum. Lineage (NCBI taxonomy): Eukaryota > Metazoa > Arthropoda > Insecta > Orthoptera > Tettigoniidae > Meconema > Meconema thalassinum. Next base: position 169,354,844 of record OX336389.2, on the reverse strand, counting down.
TGTTAAAAGGAATGTAAAACCAATGACATTATTATTATTGACAAGAGGAAATAATTATTATTCTAGATTAAGAATAGAATGGCATAACTTATATCTAGTCTGCTGGATAGTTTGGCATCATTACTGATATTGTACAGTAATTAGGCTAACAGGTTATAGAAACTTCAACACACATATTCTCCTTTGAAAGCCAGGGCTTTGTAAGTTACAATTTGATGAAACACTAAATTCTGCTAAAAATGGTTTTGCCTAAACCAATATTTTCGTCCAGACCAATGGTGGATTGATAGCTAATAGATATCACCCCTGGTTTTTGTCACGCACAGTGGGGGAAGTCACGCATCAATAATCTTTATCCAGGCCAATAGTTTTGCCTTTTATTTCATGTCGTGAAACCCTCTCGTAAAGAATTAATAAAAATTAGAGATGGTGGTTATGTTGGATTCTATTCTCAAGAGAATCGACATCATAATTAGTTTATTGCTCCTGCGAACTGGTTATACAGAGAGTTTGTATGTAACGGAGACCCTCGCTTGCCCGCTCGCCCGTGGCGCGAGCCTGTCTCCCGCCACGCACTTTGCCGTTATGCGGCGCCTGCGCGGCACTGAGTCATTGAGTATAGGAATTTGTACTTACCTAGTTCACAGCTGGTGCTGAAAATGTTCGCCATTCACTGCTACATATCGCTGGCACCTTTTTATGAAACTGGCATTTACTCTCTGAAGTTCCTCAGCACCGATTGACTGTATTTCAGCTGTAATATAGTCTTTAAGCTCATTTATAGTGTGAGGGTTTCTCGCATACACTCTATTTTTAAGCGTCCCCCACAAATAAAAGTCACATGGTGATAAGTCTGGGCTTCGCGGGGGCCACACGTTCTGACTTATAATCCTCGTACTGAAAATGCGACGCAATTCTGTCATGGATGCTTCGGCAATGTGAGCAGTGGCAGAATCTTGTTGAAAGTAATTTGACAATCGCTCTCCGTAAGTCAGTTCGTCAAAAAATGGTTCAAGGATCACATTGAAGTACAAATTCCTATAAATGACTCAGTGCCGCATAACAGCAATGTGCCTGGCGGGAGACAGGCGCGCAACGCAGGTGAGCGGGCAAGCAAGGGTCTCCATTACATACAAACTAAACTCTCTGTAATTCACAAGAGAATATAGGTGTAAAATATAAACCTTTATTTACCAGATACCATATTGTTAGAAATAGCCAGGTGTAATAATTATGTACAGTTCAATCAGTTGGTCTCGATTGCTCTTCAAAATATCTCAGTATTAGCCGAACTTAATATTTTCTCTGGAAAACATTCAATCTGTTAGGGAATGGTTCTAAGATTTTGTTACCAGTAGGTAAATCATTTCATGGTTCAATACCCTTATTGACAAAATAATACTTATTTATAACTGTATTTGAATTTTGAATTCTGTGCCTAATTATATGACCACCGTCTGTCCTACTAGGCATAAAATCTGACTCGTGCATTCTATTGAGAAACTTATTTTCTTGGTAGGCCTTGTACCGTCTATAATCACCATTTCATTCTCGTAACATTAGTGAATTTATCTTTCCCTGTGGGATAGTCGTGCACATTAAATTGCACAACATGACTGTGATGGGAAGCCTCAGCAATCTGGAGATTGGTGGTTCAAATCCTGGCACTGACAGGGACCTTCCTGATTGTGGCTTTTCCCAGGTTTTTCTATACTGTGTTTAGTCCAATGCCGGGATGGTACCTTATCTCAATTCCCGGTACACTTACCCCAATCCCTGACCCTAATAATTACAGTTACACACAAGACTACGGCCACCATGGAAACATAGGTTATCAGACAAATCCTACCCACACCCAAGTTACATGGGGCTTATAATTAACAGGCTTATGACCTGTGTGTCTAGACCCTAGAGTGAATTAACAATAACATGAATTTCATTTCAATGTGGATGCAGCTGATAATTGTCTGCTGGAAGCCCAGGCATTTCAAATCACAAGGTTGTGAGTAGGCCTATCTTACCAACCAGGATGTGGAAAATATGCGAAGCACCTGGTTAGAAAGCAACCAAACTCGACACTATACTATGGAGTTAGGCATAAACTTCATACTCATTTACAGATTTTTTTCATAAATTAGGATGATGATGTGGTCCGTGATCAATGTGAGAGTTAATAATAAGAATAATGTGTTAGTTATGTTATTTGCAAGAATATATTTCTAATATTGCCGTACAGTTCAAAGACATTCTTACGTATTTCAGTTATCTCTGCAATGTTTAAGCACAATACTTCTAGGATTCTGCATTCAGAATGAGAGAATGTTGAACTGAAAAATATTTTTTATTAGCTTTTTTATACTTTTCAATAAGTAGCCTAAGCTTTCTTCTTGTTTTCTTAGCGGCACATCTTGTCGGGGGGGGGGGGGGGGCACGGTTCTCCTACGTTTTTATAGGGCACTTATTTTATCTAGGTTAGATTATGGCAATGTAGCATATGGTTCAGCACGCAGGTTAGTACTGTATTTGTCAAACTGCACAGTTTGATCTTAACACGAGAGTAAAAGTGATAGAGTACTGAATTAATTCGTACCAGAAATATGTAAATACAACATTGAATAAGGTATGTACACCATTTTATTTTTTCTTTGTCCATTATATGCATGTCCATGGTTTAATTACTTTATTAATGGTAGTCAACAATAATAATAATTGATTCCAAACTTAGAGTTATCCATGAAGCACCACCCTAGCTTTCAAAGCCATAATGACTACTGCCGAACTATGTCAGTAATGTAAGTTGTGAAGTGCTCCGTTAAAAGCTGATTGACAAGGGCCGGGACAAAGACAGGCATTCATTGATTGCCAGCTTATTAAAGTGAGCATTGGAAAAGGCTTGGGGAACAGGAAACGGGCAGTTAGTCATACACTTTGATGTGTAAGTTGGAGAACAAAAGACGGAAGACTCATTTGCACATTTCTTATTAGCTACAGAATCAACTGTTACAGCAGACAAGGTAGGCTTTCACTGGGTGCCAGTTTATGTTTAATGAAGGGAATTTAACATGTTTTTCATCCTAAGTTTACAGCACCTTCAAATTTTTCCGTTTAGTGAAGTGTCTGTTGAAGGCGGGTTTTAGTGTATTTATCAATCTTACCAATACTACTTACTTCGTTGGCCACACAAACCGAAGTCGGTTCATTGTCTCACTCTTTAGCCTCTTCCATTGGTCTCTGTTGCTAGCCATGTTCTCGTTGGCTCCCAGTGTCTCCAGGTTTTTCTTGACTCCATCCACCTCAGTTTTGGTCTACCCAGGGGTCTCGGTACCTTGTGGCTTCCCTTCTAGCACTGTCTTCACCATTTTGTCTTCTCTTTTGTCCCAGCCATTCAATTCTTCTGCTCTTTATTACAGCTGTCATATCGGGTTCATTTAACAGCGTGTGGATTTCAATATATTTTCTTCTTCTAAAGATTCCATTTTCAGACATTGGCCCAAAAACTTTTCCTAACACCTTGTTTTCAAAAGTTATAATTTTGCTCTTCATTTTCCTGCTCAGTGTCCATGTTCCCGCCCATCTTACCAATGTAGACAGTAATTATGGGTGATCACCGATTATTTTGTAATTTCGCTATTTCACCATACTTAATGTAACATATGCTCATGCAGTCTCCACAGGTTATGTGCCAATATCAATAAATAACCAAGTTCATTGGACTGATGAGCATAAAGTCCCAAGATTAATTTATAGTGGAATAAGTTTCTTGATTAAAATTAATCTCCTTGAAATAATCACCCTTTGTAAATATTGCTTTGATCAATTTTGTTTCACCAAATATGAGAGCATCTAGTTACGCGAAATTCTTACAAGTGTTATGGCTTTGAAAATGTTATATTGAACTAATAGGGCCGTGTTCATCTGCTGCTTGCTGTTGGGAATGTATATAATTATTGAATATTCTCTTTTTCAGGATTATGAAGTCCTCAATCTGCTCGGGAAAGGTGGTTTTGCAAGCGTGTACAGAGCAAGGTGTCGGAAGACTGGCATTGAAGTTGCAATCAAAATGGTATTTATCCTTAGAAGCTTCGTGTTTTAAAATGATAATTAAATAACTATTGTTAAATTATATCTCGATAATATTGTTCCTGTTTTCTTTGCTCTTGTTCAAATCCTTGTTGAAGCTGGTTACTACTGTTGCTTTCTAGAACACCATGAGTTTTACTTATGCTGCTATTGTGATGTACCTGTAAGTATAGTAGACTTCTGCTCGGATGACTTGGGTTTGATTCTGGGTGCTGCATTTGGGGATTTTAATCCTGAAATGAGATACACTCAGCCTCAGGAGGGCAACTGAAAAGAGTGATTGATTCTGTTCCTGCAATATTTGAAATCCAGGCACCTTAGTTTCAGTTAACTTGTCTAATGGCGAGTTTACTCATGGTCTTCTCCTCCATCTTCTGCACAATGTTTCATGTCATAAAATTTATCAATCTTTGTGTTATTAATCAGCTGAAAACTTTGTCTTCCTCGTCTCATTTTACCATTAACTGTCCCTTCCATCACTTTGTCATCAAACTATTTACTCGTATGCAATGTCCAATCCATTTTATTTTTATTTTTCGTATCTTTTTTAACATCATTCTTTCTTTTCCTATTTTCTGCAATACCCCTTTTTTTTTCAACTTATTTCCTCCATCCGCCTCCAAATCCACCATATTTCTAGAGCGTATTATTACAGACACTTAAATAATACTGATTATCACTCAGATCCCACACACACATATCAAAGTACATGTTGTTACTGACCAGAATATCCCAATAACAATTTCTGCCTAAAATGGATGAGTTGGTGGTTTGAGAAATTCTGTTCTGGAAGCACAAGCTTCTTGAAAAGCTGCCTCTCTGCATGGGCTCATGATTAGAGTCATGAGTCCTGGGCATAGTCTGGCCTTGCTAATCTTTATTGGCCAGATATTGTTTTCTTCCAACCCCAATAGAATTAGGGTACTCGAGATATAGGGTGTCTTTCATATATCTACCTTGGTTGATCCTTGGTTTGCTAACCTAACAACCTCAGTTTTTGATTGTTGTAGTTGAGACCTTTAATCCCCCCCCTTTTTCCTGTGAGTGGAGGTGAGAATATACCCATAGTAACCTCTGCCTGTTGTGAGAGGTGATGTGATACATCCAGGATAATGCTAAGAAGTCTACATCCTCACAGTCTTATAGTTAGTGAGTTCAGAAAATGGGAACCTGAGGGATTCCTAAACTGGACCCCGTCTCTCTTTCTCCAGTAGAACAGAACCGACTCAAGTTTGTCCATACACATCAACTCATACAATCAGCATCATTTCTTATTCAATCATAACGTGGCCTTTTATTTTTGATATTGTGAGTACCTACCTGCCATTGTTCTCATTGGTTACTATTAGCCATCATTCTCACTATCTTAAAGTCTGTTTGTTATGGTTTATGAATGGGATAACCTGTGTCAGCTCATGCTTCACTCCCATAAAATGAGTTGCTCTGTATACTAAGACAGGAATTACTATACGTTTCTACCATGTAAAAACTAAATACCGGTAAATAATGGCTGATTTTGTAGGGGCTATATTTACCTTGCCCTACATCTGACGGTGAGTGTGGTCTGTACATCATTAATCTGGCACAGACCCACTGTGATATGGCCTGAACATGAGATATGAAGGTAACATCTCAATGTACTGAAGTTGGTGATTTGAGAAATTCTGTTCTGGAAGCACAAGCTTATATGAGGAAGGCCTTAGATGGCCTGCTATCCAGGAAAATGAAGCTCTGAAAGCATTTGTGTAATCATCGTGGATTGTGTCAAGGAATACTGAGTGTTGTGTCAAACATTTCTGAGCATCTCCACTCAGGACAAGAAGTTAGCAGCAGAAAAAGCACAGGTTTGCGATTTACACTACCGGTATAAATATTGGCTAATGTTTGAAGGAGCTGTACAACAAGAAACTCTGGGATAGCATCCTAAACTAAAGCCTTTCTTATTGACAATGTGATGGGCAGCCTGTAACACCTAACAAAAGTTACAGATTATGAAATGTTACCATTTTCTCCCCATCACTACAAACATGATGATGTATAGTAAATGTATTTCTGTTTACCAACCTTCAAATCTCTTAAAATGAAATATTCCATTGCAAATGCCGAAGGTGAATTACAGGTTAGAATCTCCAATAAGGAAGGAAGCAAGTAGCTATGCCTTATAATGTTCATTACCGGATTCTTTATTATTCATAACATTCAGATAAAGGATTATAAATAAGTAAACAGTGCATAGTGAAAATCAAAACCTAAACTCCTCAAACTTAAAATACTGTCTTGAAATTAGCTTTATGGATTTATCTTTCATTTACAAAACACTATTTAATCCAAGTGTGGAACACAGATCATGTCTTGTCATGTAGACTGCATATTCTATTATGTATTATTGATTTGATTGGTACATGATTATGCCATCTATATCGGTCTGCTGTTCTGTTACTGCCGCATGAATCAACAGTAGTAAGTAAATATCTGTCCAATCCTGCCTCTCCTGCCTTATCCTGCAAGTGGGCTGGCACACGAGGGTGGCAAAACAGTGGGATTGCATGCACGCAGTTACTCCATTGAGGCTGGCTGGGCTCTAGCAGGGAAATATGAGGACAGGCAAGGCTGTTTTAAGGGTTGAAGAATCATGTTATTTATTTATTCTTACATCACTAGACTGTTTTGCCTTTTGGCTTCCAGTCTACTCTGCAAGCCTCTGTGTGCAAACGAGTTGCCTTCATGATCAATTAGCAGTTAGCATTGTGGCATCCTCTGCTTCTATGCCTCTTACCTTGAAATCTAATCATAGTCTCTTAGGTCTAACTATGTTTCTCTTACTCTCTATAGTTAAGATCGTTAGCCTATGTAATCTCGCCTCCCCTATTCGCATCACATGACTCCACCATCAGAGTTGGCTCACATGAATAGCCTCATCTAACATGTTCATTTCTAACAGCCTTGATCTCATTTCTAACAGCCTTGATCTCTTCATTACGAGTACCCTCCTGCCATTGCTCCCATCTACTTGTTCTAGCAATCTTTCATGCTACCCTCAAATCAGCTACCTCTAACTTGTGTATGAGATATTCTGAAAACCACCTAGGTCTCACGGCCATACAGCAAGGTCAATGTGAATACTGAGCAATGTAGGGAGAATTTCGTTACTACACTAACTTCTTTTTTGCAGAATACAGTAGATCGTAACTGAGGACTCACTGCATTTATTCTATCTTTTTCACTTTTTCCTGTTATCTAATACAGAAGAAACATGTTTCTAGAGTGGTACCGCAGCTCATCTTAACATGGACCATTTTGTTTCATTTACCTCAACAAAATACTGTATCTTTTAAATGTAATTACTTATATATTCCAGAAGATAAGATACTTAGTCTATCCTAGAGGCCACATATTTGTAAATAAATGATATCGTTTTGATGGTCCTTACTGTAGGGCAACCCGCTTGCTTGTGTCATTGTGGGAGAATCACTCAGAGGGAATGAACTACTTCAGATCCTATGTGTATACATGTCTGAGGTGGAATGAATCTGCGATGCCGGTGTAAGGCCCTATGCGTGTCAGAACGTGTTGAGTTATCACTCTGCGACCCGCGGAATGATGTCATGAGGGGGACGGGGGAAGGACTGTGGAGAGATGATTCAGTGGATCGTAGGACTGCTATTAACACAACAGATGATTAAACAAGCTAGTGGGAGTGTCTGAATCAATACTGTTTATTTGTAGTCTGTTAAGGTGCTTATGACGATGCAAAGTCTGAGAGAGGACTGAAGGAATGCAAGCTGTACTTACCCTGCGGCTTTCCGCCGATAATCTTGAAGTCTGGTTCACATGACGTCCGTCCGAAAGGGTCTCCTCCGTGGACTGGTCTCTCAAGATTGTCCGTTGAGTGTTTTGCAGTCTCGTTGGGTAATCTAGTACCAGCGGTTCATTTCCAGCGTTCCCAACTTGGTTGCACTGTAGTCGTGTCTATGTGCTAATTATTTATGTTTACATGGAGATATGCATTGATCGAGTGTTTAAATGTTACGTTGGTTACCTCTAGTGTGGTAATTCCTCGTGGAGTCTTTTCCAGGTTTCCATGATTTTAGGGTAAATTCTGTATTCTGAGGTGCATTATGGTAGGGTCCATAACAATATGCTGTGTGTAATTTCATAGCACATGGCTTGAATAATTGCTTGTTGTTTTCTTTAGTGTGTTGGACCATCTTGGTCATCTTGGTATTCTTAGGTGTGTCATATATATGTCTGATGACCTGTGTTATTGTGGTATCTGAATGTGTGTGGATATGTAATTGGAGCTAGGATTGGAAAGGGGGTGGCCATGTTCTTAAATTTCCCTGGCGTAGGAATGGGAAAATATAGAAACCCACTTCTAGGTTGATTGAGATAGGAATCTAACCCCCATCTCTCTCAGTTGTGTATTCCATTCCAAGGCCTCAGAATAGACTTAAATGTCTTAAAAGATCAGGGAATCAATCCAGGTCCTATCAGACAGCAGCTGCAATACATACTTGTATGGCACATTAGACGGCACTGAATAAATGTAGAAGGGTTTTTCAAAGGAAACAGACTGACGTCTAGAAACAAACACAGTATGTATTGGGCAATGTAGGCTACATTGTATCACAACAGTATGCAGACGACACAGATATTCACTTCCACTATTAAGGCTTCTATCTCAACACTGATCAAGTGAAGAAAAGTGCTGGTTGCTGGTGAAATCATTCTTCCACAGCACCACTATCTTTGTACTGTCATGTGTGTGCTGTCGTCGTGATAGTGTATAACCCAGAGGAAGACAGCTTCAAGCGGTATGACGTGTCGAAACGCAAGCCTATGAGTTCATGTGACGTCAAGCGAGAACTGTGTGATATCATGTTGCCTAGATCAACAGTGCTGTGCGTATGGACCTGGAAGGGTCAGTCCGCTGTAGAGCTCTCGATGCAAACAACATGGCGAGTACAAGTAAAACATGTGTGCGAACAATTGTTTCCTATTATGAAGCTAAGTCCAAATCTCGAAGTACCTTGTCAGATCTTAACCTAACATGCAGCTTTCGATTACAACTTTCCCAGATACTATGTCCTAACATTGATAAACTAGTTTAAGAAAAATGAAACAGAAAGTGTCGGAAAATGTCCCCATGATTGTATTGTTCTGTATGTCTCTTATCTAATGTGCAAGGAAAATGGCACTATGTTCAGTTCTATTTACGGTATAGCATGACTGTCCTTCACATTAACTACTTTTGTTACCTTTTTTTGATAGGAGAGAGCCGAAATATCGTTGGTTATAATCTGTGATCAATCGTGTAATTCCAACAAGGAGCATTAACATTACGACATCCAAGACGTTCAGTTCATTGTGTTTTAACACCAGATATGTTTTCTTTCTTTCCTACATTGCTACATCCCGCTTGCCTCAAACTATTTCCTCCTCTGCGGCAGCCGTACAAAGCGCGGTGCGAACATGTACAGGGGTTTGAGCTGACATCACAACAGCACTGCCTGTCCTCCCCTGGTATAGCCTATTGTTGAATTCATATCGCATACCTGCCAAGTTTTCCGGTATTCCCGGAAGATTTCCGGATTGTTGGGGTGTTTTCCGGTTGTCCGGATTAATATGTTTTTTTCCCTGGATTTTCAACTCCCTGGCTTGTTTCCGTTCTCTGCATCCAAATCACATTTCAGTTTTGATTTTCGATAATAGCTGCTATTCTGAGAAGCGAGTGTTTGAAATTCGACTGAAAATCGACCGATAAGTTTATCGATTATCCCGTCTTGCACATTATCCAGGATATCCAGGCTAATGCTTTCTTTTTTGACTCTACCGCACAGCAATGCTTAGTGTGGGCGTGTGTTCAGCTTGGTGAAAAGAACCGAAATCAGTTTGTCCTCCATGTCCAATGAAACTGTGGGATCCATTTCTGTTTTCAAAACAAGAAGTAGTGGTCCATGTTACATGAATAGTTTTCCTCCAGAATTTCTGAAGAAAGCAAAGAAATCTACTCATCTCCATCTCTCCTCTGCAACCTGTGATGGAATATAGCCAGTATTCTGTGACTTCCAAGATCAAAATGCAGAAGACCTCATGTTTGTGTAGTGTGTGAACTGTTCCCAATTACAGTATGTGTGTTCTTGATGTAATTGCAATATTTTTGGAAACTGGCACAACGAATTAGATAGTCTCACATCACCAAGAGTTTGTAATCTCATTCCCTGTAGTCTTTTCTCGGTATGTTTTAAGACCTTGCGACGCATGTACGAATTAAATGTTTGCGCTTTGGGATCTTCTGGATATCTATTTTTGAATGTTGGCAGGTATGATATCGTGTTCGTTTCTAGCATTAGTCCGTGTTTCATATGAACAACTCAAATATTGTGAACCACAGTAGTATCAATCATACAAATAAATTTTACTACTATGATGATCAATAACGATATAAATATTCCAAGATGGACCATGTTTGATTCTCGGTTAATGAATGCAAGATTTTTGAAGTGAATTGTCATATTCAGTGGTTTGGATTACACAAGAGAAGGATGTCCTGTGGCTCTGATCACGAGATTAATAGTCACTTAAAATACAAGCTTAGCTTAGCTTTTTATTAAAAGTATAGGATTGGTAATTGTTATCTTTAGGGATGTAACATCAGGGTCATTTTTCAGCTATTGGGTCGTGTGTTGTACAGAGAGTCATGCAGATAGACGGTAAAGGATTAAATGTGTGATGCATCATTTAATTTTCAATTTTACTAGTGGACCTGTGCGAGAAATCTTGCATGTGCATAAACCACCCATCAGGGTTTACTGTTATGCGGGTGTATTGTTAGTCTATGTTTATGAAATCGGAGTGCAATTCCTTACTGTTGCAGATAATTCTGTTTCATTTGAATGCACAATCGGTTATGCTTGCTAGCGCCCCATGTGTATAGGCCATCCGCCCGGCTCTAGTGTTATGTGGGATGGATGCCACACTGTTCTGCCAGTGAAATGTTTATTTTTTTTGAAAGCACTTTTTAGACAAATAAATGTATTTCCGTTGACTTTTCTAGACATGCAAGATGTTTCCTGTACTATTGAGATGATTTGGAAGATTTTGGCACAAACCACACCTTCTAACTCCCTCTAGTTTAAGAGCTTGAGTTTTGTGAAACATGCAGTACACCTTAGCATTTCATATATACAGGGTGTCCGAAAAGTCCCCGTACCCCTAGTTTCATATTGTTTTGTTATATTATGGCATGGACAATTGAGTTTGTATAATTGGGGAATTAAATAGTTGTTTTATTGGTATCCCTGCTCTGATGCTCTCGAAAGCATTGTTATCAGTCTCATTTCAGTTGTATTTAGGGGCGTGGTGGCTCAGCGGTCTAGCTGTCTGCCTCTCACCAAGGCGGTCCGGGTTCGATTCCCGGTCATTGCATGTGAGATTTTCGAAGTGAAATGCCATGTCCTGTGGTTCGGATTCCACGTAAAAAGGAGGTCCCGTGGCTCATGATCTCGAGATTAACGGTCACGTTAAAGTACAAGCTTCCTTTCATTTCAGTTGTGAAGCCATGGCTGACGTGGGCGGACACAACTACACGGTTGAGAAGCAATTAGTAGCGTGTGTGTGGGTGCACGAACGAGCACATATGGGGCAAACAATGACAGTGATAATGAGTGCATTTAGTGATTGCTTTGGCAAGCCCCCGCCTCGTAAAGCTACTATGCTTGATTGGGAGAAACGTGTGTTTGCTTCAGGCAGTGTCAAAGACAGGCCGGGTAGTGAACGTAAGAAACGTGTGCCGCTGTCGCTCAATCACTTGAGCAGTCTCCAACTAAATCCATTCGCAAAAGAGCAGCTGAACTTCAAGTACCACGGTCAACAATGCGTGACCACATTAAAAGAGATTTGAAAATGAAAGGATTTAGACCGTTTCATGTGAATGAAATATCCGACAATGGCTTGGAGCAACGAGTTGCAGCCTGCCGTGCTTTGTTGGCACAATTTCCAAATGCTGTATCTAGCTCAAGAGTATTATTTTCTGGTGAATGTGCGATATATCACAGTTCACAGAAGAGGAATGTGGTTTTCTGGTCTAAGGAAAATCCTCATTATGTGCGAGAGTTGGATAGGAACCCGCCTCATGTTATGGTAAGGGCGGGGATGTCATCACGTCACTTGTGCGGACCATATTTTTGTGATTTGTACACGAATGGAAAATCTTATTTGCATATGTTACAATCTTGGTTAATACCTCAGCTTCAAGACAAGGGAATCATGTGTGGTTACAGCAGGATGGGGCTCTAGCACATTTTGCTATTCAGGTGCGCGAGTTCCCAGATGAACAATTTCAAGGCCGCTGGATTGGCCGTGGCTCACCAACATCTCCAGCCCCATTGAAATGGCCACCCCGAAGCCCGGGTCTTACCACGCCAGACTACTCATTATGGGGAATAATCAAGTCCCATGTGGCTCAATGTCTGTACACGACTAATGAAGAATTGCGCCAAAGTGTGGCGGAAACCTTTCGTGCCATAACTCCTGAGATGCTCCGCAAGATGTCAATGAGGACTTGGAGATGGATGGAACTCGGTGTAAGGCTTTATGGTGTACATACTGATCCCCTAGATACATAGTTTTTATATGTAAGTACTCCACTATAGAGTATAATGTTTAGAAGAAGGGGTACGGGGACTTATATACTGTATATGATGATGATTCTCTACCTTCCATCTATATGGCTTGTGCTCTTTGTACAACACATGGCCTAATAACTGAAAGACTGAAATAAATGTCGTAATCTTTATTTTTAGCCAAGAAAATACTAATGAATGAATTTATAATAATACATATATATTACAGGGCGCCAGGAAATGTTCTCCGCAGTGGTTACGCGCCTCTGCGTGAGGTAGCATCATCAGTTTAGTTGGCAGCACGGTGTCCTTGATAGGGTGAAGGCCACATCTGTGGGCTGTCCAAATCGTCAGTGTGTATTGGAAGAGTGCAACAGTATGTTATCAATGGCTGTGGCGAGTGCAAAGTTTACTGTTTGTTTTGATACAAGCGACAGCCGTGCTGCCAATGTAACTGGTGGCACTAGCTCTCCCAGCAGCGCGTAGCCGCTGCGGAGAGCATTTCCTGCCGCCCTGTATAATTACATTTATAATAGTCAGTGGTAGTGATGCTCACTTAGGCACAGCTCTAGGCCACGTGGCCAAACTATCTGCGGACATGGTAGATATAGGTATGAACCCCCCATCAGGCGTCCTTGAAATGGTTTTCTATTATTTCCCATTTTCAACTCCAAGTAAATGCTGAGATGACAACTTTGAATAGGCTATGGCGTCTTCCTCCCACCTCTTAACCCAGTTTCATTCATCTTAAGTCACTTAATCTCTTAATCTCTAAAGAGGTTAGCATCAGGAAGTGCATCCAGCCATAAAAAACACCTGCCACATAGAAATTCACCACATATCATCCCCGATCCCATTGTAATGTAGCCTATATCAGTGGCATAGTCTGCTTTCAACATTTAGGCTAGGCCTAGCTCTAGTTTTTTTTCAGTAATGACATGCCTACTTATAAACATTTTAAGAGTGCATCAATCATCCAACAGAAACATCTTGCATGAATGAAAATAATGTAATTTTAATACTTTGTACTTACGTGAAATTCACTCATATCTCCACATTAAATAACATTTATAGGAACTAATCTTAATAAATCTGCGCACAGGCACAACTTTCCAGCAATAAAACTATTGTTCGGCAAGTTCAACTGAAGCCCTGAGTGAAGGCGCTGCTGGTGCGAACGAGGATGGGAGGAGGGAGAGCCTGTGGTGGGTAAGGGAGAGAGCGAGAGCGTGATAAGAAAGCGCTGATGCCAAATCAACAATTAACTACATTGAGTGTGTCCGTATCGGATAATGTCTCTTGTTTAACCCTCGGATGCTCGCGCGGACTACAGGTGTAGCCCAGTGATTTATTTTGTTGTAGCGCATAGTATATTTTTTGCTAGGAATATTGAGATTCTCTGTAGCTGCCTGTTGATGCTGTTTTTAACAGACGGGTGTGATTCCAACTGAACCAATTGCACCAAACTGACACCAGATGCATTAGAAGCATCGCTGTTTCAGAATTGAACGTGCAAAGGAAACGTTGCCTCACAGGAGGCGGCCATGTAGATGACTTTCAAATCAGTCAGTGTTTAGATGAAAGTAATGATAGGTTGAGTGTAGTGGAAATAAAGTAGGCGGTTGCTTCTTGTGTGGACGAGGAAGTGATAAATCAGCAAGGAACAGATGTGCAAAGTGCAATGAAGATCTTCTCGGATCATAGTGTCCATTTGCACAGAATGCTTGAGTGACAAATTAGTGTTAGCGTACTTATGGATTTCCTGGGATATAGATTGTAGCCAAAAGGGTAAAAATAAACTTCAAAACTTTGAGAAAAATGAAATGAAAATACTGAAATTGTTCTTAATAGAGCTGATTTTCTAAGGAAATTATCTAGCCTAGTGTTATTTTTGTTTAATTCCAATCCAAATATGCACTAATATAAGTATTTAGGTTTACATTAAAATAATTTAACAGTTCTAGTTCCATTAGTTTTATTTTTGTTGCAGTTTTACCGAAGATGTACGATGAAATAGAATTTTCTTCTTTGGTTTGTATTTTCTCTCCATATGAAGATAAATACCTACATAAAATCTTCAGATTTAGCTTAGTATACTTATATATACTACTATTTATCATATTATTGAAACTGAACACCGAAAATAACGTGTGCGAGTCCATCAGATTGAATAACTGGTTGGGCTACATATGTAGCCCACGCGAGTAACACTATCTATTACTAGCGCGAGTGTCCGAGGGTTAAAATAATAATACCTAAGATAGTTGTTGGAATGGCAAATAGTAGTTGGTCCTGTAGCATGATGACTAGAGGGGCAAGGGGAAGTCTAGTTGTTTGCATATTTTCCGGTGCTTCAGATGAACTTGTCGTGCTGTACAATTATTCCTCCTGAAACGTGAAAATTATAAGTTGATATAAATATTACCAAGACCCAAATTAAAACCTTCATAGGTCCATTTCTCAGACAAAAACAACAATAATATGAACATAGTATACGGTAATAGAACATTGAGTATGGTGCATTTAATAAAATACTGTATGAGACAAAAGAAAATGCTGGGTGTTTGGATGGTTGCCCACCTGTGCTGGAACCCTGACCTCTAGGACAACAGCCAAGAAAGCTAGCCGCTACACCCCAAGTTCTCCTTTTAAGTTGAGGGTAATCGAGTTGATCACAACTTACTTTAGATGAAGTGAGAGTTTTTGGGGTAGGTTGCACATTTGAAACGTATGAAGATAAAGTAGATAGGTTTAATTTCTACAGATTTGCTTACATGTCTTTCTTCTGATAGGATGGTGAAACCTGCTAAATTTAAAACTCTTTGAAGGCAAGCTTTTTTCAGAAGTTGCCTCAAATGTAGTTCATCTACTGTAAGTTTGCACTTTTTTGACAGTTCTTGCGGGAACAAACACTCCTACAGAACATATCAATCCGCCTCTACCACTTGCATTCCAGCCAATGAGCTATCACCCACATAGCAGCCAGCAATGGCTGCTGTATTCCGTCAAGATGTCCACAGCTGTTTCGAGTTGCCTAAACCTACATTCATCTCGCAATATCAATTCATTGCCCTTTTTAAAGGAAACTTGTATTTCTTTGTGACATTTATCAAATAGTCGTTCTAACAGCACACCTAAAACCCACTGACGGCTCACTGACAGAAAGTTACATCATTGGATGCGCTATGACCAAGTCCTTGGCTATGACTCAGCAGCTGATGTGAGAGTGGAATTATTTTAGGCCCATCATTTCATAGCTAGAGGAAAATGCTTACTAAGGTATGGTGTAGGATGTCCTTAAGACGATACAATCATTACTTGACCTGTTGGATTGATATTAAAATAAAATGTACGAAACATTTCACCATGTAATTAGGCCTACACAACAACACATATTTTAGGCCTAACTTACTTTTTTGCATAAATCGTGCCATATGAAAATTATTCACCACGCCAATGTCCTTGGGGAAATCAATAGTTCTGCTGCCTTTTCTTTTACCTTCAAAAAGAGAGAAATAAAATAAATATCTTGAACAAGAAATTCCTTATCTGCTTCCGACTCGATATTCAAAACAAAGATGTCTGACCTGGAGACATCTCAGGCTACATATTTACGCAACATTTAAGATAACCACTATATATTTATCTGAAAAGTGAACTCGCTTTCATACGGAAATAATATTTTCAGTTGACTTTGCGCAATATTATCAATTATAATTATTATTTAATATAATTAACACATTTTCTCAGGCGGATGAACACAGTAATGCGTCCATTACCAATCGCAGGCCCGTGCCACGAGCGCGTGGTAGTTCGGTTTGATAATGCAACTTTTCAGTCTGGCCGACAGAATATGTTGCCAATATATTCACAATTATTACTGGAACAAGCGAAAAATAATCTGAAAAAACTTACATGTGAATAAAACATGTATATATTTGTTATGGACTACAGGTATTAATTGAGTCTTTCCTTATGAAGGTTGGCAACCCTAGCTGTCAAAAAAGTGCAAACTTACAGTAGATGAACTATACAAGTATATTCAATTACATTTGATTATTTACATCAGATAAAGTTCTTACAGAATTTAGATGTTAAGTAATATCCGCAAGCTACAGTACATCTGACATGGTACTGATAGCATTCAACACACACTCTCTGACATTAAAATGTTAAATGCTGGAATTATGATATAACTGTCTATTCCTGAGGATGTGTATTTTATTTCAATATTTTCAGATTGATAAAAAACTGATGCAAGCAGCAGGCATGGTGGAAAGAGTCCGTCAAGAAGTTGCCATTCACTCACGTTTGAAGCATCCTTCAGTGTTAGAACTGTACACATTTTTTGAAGATGCCAATTATGTGTACTTAGTTCTTGAGCTATGTCACAATGGAGAGCTGCAGCGTTATCTCAAGAACAATGCCAAGATCTTAAGTGAAACAGAAGGTGAGGCTTGAAACTTTAGCGAGTATATTGTACATTCAGTTCAGATTACACCATGTCTGGCATGTTACTACTA
Organism: Meconema thalassinum; assembly: GCA_946902985.2. NCBI lineage: Eukaryota > Metazoa > Arthropoda > Insecta > Orthoptera > Tettigoniidae > Meconema > Meconema thalassinum. The sequence goes on along the minus strand of OX336389.2, from coordinate 169,337,617 downwards.
CCTCCAAGCAGTGCTTCAGATTCTCAATTTTAGAATGTCTCTTCTTAAAGACACAACCACACAACTGATAGTCTAGGTCAGAGGTTCTCATTAGGAATTTTTCTCGGACCCCCCTGCTCCAAAATCTTTCAAGTCAAGATTTAAAATATTTAAATTCTTAAGCACTTGTCCCACTGTGACACGAGGTGGTGAATGGCTGTCTCATAAAATTCCCTGGGCTGCGATGTGAACCAGTTCCGCGCGTACAGCTGGACGTCGGCGTCCGAGGTGAATCGTTAGCCCCGCAGAGCCCTTTTCTGGGGACCAAACATAGCGTAATCACAGGGAGAGAGGTCTGGACTGTATGGAGGGTGGCCGAGAACCTCCCATTTGAATTTCTGCAGGAGTGCCGCGACTGTGTTGGCCGTATGGGGTCGTGCATTGTCGAGGAGCGACCACGGCGGCTATGGCGTTCACTGTCACTCTGCGGTCCTGGGTAATGAGTGCATCAACCAGCTGGACGTTGTCATCAGTAATGCAGGGGGGTGCCCCAGACCGGGCATCGTCGGCTAACGACACCCGTCCTTCCCTGAAGCGCTTGTGCCACGCCTTGACCCTTGCAAGGGACATGCAGTGTTCGCCGTACACTTGTGACATTCGGCGATGAATGTCCGTTCCACCTACTCCTTCCGCTGTCAGAAACTGAACAACACCTCTTTACTCTTCGGTTGACGCCTCCATGTCACGGTTTGCAATGCGACTGACAGCGTTGGACTATTGATGCATGCTGCTGCTCGCTCTGCATCGGCACGTGACGTGCACGCGTGCCCTCTAGCGACGGGCTGTGACCTTCCACGCTCTGGTCAGAACCACACCTCGTTACTCACTCCACGATTAGCCGATGTCGTCACTGGTTTGCGCATTCCAGCCTCCGGCTCCTTACTTTTTGAACGAACCTTATATTTAATCCTATTACATCATATAATTTTTAAAGTCGTGAAGCTAGGTAGTGCTACATACCTAAACATAACAATGCAGTGATTGTGAAGGAACATGTCCTATTTATTATCATTTTGTTAAGAGCACTAATGTATAAAAGGGGCCGGCGTTCAATAAGATGAACATAACCCATTCTTTCCCGCAATCATTTCTCGAGGTCGGGTTGCAATTTCGAAATATTCACCCTGAAATCAAACCCTATATCTAGTCTATTTTTATATTTGCTTTTCATTACGTACATTGTAGAAAAAGCTTGTTCGCACAAGTAAGTTGTTGCCCTTATCGCTAATTCCCATGTAGTTCTTTCTAGCTGTCACCTAGAAGTCATTAAAAGTTTTTTCATTTCACCACTTGAGGTCAGTTCAACGAGTTGGTGTTGTTCCTCCTCTAATAGTAGCTGAGATTGGTGCTGAATGGGTCTCGATTGCAGCAGTTATCGCCATCGGGCTTAGGAAAATGTTCCCGAAAAGTAGTTGCAAGACTACGAGGATGTTTGGTTATATTTTCTTTACCTCGCAACAACGTCTCTTCAATATTGCTTGACATATCTATAATTCGCCTTTGCACGGTATTGTTGGACCGCTGGACGGTACTTACAAGCTTTGCAGCAACATCGCCCAGCATTCTCTTGCACAATCCCGATGGTACAATGAGCTCTTCAGCAATTGTATGGTATTTGGCACGTTTTTCGACAAGCTGAGGTACTTCGTAGGATGCAAGCGTTGAAGTTTCATTCACTTTGGCACCAGAACTTTGGTAATTACTTTCTGGCATGATTTCAGTTCAGCTAACTTTATTTTGAAGAATTCAATGAATTTACCTTTGTGCTTTGAGTGTTTGGTATCTACTGTAAATGCCTCTGGAGGTTTGCTGGTTTCATACTCTCGTTGGCAAGGGTCCACAATACTTAAAGCCAATTTCCAAATATTTCATGTGGCATTTCCTACTTTTTGCAGTAGGCTTACTCTTTGAATGGTAGGCTCAAGAGAGGCAGCAGGCGGCCCATTCACTTCTATATTTATTACCACAGATTCCTCTTCGTCACTATCTGTAGCAGTGGGCCTACTTCGTTTTAAAGATCCACTCTTCAACCAACGATCCATATTCAATGAACTTTTTTCGATTAAAAGTTTCAACTTTCAAAACTCGCGTATATATGTAAACACACAAAATAGCTGCGGAGCAGATCACAGAGAAACAGGAGCAAAACGCTCTCTAGCGGAAAACGTGAAAAGCTCAAATTACGCTGCGTCACTCATGCTGTGGGTGGCATCACATTATTATTTTTAAGGAACTCTTTGTACTTACTCCGTTTTCCATTTTCATTATTGCATTACTTCTTGACGACACTTCTCGGACCCCCAGGGGTCCACAGACCATTTAATGGCAACCTCTGGTCTAGGTGTTGCGGCAGGGTTGCTGCGATGATTAAGCCTTGTGTATTGGTGCAGAATTGCTAGAAGCTACAGTTCTCAGTTCAAAACATCATGGTGCAGAGGTACATTGACATTATTACAGTCATAGTTTAACTGTGAAGATGTTAACAAGGCATCAACAAATAATTCTATTATTTTGTACGAATAATTGTAATGTGCGCATGTATACCTTGCAAGGAATTTTGATAATTCGTGCTGTGGTACTTATTGACACTGTGAACAACTGTTTAATGTGTTGCCTTATGAGTGCCTAGAGTGTAGGTTAAGGGTGTTACAGTATGTTTCTCTCCTTAAGGAGTCTGGCTGCGTGGCTCAGGGGTAACGTTCTCGCTTGCTGAGCCCAAGGTTGCAGGTTCGAAACCTGGCGCAGTCAGCTGGCATTTGAGGGTGCGCAAATGCGAGGGAGCCGTGTCAGTACATTTACTGGCACGTTAAAGATCCCCTTCGGGGCAAAATTCCGGCACCCCGGCGTCTCTAAAAGCCAGGGTAGTTAAAAGGGACGTAAAACCAATAACATTATTATTAATAACATTATCTCCTTAAGGACTGCTTATTACTGCACTGTACAAGTTGTAATTTGGCAGGAAGTAGTGTTATCCTGCCAGATATTTATTAAGGAGCCATTCCAGTGTATTAATAATGTACGTTGCAAATATGTCCAACTGAAACATTTCTTTTTTTCCTTTGCTGACATTGCAGATTTGAGGATGTGAGGTATGTAATTTCTGGGTTTGATTTAAATATGATCTTTGATATATAAATGACATTATTGCAGTCACCACAGAAACACAGGTTTATGTCAGACTAATTCAACCCACACCCATGTATGCCGGTCTGATGACAAAGATGTCCCAAGCCCTTAAAATGAATTATGGTTCATTTGATGAGATACCCTGGGGACTTCTTTTTGTGATTCCACTTTTAGTCTTTGTTATCCATTTGGAATCATCTGGTGGAATACTCATATCACTGTCAGTTTTACAGTACAACTAGGTTGCTCCATTATTATACACTACTGTTTGTAGAAAGTGGAACACCCAGAAGAAATGGTCGGATACACTCCCAGAACATGGGTCGTGTAGGCCTGCGGTACCAATACCATACTAAGTGATTGAAATCGCAGAGAGATGGCGTGCACATTGACCCATCAGTGCCCTCTGTGGTGGGACGGACAGGTCAGTGTACCGCATAGCTCTGTCGACCTGGGGCCGTCATAGCAAGTGGAAACGTCTAAGCAAGTGCAACGATGCCTCGCCAACATCACAGGGTGGACTATCAGCATATGATTGTAGTTGAACGGGGCAGAATGCTTGAGCTCCGGGAAGCGGGTCTGTCGTTCCGGGACATTGCGGCTTGTACAAGGCACGCTGCGTCAACAGTAAGGCGTATGTGGATCCAATGGAGAGAGCAGGGCCGTACATAGTGACGACAGGGTACAGGACGATGCAATGCGACCACAGCGCAAGATGACCGCTATCGTCTCCGCATGGCCGTATCGGACAGAACAGCGTCATCCTCGGTGTTGGCTCGCGTGGGAGCACTGCAACAGGGGTGGACATGTCTGCGTCGACGGTGCGGCGCCGTCTTTTGAGGGCTGGACTGGTAGCACGCATGCCACTGCGTCCCCTTCCATTGACTGGGAACCTCCGACTACAATGGGCACGTGCACGCCGACACTGGCAGGCTAAGTGGCGAAATGTAGTGGTTTCGGATGAGTCCTTCTTCAAACTGTCCTCCAGTGAAGGCCGCATACGCGTTTGACACCGCCGTGGTGAACGCAATCAGGCAGACTATATTGTTGAGCGGCATAGCGGACAAACACCAGGTGTAATGGTTTGGGGCGCAATTGCCTATAACAGGCGATCGCGCCTCGTACGTCTTGCGGGCAATCTTAACAGTGACCACTACATCAGGGAAGTTTTACAGCCCACGGCACTGCCCCTCTTGCAGGCCATTCCACAGGCCATATTTCAGCAGGATAATGCCTGCCCGCATGTGGCGAGGAATGTGCTAGCCTTCTTCGCAGAACGACTGATACCTCTGCTTCCTGCCTGCCCGTTCGCCTGACATGTCACACATTGAACATGTCTGGGATATGGTCAGTCGGCAACTTGTTCTTTCAGGTCCACCTGCCACCACTGTTGATGCTTTGTGGATGCGCCTACAAACCGCGTGTGGCGGTATTCCCTGCAGCGTATTCAAGCGCCGTTTGATTCCATGCCACGGCGTCTAGCGGCTCTGAGTACAGCACGTGGTGGCACGACGCCATACTGAAGATCGACCGTCAACGTGCATGTACCGGACTGTCATTCTAATCAGTAATGTATTGTCATCTCCCTGATCTGTGGTATAAAGTGCAATGTGGTCACATCTCTTGTTCTTGGTGTTTCACTTTCTACAAACAGTACTGTATAAATACTTTTTCCTACCATTACATACAAGTCTGCAATACTTTCTTCTGCCCTATATAATCTCTTAGCCTCCATACATTCAGTCATTATAGCATGAGTTGACAAAAGAGCTGTCTTGAGTGTTAACGGTATCACAAGCACCAAGTTTCCCATGTTTGCAGCTCTCATGTACCCAAAAATATAACAACTATCTCCAACTTGTTTCACCATTGGTGTCAGATTACAGCTTAACACCTATTGGTTTGGATTTTCTGCATTACTCTGCCATATATTCTAATTTTGATTCCATCATTAAATGTTACTGAATCCTAGAAGTTTTGGGGCTTGTTGTTGACATGTTTCTTGAAAATTACAAATCACTTCTGCATGCTGCTATCACGACAGATTGTATTTTCAATGATATTATGGACAATTGGAGGTATCGCCTCTATCCCGTAATCTCTTTCAACTATGGCTATCAATTGGGTGCTTGTATCATTGCATCTTCTCTCACGCTCCTCAACACTGCTTATTTATAGTTGGCATCCAGTCAGTTGGGTCTTCCTTTCTAGCACATACAGCTCATAAGAAGGTGGTTTCTTTACCTTTCCATATATTTTTCTTATGGACTGTTCCTTTTCTCTTAGATGATGCCACAATAACGCAAGTTATCAGACAAATGATACAACCCTGTGGCCTAGCCGTGCATGTTAAATCACTCACCATGACCACAATGGGGAGCTGCAGCAAGTCTGGAGATTGGAGGTTCGAATCCCAGCGCTGACAGTAGCTATCCTGAATGTGGTTTTTCCCTTTTTTTTTTTTCACACTCCCTCCAGGTAAATGCTGGGATAGTATATTATTTCAAGTCCTGGAGGATCTACCCTTCTCTTCTTCTTCATTTCCCGGTTCCAGTGCTCTGGGTCAGGGTGTGAATCAAGGACCTACATACTTTTCTGTCTCTCCACCACTCTTGTCCTTTTTCCAGTATATCTTCCACTTTCACTCCTCTTTTCTGAATGCTCTCCCTCACTGTATCCATCCACCTCATCCTCGGCTTTCCTCTTTGTTGCCTTCCCGTGACTTCCTCAGTAAATAATCGTTTCAAGACTCTGTCTCCCATTCGCATCATATGTTCATACCATTTTAGTTTACTAATCTTGTCTTGTAACTTCGGGAATCCTGTTTTTCCGTTATTTCCTTGTTTCTGATTTTGTCTCTGCGAGTCTTTCCAATTATACTTCTAAGGAACTTCATCTCTGTTGCCTGGATTCTACTTTCATCCCGTTTAGTTGTTGTCCACGTGCCTGCTGCATACATCGATATATTTATTGGTGCCTTTATTGTGGCGAAGTTAGGGCTGTAGGCCCTCTCTTACACTTAAACACACCCAATGCAACATACATCAATACTCATATGTTTTATTCTTAACCTACCAGACTTAAATACTAGGAAAACTTAAATACTAGAATTAAATTGGCAACTCCGTGATATTAACTATTCCATACAAATTACATATAGTAATTACAATACATGGAGTTTTACTATGGTCATTCCATGCACACATTCATACACAAATTGTTCTAGTTGGCCTACGAATTCAAGAGGAAATTTTTACATGCACATTTGAAAGTTGTTAGGTATGTACAATTTCTAACATCACGAGGTCAATTATTCCAAATTCTAGTTCCCGACACGAGGAAAGAGTTACTGAAGGTAGAGGAATGATATAGAGGAATTGCAATTCTTGATCCAGATCGTGTGTGATGATCATGAAAGGAAGAAAGAAAATGATAATTACAAGAGAGATAGGTGTACATTCATTGAGAAGTCGATAGATGGGTGTACATACAGAATGTGCAGGTTTCTTTGTTGTTCTACTTTTAACCAGGAATGTAGAGCATAAAAAGGAGACACATGTGAGGAAAATTTTAAGGAGAAAATAAACCTAATGCAGGAATTTAATGCTCTTTGAAGTTTCTTGTTTTGTTCTCCGGTAGCATCTACTAATACCACATTGCAGTAGTTAAATATAGGGAGTATCAAGGTTTGCACGAGTCTTATTTTCAAGTTACGGGGTAGAATGGACTGGTGAATCTTAAGTGGGTGAAGTGATGAGTAAACTTTCCTGCATGTATTAGTAACGTGCTCATCCCAATTCATTGTTTCATTTAGTGTGACTTCAAGACGTTTTACCGATTTAGAATACGGGATAGCAACTCCATTAAGTTGAATTAAGGAAAGTGGTCTGCTGTGTAAATGGAAAAGCAATTTAGTCTGTCCTATTACGATAGCTTGTGTTTTAATTGGGTTGATGGCAAGAGAATTTTCAGCTGCATAGCTAGCAGCTGATCCGCTTTAAATTTAGATTCATATTTTCAATAGGAGTGTAATATGTTGAATACAAGATTTTTTTACATTGCTTGGGAACTTCCTGGTTCCACACCAGACCCTCACACACTGGTAAAACCCATTATGCAATGTTTTCTGCCAAATTGTAAAACTGTGTATTTGGGTAGTCTACACTAACGACAAGAGTATTATTACCATCATTTGCAAAACTTACGCTTGTATCAACAGCTTCTGACATTAACATCTGTAATTATCAAAGAAAACTTTTAAATTATGTTCAATGTCCACAGTAGAATTGGCATGTGAATATTCCAGAAAGCTCATAATTCGTACAATCATTTCTTCCAAATGTTCAGTTCTGTTACCAACACCACCGTAGCTATCCAAGGCTAAATACCAAAGTCAATCCACTTCCTCCCCTCTACCCAGAATACTCCACACACACTATTCACTTCAGATATGTTTCTAAAAGCAATGGCACATTTTCAAGCGAATGCCTCCACTTCCATCACCGTTGCCAAGTTATTTGTATTTTAAAGAAAAATTTGTTTCACAAAATTTCTTTAGAAATGACATCACAAGCTCAATTATTGAATATGATTCATTATATTATGATTAGAGCTGGGAATTTTAGGTGCTGCACCTTAACATTTATTGCTATTAAAGTGCCCAAATTTGCTAGTCTTGTAAAGACAACATTAAATAAACACCCCCCAATTGAGTTCTAGTTGCACCTTTTCTGAAGTCAAGCACCTTTTTGCACCCTACTCTCAACCCTAATAATTACAGCTACACAGACAATTCCAGTCACCACAGCAATACGGGTTATTGGACAAATTTAAGATACATCCAAGTATACTGGGCAGATAACCAAGATGTCTCAAGCCCCTTAAATGAATTAACAACAATAGCAAATTTTACCCTTCTCAAGTGCATGAGGTTGAAGTGATCATGTCCAAGCCCCTAAATCAACAACAGTAACAGCAACTTCTCTTAGTTGCATTATTGACTTTCTAATTAGAATTGGTATTTGCATTTGAACCCAAATGGAAAAGATGGTGAGGAGGAAGAAATCGGGGAAGAGGAAGATGAACTGCAAACAGAAAAGGACTTAACATGGAAAGAAGTGGAAGATGCAGTGAACAAGATGAAAGGAGGGAAGGCACCGGGTATGGATGAGTTGAGTGTGGAGATGGTGAGAGCAGCAGGAGAGGTGGGGATACAGTGGCTGTACCGAGTGATGAGGACAGCATGGAAGGAAAGGAAGACCCCAGAGGACTGGAAAAAAGGAATCATTGTCCCGATCTTCAAGAAAGGTAGTAGAACAGATTGCAGAAACTATCGGGGAATAACACTGATGAGTCATTGTGCAAAGATCTTCGAGAAAGTTTTGGAAAAGAGAATTAGGACAAGGATAGAAGGAGGGATGAGGGAAGAACAACATGGCTTCAGAGCAGGAAGGTCCACAGTGGATTTGATTTTTGCTGTAAGGCAGTTACAAGAACAGCACTATGAGTATGGAACAGATCTACTGATGGCCTTCCTGGACATTGAGAAAGCATATGACAGTGCATGCAGAAACAAAGTATGGAAGTCCCTGGAGGATAGAGGAGTAGAGAAATGGACTATAAAGAGGATAAAGGAGATGTACAAGGGAAGCGTGAGCTGTGTGAAAGTGGGAGGAGAGAGATCAGACTGGTTGGAACAGAGAAACGGCCTGAAACAAGGAAGTGCACTGTCACCGTTACTTTTCATTGTGGTGATGGATGACATAATGACCCAAGTGGCACAAGTAATTGGGGACGGAAAGATGAAAGCAATGGTGTTTGCAGATGATTTGATGATTTGGGGAAACGAGGAGGAGGAGGAGGTACAGGAACAGTTGGACGTGTGGGAAGGAATAATACAAGGATATGGGATGAAATTTAGCATAAATAAGAGTGAGATGGTGATCACAACAAGGAAGAAGGAAAGAACCACTACCTGAATAACAATTGGTGGGGAACAGCTGAAGAAAGTGGAGAGTTTCAAGTATCTGTGAAGCCTGATACAAGGTAATGGAAGAAACGATAGAGAAATAAATGAGCGGGGGAGGCAGGCAGAAGCATTTCGGAGGAGTGTGGGAAGCATGTTATGGAGCAAGGATGTTCCTCAGAACAGCAAAAAGATCATATATCGGACGTACTATGTCCCTATCCTGACGTATGCCTCGGAGACCTGGGTTATGAAAGGAAGGGAGAAGAGGAAAATACAGGCCAGTGAGATGAGGTTCTTGAGAAGCAGTATTGGAGCTACAAAGATGGACAGAATAAGAAATGAGAAGACCAGAGAATTAATGAAGGAGGAACCATTACAGGATGGTATAGAGAAATCTAGACTTAGATGGTATGGACATGTAAAACGAATGGAGGAGAAGAGGATACCCAGGAGAGTACATGAGACGAAGTGGGAAGGAAAGAGACCGAGGGGAAGACCGAGAGACAGGTGGCTGAAGGGGGTGGAAGAAAGCGTTAAGAAGAGAGAAGACTGGACAAGGGTGGAGGCTGAGAGATGGTGGGAAGACAGAAGACGTTGGAGAGGCTTGTGTTCCAAACAGACCCGGCCAGTGGCTGGAAACTGTGCAAGATGATGATGATGATGATTTGCATTGTATTTGGTTTTGTGCACTTTGTATGTGTTTCAGTTCTACTAACTGTTACGTGACATTTGTGCTCTGAAAGAAGTTCACTATATAACAAAGGAAAAACTGTTCCGCCTAGTCAATACATTTATTTACAACAAGTTATAAACTTGCTATTATACGGTACATGTTTCGGGGCCTCTAGTACTGGTCCCTTCTTCAGCCATAAATTAAGTTGCAAAATCCAGCATAATTAAAGATATAATAAAAAATACATAAAATGATGAGTGAATGGATGAAATGAGGTGAAAAAGAACATATTAATCATGAGAAGTAATATGAGTGCGCATCAGTAAAAAGTAACACCATTGGTAGTGCTAGGTTCTTGAGAATACACTTATATAGCACTCTTCTAATGTTTGTGCATGTGGAAATCACTTCACTTTTGATGTATGGCCTGTTGTTTACAATGCTGTTGACTAAAACTTGCTGTTCAAGCTGTGCTCGTCAACAATGTCTAGTATACAAGTGTGTGCATACAGCACATGGTGAATTGACATAGCAATATACTAATCAGGGGGTAAAGTGAACTTTTGAACAAGATTTTATTTTCAGTAGCAAACTGAAAGATGTTTTCCATTCATGTAAACCATAAAACGTGCTTATTTTGGCTGACTCTACTCATTAAAAAAATGACTGAATAGCATAAATGGCAGTGGATCGGTGATGAATCTATGTCTGGGTATGGAGGGCCTTGGATAGTGGACCAATGTGGACTACATTGTGGAACAATACACTCCTAGAGCTGGTTGTGACATGGTGGGGAGTCATTGCTTACAATTGTAAGCACAGCAAGTCATGCGGTCTCTTTTCCAATAAGGAACACAGTGTTGATGGCATGCTTCCAGTGGGACCGTCTGATACAGCTGTGGCTGGTATATTCTGCCTGTCAGATTTGTCTAGTACTCCACCCCTGACCATATCGCAGCATGGCAGTATTTTACCATGTTAACATTTACATCTCGTGGTGAAGTCGTAGGGTTATTGGCTGTCACCCCAGAGGCCCATGTTTGATTCCCGGCTCTGCCAAGAAATTTAATTCTAGTTTGAGGTATTGGGATAGCATTGTTGACAAGCAAGTCACCCAAAGTGGTTGAAGACTTGTACTAGGCCAGTGGGTTACAAGAGTTTACTTTTATTATGCGAACACATTAATGTAGTTTTCACATGATTGACCACTTTGCTCTGATGTTGCAATTAGTTACTTGCATTGTTGTTCCCTTTCTGCTTACTGGCATTCAATTTCAACAAATGTATTTGAAGGATATCACTGTTGAAATGCAAGCAGACCCAGCCAGGGGCTGGAAACTGTAGAAGATGTCGGAAATCCAATTTGCATTCAAATCCTGATCATGTTTCTAACACTTTTGAGGCGATGATATTCATGGGCCCTAGTATATTCAGTACACCACCTATTGAAGTAATCACCACTAGTTCCACTTGTGACCTGTGGTCATCTGATGAAGCTATCATGGGGCAGTGATACTAGTAAGGTTACAATGTGATATGATATGGTGTACCAAATACACTGATGTACAAAATCCTAATCTTTTTTCATGACTCTTTTCTTTTTTAAATTTGATTTTATTTGATGGCATAGTTTGTACTCTGTGTTTCTAGCCAGTCTCATCTTACGGAAAATCGTGCAGGGGCTACTATATCTCCACTCCCACAACATCTTACACCGAGACATGTCACTCTCCAATCTCCTCCTCACTCGCAACATGCAGGTGGTAAGTTATAGGCTTTCAGTTGAAAGTAAATATTAAACACAGATAACAAGTAAAACATGTGTTGCACTTATATAACATAGCTGTGAAGTATACATTCAAATATTCACTGCACTAGAACAATTAATGACAGGATCATTTTCAGGTCATAAACATTTTTATATTCGAATTAAAATTGTGCTGTAAAATACTGTTTCAAAATTAAAGACAATTTTGAATTAAATTATTTAAATAACCTGCAAAACTGTACCACAAGTTTCTGGGAACGAGAGGTTCTTAGAATTAGGCAGAATTTTGCATTATTCGATTCAAATTATTGAGTGTCATTTATCTTGACTTAATTCTTGTTTTCCTTAAATTAAGGTAGAATGGGGTACGCCCAGTCAACTAAATTAACTAATATTATTTGTATTGATGGGCAGCCTACGGAAAGCAAGTATTTATTTAGTAAATGTATGCAGATATATAAGAAAATAAATGTGGAGAAAGTAATTACCGTATTTACTCGGCTATAGGACCCCCTCGCCTATAGTGCCCCCCTTAATTTTCGTGAGCCATAATACAAAATTCTTGGAAATCGCTTATAGTACCCCTCCTTAATTATTGTAAGTCCTGTCCGTTATTGTCCAGCAACGAGCGTGGTGCGAGTAACTCCATGCAGATGGGATACGGCCGGCGGTTGGTCAAGCCAAACAATTGCAGGGAAGGTGTGATATCTTTTCAGAGGTGGTTGGCAATAATCATGGAATACACTTGCCTTTGTATACCAGATGTTGGATAATTGTTGGGTGCTTGGGCCATACCATTCAATCGTACGCGAGCTCTGTTTCTAACAAGGCGTGACCTTGTTTGAAGAAAGAAGTCTCTGTCTTTCCTTCTGTGCATATGAGCTATGACTCATGCTATGCAACAGGTGGCCGGCTGGCCAACATTCGCACACTATGAGAGGGGCGGCCAACCGGCAACACGCGCGGTGTTGCCGCATTCCCGTAAGGACGAGACGCTAGTGAACGGCCGACATACGCACGCACTTCGTTTATTTTGATTAAATATATCTTACTATGTAGCATCAAAATAAAATACCTTATGGTATTTCTACTCTGTCTGGCCCCGTGGTGTTGGGGAAACGTGCCTGCCTATCACCCGGAGGCCCCAGGTTCGATTCCCGGCTCCGTCAGGGATTTTAGAAACTGACGTGGGGGCTGTAACGGGGTGCACTCAGCCTTGCGAGGACAATTGAGTAGCTGTCTGACAGTGAGGTAGTGCCCCGGTCACGGAAAACCAAGATTAACGGCCAAGGGGACCCGATGCGCTGACCACGCGTTACCCCAATATCTGCAGGCCAAATGACTGGGCAGCGGTCGCTTCGTAGGCCTAGGCCCTCATGGGCTGTAGTGCCAGGGGTTATTATTATTTATTATATATTATTATATTATTTCTACTCTCTCCCTTTCCCAAAATAATGGACTTTTGCAAAGTTCACATTTATAGTCCCCCTCCCCATTTCGGAACTAAAAACTTAAGAAAAGAGGGGGTCCTATAGCCGAGTAAATATGGTATGTTGTTGTTTCATTTGAGGGGTTTAGATCTCGTGGTCATTTAACCCTGTGTACTTGGGTGTTTGTGGAATAATGTCTGATGACCTGTCTTACTGTGATGGCTGTAGTAGTGTATTTATTTGTAATTCGGCTAAGGATTGGTGAGGAGGCAGCCATGGCCTTAAGTTAGGATCCATCCCATCATTTGCCTGTAGAAAAAGTGGGGAAACCGTGTAATAGCACTTCCAGGATGGTTGAGGTGGGAACTGAACTCACGTCTTCCTAGTTTTGCCTCACAAGGCTGAGTGAACCCCTGTTCCAGCCCCCAGACCAGATTTAAATTACTTGGCAGAGTCGGGAATCGAACCTGGACTTCCGGTGTTACACCACAAGGTGGTCGAGAGTAATAATAGGCTACGTATGTAATATGAATATTTTTTTTTCTTAAAAAAAATGTTGTTGTTTCTTATGGCTAGCCCGGATTCCAATCCATCAGCTTTCTTGCGTTCCAATAGAGTTGTGTTAGGTTTCCAGAAGTTCTAGCAGTCACATCAAGTTTGTTGCAATGTAGCAGGTGCCCCTTATCCATTTTACTTCCAGGTTCGTGACAAAGTGTGCATTCTTCAGATCTCAGGATGTTGATTCGTTTCAGATGAGCTGCAAGGCAGTCATGGCCAGTGTTAAGTCTGAAGAAGGCTACAGCTTCTCTTCTTGGTGTTAATTTATATTGATCCCATTTAGCATCAATGCCTTTCCATAATTTGGTTTCTGCTGTTTTCTTTGCCATTTCTTCATACCTGTTTTTGATAGAATTCTTCAAGATCCTTTTTCCTGACATAAAATCTCCGCATATTTCTCTCACCCTTTATTTGCATGAATTTTGGAAAAAATGTACGAGTTATGCAGGGTCTTCATATTTGCTTGGCGAGGACATTCTCGCTCACCCCCTCCACTAGTGACGGCTCGGTTTCCGGCTGCCGCGTGCGCATATGTACAGCAGAGTACGGTGCTTAAAATCTGTATCATGCATTTCTATTCACCATGTTTACAGTAGAAGCTGAAAATGTTCCCCATCCAATGCCAATCATAATCGGCATCTCCTTATTAAGTTTCCGGTCACTCCAGTTAATTTAGCTTCAGTAAGGAAATAACGACCTTTACGTCTATTTTTATTATTTACAGAACCTGTATAATTGAATCTCTTGTTTTATTGTGATTGTGTATAGTGCTGTAATTCCTTATGTGAAATATTTGTTACATGAACGTGCATATCTGCACAATACGTACATAAAGTGCAGGAAATCGTGCACTAGAACAAGACAAAAGTTTCGAGTGAAATTTCCTGGGAGACCCATTCCTATAAATCGGACGATAAAACAATTGGCTAAGAGATTCAAACGTACAGGTTCAGTAAACAATATAAATAGACGTAAAGGTCGTTATTTTCTTACTGAAGCTAAATTAACCGGAGTAACCGGAAACTTCATAAGGAGATGCCGATTATGTTTGGCGGCGGCTGGGGAACATTTTCAACATATACTGTAAACATGGTGAGTAAAAATGTATGATGCTGATTTTAAGCACCGTACTCTGCCGCACATATGCATGCGCGGCAGCCGGCAACTGAACCGTCACTGGCAGAGCGCGTTACCGAGAATGTCCTTGCCAAGCAATTATGAAGACCCTGTAATAGAGTAAATATGGTTATTCGCAGGTGCATTGTACACCACCACAGGTGTAAACTTCACTTTATTTTGCTCTCCAATGGATTGAATACCCATGCATAAAACTAAAATTGAAACATGCTTCACAGTTATATTTCTGTATTTTGTGCTAAAAATGCTTACATCATTTTGACTACACACCGTCTTGTTATTTCAGTTATTTGGGTAGCTTATATTATAACCGTTCTGACAAATGTAACTCGAGATCACCTATAGACTCAATGACCTGCGTGAATGACTATGATATGTAATTGGAAACCCAGTTGTACAGCAATTGTATGTCCACCCCATATTATTTCTGTTTTTTTCAACGGTGTTGGCGATGGAAGTCTGGGTAGCGGGTGGTTTTTATGGCTGGATACCCTTCCCGGCGCCAACATCATGAGAGGAGGTAATGAGAGATGAAATGAATGAAGATGAATGAAAATGGGCAAGCAGATGGAAGGAAGTGGCCTGGCATTTGCTTGAAGTTGAAAATGGGATTCGCCAATAAAAAAAAACAAAGCATTTCAAGTCAGCCGATGGTGTGGTTCGAACCCACATCTCCCGAGCCTGCAGGTAGCCGGGCTCCATGGCCTAGCGCTGCACATTAGCGAGTGTAGCTACTGATTTGTACAGCAATTATTGACCACAATCCAATAATTATTTAACCTTTGGGTGCTTAATAGAACCTTTTTCATAATCTTTGTTAACTCTTGAATTTGATGCAATGAGAGCTTTGACTATCATGTGATGGAATCTATGGAGATTTACTATTACCGAACAATATTTTCTCTGTGTACTTGTGGTTCTTCTTGCTTTAGCATTCCTCTGGTTCATTGCCTTTATCCACATCATGCATTGACTCGTTCCCTTATTCATGGATCTGGCAAGGAGCCAGGAACATGAAATTGTAATGAAAGTAGTTAGTTTGTTCATTTGTTTTGTTTATTCTTGTATATGCATGGGATGGAAGGGACTATTAACTTAGTAGTTAGGTCCCATAAAAGAACGATTTTCATTATTGTTTGAGTCTGAAATATCTTCATTATAAACTCCAGTTCATTGTCTCATTTTGTGCTTTGTGTTTACAGAAAATTTCTGATTTTGGTTTGGCCACTCAGCTGTCACGGCCAGACGAGAAGCACTTGACGATGTGTGGAACTCCAAATTATATTTCTCCTGAGGTAGGTAGCTGCTTTATTTAAAATCAAGGGGAAAGGGCATCTTTTTTGCTTGATGGAGTTGAGTTGAGTGAAAATAAACAATATGACCAATGGTCATTTGTTTTGCATTTACTCCATCCTCAAATACCGTATTTGCTCGCGTATATCTCGCCCCCGCGTATATCTCGCACCCCATTTTTTTTAGTTGAAATTTCAGGGAAAAAAAGTACTCGCATATATCTCGCATTCATTTTTGACACCGTCATGTAAATGACCGTAATAACCTTGAGGTATAAACACGTTTGATTGAGCTCGTTAAGGATGATTCAAGGCAGAATTTAGAGCGCAGACGCGTAGCGATCGATACGATCGATATCTTCCATATCGATTCCTCGCTACATGCCCGAGCGAGCTCGAACTTAGCCGAGCGCGGCTGAAGCGTGCTAACACCCATGCGGCGCCGCTTTACATGCTTGCACACGGCCGAGCTCTGAAGCAACGCAATACGTAAAGACGAAATCATTGAGATTCGAGAAGACTGAACTGCGTTTCTCTGCGATGTAACAGTAGGCCTACTTGCGCAATCTTCGAAACATACGAGCATGTTGGTGCGAGTGGTATAGCACAGATTTCCTTATCTTCAAAGCCCAAACAATACAAGAGGAATACGAAAATTCCCCGCGTATATCTCGCACCGACAAATTTCACTCGTACTTTCGGCTCGCGTATATCTCGCCCCCGCGTATATCTCGCACCCCATTTTTTTTGTTGAAATTTCAGGAAAAAAGTGCGAGATATACGCGAGCAAATACGGTATATTACATATTTAGCGAAGTCGGTGGTCGACTATATACTGTATGTGAAAGAACTAAATAAGAACATCACGGACATCAAGGTTATACCATCGGAGAACCTGGATAGCGACCATCGATTGCTGGTAATGAACCTGAGAGGGAGTAAGGAGAAGAAAGGGACTGAGAACCAGGAAAGACGTATAAGGATATGGAAACTGATAGAAGGGGATAGAAGGGTCGAGTACCTCAAAATGGCAAAGGAAGGAATTCCAACAGATGAAGAAAGATGGATGGAAGAGGAATGGGCTAGATTTAAGAAGACACTAGTAGGTGCAGCAGAAGCAGTATGTGGGAGGACAAGTAGTAAGAAGAGGTGGAAGGAAACACCATGGTGGAATGAGAAGACAAAAGATATAGTAAGGGAAAAGAATAGAGCCTTTAGGAGGTGGTATCAAAATAGGACGGTAGAGACAAGGGAAGAGTACCAGGAAAGAAAGAAGGAGGCGAAGAGAGTAGTGGCTGAGGAGAGAAGAAAGTGGATGGAAGAGTGGACAAAGATGATGAAGGAGGATAGTGAAGGTACAAAAAAGGTCCTGTATGGGATGGTAAAAAATAAGAGGCGGAAGGATCCTACGGATTATGTTAGAATGGTGAACAAAAGGGGACAAGAGATAGGAAATAGGGAAGAACTGAAGAAAATGTGGAAAGAATATTTTGAAGAACTTCTGAACCCAAATGGAAAAGATGGTGAGGAGGAAGAAATCGGGGAAGAGGAAGATGAACTGCAAACAGAAAAGGACTTAACATGGAAAGAAGTGGAAGATGCAGTGAACAAGATGAAAGGAGGGAAGGCACCGGGTATGGATGAGTTGAGTGTGGAGATGGTGAGAGCAGCAGGAGAGGTGGGGATACAGTGGTTGTACCGAGTGATGAGGACAGCATGGAAGGAAAGGAAGACCCCAGAGGACTGGAAAAAAGGAATAATTGTCCCGATCTTCAAGAAAGGTAGTAGAACAGATTGCAGAAACTATCGGGGAATAACACTGATGAGTCATTGTGCAAAGATCTTCGAGAAAGTTTTGGAAAAGAGAATTAGGACAAGGATAGAAGGAGGGATGAGGGCTTCAGAGCAGGAAGGTCCACAGTGGATTTGATTTTTGCTGTAAGGCAGTTACAAGAACAGCACTATGAGTATGGAACAGATCTACTGATGGCCTTCCTGGACATTGAGAAAGCATATGACAGTGTATGCAGAAACAGAGTATGGAAGTCACTGGAGGATAGAGGAGTAGAGAAATGGACTATAAAGAGGATAAAGGAGATGTACAAGGGAAGCGTGAGCTGTGTGAAAGTGGGAGGAGAGAGATCAGACTGGTTGGAACAGAGAAACGGCCTGAAACAAGGAAGTGCACTGTCACCATTACTTTTCATTGTGGTGATGGATGACATAATGACCCGAGTGGGACAAGTAATTGGGGAAGGAAAGATGAATGCAATGGTGTTTGCAGATGATTTGATGATTTGGGGAAACAAGGAGGAGGAGGTACAGGAACAGTTGGACGAGTGGGAAGGAATAATACAAGGATATGGGATGAAATTTAGCATAAATAAGAGTGAGATGGTGATCACAACAAGGAAGAAGGAAAGAACCACAACGGGAATAACAGTTGGTGGGGAACAGCTGGAGAAAGTGGAGAGTTTCAAGTATCTGTGAAGCCTGATAATGGAAGAAATGATAGAGAAATAAATGAGCGGGGGAGGCAGGCAGAAGCATTTCGGAGGAGTGTGAGAAGCATGTTATGGAGCAAAGATGTCCCTCAGAACAGCAAAAAGATCATATATCGGACGTACTATGTCCCTATCCTGACGTATGCCTCGGAGACCTGGGTTATGAAAGGAAGGGAGAAGAGCAAAATACAGGCCAGTGAGATGAGGTTCTTGAGAAGCAGTATTGGAGCTACAAAGATGGACAGAATAAGAAATGAGAGGACCAGAGAATTAATGAAGGAGGAACCATTACAGAATGGTATAGAGAAATCTAGACTTAGATGGTATGGACATGTAAAACGAATGGTGGAGAAGAGGATACCCAGGAGAGTACACGAGACGAAGTGGGAAGGAAAGAGACCGAGAGACAGGTGGCTGAAGGGGGTGGAAGAAAGCGTGAAGAAGAGAGAAGTAGACTGGACAAGGGTGGAGGCTGAGAGATGGTGGGAAGACAGGAGACGTTGGAGAGGCTTGTGTTCCAAACAGACCCGGCCAGTGGCTGGAAACTGTAGAAGATGATTGAAGAGTAATTTTCACGTAAGGTTATGTTCCTTTGCATTATCCATGTTTTCTTTTAGTTATCGTTGCTATGTGAAGTCCGCATTAACACGGATAATTGAGTGTTTACTGTATTTAACATTTCTAGCTTTATTTCTAATGAAGTTTTTTTTTTTTTTTTTAGCTTTTTAAAATGTTCTAAGGCTTGTCTTTGCTCTTGAGTTGAGTGTTCATTGGTTTCCTTCTTTGTCAATGTTCTAATGTCTTTAATATTTCGGATTTTCAAAATTATATATTCATATTCGTACATGGTTTTTCCTTATAAGGGATTACATTATTTCATAAGCGCTTTTGAATGCAGTTCTGTCAGTCTCTTTTCCAGTTTTTCTAACATAGTAACAGTGTTTCCTGTATTGATAGACCACATATTTTAGTGAGAACAAAGTACACATATTTTAGTGAGAACAAAATGAGTGATCTGATAAATTATTTCACAAAATATAGACTTTGCTCATGGAAGCAAAAAGTTTTGAATATACTATTGTCATTACCATTTCACATGAAATATATATGTTATACTGTCACTCAACACAACATTACTGTAAACTATGCAACAAAGTTAGTTCTTAAGCCTTCAGTAAATAATGCTATAGGTCCTACAGCAGGAATAGACAACCTAAGGGTGTAAGAGAGCTAAAGAAAAGAAAAGTTATGTATATTCAATGTTATTACCACTCTACCAGTTCTGTACGAATTAATCCACATGTTAGAGGAGAGTGGGTGGTAAGGAATGAATTTTAAAAGAAGAAAGAAAGAAAAACCCATCATATTCAATAATTGTAAAGAATTATCAGGGGATTAAAATACTACCTTAGAGCTTATAGAAAAATAATTATTATATTATATATTATTATTATTATTATATTGTATTTTAAAAGTAGAAAGAAGAATAGCTAGAACATGCATAAATAAAAAATATCAGAAAGATGGACAGTGGCGGATAGTACCAAATGAAGTGGTATACAGAGAACTGGAGCCCATCTCTGATACCATTCGGAAGAAACGGCTTTCTTTCTTTGGTCACATCATGAGGACACCAGAAACCAGGTTATCTAGAAAAATTGTAGTGAAACTTTGGAATATGAAACAACAAGTAGGATGGATTAAGGAAATTAGAGAAGATATGAAAGAATTGGAAATAACCTTGGATGACTTGCAAAACAAAACAACAAAATTAAAAAAACTGAGAGATATAAAAATAAGATTTCAGGCTAAAATAGACAAACGTAATACAGTAAAAAGGGTATTTACAGATGAGGAACGCCTGAGAAGATCAGAGCGAATGAAGAGCTACTGGGCGACTCGGAAAGGAAACTTGCTGAAGAAGAGGACCAAGAAATGATTGACTGAAGTGGTCCAATGAGGCCGTAAAAGCAGAAGAAGAAAAAGAAAAAACTTGAATATAATAAACAATTCAATACGGACAAATTATGAGATATGTTGGTGAAATACATATAAAAAAGAATGCATTGTGTCTGCCTGGATTTCACAATACCTATCATTTTAAATAATGGTAATGCTTTTAGTAGTACATTATGCAACGAGGCTATAATGGCAATAATTAAGACATGAGTATGTTTATAAAACGAGCGTATGCAAGTTTTATAATTTTCATACGAGTGTCTTAATTACCAATATAGGCGAGTTGCATTATGTTCGATGATAATTATTATAACTATTTTATGTTCGAACATAAATATTCATAAATATCTGTCGAGATTTCACCAGTTTTATGTACTGAACAGAGCGCATGAGACGCAGAGAATGCCTTGTATTTGACCATTGCCTCCTAGATTACCCTACTATGACACTTGGCCAGGCAGTAAAATTTAAATTAGAAGGCTGCGGAACTCAGCGCATCTAATTATCTAATTGGTCAAACAACTGTTTCATAATGAAAAATAGTGTTATAATGAGCCTCATTATAGTACAGTTTTCTGACATATAATAGTCAAGTTCGAACATAAAATATCAGTAAAAACTGGTTTGAGATACTGGAGATGCAAGTCATCCAAGTGTTGTAAATTTCGAAGACTTGCACCAAGCCAGTAGGTTACCGTACACAAGTCTGCTTTTTACTTGATAACATGCTTGTGATCTTGGCTCAAGATGACCAGCGGTTGGAAACTGCTCAAGATGATGATGATGATGAACATGCTTGTGATCGACCAGGCTTATAGCAACAGATCAAGGTTAACAGGAGGAGATGTATGCGGTCAGCCACCATGACTTGTAAACATGGACTGTTCGTTGGTGTGCTGGTTGATTATCATCATCATTAGTTAATAATGCAATTTCGGTGTTATAGTTTAATTTGGCGGTGTTATTTCAGATTTACAAGTCATGGTCGTATTTGAACTCAGAATATTTGTGGTGTTTTCCCATCATTTTTCAAACTTATCGAAGCCCTCTTTTAATGTTTTTCTTATAACAAGCAGTGCTTCCTGTGACAATACATCTGAAGCATTAGCTGAACCAAATGGAGTGGAATCATCTCCAATTAAAGCTCTTGGTCTTGAAATAACAGAGTTGAATGCCTGGTGATATGGTTGGCGGCACTTGTTGGTCATCCGTAAATTCTTTAATTCAAGGAGTGAATTTTGCTGGCCGTCATTAGGACACAATTTTAACCCTGGAACTGTGCCACACATCCTGAGATACGGTAGCTGATAGTGAAGTCGATAAAAGTGGGTGAAATCTGGAAATAAGCACCGAGTTCTTGTATACATAAGACTGCATGACAAGAACACCATGGTGCCAACTAAATTACATCATTTCGCCACTTGTGGGTCGGGAGTATTGAAGTGATAAAATTCTGATCTTGTATAAACCAAACAAAAAGCATATTGTTTTCCAACCCTGGCATATATACTCGAGAAATTTAGGTCACTCCAGAGTTTGCATAGTTTCTGCTTTATTGACATGTTTGAATGTCCGGGGAGGTGTTCCTGAGTCAGAGTTTACTTACGGTAGGGTGGTCATTTTCTTTCTACTCCTCCTCCCCTTCTCCCCATCTCCATACAACATTATGTTGAAATTGTTTCAAGACCTATTTTCATTTTATGTTCAATTGTTGCATTATTTTATGATTTATAAATTCTTTTAGGAGATAATATAGGTCTATTTTGAACTAGACGTTAAAAAAAAAGTCAAAAGGCCAAAATTCATGTTTTCTAATCTCCCCAATTTCATGGACCTCTACGTGTTAGTGGCATACTCTAAAAATATTTCATAGCTGCCTTAACCTCTTGCATTCCTATGTCGACTAGGGTTCGACATTAAAATATTTAACTTCCACTCCGATGTCGAGTCCCTCACGACATGAGGATAGCTTGTTCTCGTTGCGCTCGTATGACTTCTGTGCTGTATTCCAGTATTGTGATGCCATCTAGTGGTTTCCAAGAGAACTCCTTTCCCTATTTACTATAGTTTGCGGGAATTGTAATGCATTTTTTACCTTAGTTATTCTTGAATGTTTATGACATATTTCGAAGATTGAATGTAATCATGGTGTCTCCTTCATCTTCGCTTACGAAACTGGATATTTTAGAATAGTTAGTGAACAGGGATAGTGACAATGTTGAACCAACATCTGACTTGGAAATATATTTTATAGTACATGAATCATTTTTTGTTTTGCAGTGTTCACTTCCTACTGCTGTTCATAGTGCAGAAATTAATTAGGAGTGGAGCAGGAAGCATACACTGCTGGTAATGGAGTTCAAAAGGTTAAGAGTTATGTGCATGTTTCATGGCAACACAGGAGAGGGTGATCTGTGACATTATTTTCCACAAGAAATTTACCTTTACCTTTATCTTCATTTTTGATAAATGTAAAATGTGGGGTTGTCTCACATTTTAAAAGTTAATTATACTTTTATATTTTGTGTAAATGTGTAAATGTTTCAAACCTTTCTTTATTTGTGATGTAAGCCTGCATATTTTAGGTTAGCCTACATGTATTGTTCAAGTGATATTGTTTTTTACTTTCCAGTCTTTTAGCAGTTGTTCTATATGTAAGCATATCACATAGTTAAGTGTAACGGAGATTTATGAGAACTTGTGGATGACTATGTGTTCTCAACAAGAATGGGCGATTTTGGTGTTATTTTGTGAAAACAACATGCTTATTCAGCATGATAGATTCAATCCATTATTAGTTTCTAAATTGAGGTTTTAGATCAGGCCTGTCCAAGTTCAGAAGTACTGGGGGGCAAAATATTTCGACAATTCATGCTGAAGGCTACATGCTAAAAATTTTCACTCAAATAAATTTAACAGTTAAGTACAGCAGACCAAATTGCTGAAATAGGATATATTACCATTAGGCCAAAATGCACAAATTAATGTGAGCACTGAGGATTATCTGCCTCCTTCACCAAAGTAGGGATGTCCACTTCTATGATAGTAACTGCCAGTCTTAGTAGTTGTTACAAGGAGTCATAATTGAGGCAGCTCCTGTGCTTACTTTTTTATGAATTTCATGTTAGAAAAAGCACTTTCACATGGATAAGTGCTTCCAAACATTGAGGTAAGCTGCAAACTAAAATCTCTAAGCTGAGGAAATCTGCCCTCGGGAAGTAGCTTGAAAAAGTTGAGGTCTCATTCAGACCTGGTTTGAAGAAAAGGATCAGCCTGACGATCACAGAACTCCTTGATATATCGATGGCTGATTCTCAATATCCTCATTCAAAGGGTCATTGAAAAGGAGCAGTTTATCTTTAATATCTTCGAAGTCAGACAATCTTTAATTGAATTCTTGAATAATAACTTCAGTAATTAAGTTACACAAAACTCTAAAAAATTCCCATCTTCAGTTTATTCTCTTGACAAGATCAAAAGTGTGTCGAATCATTTCTTGATAATTCTATTTGCCATTATTATGTGTGACCAAGTAATCTAACTCCCATTCATCTCTATAACTCCTATTTTCATCTTGCATTTTCCTCTTCTTGTTAATGTTGCTCATGTTTGCTCAGCCTAACAGTAAGCTCGAACATATGAAAATGCGTGCATAACCTAGTGCATGAACCACTGATCTCTATACATGGATGGCTGGTAGCTAAGGCAGCAGTAAGCCGAATAGACGATGACAGATATAGCAAGATGGCAGCGAGTGCATGGTGCAATATTGCGAATCCGGCTCTGTGATTGGTTACTGGTAGTTTGATGTTATACATGTATTTATACTGGCAGTAAATATTTTGTGTTTCTTGTAGTTGAAAAATGGGCTGAATTTGGTTATTTAAAGCGTAAAATTTTATTTTTAAGTACTGGTTTGGTGACCCATCATCCGAGGCAAGCCGGTAATACCTTTACTTCTCAGGCAGATAGGTCACTTAGCCGTAATTTTGAAGTTATTGTGAAGTTAAGTATACATATGCAGTGGTGCTGAAGCAGACGTGATCGGGCTAGGCTATTGCGTTTTTAAATTTGATCCCATTTCAGGGTTTTTCGGTTCTGGGTGCGAATAGTTCGCTTAATAGTATTAAAACGGTGGGGAGAGTATATTTTGAGTAGGTTTTTAGTTGTGTTAAGTTTTATGTGCAGCTGAGGAGTAAAATTGGTTTGGCTTAGATCTACTTCCCGTTATTATTAAGTTTATTGTGCTGCTAGCGTGATTAAAAGCTGTAGTATTTGATGTAGAGTGCTGGGATTACTTGGGGGAAGTGTTGGCGAGAGGGAGAGAAGTGAGGGGATGGGCTTATGGTGTTGTTGCTTGTTTTTCAACTGCTGATTTTGATGGCTTTTTGTAGTGCCTGCAACCCTGGTACGAATCGGCGTGTCCACCTCCACAATTCCCCCCCCACGGAACTATCTGAAATAAACAGTAGTAGATTGTTTTTCACTCGTTACTCTGTTACTGATCGCTAATAATTGCGTGTACTCAGCTCCTTAGTTGATATTTGTCAGCCGTTATTATACATTCATTTTTATTGCTATTCCGGAGATTTACTGACCTCGTAATGAAGTGTCAGTGATCCCAATGCCCTTTTGCTATGAGTGAACATATCTCTATATTTTTATTTGTTCCATAGCACCATTAATTACGATTTAAAATTGACTAGATTATCATTGCTTCCCCATAAGAAGAGCTCGACAATGGGTACGCCAACATGGCGGACCGCGCTCAACCTGGCATACTTTCTCGTGCAGCGGAGAGCTGCCATCAGCGATCCATGTATAGAGATCAGTGGCATGAACATAACTGAGAAAACAGGTTTGCTCTTAACAAGCAAATATAAAAGAATCCCCTGATATGGCGCTCTAAACACGGCCGAATGGATGCTATACTTGTGTTCATAACCTTGAACAAAGATTCCACCAGGGTGGAAAAGAACGGAGAAGGAAGAGCGTTGTCAGATACCCAGTGTTGCTAATTCAGTGATGATATAGAGTAAATGCCGTACATGTTTAGTATGTATTATACACTGAAGTTAGTTTTCCTTTTCCAAGCAAATTGAATCGAGTGAAGTAGATAATAGTACATTATGCAATGAGCCTATAATGACAATAATTAAGACACAAGTATCTTTATAAAACAAGTGTATGCGAGTTTTATCATTTCCATACGAGTGTCTTAATTACCATTATAGGCGAGTTGCATACGACTGTTTATGTTCGACGATAATTATTATAACTATTTTATGTTCGAACATAAATATTCATAACTATCTGTCGATATTTTGCCAGTTTTATGTACTGAACAGAGCGCATGAGATGCAGAGAATGCCTTGTATTTGACCATGACCTCCTCGATTACCCTACTATGACACTGGGCCAGGCAGTGAAATTTAAATTAGAAAGCCGTGGAACTCAGCGCATCTAATTATCTAATTGGTCAAACAACTGTTTCTTGAGCTCTGATTGGTGGGAGAAACTGTTTCATAATGAAAAATAGTGTTATAATGAGCCTCATTATAGTACAGTTTTCTGGCATATAAGTCAGGGTCGAACATAGAGTTGATTAATACTATGAAAGTTGGGGATTAACTATTAAGAGTATTAATCTCCATTTTAGGTCTGTATTGAATGAATATTCCACTACAATTATTGTACTGTTTGAAATCAAATAATTTGACATGTTTCGAGCGATTTATTCCGCTCTTCCTCAGCCAGATGCACTCAATAAAAACATGGAAAAACACTTACAAACACACATAGTCTATTAGCACAACTTAAAATTAACACTAACTTAAATGTTAACATCTGTTATTATGTCACTAGTCTATAAAATTATTCTGCTTAATATTAAAATTATAAAATTGAAATCATGTTAAAAAGTTTTTAACCCGTTGTGTCCTTTGAAACTTCTTTGGTTCAAAAGTTTGGTGCTTTTCAGTCGGTCAACACGAATATACCCAAATAGAGCTGGGTTATGCCCTAATCCTGAAATAAATGACATTAGATTACTAAATACACTAGGATGACCAGTTTCGATCGTCATGCGATCATCGTCAGATCCATTACACTTAGGCTATAACGTCTATGTTTGAGAATACAGGTGAAAAATATATACAATATGTACAATTATTTAGTTGCAGTGTTGGTAATGCAACTGTCGGTGTATGCTAAATGTAGTATATCTAATGTTAGGTGAACTTCTACAATGGTGATGAAAATCCGGAATTTGTCTGTTTGGAGTGATTATATGGTTATACAAAATCAACTATGTTTATACTGTAATAATACAGGCTGATACTTATCCGGTTGTCTCCCTAACTGGAACTTCAAGCAGTTTCGTGTTCACTCTGGCACCAGTTATGGTCGACTAACCCGGGTGTTAGCTGGGCTGAACGGGTTTTTCCCATTCTCTCCCTTTTGTTCCTACATTCTTTCTGAGGTCAGTACCATGTTTATTTGTGTGACGTTGCCAAATCTAGATAAGAATGTATGTTAGTGAATACAGGAAGATCTACAACTATTAAAGACCGTGTAACTATCTTCGCCACGCATGGTTTAGGGCATAACCCAGCTCTATTTGGGTACATTCGTGTTGACCGACTGAAAAGCACCAAACTTTTGTTTCTTTAGGCAACACTGAAAAATGGCTTCAAACCTAACAACTTCTTTGGTTCATGTTTGTTATGTTCTGTGCCATACAGGCACCTCTTTTCTTGTTGCATTAAAACTGTCAAAATTTACAATTGGTCCTTTTTATGTTGATAAAATGGAAACTGTATTTGATTGTATGTAGAATTCTTCCCTGATGAAGCTAGGTTTCTTAATTGAATTACTGCTTTATAGTTGAACTCATCTAAAAATGAAAAATATAAGGCTTGTATTATAAGAACGATCCAAAACCCATTTGAATGTGCGCTGATCTCTAATATTGCAGTAAATCATTTTACTTAGTTCTGGTTTGATCAACAATGGATTCCTATTTGATGTGTTGTCATTTGAGCAGCGTGCATTTCTAAGAAAAACACAGAAAAACTATTATTATTATTAGTCCTATACTTGATATTGGATTGACTTCTTTCGTCTTTTCGCATACCTGTCAAATGTGAGTTGATTATTTTGCAAGCAATCTATGAACACACTGCAGCCTTGAGCTGCACTGCCTGCGTGTTGGGAGGGAGTATGCTATACGGACTGAGCGGCGGGGATGTCAAGGGGAATGCTGGAGGTGGGGCAGCGGTCGTGTGGACTAGTGACGTAAACCCACCGGTAGGCACGAGGAAAATATGTGTTAGCGCCCTAGTGCAGAACAAAACCTGATTCATAATATTATATTTATCGAACTATGGAAATTTACCTGTTGCCTTTAATTAATTTTGCTTATAATTATATCAATTAAGGTATCAAATACCGACAGTAGTGGCTACGCGCGCTAAAGCGCAGCGTTAGGTCATGGGGCCAAGCTCTCTGCTGACTCGGTAGACGCGTGGGTTCGAGCCCCACCGTCGGCCGTCCTTGAAATGGTTTTCCGTGGTTTCCCATTTTCAACACCAGGCAAATGCTGGGACGGTACCTACTGACAGGCCACGGCCGCTTCCTTCCACATCCTTGCCCAGTTTCATTCGCCTTCATCAATTCCATCTCTCATCCCGACGCGCAGGTCGCCCACGGGCGTCACCTAGAAAGACCTGCACTCGGCCTCTCAGGAGGCCACACGAAAAAAAAAAAAAAAAAAAAAAAAAAAAAAAAAGGTATCAAATAGAATGTTTGTTTCGAAATTCATTTCACTGAGGTTATGAGCCGGATTGATTCTTTCAGCCGTGTTTATTTCCAATTGTTCCAGAATATTCATGATAGATTCTTTCTTATATTGTAATATTTTTCAAATCATTTTCCATGTTAGTGAATTTATGGCCTGTCTCCTCCATATGTGTTCTCATGGCCGATAATTTCCTATGTTTAATTGCATTTAAATGTTCTGCATAACGAATGTTGAAATTACGGCCTGTTTGACCGATTTAATTGGCATCGCATTCACTGCATTCCATTCTTTATATGCCTGATCTACTATGTTTATTCTACTGATTAATTTGTATGGAATTGAAAAACTTTTTGTATTACTATTAACAGTTTTATTGTATGTGCGATCTTCATGTTGTATTTCTTCAGTGAACTAATTATATTATCATCATCATCATCATCATCTTGAGCAGTTTCCAACCGCTGGTCGGGTCTGCTTAATTATATTATATGTTAACCTATTGGTGTAGGTGAGAACAGCATGAACATCTTTCTTTTTATTCTCGCGTGCTAAATTGGACTTGGGTTTGTTGTTAATTTTACTAATAATATTGTTTACATATGTTCTATTTTATCTGTTCGCTTCTGCAATTTGCTGTATTATAGAAATGTCATCTGTGTAGGCTTTTTCTGTTATAGGTAGGCTAGTCGCCCTGTTTACGAAACTAATGAAAGCTGCCTTCTTATGGCCTTCCGGGTGGTTTGAATCCTTTTTGATGACTGCTGGTTTGAGTTGGTGTTCTATATATTTTGTAATTTAATCTATTTTGTTTTTCTTGATAGTTAAATCTAAATAATTTATTGAATTGTTGATTTCCGATTCTGCTGTAAATTTTATATTATCTATTTCATATAATTTATTTAATAATGTACCCTCCTCTATAACGTCTTTATCTAAGATGACACAGATGTCATCCGCATGACGTATATACATGTACGTATAAAGTGAAATTTAAACTTACAGAGTATTCTCAGAATTTGATGATCCGCATGACGAAAACGGTATAATAAATGTAGTGGAATTTACTGGTAAGTTAACAGTCAAAAATCCTTCTTGAATGTTGCTAGAAATTTTCAATAATATATAAATAAAGAAAACGTCTACCTGTAAAAACACAGCTCAGTACAGTATGCTATATGTCTGAGATATGAGAGAATTTTGAGACGAGGCAAAAGTGAACATTTTTCATTGTGTGTATTGTTACTGAAATCTGGTCACCTTTGTCAGCTATGTATTGTAAAACATCAAAGGCAAGTATTTATGTTGTTTAATTTGGCAGAGATTAATGGAAATTGTGAAAAATTAAATTATTTTGGAATTTGACTATTAGTTCAGTGTATATACAGTATTACTTTTCACATAATTAACATTAAAGGTTGATTGGATACTGGTAAAGGCATGGCAAGGGCAAGAAAGAAATTATTAATTACACGAGTCTTCTGGCTATTCTATTGTTAAGTATATCCTGTATCTGTACTAGTTGTACAATACCCATTGTATTCACAATCAATAGTTTCGTGAAGCTGCTTGATCCTTAGGGATGTACTTCAATCTAACAAATTCAAGGAAACAATACAACAACTATTCTTTTCCGTTCTTTTCCTTATGATTGGCCACACCTGCCATCCATGGAATGCGGTTCAATAGTATAATTTATGTTGGGTTCCTTTTTTCGTATATACATATGAAGTGAAAATTAAACTTAAGTACTCTCAGAATTTGATGATCACTGTAATGTGACACAATAATAATAAATCTGAAATGTGTTCACATTGCGCTATTACAGGGATGGCCAATAACATTAACTTTGGGAACCGCAAATTTATGAAGCTGTTTCGAATTGAGCCAGATTGTTAAAAAATGAATGATTTATAAAATAAAGACACGTTTTTTATTTAATAAACAATGAGGATACATTAATATAGTTTACTTAACACATACGGTAACATTATTGTTCAATTGTACAATAAGATCCTGGATTTTACTTTTGAGAAGTGCTTTTTTGAGTGCTCATTTTTACTGTTACTGTAGTTGTTTGAAATCTGACTGATAAGTTCATTTCAAGGTGCATCAGTTAGTTTAGTTCGATTTAGATTCAGTGAACTTGAGCGTTGAGTACAGTGATTCATACCTACAGTAAGTAGTCCCAAATATTGAGATAAGCACACTCTTTTGTTAGTAAGTATTTCATTTCTGGAACTTTCTTCCAAACCGCCAGTCCATTTATATACTTTATAAACTTTTAAAAATCTGAAGTACTTTTTCAAGGAGCTGCACGAGAATGACTCAAGAGCCACATTTGGCTCGCGAGCCTCGTTGTGGCCACGCCTGCTCTATAAGGATTTATTTGTCGCAAATATTTTATCTGCATGCATTTAATCAGAATTCCGTAAATGAGTGAATATTATAAAAAATCAATTGTACTGTAAGTTTAATATGTTGTGATTATTGCAATCTCCCTGCAACAAATGAAGGATTTCTCAAGTTTGATGTATTTTTTAGGTAGCAACACGCAGCTCACATGGTTTGGAAGCTGATGTGTGGGGTCTTGGATGTATGCTGTACACTATCTTGGTTGGGCATCCACCATTTGACACTAATGCAGTGAAGAGTACACTCACTAGAGTTGTCATGGCCAACTATGAGGTATTTATTGATTTCATTATTTTAGCAATGTTTTTTAAAAAATATAATGTCTTCTTCATCCATGCTTTTAATACCAAATGAGGTTTATCAGCTATTAGGTTACGCTCTGTACAAGGAGAACAAGCCATATAGATGTTAAACAGAGAGTAAAAATTACTTGGCATGGCCAGGGCTGGAATCTGGGACCTTTAGAATATTACAAAATAGCTGAAAAGCCTTGTTTTGTTATTTATTTATTTATTTAAGATATTGGAGGAAAGCTTATTCATCTCTTGATGGTGTCAGCAGCCTGCTTGCACAATGACATCAGGGAAGATGATTGTAAAGTAGAAGCAAGATTATAAAGCTGGATAAGGGTAGAGTAGAAGTAAGCTAAGTAAGCTTATGAAGCTATAAAAGGGTAGTGTTGATGAAAGCTTATGAAGTTAGAGATGAACTTAGAAAGCAGTAGAGTAACTTCACTTTCTGATGAAGATTCGATGCCTTGTAATGTCTTATTTTCCAATCATGCCCTTGCCTCGGTAAATATTTTGGATTGTAGGGGAAACAACCATGGAATGGAGATGTAAGAGACTAATTTAGGGGAACTAAAAATAAATGTGTTTAAGGTAAGTTTCTAATAGAATAGAATTCTAATAGAATTGTTATAAGATACTTGCAGGATATAATTTAGAATAATTCGGAATTAAAAAAACCCCTTTTATTGTACAAGAATTTGTACAGTGTTGTACATCTTTGTATAATTTTAAATGGAGCTGTGGAATTGCATTGATCATAACTACGTGGAATTGAACAGCAGGGCTACCAGCGACTCACTTTTCTCACTATTATTCACTATTTTCGAAGCAGCCTCACTTTTCTCACTATTTGATGAAATTACTCGCTATTCTCACTTTTTTAACAAAACTGGTCACATTCTGCGTTAAAAAAGTGACAGTCAGTCTGAAAGACTAGACTTTGTATCATTTTGAATGCTACAAATGCTGAAAAATGCTAGAAAAGCTGGATGGAGGCTTCTCGCTTCGCTCGAAGCCAAAGACTCTTGCCATGTTAGAAAATTATCTGCATAATACTTATCTTGCTTATCTTGTTTCAAATTCGCCGGGACTTCCCCCTTCCATCCAGTCTAAAAACACTTATAGTGGGCGATGTATTGAAGATAGGAATATGCTCTCCCGGACGTTTTTGTAGAACTTTTCATGCTGACCAATTCTTACGCTCATAGTATATTGATATTTTTAATGGTTTGCCCAGCGTAAGCTTAAGAAGCGCACGGACGCCAAGTTTGTTTTCGACTTTTCCACTGAAATCCTTACTGCTTGGCTTCCTTTGATCATATATAAATTATTTTCTACAGAATCTTTCCTCGAGATATTCTTTACAAAATGGTGAAAACCGCATCAAAATCCATCCAGTGGTTCTCGAGATTACCCGTGATATCCAAGAATCGGGGATTTTTGTCTTATACTAACGAAGTAGAGATTGTCGGGGCACACATGCACCAAGCGGTACTATGACGTCACACACCTCAGTGCATCTGGGTACATTTCGTCCGTCACTATAACGTAACGCCAGACCCCAGCGTAACGACGAAGTCGACAAGATCATTTAAAATGATAAAATGGTCTCGTGCACAATCAGATTGCTAGAAATGACACAAAATATACCCATGAATGGGTAGTTCGTTTTTCTGCCACCGGTGCCTGAGTGCGCTGCCGGCAGCGAGCCAGGCGGCCAGAAAGCATGAAAAGCTTCCATGGTGCAATACCACAGCCGGAGCCGTGCAGCGATCGACGGAAATTTTAACAAAAGTGTTGTGATGGCAAGGAGCGTGGCGTCGCCGTATATTCTAGTATTTCACAATTTATCAAAGGTAAGTCAATAGTTGGCCTTACACTGACGAATTTTCCGTCGGTTTTAGAATGACATACCGACCCCGTCTGCCACTTAAAAAGGGAAAGGATGCTGAAAAATTCCTGCAATCAAAATGTTATCAGGCTATTGCTAGTGCTCTAAAAGATGATACTTGCCCCACTCAGATTACGTTTGTAGTATATGGTGCAAGTCTTTTTGAAAGATTTTCAAAAGTATTTTAATTACAGCAACCTATGATACATGTTCCATATGAAGAAGTGTCAAATTTGTTCATATTGCTCTTAAGTAGGTTCTGCAAGGCAGAAGCATTGAAGAGTACCATTGAATTTTTGAAAGAATCTTTCATCATGGATGGCAAAAATTTTATGGAATTGAAAAATGTTGACTGGGAAGAGTGCTGAACGTCTCCTGATCGATTGGAGCTGTAGTGAATTGCAAGTATTGAAGTTTCATCAAGAGGTGGCAAAGCACTTGCTTAACAAGTCCATCCTTAATACTGGAAAGGATGTCAAGCACTTGAAATGCTTGCAGCGTCAGGCCATCTAAGAAAGTAAGTGTCTGATGAGCATTGTCTTTGTTTACAAAATGTTGCAGCTGACTTTCAAAAATGTGTACGAAGAGAAGCTTCGCAGTGAATGGAAGCTGTTGCAGCCAGAAAATCTCCCACGTTTTAAGGAAAGTCCAAGGATTGAGCATTTTTGCCATAACATTTTTGACATTTTCGACTTTACTGGGCAGGCAAAATATACGCTTGTGAGCAAAGTCGTGAAAGCCATCCTACCAGCAGCTCATAGAAGCTCAGATGTGGAACGTGGATTTTCGGAATCAAGAAATCAACTTCCGGCAGATAGAGCCGCAATGGAAGAGCGCACCCTGAATGCTCGATTGAACATTCGTGACGGTATGAAGGAGTTCGGTGGGCGGGCTGAAGCGGTTCCCATCACAAAGGCTCTTCTGAAAGCGGCTGCTGGCGCTCACAGCAAATATGAAAACTATTTAGAGGCTAAGCGCAGAGGAAGAGCAAAGAAGAAAGAAAGAGGCGGAGGATATTCGGTGCAAGCAAGAAGAGCAGGAAAAAAACTAAAGTTAAAGAAAGGAGATAGGAAAATTACAGGAAGAGTTCAGGAAGGCAATAGAAGCGGAAGAAGAGGAGAGATAAGCTTCTGTTGACCTAATTGATGAGGCCAACCAAAAGCTAAAAGCTGCTTTGGTAAAGGGTGATCTGAAAAAGTGCAAAAATTGCCAAGGTATGCTAGAAGGTGCCCGCAGCATGCGACCCCTGGCCGAAGATCTCCGCAAAAAGCAGTCGGAGCCACTAAGGAAGAAAGTCGGGAAACGACGGCGCGATGAAAACAGCGACTATCCAGATGACCCCGACACTTGAATTTATTTTTAAGACTGATGACAACTTGTGAATTTTATCTTAAGGCTGATGATATCTACTTTTCCTTTTATGTAGCAGTACGACAATATTATTTGTTTTACAGTGTTTTTTTTTCCTGGGCCGGCCCCGTGGTGTTGGGGTAGCGCGCCTGCCTCTCACCCGGCTCCGTCAGGGATTTTAGAAACTGATGTGAGGGCTGGAACGGGGTGCACTCAGCCTCGTGAGGAAAATTGAGTAGCTGTCTGACAGTGAGACAGCGCCCCAATCACGAAAACTAAGATAAATGGCTGAGCGGATCCGATGCGCTGATCGTGTGTCACCCCAATATCTGTAGGCCAAATGGCTGGGCAGCGGTCGCTTGGTAGGCCTAGGCCCTTCCCAGGCTGTAGTGCCAGGGGTTATTATTTATTATATGTTTTTTTTCTAGTAAGGTGTGCATTATGGCATAAACATTGTTTTATCTTAAGACTGATATCTATTTTTATTCTTATGTGCCAGTATGGCAGTATTATTTGTTTTAGTTTTTTTTTTTTCTAGTAAAGAGTCCATTATAACATACACATTGTTTTGTATTCCTGATTTATATTTTTGTTTTACGATTTAAATTTCTTGAGTGTTGCATTGATTTTACAATCCATTATTTCAAAGTGTCCTCTCTAACTACAGTACATGAAAAATCACGAACATTACTCTGAGATATTAACATAGATACAATTTGGTTGACATTTTTGGGGGGGCTAATTTGTTTTTCAGATACACATTCCTAAAAATTTTGTCTATTTCAAAAGAGTTTTGTCGCATTTTTGGGGGGCTATGGTTGATTTTGGGGAGGCTTAGCCACCCAAGCCCCCCCTCCCTAATTGCGCCTACAGATATCAACAAAAGATCAAAATGAACCAGATATACGGCCATAAATGCGAATAATGCTATGAATTTACTCACTATTTACTCACTTTTTCATGCATAAACTCACCTTTTTTTCACTTTTTTGAAAGAAAAACACTCACTATTTCACTATTTTTGGACGAGTGAGTGGATGGGAGCCCTGTTGAACAGTGAACAGTCATGACTGCACTGCAAAAGGCCAGTTTCAGATGCCTCATTAATTATCGTATTTGCTCGCATATAACCTGCCACCGCGTATATCTCGCACTTCATTTTTAAATTAAAAATTGCAGAGGAAAATCCTTGCATTTATCTCGCATTAATTTCTGACGCCTTCATAAAGATGATCGCTGCCCACAGGATATCACACGTCTTTCTCGCGATGTTATTGTTCATTTTGGCGGCGGTGCTTTCCTTGGTATTTGTCCATCTGTTGCATTGTCGACAATTACCAGTATTCTGTCTTCACTTCCATTGTTGTTTCTCAGTTGTAATCGTTTTCTTGTGGAAGTCGATCTTTTAGTTATGTAAAAACGTGGAAGTTATTGTGATAATATATGCTGACGACGATAATTGAGCTGCCAGTCGATAATTGATTGTGAATGAATTTGATACAGTGGAATCTCGTTAGTACGTTTTTCAAGGGACTGAAAAATTTGGACGTCATATGCGGGAAAACGTACTGCCGAAAAACGCCATACTGCATTTACAACGTATAAGAAAGAACTCGGCGTATATATGGACGTCAAATCGCCGACCTTAGTAAGTGATTGTATGCACTACTACAGTCACAACATAAACATACGTTATCAGTAACTTTCACGGAATAAATAACATAAAAATGAATTACTGTACCTCTACACTACAGGATAATACAGGGTCTTTATTTCTGCTTAGCAAGGACATTCTCGCTTTCGCGCTCCGTCAGTGACGTCTCAGTTACCGGCGACCGCGCGCGCATATGTTTGAAGCACGGGCTTGCTTGAACTACTTCAATAAAGAGCTTTCTAGCTGAGGAAACTGTCCCTCTCGCACATGTTTCCTTTAGCCGCTCATTCCTTCTTCAAATGTGCGTTCGATTTCCTTCCTTTTGCCGAGAATCGTGTTCAGTGTAGACGGAGGATGTTCCACTTTCGCGTTATATCCACACGCTTCATGTGAGGATTGCATTCCACGTCTCGAATGTATTTCATCTTCTTATCATTAGTTATCTGCCGTACTTTCTTCTTATCCATTATGAAACACGCAATAAAATAGGTCATAACTGGACGTGAACACTAAGAACTAGAAGACAATAGTGCGGAACACGAAGACAATAATGCGCCTACGTGAGAAATAAACAAAGGGAAAGGGGTGGAGGGCAGCGGGAGAGAGACACGTCACCTGTGTTGCGTCATAGCTATAGCCACTTCTATGCCGTCAAACACAATAAAATCTACACTGTCAATAACTATCAGAGAATATGCGGCAATATCGCGTCGTGTTTCCCAGAAGCCGAATTTTTTAATGAAATAAGAATAAAATACGGTTCACTAACAAATAGTTCAACGGAAATTTGATCGTTGTAAGCGGGAATAGAGAACGTATTAAGGGGATATATCAACATGAATTTAGTAGGATAGGGACTTGAGAAAGGGCAGCGGGAGAGAGACACGTCACCTGTGTTGCGTCATAGCTATAGCCGCTTCTACGCCATCAAACACAATGAAATCATCTACACTGTCAATAACTATCAGAGAATATGCGGCAATATCGCGTCGTGTTTTCCAGAAGCCGAATTTTATAATGAAATAAGAATAAAATACGGTTCACTAACAAATAGTCAACGGAAATTTGATCGTTGTAAGCGGGAATAGAGAACGTATTAAGGGGATATATCAACATGAATTTAGTAGGATAGGGACTTGAGAAAGGGCAGCGGGATAGAGACACGTCACCTGTGTTGCGTCATAGCTGTAGCCGCTTCTACGCCGTCAAACACAATGAAATCATCTACACTGTCAATAACTATCAGAGAATATGAGGCAATATCGCGTCGTGTTTTCCAGAAGCCGAATTTTATAATGAAATAAGAATAAAATCAGGTTCGCTGACAAATAGTACAGCGGAAATTTGATCGTCGTAAGCGGGAATAGAGAACGTATTAAGGGGATATATCAACATGTATTTTGTAGAATTGGGACTGGGACTTGAGAAAATCATCGCGCTAAACGGGAAAAAGTCGTAACCGAGAACGTGCTAACGAGATTCCACTGTACTCACTACTGGCGTCAACAGAAAGACACGCAAGAAACTACTAACCAAACACGTAAGGTGTTGTCAAATATGGTGACGCAATAAAACAACAATATGGGTTGTGATCGTCAGCTGTTTTGTCGGTGCCCCACACACTAAATTAGTAATTGTTAAGTTAGAACATATCGAGATTTGGTATTGTTAGTCACGATAAGCTGATGTCAAAAGATAAAATGAAGAAGGCCGTCAGTTGAACTCTTGTGTGATTGTAGGGATAGGAAAAATTCGCGATCGCGAATTTCGCGAATTATTAAAGGAAGTAATACACAGATGGTAATGTGTTTTAATAACCCTAAAAATGGCGAAAAAAATATTTTTGAAGTCGCGAAATTTCGCGAATTTCGCGTGAAAACGCGAATTTTGCGAATTATGCATGAAAACGCGAATTTTAGCTTTTTTCGTTTTTTTCTTTACAGTGCACTTCCGATAATTCGCGGCAATTAATGCACGAATTTCCGCGAATTATTGAAAACCGCGAATTATCCACAGTAATGTTTTTAAGCCTAGCAAAGAGAAAACTATTGATTAAAAATATTGAAATGTATTTTATGAACATGCAAAAAAAAAAAAAATACTTTATAACATAGTAGTGTAAGACACACTATGTGTATTTTACCAATATTAAAAACTAAGAAAAATGACTGTCATCACTTTTTGTTTCTTAGATGGTTTAATTTTTCTAATTTTAGATTGTACAATTCTGAAGAAAACAATATATGAGAAACGAAAATTCATCTTGATTTTCTATATAAGAGATAAGTGTGACTATAGACACACTAGCTTGACTGTGGGAGCTTTTGGGATTTCCATTGCATCACTCCTGCACTCTATATGTACTGGATCTCAGTTTACCTCACCGACAGTCAAATTCCATACAATATCCTCGTGTCTGAAACCATGATTGTCTTTATTGAAGTCTAACTACTGGATGTCACTTTCTTCTGCATCTTGACATTCATCCAGGTTTTGCCCTAATGTAGTGAGACCCCCTTGCCCGTTTAAAATATCGTCTTCACAGAAGCCGATAAACGCTGTTTTTGTAGGAGTGTAGTAGCGGTAATCTTCTCCCATGACTTGACTGCATGGAGAGCATCCAACAAACACGGAAAAATTGGAAACATAACGGTAGATAGCGGGCCTCACTTTCTGCATACAGCGATCTCTATCAATCCGGGAAGTCATCCTAGTAAGTTACAGTACTTAGTTATTGAGGTTTTAAGGACCGGAACAGCAAGGTCATCTGCTCCTTTATCCTAGTGTCTACTCGACGCGTGGCGTCATGTAGTGCGCCTTTCAGACATGAATATCTAGATGGCAAGTATCCAGATCAAAATGTGCCACTGTTTCCGGAACCAGTATTAACTAGGTGGTCTTCTTGGTTTCATTCTGTAGTGTGCCTGTCAGAGTACTTGAAAGATATTTTGCAATTTATGAGTGAAGTAGTAGGGACTGATAACTCTGGTGTTGATTTTCTCAACAATGTTTCACATGATGAAATACTTGGGATTCAAAGAATTTGGCACATACATCACTGAACTCATCCCCTTATTAGAAGGCCACATCCAACTGTTCACCTTCTTGATGGATGTCTACGGAGGTTTCAGCAAGCCCTTAAACTTGCTGTTTCTGGAAAGTACAGTACCAACATTAAGGAGCAGTTGGAGGGTTGTGGAAATGTGTTAAGAAGAGGGAAAATACATTCAGTTGTAGTAAATGCTGGGTCCCATGCTCTTGGAAAATTAATCAGTTTGAGATCCGTTGACCCTGGGAACAGGATTTACAAATGTGTGCGTTTGATCCGTCAGAAATAGTGCCAAGAACATCAATGAGGACATTGCAAAGAAAATTAAGAAGTTACCGTTCTTTGGAACACTGGAAGAAAGTGAGGTGTTAAGAGGATACAAAGAACTGCAAACTTTAATCAAGAAGCAGATGCATGACAGGACCAAGACAGACATTGTTGGAGATTTGCAAGGAATGACATTTGCATTTCCAAAGTTCTCAGAATCTGTATTGAAAACCATTTGGATCCCCTGTTCAAATGCTGTGAACTTTTGTTTTTCAGTTTACACCAGCACGTTAAGTGATATGCGTCACCGTTTGTCACAAGAGAATTTGGATCTCTTCACTGAAGTATACTTTGAAGGATGACTGAAATGTGTTATGTTATGCATCTTATCCATGATATTTAAAAAATCCCGCCTAAAATTTATGATTTTGAAAGTACCGAAAAGTGCACTTGAAACCACCGAATTTGCCACTTTAAAATACCGCTTTCTTCACTCTGAAATCACCGAAAAATTCCAATCCCTAGTGATTAGGTTATACGGGTATGGGTTATTGTGTTGACAGACATTGTTAAGAGCAAATGCATTGGACAGGAGTTGGGATGATGATGCACACGAGATTAGCTCGGAGATTAGTTAGTTAGTTATTGTTGTTTTAAGGGGAGGAACTACGAGGTCATCTGCCCCTTAGCTCGGAGATTGGCAGCAGTGATGGCAGTTGACAATTCCAGTTGTCCTGTTTCAATATTGCAGATTAAATGGTGGTTTTTTTTCCTTCAGGATTACGGTATTTCGCACACAAATCCCTGCATATATCTCGCACCGAGAATTTTTAGACCTATTTTCGGTCAAATAAGTGCAGGTTATAAGCAAGCAAATATGGTATGTTATTAAATGATGAATGATGATATATCATTCTCAGTATCACAGTTTTGGAGCACTGAATATGTTATAGAAGTCTAATGTTGCATAGAGAGCTTTGAAGCCATTTTTCAGTGTTGCCTTATTGATAATTGATATTACAACTTTTCAGTCTGCCAACACAATGTAATCCCAATTACTGGATCATGCGCAAAAATAACCTGAAAAAATTACATGTGATTAAGATATTTGTATATACTTGGATTACAGAAGAGGGAGGACACGAAGGGATAACATGTTTCGCTCGTCAAATTGAGTATCATCAGATCCAAATCTTTACAAGATAAAATAGCTTTACAAAACACTACCATACTTACAATGATACCCACTAACAGCCGCTGGCCTCCAAAAAAAATCCCATCAAAATCTTAGTAAGTGTGGCAACCATTACTGGTAAAATACTTAAGTATAGTCATCCAAGAAAATAACTATTTATATCCAGGACCTATGTTGCAAGACTAAGAAATGACAATCTCATCAACAAACAGTCTCACTCCCCCAACTACCATATTTGCACGCGTATATGTCGTACCCCATTTTTTAATTTGAAATTTCAGGGAAAAAAAGAACTCGCATATGTCTCGCATTCATTTCTGACGCTGTCATATAAATGACCGTAATAACCTTGAGGTAGAAACACGTTCGATACAACAGTCGTCATTGTCCCAGAACTTACCCGAAGCGATACCTTAGCGCGATTAGCGCGCCACAACAGTCATCGATATGCAATGTCATCGTCCGTTTTGGCGGCAGAGGTTTCCTTCATTGTTGTCCGTCAGTTGCCTTGTAGACATCAGTAGGCCTACCGGTACTCTGGTTTCGAAGATAAAGGAAATCTGTGCTATACCACTCGCGCCAACATGCTCGTATGCGCAAGTAGGCCTACTGTTACATCGCCCAGAAACGCAGTTCAGTCTTCTAAACCTCAATGATTTCGTCATTACGCATTGCGTCGCATCAGAGTCTGGCCGCGTGCAAGAACGTGCGAACATGCGGCGCGGCGTGAGTGTTAAAGCTCGCGGTACATTGTTAGTCTTCGGCCGCGGTCGGCAAGTTCGAGCTCGCTCGTGCATGTAGCGAGGAATCGATATGGAAGATAATCGTATCGATTGCTAAGCTTGGCTAAACGTCTGCGCTCTAAATTCCTTTTCTGCCTTGAATCATCCGTAACGAGCGTATGATGTCTTTTTCATAGGTTCGTAATGTCGCATAACCATAACGAATAGAAATAAATGGTGTCGACGGACATTGTTGTGAAGAGCTTCTTGAAAACGTGCATCACAAATGCATTGGACGGAAGTCAGAATGAAGTAGTATGGGATGATGACCAGAATGATGCACACGAGAGTACCTCGGAGAATGGCAGCAGTGAAGGCAGTGACGATGAATAGGTCGAAGACCGTATGCCAGTTGCCTTGTTTCAATAATGCAAATTTTGTGTTTTTTCGGGAGTACGGTCGTTCCCCGCGTATATCTCGCACCGAAAATTTTCACACATATTTTTGGTCAAAAAGTGCGAGATATACACGAGCAAATACGGTAATCTATGAAGGTGTAGCTATTATTGCTGTGATATACTTTAGCAATGAGCCTTAAACTACTGTAAAATTGTAAATTACTGTAGAAGTGACCTACGAGTACTCTGCTGAGATGATGGTAAAAGGCGAGAACTTCAACATGCAAATACAGTGTTTGTCTACTAATAATGTGTTGTAAGATCTGATTTAGAGACTTATCTGAAATTGTAACGTCTACAAACTGCTCGGACAGCGACTTTACTGATGTATAAAGGAACTGTCTGTATCGTCACAAATCACATGTAGGTTTAGGAGTTTTTATAAAAGCAGTTAATTTTGAAAACTTTTCAGATTATGTAGACGAAGCTGTTTGTATGAGCCGACTCAGATGGTGGGGTCATGTGAAGAGAACGGGGGAGGAGAGATTACCTAAAAGCATACCTGCCAACTTTTACGTTTTTTCCGTAAAATTAACGGAAAGGCAGTGTGTTTTACGTTTTTACGGATGAACTATAATATTTTACGAATTTATGTACCAAGATTTCTTTTTAAAATTCGTGCCAGAACAAACTTCCGTATGCCGCTGATATATTGCTGTGTGACCAGCACACATTCGATAGATCGCTCTGAACTGTATTCATCCGATTGTTACAGACTTCGACTGGGTATATGAGATGTGTCCTGATTTGCGTGAATCCTAGTCGATCGATATCGATTTGTTTGGGTTGAATGTAAGCTCTGGGATAACTGTTTGCGTGTTCTTTAATGCGTTGATTAGTTCGATAACCTTTCTGTATAAAAAAACTTCTTTTCTTCTTCACCACGAATTACAAAGCGTAGGTCGTGTTGTAGTTATGAAATAACATGTGAATTATCAGGGTGTCTACCGGTAACGTAAAGTAATGAAAAGTAGCTAATTTTGTCTGGATATTCGGAGGTAAATTCACTGAGGTCGGTTTAAATCATTTAAACTCGTGCCGCTAGGCTCACAGATTGCGATGGAGCAAGGTTCACGCAAGCGGCGCAGATTTCGTATGCTATATTTCCCCGTGCCCACCCTCAAGGAAATGCATACCGGTACTGAGGATACCTTGAATGGTATACATCGGT
This sequence comes from Meconema thalassinum, assembly GCA_946902985.2. NCBI lineage: Eukaryota > Metazoa > Arthropoda > Insecta > Orthoptera > Tettigoniidae > Meconema > Meconema thalassinum. Next base: position 169,294,903 of record OX336389.2, on the reverse strand, counting down.
TTATTTTCGGCATCAAGATGAGTTTTTAGTTTTATGTGAAATATTTTTCTTTGTAATTAGTAGGGACCTGAAAATTTAGCATCTATTTTCCTTTAAATTAGCATTTATATTTTCCCTATTTAGCATCTATTTTTGGAAAATTAGCATCTAATTTTTTCCGGATTCTTACGGACCATATGACTTTATTGGCGACACTTGAGATACAATTTAATGTTCAAATGAAAGCATTTTAAATAACTCTGCGTTGCACTCTTTCAAGATACACCTTCTGTCTGTTACATCTGTATTGTAGTGCGACAAAACACGCCTACTGTCCTCATTGTTTGTTGGTGTCCACAAAAGATCTAAAGAACTCTTGGCATAATGTTCATGTTCATATTGAACTGCAGTCAAGGCACGTACTACTTCACACTCCTCATTTTGTTTTAACTGCGATTCAATAATATTCTTGAAAGAATCATAGCCCTTCCTTATTTCATGACATGGAATGTTTGTAAAGCCCGGAAGTTTTTGAATATCTGTTTCTTTGTCATTGTTCAATACCACGTGTCTAGGATAAAATATCTTAAAGTGCTTGAGGGTTACAAAAAGAATAAGGTTACTATTCAAGCGGCAAGCCGCAAAATTTTCTGTTTAGCGAAGTCCACGTGTTCGACAAACCACCAGTCGCCACGATGCGCCAAGTACACAAACGAGTTTCGTTCGTCAGCTGTCTGAATAAGTTATAGATAGTCGAAAATTCGTATCGATACAGAAATCGACCAATATGCGTAGCACACTAAGATTCCAAGATGAGGTATTGTTTTATAAAGAAATTCGCAAATAAATTAGCAGATTTAAAGTAATTTCGCTATAAAATCACACTTATTTGGTATTTTCGCATTTTGGGTCACAATTCGCATTTTGTCGCACTTTGATTTACGCGTAAAATGGTTTTATATCACATTAAAATTAACGTAGACTTGGATTCTGTACGAAATTTAAAAATTCGCATTTATCGCAAATGCGATTTTTTCAGGTCCCTAGTAATTAGAAAACCAGACTTTTCGCGACACATTTATTCGCACAAACTTTCTAAACAAAACAGAAACCTGTCATTTCTGTTATTGACCTCTAAATTTGGAGACTATCTCAAATATAAGTCCAGAGATAACGCGAAATAATTTAATGTCGCAATCTTGCGAAACGATACCGTTTTGAAAAAATCACGAAAAATCTTCGAAATACATTAATTTTAAAAATCTCTCTCGTAAATTTGCGACATCCAGTATGGTTGATTCGAAATTCCGTTATATGTCGATTTTTCCTTCGTCCTTTGGTTCCGTCGGTTATATAATCTAATTATCCAGTTATAATCCAGTTATCTCGAAAACGTGTATGATTCGTGAATCAAACGAAGGAAAATGTGCCCTCTTATATTAAAATTCATGGAATCCTCTCAGAATAATTCGTAAAATTCGATACCTACTTCGAACTTTCAGCCTCCAAAATCACATGCTCAAGGCGGCCGACTGACCTCATGACTTGCTTGTGGGAATCTCGTTGAATGAACCGAGATCTACACCAGTTGCGTAAAATCATGAAACCCGTGCCCAATTGTGTGATCACGAGGACGGCTGGTTGGGGCCGCCTATTGCATATTATCGCATTCTCAGTGTCCACCTGCGAGGACAACGTGAATCTCGTAAAGCGGTCGAGAGCGGCAGCAATTGAGATATATCGCGATATTTTGCCGCATTCGATGACTAGGTCAACTGGATTCTTGTCAAACGGACAGCAAGCGGTGCTGATTGCGTAATAATGCAATATTTTCCTGTACCCGGTCTCAAGTACAATAGAAATCTCATTGAACAACTAAAAGTGACACGTATTAAGTAAATCCCAATACACGATCTTTCACCGTGTTCTATTGTAAAAACTGCCGGAATCTCGTCCAACGGCTGAGACCAGTGCCGACCGTGTAACAAGTTGATATTTCTCTGTACTTGACTGTGAATGAATTTTTAGACTGATTAAGAACAGCAGGACACAGTTCTGGTCATTGATGTCCAATGGAATTCATGGAGCCATTTCCATTTTAAAGACCAGAAGTTCTGAAGCATGTTATCAAAATTCACCACACCTGCTTCTTGAGGGTCATGCTCGTCTACAAATAATTGGCGTATGATGTAAGTACCGTATTTGCTCGCGTATATCTCGCACTTTTTTCCTGAAATTTCAACTAAAAAAATGGGGTGCGAGATATACGCGAGCCGAAAATACGAGTGAAATTTGTCAGTGCGAAATATACGCGGGGAATTTCCGTATTCCTCTTGTATTGTTTGGGCTTTGAAGATAAGGAAATCTGTGCTATACCACTCGCGCCAACATGCTCGTATGTTTCGAAGATTGCGCAAGTAGGCCTACTGTTACATCGCAGAGAAACCCAGTTCAGTCTTCTCGAATCTCAATGATTTCGTCTTTACGTATTGCGTTGCTTCAGAGCTCGGCCGTGTGCAAGCATGTCAAGCGGCGCCGCGTGGGTGTTAGCACGCTTCAGCCGCGCTCGGCTAAGTTCGAGCTAGCTCGGGCATGTAGCGAGGAATCGATATGGAAGATGTCGATCGTATCGATTGCTACGCGTCTACGCTCTAAATTCTGCCTTGAATCATCCTTAACGAGCTCATGACGTCTTTTTCATAGGTTCTTAATGTCGCATAACCATAACAAATATAAAGGGAACAGAATTCTGCCTGATCAATACAACATTTTCAATTAAGGGGCTATATTAAACCCATTTGGATGGTACATGTTTCGAGGCTCCTCTTGGCCCCTTCATCAGCCATACATACAAACATATTGTCAATACAATTATCAGAATACAATTGAAAAGGTAATAAAACTAACATGAGATCAAACTGGTTAAGGGGGCCTCTCTTTTGATAAGTTTTCACGTGCTGTGGGATTAGGTTGTTAGTTCTACATCTTTTCAAAAAATCAATATCCTTGATTATAGTCGACAATTTGACTCTAAGATCTTTATATGAAAATCTAGCTTTCCTAGCATCGTTGGCTTGGCTTGCCTTGATAGTATTCGTACAATCATTCATGGTTCCGTATTGATTAAAAGTCAAATATAAAGGGAACAGAATTCCGCCTGATCAATACAACATTTTCAATTAAGGGGCTATATTAAACCCATTTGGATGGTACATGTTTCGAGGCTCCTCTTGGCCCCTTCATCAGCCATACATACAAACATATTGTCAATACAATTATCAGAATACAATTGAAAAGGTAATAAAACTAACATGAGATCAAACTGGTTAAGGGGGCCTCTCTTTTGATAAGTTTTCACGTGCTGCGGGATTAGGTTGTTAGTTCTACATCTTTTCAAAAAATCAATATCCTTGATTATAGTCGACAATTTGACTCTAAGATCTTTATATGAAAATCTAGCTTTCCTAGCATCGTTGGCTTGGCTTGCCTTGATAGTATTCGTACAATCATTCATGGTTCCGTATTGATTAAAAGTCAAATATAAAGGGAACAGAATTCCGCCTGATCAATACAACATTTTCAATTAAGGGGCTATATTAAACCCATTTGGATGGTACATGTTTCTGTTCCCTTTATATTTGACTTTTAATCAATACGGAACCATGAATGATTGTACGAATACTATCAAGGCAAGCCAAGCCAACGATGCTAGGAAAGCTAGATTTTCATATAAAGATCTTAGAGTCAAATTGTCGACTATTATCAAGGATATTGATTTTTTGAAAAGATGTAGAACTAACAACCTAATCCCGCAGCACATGAAAACTTATCAAAAGAGAGGCCCCCTTAACCAGTTTGATCTCATGTTAGTTTTATTACCTTTTCAATTGTATTCTGATAATTGTATTGACAATATGTTTGTATGTATGGCTGATGAAGGGGCCAAGAGGAGCCTCGAAACATGTACCATCCAAATGGGTTTAATATAGCCCCTTAATTGAAAATGTTGTATTGATCAGGCGGAATTCTATTCCCTTTATATTTGACTTTTAATCAATACGGAACCATGAATGATTGTACGAATAACCATAACACACGAACTGATGCAAACTTGCGTAAACTGACGCTATACTGTAGTGCCGCTACGAACGTACAAACTCGGACAGACCTCGCGCAAGCATGCGATGCGGCGCCGGCGTGACTGTTAGCACGCTTTAGGCCTACATTGTGTCTTCAGCCGCGGTCGGGTAAGATCAAGCTCGCTCGTACATGTAGTGAGGAATCGATATGGAAGATGATCGATCGTATCCAATATAAATGCTGGAGTTCCTTTTCTGCCTTGAATCATCCTTAACGAGCTTATAACGTCTGTTTCAATGACGACTTGTGGCGCGCTAAATCGAACGTGTTTATACCTCAAGGTTATTATGGTCATTTATATGACGGCGTCAAAAATGAATGCGAGATATATGCGAGTACTTTTTCCCCCCTGAAATTTCAACTAAAAAAATGGGGTGCGAGATATACGCGGGGGCGAGATATATGCGAGCAAATACGGTAGATAAGATTTCATTGAAATGTCCTGTTCAAAGCATGAATTACTGTATTTTGTAGCCGATGAGGATTATTGCTTCAAGCCGCGGTATGTCGAAATTTTTTTTTGGCACACACGAGTTTTACTGAAAGCTCTTTTTAAAAGTTGGCAGGTATGTAAGAGGTTAATGAGTTCAGCAATAGAGAGGAAAGAGATCAAGATGCAATGGTTAGATTCAGTGTTGAACAATTTCAAAGTGAGAGGTGTAGAAGCAGAGGAGGCCGCAGTGCTAACTGCTAATAGGAGATCATGGAGGCGACTTGTTTGCAATTAAACGTCTGCAACTAGACTGGATGCTGACAGACAATACAGTCTCAAATGAAAATGTATGTATGACAAAAAACATTCTGTAAGTTTTAGTTTAGTTCGGACACTAAATTATTTTTTTTCCCTTTGTACTACTAAATGCAGATATCTTGACATCATGGTCATCGGATCAATACCAATGTCTACAGAAATGGTTACATGTAGTATGCTGTTTCTGAGACAAACAATAATAATTTTAAAAATTTCCTCTCGACACGCCGGAAGGCGGTAGATTTCACCGGGCCAAGAAATATATTTTGATTTTACTAAGTTTGCCAATTGTTGTATACCTACAAACGTTCTGCAAGTTTAGCATATGTGAAGCCTCATCTTCTTATGATCATATTATTAGCCTACTGCTATTTACCTTGCACTAGCAAACTGCTGAACAGGAGTTGAAGATAACGCTATCTTTGGCTCGTCTGTAGAACGACAGGGCTGTCAAAACATCAATGTTGCTTTGATGTCATTCGTAGTACAGTCGGTAATAATTGGTGATGCCTATCTTCGGCTTAGTTCTTCCCTCATCAACTTGGCATCTTCATCGACAATATTTTGCTCATCCCTTGGTGTAAGGGTTGGTCATATCAAAAAATCATTCAGACAATAGTTTTAGGTAATGTATAGAGGAGTATTGACAATTTTAAACGGTTTTGATATTGTACCTATTACAAGAGGTATGATTTTTTTCTCTCAAAATACTCAATTTTCTCCACCCCTTTGGTCAATGGTTGATGCTATCAAGAAACTTTATGGAGATAATTTTTTGGCCCGTATCCGAAGAATAGTATGAACTTTGAATGGGTTCGATTATTTACATATTAAGAAAGTTATAGCGATGTTTCAATTTTTCTGAAATGGTCCCACATTTCAACCCCCTTGGTTTGATTTTGCCCATTAACGAACTCTACCGAGATTTAAGGTTATATTTTTTGTATAAATTTGATTGGTGGAAAATGGCGGTAGTTATCATGTCCACAAAAAGTGATACTATATATCTACAGGGTCTTTCATATAAAATAAGAGCGCCAAGCGGCGGCTTTTTTAACCTCGGGTGCGGTTACCTTGGCCGAGCTTGTGGCGCGCCACGGCCCCCTGCTGTAGTATTGAAAGCGCACGCATAGTACATACGAGGGCTGGGTGTGTGTTTTTTTCAATGGACTGTATAAAAATAACAGATTGACATTACCAAACTTGACCTTGCAATAAGCGTGCAGTTGCTCAGTCGCCAGTCTAAACCTCAAGGGCTAACATGGCGAGACAGTTATCATTGCAACATCGTATTTTTTTATGTAAAACTTATTTTAAGTGCGAGTCGGCTCGGCGGTTACGTGATGCATTTGTTCAACAATTTCCTGATGAAGTGCCACCTTCTCTAGCACAGATTCTCGTAATTGCAAATAAGTTTGACACTACTGGCTCGGTGCTCGATAAAAAACATGCCCGCACACGAACAGTTTTAACAGAGGATGAGCTAGATGACATTGGCGAGAATCTTGAACGGTCTCCGAATAAATCACTCACAAAATTAGCACAAGTAGGGGTTTCGGTTTCATCAACAATAACTAACTAAAGTAAGATTTCAGCATTGTACACACACTAGCAAGGCCGCTGCATCATATAGGATTGTACACACGCTTAAAGCAGGGGGCCTTGGCGCGCCACAAGCTCAGCCAAGGTGACCGCAGCTGCCGTTAACAAAGCCGCCGCTTGGTGCTCTTATTTTATATGAAAGACCCTGTATATATATATAGATAGATATATAAATTATATATAAACTTATGAACTGACGGTGTAGAAACACCACCTCGTCAGAGTGTGAAGAAGTGCTGTTTCTGAAATAATTGATTCAATTGTAATTCAATAACAATTACAAATTACATTCTTTGCATTTCTAACACAATTTAAATTGTGATTTTCATTTTCATAGTTGATTATTGAACTTTTTTTCTCCTTAACTCAATGATTTTGATATACAGGGTCTCCCAGGTAAAGTCAGACCGTCAGGCGGAGTTTCAACCCTTGGCTACGGCAGCTGCCCCAGTCGAGCTTTCGTCGCGGCCTTGGCCGGGCTTATGTTACGTATTTACAATCATACTTACAGTCTTACTGAAACTGAACTACCTTAGATTATTCAAGCGTACAAAACAATACCGTGTTACCGAATAACAATTTCAACGCTAAAACAAGTTCTCGTTATCATTACATGCCGCCAGTTTCTCCTACAGGCTGTATTGTTGCTGTGTTCTTGCCAGTCTGAATCGCAAGCCACTAAACTTTCATCAACGAGGGAGTGAAGTGTCAGCACACAGATAAGTAGGTAACATAAACAACAGCTTATTGCAAGATTTAATTAAAGAAGCACAGATTTTTTTTATTTCTTGGGAGTCTAGATGACCTCACGTCACCAGTTAAAGTTTTTAAACATGGCAAAACTTACTCGCGTCAGCCAGAATGTGGTTACCAGATACATTGCCTGTATAACCCAGGAAGGACGACACTTCCAGCATCTTTTATAAGGTAATATTTCATATAAGAATATATACGCGTGACATAAGCTCGGCTGGGACAGCTGCCGTAGTGGAGAGTGAAAGCGCTGCATGACAGTCTGACTTTACCTGGGAGACCCTGTAGGTGGCACTATTATATGTAACTAGCAGACCAGTGCGAGAAATCTCGCATGTTCATAAACCACTGTTTCCCCAATAGGTTTATAATGAGAGACTTAAGGAGAAAGGTTACCGTATGTTTTATTTCAGCCAAATTATTAGAGAACACTATTTACATTTCAGGATAAAGGAAATACCTCAGAATGTTAATATGACATGAAACAGGCGTCACAGCAGCCCGTGGACAGCAATTATGGAGCGTATTTTCCTACATCAACGGTGTTTGCAAATCGCACACTTCGTACAATTTTTTTAAAGTCATTTTTTAAATAAATTATAAATATTTTTGAAATTATAGTGCAATAAGTCACGGCTAATGTCTATTCTCTTTCATTTGAATGCTCATTTGTCACGATCGGTCGCTTGTGAGCCCCGCAGGAGGGATGCATACTACTGAAATATTATATATGATGTTCAATTACAATATAATATAATACCGTATTTGCTCGCATATATCTCGCACTTTTTTGACCGAAAATATGTGTGAAAATTTTCGGTGCGAGATATACGCGGGGAATGACCATATTCCCGAAAAAACACAATTTGCGATGTAACAGTAGGCCTACTTGCGCAACTTTTGTGGCGCGCTAATCGCTGATTCGAACGTGTCTCTAGGCGGTGAATTTAGCCAACCGCGGCCGAAGACGCGGCGAACGATGTACAGCGTGCTAACACTCACGCTGCGCCGTATGCTTGCACGGGGCCGAACTCTGATGCGACGCAATGCGTAAGGACGAAATCATTGAGATTCGAGAAGACTGAACTGCGTTTCTCTGCGATGTAACAGTAGGCCTACTTGAGCAACTGTTGTGGCGCGCTAATTCGAACGTGTCTCAAGGCGGTGAATTTAGCCAACCGCGGCCGAAGACGCGGCGAACGATGTACAGCGTGCTAACACTCACGCTGCGCCGTATGCTTGCACGCGGCCGAACTCTGATGCGACGCAATGCGTAAAGACGAAATCATTGAGATTCGAGAAGATTGAACTGCGTTTCTCTGCGATGTAACAGTAGGCCTATTTGAGCAACTGTTGTGGCGCGCTAATCCCTAATTCGAACGTGTCTCAAGGCGGCGAATTTAACCAACTGCGGCCGAAGACTATCGATGTACAGCATGCTAACACTCACGCTGCGCCGTATGCTTTCACGCGGCGCCACAATCCCTAATCAGTTCGGATCAACTCGTTGTTGCTCGCCCTTCCTGTTAGTAACGCTTCGGGTAAGTTCCTGTACAATGACGACTGTTGTGGCGCGCTAAATCGAACATGTTTCTACCTCAAGGTTATTACGGTCATTTATATGATGGCGTCAGTAATGAATGCGAGATATATGCGAGTACTTTTTTGTTCCTGAAATTTCAAATAAATAATGGGGTGCGAGATATACGCGAGCAAATACGGTATATCTCAGTGATAATCAACAAGGATTCTGTACTGATTTGTGGGATGCATTTCCAGTGTATTCAATGTACATGATATAAGTTTAAATTAAATTATTAATATCATCATCACCTTCAACCATAAAATAGTTCTACATTTACGGTGTATTTCTGTGTGTTAAAGTGAAACACAATGTTTTATAATTTATTTCCTCCTTAGCTTCCTGCCCATTTATCACCTGACGCCCAAGACTTGATTAACTGCTTACTGAAGAAGAACCCAAAGGAGAGGCTGCCTTTAAACAAAATACTTGATCATCCTTTCATGACGCGCTGCCATTCACACAAGGAGTTCTTACAGCAGGTATGTTTGAGAACTGAAAATGAAGAATCAGCAATATCTTTTGCTTGATTCCTGAATAGGGATCATAATTATAAGCATTGATCCCTGTTGTAAGAGTTTGAGACATGTCACCTACTTTCAGTTCTGTTTCCTTAATTTGCCTGCAAGTATTTTGTCAACACATGTAATACGTGGGTTCACAGCGCTTTGGGAGGATTCTAGTTGTGCTGAGTAACTACTGTGGTGATGTGAGTGGGGAGGTATGTTTAAATATACAATAAATTGAAGGTCATTTCATTTGCAGCACTTCATCATTTATTTAATTAACCTATCAATAAAAGAGAATGGTACATTTCCATTCTACTCCATTATTTTCAAGTAAGGAGTATAGTCTTTCCAAATGTTTCCAGTGTGTGTGTGGGTATGGAGATAGCATGCTCGCCTCTTAAAGGAGCTGTGAACTCAAATTACATGTAGTAGTGGGTGATGAATTCAGCGAAATATATCATGCTAAATGTGCAAATGTTTATGACAAAGATTTGAAAATACAATAAACTCTAAATTATTTGGGCATGGATTATCCATGTGCATAGTTTGGCGAAATAAAAATCTCTCCTGTTCTGTTTAATTCAAAAATATTTCCTGCTTAGTGAAAGATACAGTTACAGTGAAATCCCAATTCAGTGTTTCAAGAAAATAACGTTGCTCGCACTGGAAACATTTGAAAGGGCTTGACTCCTTATTTTAAAAAACTTTTTCTCCCTGCGTCGTGTGGTTCGGATTCCCACGGCTCATGGTCGCTAGATTAGCGGTCACGTAAAACTACAAGCTTCCTTCCTTTTCACGTACCGGTAACAAAATGAAGTCACGCTTCCTCCTTTCAATGAGTTTAAAAGAGCATTGACTAGACGCAACACAATTGGTTGGTAGCAGATGATATTACAGTCACAAATAATATATTATTTTCAAGTCTTGTTCAGCGGTTACGACCGCACCCATTTTTATAACATGCTACATTACGCATGTGCAACAGGAAAACAAACTGCCCGCGAAGAGTAATAAGGAGCAGACACAAACCGACGTGTGTGTAAATTATAACCTTGTATTTTTACTGATTTATTAATAATGTTATCGGCTACTAACTTCTCGCATGTCAATTGGTGGAATTTACAATTTCACGCAAAAGCACAACACATATTTTCAATGACATAGGTGTTGTCCGCAATTGCCTGTTTCAAACTTCATCATTAGGTAACCTATGAAGTTATCTGCCCCGTTAACTTTTTGATTTATACTGTTGTATCAAACAGAAAAATGTTAGGTATTCGACATTTCCCTTGTAGTTACATCTTCTTTGGTTAGAAGCCTGAAGAAAATTAAAATGTCAGATAACTTCACCTAAATTTCTCGCTCGTTGCGCATCTTTTGTACAAGAACACATCGCATGTCGGTAGTAACTACATCAACATATTTGTCAAGTTGCTGTAACGAAAACAGATTTTCTTCATGTTTTCTCCAAAGCTACGGAACATTGAAGGTACTTACAATTATAAGAACTGTTTCAACAGTACATAAGACGAGTGGCAAAACACTGTTTCCGTTCCTGTTTTCATTCTTGCTCTCACTTACTGATAAATGCTATTCACCAAGTCTAGCAATGTCGTCAACTTAAACACTTTGCTTGCAAATGCTACAAGTTTGAAGTGTGGTTTTGCTCTAAAACTATATGATACTGGTACAATTATTGTTTGAACGTATTTTTGAGACGTAATAAAAATTCCCTAAGGAATGGAAATACTTAATTCTGCATTGGTAATAAGATTTTAACGTTTATTTCAGCTTGACTAGTAATTTTTCATACGCTAGTGGTAGTAACTCTGAAGCCGAGACATTTCCTTCCGAATATCATTGCGACATACGTCAGCGTAGAAGGCAGCATTTAGCCACAGTCGAAAACTGTGATGGGCTGATGACTACCGTATATACTCGAATACCACCCGCCACTGAATAAGACCCGCACCCTTATTCTGAAGAACAAAATAAAATAAAAAGTTTTTCTCAAAATTATTTACAATCTTTACTAAATAAAGGGGGGTGGAAGAAAGCGTGAAGAAGAGAGGAGATGACTGGACAAGGGTGGAGGCTGAGAGATGGTGGGAAGACAGAAGACGTTGGAGAGGCTTGTGTTCCAAACAGACCCGGCCAGTGGCTGGAAACTATGCAAGATGATGATGATGATGATGACTAAATAAACAGAAGAGCATTTCTCCAAAATAGTTTCCAACAGTTTTGAAGTCGTCCTAAAATAACACACATCAAACTATTAAAAATACAAATGAAAAAATGAAAATCCACAGCCTGCTTCCAGTCACCGACCGGGTCAGGAATGGAATGAATGAAGCCCCCATCCAGTGGCGAGGATATGAACTGTGCCGGCTGCCGAGGCCTGACGCACTCCTCTGGGGCAATGATTAAATGAATGACAGATGCAATGAAATGATAGTGGAGAGTGTTGCTGGAATGAAATTTTGACAGGGGAAACCGGAGTACCCGGAGAAAAACGTGTCTGCCTCCGTTTTGTACAGCACAGATCTCTCATGGAGCGACCGTGATTTGAACCACGGACCCAGCGGTGAGAGGCCTGCGTGCTGCCGCCTAAGCCACGGAGGCTAAAAATACAAATATAAGTACACAAACACTTCATTCATCATCTTCATCAGAAGTACCAACTTCGGAACTTATATCACCATCATTTTCCCACAAAATGTCGTCTTCGCTGCCATCCATAGCATTAGAAATACTGCATTCCTTGAAGCTCTTCTGTATGAGATCTCCAGAGATACGATTCCATGCCGTCAAAATCCACGAACAGAGCAGCTGAGCTTCCGGGTGCTGAATGCGACCAGTTGGAGTCAGTGTGTGATTATCGGCCGCCATCCACTCGGTATACAGCTGTTTCAAGGCTGCCTTGAACATTTTCTTCTTTCTTCAATCTCGAATACATGACTCATCAATATCATATTTCCTACCGGCGGCACGATTTTCAATAGTTTCAGCTTCCCTCACAACTTTCAGTTTCTCACTCACAGTAAACGACCGCAAACGCCTTGCGAGACGTTTACATGGCAAACTCGAATTGATTTGAGTACACTTGGCGTATTGAATGCCCTCATTTAACGGGACTCGGATCGTATTGAGTTTCAATGTCGATACAGTAAAATTGTGGGATCGGATCGTATCCAAACTGGTGTTCAGGAACACTTAAACCCGTATCGTATTGAAAGCGATTCTGCACATTCTTGTATTACGTTTTTAAACTAATTTAGGCCTACTCTCGTGTCGCCTGACCCTCAAATCGTTTGTTTTACTTTCTGCCCATATTCTTACTGTCTGTGTTCCTGTCATGGTTGATAAACGTAGTTTGTTTGCACGTGTTTTTAGCGTTTATGTATTTTTGTCATTTTTACCTTTAATGTCTGGTGTATCCGTACGTAAATTGTGGCATGTTACAGGTCTCATTCGGGGCAACATTCTGGCAGCCCGGCGTCTCTACAAGCTTTATGCTTCAGTAGTTGAAAGGGACGTAAAACCAATAACATTTTATCATTATTAAACTGAACATAAACTTGTTTAGAACAAACAACATCAAAGTGTTTTGCGTATCCATTTTTTATGTTTACTAACTTCAAAATAAACTTCGGATGATAATTTCGGGTCCTTTATATTTTGCTGTTTAATATGAGTTAGCCAACATAACTGCAGGTTGTCCACCATAATTTATATACCGTATTGAAATAGATTTCAATACGAACTGAAACTGCTCATGTAAACAGGCATCGTACTGAAAACAGGATCGTATTCAAATCGATTTGAGTTCGCCGTGTAAACGTAGTATGTATGACACCGTGTGCTTACGATAAAACAAAGTGATAGCCGGAAGAAGGCTAGCATCATCTAGCGGATACTCGCAACACCCTATATCACGCGCGGTGGGCAATTTAAATCTTTAAAATTTGGATGGCTCAAATAAGACCCGCACCCCAATTTTTCACGTCCGAATTTGTTTAAAAATGTGCGGGTGGTATTCGAGTATAGGTAGCTGCTGACAAAAATAAATGTGGCTAAAATTTCAGGATGTAAAATATGTATTAAATTTGTCGCAACATGCTATAAAAAAAAATCCAGCAGAATAAAATAGAGAGGGTTCTCTCCAAAACATGTCCAGGCGCTCATGCAAAGAATGAGTGCACTTTTTGTTCAGAAGCAGTTTTGGCTATTCCAACAGGAAGTTTACTTGAGCTTTGCTACAGTGTTAGGAATTATTATGAGTAATCTTACAGTATAATAACGTTAGCTATACAGCTGAACCGATTTCAAGAGAGTATAAACCACACTCGATGGACTCTCACATGTGCAGATGTGCTTGTGAGAAACATATAGAATACCATATAATCATTTTTGAGCGATTGAATATTATATGTAATAATAACAACCATACTTGTGAATTATCCTAATCACACATCCAATATGCACTTGCAAAAATTTAATTAATCAATGTTTTCTTGCCTGTAAAAAGAAACCACATATAAATCTCAGGACTGCCTGTTCAGGTCATTAGCATGAAGACATGCGAACAGCAAATGTCATATGGAAGGAAGTGCTGTTGGATTGTTGAAATGAATGCTGAAGAGCAAGACTCGCTGCCTGCAGCCCTATTTCCGCGTGTTTTGGCGTACCTTATCGCCGCTAGTTTATACACTGCCGGGGGAAAAAATTAAGTCACCTGAATAGACGACGTTGTTTTTGATCAGATGACTGCAGATGCCACCTGGTGGATAGTAGATGTACTAATAAGGGTTTCAACGTCATCCGCTAACAGATAGCGTAGTGGTATAGCTACCAGAGCACCATCTGTGTCTACCATTTAATAGGGAAAGCTCACAGCCATACTGCCCATTGTGTGATGCAAGTTGGTACAATACCACGGAGATGCACTCGTGCTTCCTACAGCCGACTGAGCGAGTTTGAAAGGGTTCAAATTGTGGCCTTTCGAGTGGCGGGATGGTCCTTTCGGAGAATTGCCACTCAAGTTGGACTTGTTGTGTCCGTTGTGCAGAGATGCTGGTATCAGTAGTCACGTGAACATTCTCACACCCGTAGACAAGGTTCAGGACATCCACGCAGCACAGACGTCCGCCAGATTCGTCGTATTATAAGGCCAGCAATGGCAGATCGTACAGCTACCACAGCACAGATACGAGGGTTTGTGAGCCCAGAAGTGTCAACACGAACTGTTGCGAACCGGTTACTAGCAGTGGTACTACGGGCACGCACACCTCTAGCCCGTCTTCCACTCACGCCACAGCATCGACGTGCACGGCTCGACTGGTGCTGTCAGAGGATCACTTGGAAGATGGAATGGCACGCCGTGGTCTTCAGCGATGAAAGCAGATTCTGCCTGCACTCAAGTGATGGTCGTTGGCGCGTTCGATGTTAACCTGGTGAGCACCGTCTCGTAGAGTGCATTCGTCCAAGACACACCGGCCCCACACCAGGCCTTATGATCTGGGGTGTGATAAGCTACAGCTCTCGTTCACCTTTGGTGTTTTGGAGGGAACACTACCGAGCGTTCGGTATGTGCAGGATGTTGTTAGACCAATTCTTTTGCCGTTCTTGCAACAGGAAGGGGATGTGTTGTTCCAACAGGTTAATGCTCGCCCACACACACTGCCCGTGCAACTCAATGTGATGCCACTTCACTGGCCAGCACGATCGCCGGACTTGTCGACAATCGAGCACATGTGGGACATGATGGGCCGACAAGTGACTCGTGCAACTCGTCCACCCACAACTCTTACAGAACTGTGTGAACAGGTCGAGCAGGCGTGGAATAACGTATCCTAAGACAGTATTCGCCATCTGTATGATCGACTGGATGTAAGAGTCAGTGCCTGCATTGCCGCCCATGGAGGCTACACCTCATACTAATATGGGTGTTACAGCATGGGTCGATACCTGGTATCTCTGAACTACTTGTGCTATTGATCTGTATATTTAAATCATTTTATGTACTCCATATGCACTGTTGCCACAATAAATCTTGAGTGATTTGGTAACCTCTAAAAGGGTGACCTTTTTTTTTTCTTTCTGGCAGTGTATAATGCAGTGTAACTTGAATACTTGCTCATCGTGGATTAGCAAACAATTTTGAAATCAGAGAACACTCCAGACTCCTTTCTTCTAACATGGCCATGCCAGGTTATAAGCTTGCGGCAGCGTGTGCAACAAATCAGCGCATAGTTACGAATGTACTATTTGATGATGCCGACCGCTCACATAGCGTACATCATAGCCCACAAGCACAAAGTCAGGGACTCCTTTCTTCTGACACGGTCACGCCAGGTTATAAGCTCGCGGCAGCATGTGCACCCAACTGGTCCACAAATACGAATGTGGTACACAACGATTATACAATTACATTTTTTAATACAATTTTCTTTTTAAAGTAGGGTGCGACGATTGTGCTATGGCCACGAATATGTGAGGAAATACGGTAAACCTCGACCCTTTTCTTATTCACGACTTAGTACTGATCAGTTTACTTGGCCATGTTGGATGTTGTTGTTGTTTCCTATGGCTAGCCCGGATTCCAATCCATCAGCTTTCTTGCGTTCCAATAGAGTTGTGTGAGGTTTCCTGAAGTTCTAGCAGTCGCATCAAGTTTGTTGTAATGTAGCAGGTGCCCCTTATCCATTTTACTTCCAGGTTCGTGACAAAGTGTGCATTCTTCAGATCTCAGGATGTTGATTCGTTTCAGATGAACTGCAAGGCAGTCGTGGCCAGTGTTAAGTCTGAAGAAGGCTACAGCTTCTCTTCTTGGTGTTAATTTATATTAATCCCATTTAGCATCAATGTCTTTCCATAATTTGGTTTCTGCGGTTTTCTTTGCCATTTCTTCATACCTGTTTTTGATAGTATTTTTCAAGATCCTTTTTGCTGACATAAAATCAGTCTGACAGGTTGTTGTAGTGTGGTACCTTTTTTTGCTAATCTGTCTGCCTCTTCATTTCCTGCTATTCCAACATGAGAAGGGATCCACTGCAATGAGATCTGTTTGTGGAGTCTTTGAAGGGTTTTTATCATACAAAAAAATGTCTTTCAGTTCTTTATTTTGGGGCTTATAATTTGACGAGATGGCTTGGATGGCTGCTTTTGAATCTGTAATGATAACGCATCTTTGATAATCAATGTTTCTGCCTAATAACTGATGGAGTGCATGTGAAATTGCTCTTATCTCAGCATCAAAGTTTGTTTTGTTTTGGCCTACTGGGAAGTAGAGTGAGAAGAGAGATGAATGTATTCCTGCTCCAGTTCTATTTTCTTTGTCTTGTGAGCCATCTGAAAATATTTTTAGCCATTGATTAGATGGATATCTTTCTTCTATTGTACAGAGGGCCAGTTGTTTTAGATCTTGTGGTGAAGAGTCTTTCTTGCAGACCTCTTCTAACAAAGTAAGATCTGTAGTCACTTGTATATATTCAATGGGGTTGACTGGCATACAGAGTGGTTCAAGTTTTATTTGCAGATTGCTCTTATTGATATATTCTTTGGCGAGACTTAAGGCATCTTTTTGTGTTTTAAGATTGGGGCTAGAAACTATTTTTTTTGATCCATGTCATTTGAGGTAGTCTTTGTATACTGAGATATGCATTGGCTGTTTGATGTTTCACCTCTTCTTCTATTGGTAAGTTGTGGGTATATAATTCAAGGCGGTTATAGGTGTGGTTTTTATTGCACCTGTTGTGATTCGTAGGGCATTATTCTAACACCTCTCGAGGCGATCAATGTTTGACTGGGGTGCTGTAGAGAGTACTTCACTACCATATTTTATGATAGGTTTGATGTAAGTATTGTAGGTTTTGTTGAGTGTGTCTTGAGTGCTCCCCAAGTAGCTCCTGCTAGTCTCTTCAGTAATTTCATCCGTTTGCTTACCTTATCCTCCACATGTTTTATGTGTTTGGTCCAGTTCAGCTTCTTGTCCATGATGATACCTAGGTACTTTGTACTTTCACTTTTTGGAAGGTCTTGATTACTAAATTTGAGACAAAAAGTTGGATTGTGGTGTCTCAGGGAGAAAAACTGGTATACTGTTTTGGTAGTATTGATTTCCATATTATTGTTTTCAGTCCAGTTTTTGAGTTTTATAAGTGCCTGGTTCCGCCGGCCTCTCACCGCTGGGTCCGTGGTTCAAATCCCGGTCACTCCATGTGAGATCTGTGCTGGACAAAACGGAGGCAGACAGGTTTTTCTCCGGGTACTCCGGTTTTCCCTGTCAAAATTTCATTCCAGCAACACTCTCCGCTATCATTTCATTTCATCTGTCATTCATTTAATCATTGCCCCAGAGGAGTGCGTCAGGCCTCGGCAGCCGGCACAGTTCATATCCTCGCCGCTAAATTGGGGCTTCATTCATTCCATTCCTGACCCGGTCGGAGACTGGAAGCAGGCTGTGGATTTTCATAAGTGCCTGGTTCATTCTGTGTTCAAGAAGCATTTGCTAATTTGGGCTGTTACGTGCTGTGGCCCAAATGATAACATCGTCTGCAAACATGCTGATATTCACATTACCTACTTTCTTTATTGTTTTTGGAAGATAGTTGATGTACACATTGAATAAAGTTGTGCTTGATACAGCTCCTTGTGGGAGGCCTAGTTTTGATTGCTTGCAACCTGAAGTTTTGTTGTTGTAACGAACATTGATCATTCTTTGTGAAAGGAATCTTGAAAACCAGTTTAACATACATCCATTTACTTTGAAGTTGATAAGTTTCTTTAGCAGCATGTTTCGCCATACAGTATCATAGGCTCCTTTAAAATCGATGAAAACTGCAAGAACACTTTCCCTTTTGTTAGGGGTGAAGTACAGTGGGGACTTAGTGTGCCCCGGGACCGTTACGGTAGCTGTGAAGGTCCTACAGGTACCCTGAAAAGTGACGGCTAACGGGGCTCTGGTGAAGCTACGATAGGCCCAGCAAGCCAGTAGTGGATGTATATTTAACATCTTAATTAGCAATGCATTAGAATTCTTCAAATTAGTATATGATGCCTTAAAGTTGTTGATTAAGATGAAATTGGCAAAAGATAGAAGAGAAATAGAAAGCAAAGTAATGCAGCCTGCAAATGTTATTATTTTTCGTCATATAGAATTGACTACTATACTACCAGGCATAAGTCCAACCCCTCGTCCACGTCGTGGGAGACGGGCAACGGCACAAAGTAGGGGATTGCCTGTAGGGGCGAAGTACAGTGGGGACTTCGTGTGCCCCAGGACCGTTACGGTAGCTGTGAAGGTCCTACAGGAACCCTGAAAAGTGACAGCTAACGGGGCTCTGGTGAAGCTACGATAGGCCCAGCAAGCCAGTAGTGGATGAAACCAAATGCTTTCAAGAATGAAACGAGCCTCGGACATGATGGATATATTAGACGACGTCACGGCTGTACACACGGACTAAGATTTGGAACTTTAAACATAAGAACTCTGACGGGGAAGATGGAGGAGATAGTGGATATGATGGAAAGAAGGAAGTTGGATTTATTGGGATTGGCTGAAACAAAGTGGAAAGGGGAAGGAAGGAGAGAACTGAGAAAAGGCTATAGACTGTACTGGAGTGGGAATAAAGAGGGAAAGAGGAATGGTGTGGGAGTAGTAGTACGAGATGGTTTAAAAGAAGAAGTGAGGAGAATAAGTGATAGGATGATGAAAGTGAAAGTAGCACTGAGGGGAGAGACCGTAGAAATAGTGCAAGTGTATGCTCCACAAGTAAGCTGCGCCTCTGAAGAGAAGGAGGAGTTTGAAGAGGAATTGCAGAAGCAATGCCCATGTAGGAAGAGAAAGACAAGGTTATGAGAGTGTTTTAGGACCAGAGGGTTGGGGCAGAAGAAATGAGGAAGGAAAGAGACTGTTGGACTTCTGCCAGAGGAACAGCCTGTTAGTTGGGAACTCCTGGTTCAAAAAAAGAGTGAGCCGCACAATCACATGGTACAGTGATGACTTGACCAGGAAGTCGGTGGTCGACTATATACTGTATGAGAAAGAACTAAATAAGAACATCACGGACATCAAGGTTATACCATCGGAGAACCTGGATAGCGACCATCGATTGCTGGTAATGAACCTGAGAGGGAGTAAGGAGAAGAAAGGGACTGAGAACCAGGAAAGACGTATAAGGATATAGAAACTGAAAGAAGGGGATAGAAGGGTCGAGTATCTCAAAATGGTAAAGGAAGGAATTCCAACAGATGAAGAAAGAGGGGTGGAAGAGGAATGGGCTTGATTTAAGAATACACTAGTAGGTGCAGCAGAAGCAGTATGTGGGAGGACAAGTAGTAAGAAGAGGTGGAAGGAAACACCATGGTGGAATGAGAAGACAAAAGATATAGTGAGGGGAAAGAATAGAGCCTTTAGGAGGTGGTATCAAAATAGGACGGTAGAGACAAGGGAAGAGTACCAGGAAGGAAAGAAAGAAGGAGGCGAAGAGAGTAGTGGCTGAGGAGAGAAGAAAGTGGATGGAAGAGTGGACAAAGATGATGAAGGAGGATAGTGAAGGTACAGAGAAGGTCCTGTATGGGATGGTAAAAAATAAGAGCCGGAAGGATCCTGCGGATTATGTGAGAATGGTGAACAAAAGGGGACAAGAGATAGAAAATAGGGAAGAACTGAAGAAAATGTGGAAAGAATATTTTGAAGAACTTCTGAACCCAAATGGAAACCACGGCGAGGACGAAGAAATCGGGGAAGAGGAAGATGAACTGCAAACAGAAAAGGACTTAACATGGAAAGAAGTGGAAGATGCAGTGAGGAAGATAAAAGGAGGGAAGGCACCAGGTGTGGATGAGTTGAGTGTGGAGATGGTGAGAGCAGCAGGAGAGGTGGGGATACAATGGTTGTACCGAGTGATGAGGACAGCATGGAAGGAAAGGAAGACCCCAGAGGACTGGAAAAAAGGAATAATTGTCCCGATCTTCAAGAAAGGTAGTAGAACTGAATGCAGAAACTACCGGGGAATAACACTGATGAGTCATTGTGCAAAGATCTTTGAGAAAGTTATGGAAAGGAGGATTAGGACAAGGGTAGAAGGAGGGATGAGGGAAGAGCTACGTGGCTTCAGAGCAGGAAGGTCCACAGTGGCTTTAATTTTTGCTGTAAGGAAGTTACAAGAACAGCACTATGAGTATGGAACAGATCTACTGATGGCCTTCCTGAACATTGAGAAAGCATATGACAGTGTATGCAGAAACAAAGTATTGAAGTCCCTGGATGATAGAGGAGTAGAGAAATGGACTATAAAGAGGATAAAGGAGATGTACAAGGGAAGTGTGAGTTGTGTGAAAGTGGGAGGAGAGAGATCGGACTGGTTGGAACAGAGAAACGGCCTGAAACAAGGAAGTACACTGTCACCGTTACTTTTCATTGTGGTGATGGATGACATATTGTCCCGAGTGGCACAAGTAATTGGGGAAGGAAAGATGAAAGCAATGGTGTTCGCAGATGATTTGATGATTTGGGGAAACAAGGAGGAGGTACAGGAACAGTTGGACGTTTGGGAAGGAATAATACAAGGATATGGGATGAAATTTAGCATAAATAAGAGTGAGATGGTGATCACAACAAGGAAGAAGAACCACAACGGGAATAACAATTGGTGGGGAACAGCTGAAGAAAGTGGAGAGTTTTAAGTATCTGGGAAGCCTGATACAAGATAATGGAAGAAACGATAGAGAAATAAATGAGCGGGGGAGACAGGCAGAAGCATTCCGGAGGAGTTTGAGAAGCATGTTATGGAGCAAGGATGTCCCTCAGAACAGCAAAAAGATCATATATCGGACGTACTATGTCCCTATCCTGACGTATGCCTCGGAGACCTGGGTTATGAAAGGAATGGAGGAGAGCAAAATACAGGCCAGTGAGATGAGGTTCTTGAGAAGCAGTATTGGAGCTACAAAGATGGACAGAATAAGAAATGAGAGGACCAGAGAATTAATGAAGGAGGAACCATTACAGGATGATATAGAGAAATCTAGACTTAGATGGTATGAACATGTAAAACAAATGGAGGAGAAGAGGATACCCAGGAGGGTTCACGAGACAAAGTGGGAAGGAAAGAGACCGAGAGACAGGTGGCTGAAGGGGGTGGAAGAAAGCGTGAAGAAGAGAGGAGAAGACTGGACAAGGGTGGAGGCTGAGAGATGGTGGGAAGACAGAAGACGTTGGAGAGGCTTGTGTTCCAAACAGACCCGGCCAGTGGCTGAAAACTGTGCAAGATGATGATGACTACCAGGCATCATTTCAAAGTGAGAGAAAAAAAAATGATATTTTATCAACATCTGTCCCGTACTGATGTCTGTGTAAATCAGGTGTGTCAAAACTCAGATTTTGCAGAGGGCCATCTTGACTTCATAACTGATGTCGAAGGGTGCATGCCAAATGGAATTATAAATTAACCTTTTCTCTCACATAGCATATATTTAAATTGATTTTAAATTGTGAATCCAGTAAACAAGCAAGTGAAAGTTTGAAGGTTTGAGAGGGGGAGATGTACCCTTTGTTCTCGAGAAGTGAGTGCAAGCAGAATGTGGGTGAGACTATGAAGGACATTCTGACCAACCCATTGAAATGCTTTCTTTCAATCCATCAACATCTAAAGTCTGTCCTTTGCAAACCATTATGTCATAAGTAGTATTCAAAGTAATGTACCCTTAGGTATATACATTGTATTGGACACTTTCATTTTCAAATGAAATATTTTTGGCATATGTACAGTAACATTTATTGCATTTCACATTTTCAAATTATTTTAAATTTGCTCGTGTTTTCCTCAGAGGTTCTGGAGAAAAGGCTATCCATTTTTCTGTTTCAAATATGCAATTTTACACATTCATTTTTTTTTCCCTTCAGGCCCTGATGTGAAGCTTTACTGTATTTTACACACTTGGTGTAAATGTTATGTGGATTAATACAAACCAGAAAAATGAAGTGTTGTTAAGCCATCTACATATTTTGTAATAAGGGATGTTCTTTTTATTCATATAAATTCTGTAGTATGTGTTATGGGTCACACTTTTCACATCAGATTTAATTCCAAACACTTGCTCACTTAGTTGTTTATAGATAATGTACATAAGACAAATCCAACTACAAAATGTACCTACTGGTTCACACCTGAAAATTTACACACGTCACACATTGTTCATTACGATTCTAAATTATTCAGTTTCCTCTTGCAGCTTGAGCAATGCATTTGGATATGATCACATTACCTGATTTTTATTTTGGAATTTTCCTGAGAAATTCTACATTATATTTCAATATTTTTTTGTAAGGATATTCTTTTCATTATGTTGTATTACATTAAATTACAATATTTAATATAGATTTTCTTTCTTATGCGACATTAGATAGTTGACTTATGTATAGCCGGGGCGTGTGATAGGCTCAAAATTGTCATTTTTTTTTTAGCTTAAATAAATCTCCCATCTTTCCTGAAGAATTTGGTGTTTCAATTATTGTGCTGAAGTGATATTTGATGCAATAAAATTCGGTTTAAACATAAGGTTTAAAGCTATACTGTAGCTACTTGCCAAACATTCTTTTTGTGTTTTCCGTAAGTCATATTTTTTGAAACTTCATGTACCATCTTCTCAGAAACTATCTGATCAATGTATTTGAAACTTGGTAGTCTCTAAAACCCTATATAGACCTACTAGTGGAAATAAATTTATTCAGGTATCTTGATTAGTTCATGGAGCCCAGCTTGAAGAGCACTGACAATTTTACAGAAAATTTCAGTTTTTAACTAGGTTGTAAAAAATAAAATAATAATACTCAACTCCTGTAAACAATGGAACAATACTTTTACTTCAGTAGCTTAAAAATGGTTTAAATATTATGCATGCAAAGTTTGTTGGGTCTGGTTTGAGTATTTGCTCAGAAAAAGGGACATGAGTTAAGGGAATTTTTAACAATATATTTCTTTAAGAATGTTTTTGTAATACTCTCTCTGACACAAAATATTCAACATAGAAGCTTCAAATTCTACCCAAATAATGATGAATGTACTCTAAATATACCAAAGAACATTCAAGGAAATATCTATTGTAGTTTTTGAGATATGTAACTAAACATCGGAAGCTACATTTTTCTATAGATTCACACGTCCCGGTTCCCATTATATATTCTTGTTATGGGCTGCCGAAGACCTAATTGCTAGGGTGAAACATGTATCTTTGATGTATGAATAGATATGTTATGGTTATGTTTGAGAAACCTTTTCATTTTTGCTGACAGAGAAGTTCGGGTGAAGACAGTGGTATGGGCACTATGTCTACAAACACCAACTCTCAGCGAGCCAGTTTCCAAACGGTCAGTGAGCCTGAATTGAAGATCCATCATCCTGGATATTGTGAGCCAGTGGTGGAGGAACGCATCAGTCCTGACGGGCTCGACCACGACATACACTTATCACAGGAATACTTTGGTGTTCCTCATCAAGCCGTTAGCATCAGATCTAGGTATGTGTATTGAGTAACTCAAGTCTACTGCTCGGGTCTAAGCTGCGTGGACCTGAGAGGAATATGCATCGCAGACTATAAGTAGTGGTGGTGATGAGGTTTCTCGGTCCTTGCGTAGGAACAGAAGCAAATACATTAGTCGGTGGCTCAGTCACTCATTCCCAACGCCACACTGGTTTCAGAAAAGACCCATGTTAGCAGGATTGGAATAGAGGAGAATGTCAGGTAACACGGCGGGCTGTCGACAGGCTTCTCAATTCTCGCCTGCTCCTACCCTGCCTCTGCCCTTCATCCCGCAAGTTCACAGAGCTTGGAACCGAGCAGTACACTGAGGTTCTTCTTAACATTTGCCTTATATTGACCTTGTCCACCTGAATGGTAGGTTGATTGAAAAGTAAGCATTATTTGTGTCCTATCACAAGAAGTTTCTTTTTTAGCACTTAAAAATCCAAAATTTGTCATCTTGATTTCTGAATTTTGTGTTCTGTAGTATCTATGATTTTTTTATAGCATTTTGTATATATTTGTTACAAATAATGATTTTGTGCGATATTATATGTAGTAATCAGGATTAATTTAATATAGTTCAATAATATATAATTGCTTATATTATTTACAAAATATTATACTGTAAACCTAACATACAAAAATATACAAATACACCATAATTGTTCAAACAACCAGTCAGTTTATTAAAAATTTCCAATTTTTGTCTTTGACCGTGAAAGTGAAAATTTCCAAACATAGTCCACCTAAATGAAAGCTAATTTTAGCTAATAATTCAATCATTTTTACCTCTATTTTATTTACAATTTGTTTATTTACTACAAAATCAACAATATCGCATTTATTTTGCAGAAAACAAATCATTTTGCATTTTGATCCAATTTTGTGTTTTATTGAAAATTGAATACTGCTAAAATCCACTCTTAGTGGTCATAGAACATGAAGATTCATGACATGATTACTTACGAATAAATTTAGCATATATCACAAATGCTATAAATCATGAATGGTGTGTCTTGAGTTTTCAATAGCTTAAATAATGACAATGGTGTGGCTTTAATGATCTTTTAACTGCTGTGGCATTTAGGATGCAGGGCTGTTGGAATATTGGCCTGGAGAAATCCTCTAATATGTCAGTAATTCTATCGGCACAAGGTTGTCCCAATAAAAAAAACATATATGTCCTAGGTCAGAGCCAGGATAGAACCCGTAAGCCAATCAGCTTAAACTCAATAACACACATTCTCTGCGACAGCTGAATGGGCTCTGAGTGGCTCTATATGCTGCCAGAGCACTGCTTCCAAACAAACCTGTATTTCATGCATCTTTTATATCCTAATATATATTCTAAAATCTCTCAACAATTGTGTTAACCCATGATTACTCGCATGTGCTTCTGTTATGCCATCGCTCCAGTGTTTAATTTTAACTAACAATCCATCACTCCCTCGTTAAGAGTTTTTCTAACATGCCTCATGGCTGTTTGGAAATACGTCCATTGACAGTCAAATGACTTCTTGCTGCGTCCTGAACCAATAACATATGCACACATAGAGGTCAGAAAAGGCATATCTATACATGAATGAGGTATTGGCATAAATACACAAGTTTTTACCAGAAATATACCATTGTTAGATTTTTTTTAGCAGCGTGAATGATCTCGGGCTAATACATCCTTAAGCTGAATGAACTAATGGCAACACATTAGATTTGGTTATACATTTGGAAGGGACACTGTTTATCGTGAACATTTATCATCCACCAAAGCATAAGCTACAACACGCTACGCTCTGGCTACCTTAGCTTTATTGTGCCAACCTACTTCCACAAGACAAGAGTATTTTCTTGTTCGTAGGCTAGGGTGGACAGGGATAGTTACTCCCTATTCCAAAATTTAGTCTTCCCTTGGCTATCTAATAATAGAATTACTGTTTCCCGAAGGATACAGAACTTTCTCTCGTAGTACATTGGCACTGCTCGTGGCATCATATGAGCCTTGCAGTGGCCTTCTCAGTATGTACTAGCCATGTGCCTTGGTGAGGTGTACCATATCATCTGACAAGTCCAATAGTACACCGGGGCGAAACACTGGCAAATGAATTGGGCTGACCGGATCAATTTTTTGAATTTCTTTGAAATTTGATAATGTGTTATCACGGTCATTCGGAGAAATAAATTTCTGTATCCTTCGGGAAACAGTAATTCCATTACTCAACAGAGATAATCTAATTTTGCATGGTAAAATACTTGCTGAATATGTATATTTAGTTGCATGGCTTTCAGGCTGTGTTGGCCAAAAATTAATCAAATGAACTAATGAAAACTAAAAAAATTGCAATTTAGAATTAAATTGTTAATTGTGTTTATATAAAGTTTTGAAGCCATTTTTCAGTGTTACCTGTACAAACTATCAATTAATAGGCTACTCTACAATCGGTCAACTCGTAATTTGCCCAATGTGATTGTATTACATGTATTACTTATTATTTACATCCTTATTTAACCTTAATTACGTGAATACAGTAATAAGTAACACATGTAATTTTTTTAGGAGTGTTATATACAGTATATACCGTATTTGCTCGCGTATATCTCGCCCCCGCGTATATCTCGCACCCCATTTTTTTATTTGAAATTTCAGGGGAAAAAAGTACTCGCGTATATCTCGCGTTCATTACTGATGCCGTCATATAAATGACCGTAATAACCTTGAGGAAGAAACACATTCGATTTAGCGCGCCACAACAGTCGTCATTGTCCAGGAACTTACCCGAAGCGATACCAACAGGAAGAGCGAATAACAACGAGTTGATACGAGCCGATTAGGGATCGAGGCGCCGCGTGGAAGCATACGGCGCAGTGTGAATGTTAGCACGCTGTACATCGTTAGTCTTCGGCCGCGGTTGGCTAAATTCACCGCCTTGAGACACATTCGAATTAGCGATTAGCGCGCCACAACATTTGCGCAAGTAGGCCTACTGTTGCATCGCAGAGAAACTCAGTTCAGTCTTCTCGAATCTCAATGATTTCGTCTTTACGCATTGCGTCGCATCAGAGCTCGGCCACGGGCAAGTATACGGCGCAGCGTGAATGTTAGCATGCTGTACATCGTTCGCTGCGTCTTCGGCAGCGGTTGGCTAAATTCGCCGCCTTGAGACACGTTCGAATTAGCGATTAGTGCGCCACAACAGTTGCGCAAGTAGGCCTTCTGTTACATCGCAGAGAAACGCAGTTCAGTCTTCTCGAATCTCAATGATTTCGTCTTTATGCATTGCGTCCCATCAGAGCTCGGCCGCGTGCAAGCATACGGCGCAGCGTGAGTGTTAGCACGCTGTACATCGTTCGCCGCGTCTTCGGCCGCGGTTGGCTAAATTCGCCGCCTTGAGACACGTTCGAATTAGCGATTAGCGCGCCACAACAGTTGCGCAAGTAGGCCTACTGTTACATCGCAGAGAAACGCAGTTCAGTCTTCTCGAATCTCAATGATTTCGTCTTTACGCATTGCATCAGAGCTCGGCCGCGTGCAAGCATACAGCGCAGCGTGAGTGTTAGCACGCTGTACATCGTTCGCCGCGTCTTCGGCCGCGGTTGGCTAAATTCAAACTCGCTCGTGCATGTAGCGAGGAATCGATATGGAAGATGATCGATCGTATCGATCGCTAAGCGTCTGCACTCTAAATTCCTTTTCTGCCTTGAATCATCCTTAACGAGCGTATGACGTATTTTTCCTAGGTTCTTAATGTCGCATAACCATAACGAATAGAAATAAATGGTGTCGACGGACATTGTTGTGAAGAACTTCTTGAAGACGGGCATCGCAAATGCATTGGACGGATGTCAGGATGAAGCAGTATGGGATGATGACCAGAATGACGCACGTGAGAGTACCTTGGAGATTGGCAGCAGTGACGGCAATGACAATGAATAGGGCGAGTACCGTATATCAGTTGCCTTGTTTCAATAATGCAAATTTTGTGTTTTTTCGGGAGTACGGTCATTCCCCGCGTATATCTCGCACCGAAATTTTTCACACATATTTTCGGTCAAAAAAGTGCGAGATATATGCGAGCAAATACGGTATATATATTGTACCCTCGCCCAATCATATTGAACAATGACTGGCTACGTTGCTCAGCGATAACATTCTTGCTTGCTGGGCCCAAGGTTGCAGGTTCGTATCCTGGCGCAGTCAGCTGGCATTTGAGTGTGCTCAAATGCAGAGAGTCATGTCAGTAGATTTACTGGCACGTTAAAGTACTCCTACCTGGCAAAATTCCTGCACCCCGACGACTCTAAAAGCCCGAGTAGTTAAAAGGGACATAAAACCAATAACGTTACGCCGTCATATTGAGCAAATATCATGTTGACCAACTGAAAAGTATACATTTATAATTGTGTTCTTGAAAACTGTTAATTGCCATAGAATTTAATTTAACAATCAAAAATCTAGACAAAATTTTGTAAGTAAGGAAAACCTGTCTTATAATTAATATAAATTTGAGTTTTTAAGGCTCTGTAGTATCCAATACGAGCTCTTATAATTCTCGAGGTTGTCTGTTCTGTCCCTTGAGTTCTGGAACCGATCAAACTAATACAGTAACTTATACGGTTAACTTGTGTATTGGTATGGACAGGAAGAATTTGCGGGTTCATTTATGGACAGGTTAGATTTTGAACACCTCTATGCATGTGCTGATGTTTTACTTGACCAATGTAAGACACTAAGCCCGTGATAAACATTCTACAATGGACTGAGATAATCATTTGCAACCTAGTCACTGGTAAAATAGTTTCCCATTAAGGCAGCAGCTGTTCACTGAAGCATGCAGAGAACTGTAGAATCAACCCTTCACATTATTTCCTTTGTGGTATAGAGGACACGAAACGTTTGCTACCTGATTACTAAAATTTGCTCAATAGTTCCCTATAATTAATTTTTGTTACTAACTGGTGCTCCAAACTTATAACAATGACGACTTGGCATTCTAGCAATTAAATAATTATCTTTGTTTATTATTTGTATCCATTGGGAAAATTATTGGTGAAAACTCTTCTCTTCTCCACCTCTTATGATGCACATGCCTACATAGGTTGATCCAGTTAACATCGATAATCCCAATACAGTAGAACCTCGTTAACATGTTCCTCATTAGTACGTTTTATCGCATATCACGTCGTAATTTTCAAGTCCCGATTCTTATCTTATGAAAATAATGTAAAAGTACCTCATTTATCACATTGCATATTTTACCGCGCTTCGCTTAGTACGATCGCATTTTTGTCAACCCTGAAAGCATTCTTTGTTCACCCATATTGGAATGTGAGCCCGGCCGCTCTGAGATAACATTCCTTGCCAACAGGCGGATAGGATTGCGACATAACAGGTATATTTGTCTCACTTTCCTGGTTAACTAGCGGCGACTCAAACGTAAGCATGGTGTCCACAGGCAGGAATAGTCAGGAAAAGTCAGGAATTTTGTTTTTGGTCAGGAAAAGTCAGGAAAAAGTATGAAAAAATGGCGAAAAGTGTTAGAAAGTCAGGAATTTTATATTAACCATACGGTATTTTGTGTTTTACGGCCATATTTTGATGTTACTAGTCCAACTAATCTCTGAAGATAAAAAGCAATAACTACTGTCGTCCAAAATATTATGTGTACTCGAGATTGAAGGTTATTTGTGAAGTAACCAATAGACCTTCATAAAATTCAATAACATCATCATTACCGCCGTTCTATTTTACGTTAGTTCATGTTGGGTGGAATTTTTAATTTATATTTTAATATTTTTTTATCGCAGTTGGAACACAAAAAGTGCCCATTTTTAAGCGTGTTTCAACCATGCGTCACATTTAAGAATTATTATCTCACAAACCCGTCATCAGATCGAATCCAAATTTTAACACAATATACATTGGAATGTTGTATAACTGGTTTATTAATTTTAAAATTTTGTGTGTCCAAGAAACAAAGTTATCATTTTTTTACGGTAACTTTTTCTCGGCTCAGGGTGGTTTGAAAATGTAGTTCTTGGTCGCATTGCAATCCTTATACATCAAAAAGGTATGCTGTATGATTGAGAAATACGTAAATTAATTCATTTATTTTATATCGGTTTGTATTTGTACGGGGAATTAAGACATTGTTCACCAGTTAGCCGCTCCGGTGAAAGCTGTACAACGTTGCCAAGGAGGGCTCCTTTACGCGTCATGGCACGCCTCCCTCGGAAGTGATGGGCTCCATCTCAGCAACGCTGTACAGCATTTCCCGGAGCGGCTAGCTGGTGAACCATGTCTTAATTCCCCGTACAAATACAAACCGATATAAAATAAGTGAATTAATTTACGTATTTCACAGTCATACAGCATAACTTTTTGATGTATAAGGATTACAACGCAACCAAGAACTACATTTTCCAACGACCCCGAGCCGAGAAAAAGTTACCTTACAAAAATGATAACAACTTTCGTTGTTGAACACAGAAAATTTTGAAATTAATAAACCAGTTATAGGCCTACAACATTCCAATGTATATTGTGTTAAAATTTGGATTCGATCTGATGACGGGTTTGTGAGATAATAATTCTTAAATGTGACGCATGGTTGAAACACGTTTAAAAACGGGCACTTTTTGTGTTTCAACTGCGATAAAAAATATTAAAATATAAATTAAAAATTCCAAACTACATGAACTAACGTAAAATAGAGCTACGAAAATGATGTTATTGGATTTTATGTAGGTCTATTGGTTACTTCACAAACAACCTTCAAACTCAAGTGCACATAATATTTTGGTCGACAGTAAGTTTCCATTTTTACAGTAGGCCTACATCATAGTCAAATCCTCTTTTACCTATTTTTTGTAGGCTTTTTTGGCGTTGGCGTAGGGATGTGGCGACCCCATCACTATAGTTTAGGTTATTAAGTAGCCTACTTTGATTTATATTATTGGATTATAATTTACTTTATTTTGTATTTTAAATGAACAAAGAGGCAGGCATTGGGCAGCTATGGGGATGGTGGAGGCTGCAAATAAAAAAGATATATATTTGCTCCATAAACCTTTTTTCCGATGTTACGATGACTTCGCGAGTCAGGAATTTTGTTGAAAAATGGTCAGGTTAAGTCAGGAAAAGTCAGGAAAATTGACATTGAAAATTCTGTGGACACCATGGTAAGGCAGTAGCACGCGCCAACAATAAGCATTCTTCGCTACTATCAACTGCACATCACCTCTGAGGGATGTTCAGCATTTCGTCATCATTTAATAGAGTTCAGCATTTCGTCATCATTTAATAGAACCATAAGTATGTAGTTAGTTTTAGTTGTAAGTAGGTAGTTAGTTTGTCTATTAGATATATGTCATTGTTCTATTAGACTGTGGTGTGTGAGTGTGTCTGGTAGCAGTTGCATTGTTTATTAGTTATAGATCATTGTTTCAGTAGACTGTGATGTGTGAGGGTGCATGTGAGTGTGCCTGGTGACAGACTGTTTTAGTGGTAGTATTTGTTGTTGGTGGAACTTAAGTTTTTTGTTAGTAGAATTTTGGTATTTAATTGTTAGTACGGTAGAAGGGTAGTATTTTTGTTAGTAGAATTGCTCTTTACTGATTCTGAAAGGGAGTAGCAGCCTTCCAGAATAAATCAATTCTTTACTAGTCTTATAGACGGTTAAGATATTGATAATATAAGCCAAATAATGGCTACACTGCGTCCTGCTGCACGGCTGAAAGCAACGGGAAACTACAGCCGTATGCTATTCCCGAGGATATGCACCTCTCTATGCATAATTACATGTGATGATGGCCTCCTCCCTTGTAAAATTTCAATCCGGAGGTAAACTAGTCCCCCGTTCGGATCTCCGGGTGGGGACTACTCGAGAGGGGGTTAACATCACAGAAGTGACAAAGAGGAAATCTGACATTCTACGGATCGGAGCGTGGAATGTTAGATGTCTGCTAGGAAGTGGAAGGTTAGAAAACTTAGAAAGGGAAATGGATAGGTTGAGGTTGGATTTGGTTGGGATTAGTGAAATGCGCTGGCAGGAAGAACAGGACTTTTGGTCAGGAGACTATAGGGTCATTAGCACTAAATCAAACAATGGCCAAGCAGGGGTTGGCCTCATATTGAGTAGGAAACTTGGACAGCGGGTGAAATATTATGAGCAATATAGTGAACGGATTATTGTAGCAAAAATCAATACTAAACCTACCTGCACCACAGTGGTACAAGTCTATATGCCTACCAGTCAAGCTGATGATGATGATGATGTTGAAAAGGTCTACGAAGAAATAGACGAAATTCTGAGGTATATCAAGGGTGATGAAAATGTTATAGTAATGGGAGATTGGAATGCTGTGGTAGGAAAAGGGAGAGAAGGGAAGATAGTAGGAGATTTCGGATTAGGTGAAAGGAATGATCGAGGAAGCAGGCTGGTAGAATTCTGCACCGAGCATGAATTGGTCATAGCTAACACCTTATTCAATAACCACAATAGAAGAATATACACATGGATGAGACCAGGAGATACAGGGCGTTACCAAATCGACTTCATTATGGTCAAGCAGAGGTTTCGAAACCAGATTTTGGATTGTAAAACATATCCTGGTGCTGACATAAACTCTGATCACAATCTGGTTGTAATGAAATGCAGATTAAAGTTGAAGAAACTGAAGAAAAGTCAAAAGCCAAAAAGGTGGGCAATAGACAGACTGAAAGAGAAGGATGTAAACGAAAGATTCAAGAAGAGTATAAAGGAAGGACTAATGAAAAACCCTAAACAAACTTCAACTGCAGACGAATGGGCACTTTTGAAGAATGAAATAAGAAAATCCGCAGAAGAAAACATTGGTAGGAAAGAAAGAATAGGTAGAAAACCGTGGATCACTCAGGATATACTAGAATTGATGGATGAAAGGCGGAAACACAAGAATCTAAGAGATGAAAAGGGGAAAGCAGAATACAGACGTCTGAGAAATGAGGTTAACAAGAAGTGCAAGGAAGCGAAAGAAGAATGGTTGAAAGAGAAATGTGCAGGTATAGAAAATTGTCTGAAATTAGGAAAAGTAGACACAGCTTATCAAAGGATTAAGAATACTTTTGGGGAAAAGAAGACTAAGTGCTGTAATATTAAGGACACAAATGGAAAGCCTCTAACAGATAGGGAAGAAAAGGTTGAGAGATGGAAAGCTTACATAGAGAGTTTGTATAAGGGAAAGGAGATTGAGAATCATGTAATGGAAAGGGAGGAGGAAATTGATGAGGATGCGAAGGGAGATTTGATATTGAGATCAGAATTTGATAGAGCTTTGGAAGACTTAAGCAGGAACAAAGTACCAGGCTTAGATGATATACCAATTGAGTTGCTACGCTGCATAGGATATGAAAGTCTGATCAGGTTATTTCACTTGGTGTGTAGGATTTATGAGACAGGTGAGGTACCCCCTGATTTCAAGAAGAATGAAATCATCCCTATACCAAAGAAAGTGGGAGCTGACAGATGTGAAGATTACCGTACAATCAGCTTGATTACTCATGCTTCAAAGATCCTGTCTAGAATAATTTACAAGAGGATTGAAAGCCAGATAGAAACGGAGTTGGGTGAAGACCAGTTTGGTTTCAGGAGAAATGTAGGAACAAGGGAAGCTGTACTAAGTCTAGGCTGATTTTAGAAGGTAGAATAAGGAAAGATAAGAGAACGTTCATGGCTTTTGTAGACTTAGAAAAGGCTTTTGATAACGTTGATTGGACTAAATTGTTTGACATTTTGAAATCAATTGGAATAAAGTACAGGGATAGGAGGGTGATATACAATCTGTACAGAAACCAGACAGCAGTCATTCGAGTTGAAGGACATGAGAGAGAAGCTGGTATTCAGAAAGGTGTAAGGCAAGGCTGCAACTTATCACCCATACTTTTCAATCTTTACATTGAACAAGCAATGAAGGAAATTAGAGAAAAATTTAAAGTGGGAGTGAAGATTCAAGGAGAAATAATTTCAACTCTGAGATTTGCTGATGACATTGTCATCTTGGCCGACAAGCCTGAGGATTTGAATGAGTTTTTGAATGGTATGGACTCCGTCTTACGGAAAGAATTCATGATGAAAATAAATAAATGTAAAACAAAAATACTGGAATGCAGCCGAAATAAATCAGAAACCTCTATGGAGATCAAATTGGCAGGTGAAAAGCTGAAGGAAGTAGGAGGCTTCTGTTACTTAGGAAGCAGAATAACCAGTGATGGACGAAGCAAAGAGGATATTAAAAGTAGGTTGGCTCAGGCAAAGAAAGCATTTCTACAAAAAAGGAATCTGCTGACATCGAATATAGATTTAGGTATTAGGAAGTCATTTTTGAAAGCCTTTGTCTGGAGCGTGGCGCTCTATGGAAGTGAAACTTGGACTATTGGTGCAGCAGAAAAGAGGAGAATTGAAGCATTTGAAATGTGGTGCTACAGGAGAATGATGAAGATCAGATGGGTAGATAGGGTTACAAACAAAGAGGTATTAAGACGAGTGGGAGAGGAGAGATGTTTCTGGCGACTGCTAATGAAGAGAAGAGATAGGTTGGTAGGACACATACTAAGACACCCTGGAATAGCAAGCTTAGTTATGGAAGGAAGGGTCGAGGACAAGAACTGTAGGGGTAGACCAAGGTTAGAATATGTTAAACAGATTGCCTCGGATGTAGGGTGTCGGAGCTATGTAGAGATGAAACGATTAGCTCAGGACAGGGAGGCATGGAGAGCTGCATCAAACCAGTCGAAAGACTGAAGACTCAAACAACAACAACAACGCTACTGACCAATAGCTGACGGTGTTGGCCAATAGAATGCTTCCTCTATCACTCCTCGTGGACTCCAAGTCCCGCCCTGGCGCAGCTAGTTCGTGTCTCCCACAGGTATCAGTGTGCACACCTGCACATAGTTCTGTCCAGTCTCGCTGCTTGCTCTCAGTGGCTACGACAGTGCAACTTCGCTTGTCTAGATCGTAAGTACCCACCCATTGTGCCTATTCATGGATTTGTGTATTCAGTTCTGAGAAGTAAGAACTAGCATTATGTCTCGTGCTAAATGTACCGAATGTTTATGTGACCGAGTAGGCTACTGTATTCACGCAAATACGCATTACTCTACTGAAGAAGTTGTGAAATCTAGTGATAATTTTGTTGCGTCGTATTGAAATAATGGATAGGCCTAAGAAAGAAGTTAAATCATTAACTAGCGATGAGAAAATGAAAATTCTTGAGAAGTAGACAGTAATCCTCACCTTTAGCGCGTGGAACTGGCATGAAATTTAAAACTCGCTCTTTCAACACTAGCAATCGAGACAAAATAGTAGTTGCGTACAAAGAGAATAGAAATGGAAAGAGAAAACGTGTGCGTGAAGGAAAGTTTTCAAAACTGGAAACAATGCTCCTGCAATGGTTCAACCAAGCCCGTGCAGCAAACATTCCAGTGGATGGAAACATTATTCGTGAGAAAGCGAATCACCTCGCAAACCAGATATGGGAGTAGCAGACTTTGCGGCGTCAAACGGATGGATCGAGCGGTTCAAGAAGAGGCAGGGTCTTGTTTAGAAGTGCGTGCGGGGTGAAGCAGCAGCTGTTGACAATGGCACAGTTCAAACGTGGACAAATGAAACTTTACCGTCCTTGTTGAAGGAGTGCAAGCCCCAAGATGTATTCAAAGCTGACGAAATGGGTCTTTTTTTCAGCCTTCTGCCCGAAAAGATGTTGGCCCATAAAGGAGAAATTTGCCATGGTGGAGAATTGAGCAAGGAAAGGTTAACCATCCTTCATTGTTGCAATGAGAGTGGAAAGGAGAAGTTGCCTTCTTTTGTTATCGGTAAAGCAATTAAGCCTCGTTGCTTTAAAAATGTGAAGAGCTTTCCATGCCAATATAAAGCCAACGCAAACGCTTGGATGACTACTTTTGTTTTTGAAGATTTTTTGCTCGCCCTAGATGCAAAAATGGGGAGTAAAAATCATAAAATTTTATTAATAATTGACCGATGTGCTGCACACCCTGTGAATGTTCCACAAGGAATGTGTAAGGGTTTTTTCTTCCTGCCAACTTCACAAGTCGGTTTCAGCCCCTTGACCAAGGAATCATTCATTGCGTGAAGAAGAAGTACGGGAAAATGTTAGTGAAAAAAGGTTGGCCAACATCAGTGGTACCGGCACTAAGATCACTGTTCTAGATGCTATGCATTTCTTGAAAAGTTCTTGGGACTCTGTGGAGCAAACCACAATTAGCAACTGTTTCCGCAAGGCAGAATTTCGTGTTTTCCATGAAACTCCAGAGATTGAAGAAATGGCAGAAGGAAATGTTGAAGACTGAAATTCAAAACTTCGACAGCTATGTTCAGTGTGACGACAACATTGCCATTTGCCAGACTGCAACGATCGATGATATTTTCCAAGAGCATGTGAAGGAAAATAATGATGAAGAACAAGAAGAGGGGGAGGAGGAAGATGTGGTACCAACCATACCAACCTTAGGAAGGGCATTGGAATCGATGGTCACTGTCTGAAGCTATATATTTCGAGCTTTTCAGTTGACGAAACCGTCATGGACACACTGTCAAAATTACACGCTATATTCTACTCAGTTGCGAAGAGAGTGGTGGCTGAGGAGAGAAGGAAGTGGATGGAAGAGTGGACAAAGATGATGGAGGAGGATAGTGAAGGTACAAAAAAGGTCCTGTATGGGATGGTAAAAAATAAGAGGCGGAAGGATCCTACGGATTATGTTAGAATGGTGAACAAAAGGGGACAAGAGATAGAAAATAGGGAAGAACTGAAGAAAATGTGGAAAGAATATTTTGAAGAACTTCTGAACCCAAATGGAAAAGATGGTGAGGAGGAAGAAATCGGGGAAGAGGAAGATGAACTGCAAACAGAAAAGGACTTAACATGGAAAGAAGTGGAAGATGCAGTGAACAAGATGAAAGGAGGGAAGGCACCGGGTGTGGATGAGTTGAGTGTGGAGATGGTGAGAGCAGCAGGAGAGGTGGGGATACAGTGGCTGTACCGAGTGATGAGGACAGCATGGAAGGAAAGGAAGACCCCAGAGGACTGGAAAAAAGGAATCATTGTCCCGATCTTCAAGAAAGGTAGTAGAACAGATTGCAGAAACTATCGGGGAATAACACTGATGAGTCATTGTGCAAAGATCTTCGAGAAAGTTTTGGAAAAGAGAATTAGGACAAGGATAGAAGGAGGGATGAGGGAAGAACAACATGGCTTCAGAGCAGGAAGGTCCACAGTGGATTTGATTTTTGCTGTAAGGCAGTTACAAGAACAGCACTATGAGTATGGAACAGATCTACTGATGGCCTTCCTGGACATTGAGAAAGCATATGACAGTGTATGCAGAAACAAAGTATGGAAGTCCCTGGAGGATAGAGGAGTAGAGAAATGGACTATAAAGAGGATAAAGGAGATGTACAAGGGAAGCGTGAGCTGTGTGAAAGTGGGAGGAGAGAGATCTGACTGGTTGGAACAAAGAAACGGCCTGAAATAAGGAAGTGCACTGTCACCGTTACTTTTCATTGTGGTGATGGATGACATAATGACCCGAGTGGCACAAGTAATTGGGGACGGAAAGATGAAAGCAATGGTGTTTGCAGATGATTTGATGATTTGGGGAAACAAGGAGGAGGAGGTACAGGAACAGTTGGACGTGTGGGAAGGAATAATACAAGGATATGGGATGAAATTTAGCATAAATAAGAGTGAGATGGTGATCACAACAAGGAAGAAGGAAAGAACCACAACGGGAATAACAATTGGTGGGGAACAGCTGAAGAAAGTGGCGAGTTTTAAGTATCTGGGAAGCCTGATACAAGATAATGGAAGAAACGATAGAGAAATAAATGAGCGGGGGAGGCAGGCAGAAGCATTTCGGAGGAGTGTGAGAAGCATGTTATGGAGCAAGGATGTCCCTCAGAACAGCAAAAAGATCATATATCGGACGTACTATGTCCCTATCCTGACGTATGCCTCGGAGACCTGGGTTATGAAGGGAAGGGAGAAGAGCAAAATACAGGCCAGTGAGATGAGGTTCTTGAGAAGCAGTATTGGAGCTACAAAGATGGACAGAATAAGA
This sequence comes from Meconema thalassinum, assembly GCA_946902985.2. NCBI lineage: Eukaryota > Metazoa > Arthropoda > Insecta > Orthoptera > Tettigoniidae > Meconema > Meconema thalassinum. Next base: position 169,256,951 of record OX336389.2, on the reverse strand, counting down.
AATGAGAGGACCAGAGAATTAATGAAGGAGGAACCATTACAGGATGGTATAGAGAAATCTAGACTTAGATGGTATGGACATGTAAAACGAATGGAGGAGAAGAGGATACCCAGGAGAGTACATGAGACGAAGTCGGAAGGAAAGAGACCGAGGGGAAGACCGAGAGACAGGTGGCTGAAGGGGGTGGAAGAAAGCGTGAAGAAGAGAGGAGAAGACTGGACAAGGGTGGAGGCTGAGAGATGGTGGGAAGACAGAAGACGTTGGAGAGGCTTGTGTTCCAAACAGACCCGGCCAGTGGCTGGAAACTGTGCAAGATGATGATGATGATTCTACTCAGTTGGACAGAGAACTCGTAAGCAAACGACAATGGATATGTTTTTTAAGCGCCAGTGATTTGTGTTATTTCGTTAAGTGTGTAGATATGTTAATTATTAATTTGTTACATACATACATTTGTTTGAGGTTAAAATCTATTTGTGTGTGTTGGCTAAACTACATCAGTTGACCTGAGACGGTTTGCAACTACGAAGTTACAAGATTATAAAATAGGTAAGTGTAATGAAAGTTCATAACCAATTTAAAAGGTTTTGGTAATTGGTGTTTGTTTCTTACATTTATACAGTATATAATTTTCGGTGTTGTGAGGGACATGTGGACTAGTTCTAATCAGTGCTGTGTTTTGCCATGTTTTGAGATTGGGTGATGGCGGAAGTTTAATATTTTGTTCTGTACACGCGTGAGCATGTCTAACCTAAAAAAAACTTCGGTTATATCCAATCGTTCACGCCAAAGAATACGGCACCTCTTTTCCACAGGATATAAAGGAAAACATGTATTTAAGCCGAAATCAATTATACAAAACTAAATATTTCAACTCGTACTGCAGTATTTGAATTAAGAGTACGGTACGGGTATAGTACATTTTTCTCTTGTTTTCATTGCTCTCGTTTCTCTGTGCCATGTAAACTAGTTCTGTAATACAATAATTCTGTAGGTAGTTTAAAATTGTATATTCGATAGTATGTACTTCCGATTAACGCGTTTTTTACTTTTCCCTTACTGGAACAAGTTAATGAGGTTTAATTATCAGTTTTCAGTAGTACGTTTTCTCGCTTTTTACGTTCAAATTTTTCAGTCCCTGGAAAAACGTACCTACGAGGTTCCATTGTATTTTCTAAATGGATTAACCTCTCAGCGTGCGAGGACCTAATGCCCGGGCTACCCTGTGCTGCGGGAGGAGGAAAGCGCAACGCTTGCTAGAAGTGTAGGCATTTAGTTAATCAGGCTTAACAAACAAACATTTCAGAGGGATTGGCCAAATTGTTCACAGTTGGTTAACGGCAAGTAAACACACTAGTTGCATAAGTTACTGGAATTATATAAGGCTCATATTCGGCTGTGAACATTTGTTTATCCCCGTGTAAACACTCTTGTCTTCCTAAAAATCCGCCATCTTTAACATCACGGCCAATATTTATCCACACATTATTCCTTTTACTCTCAGATTCTAAATTCATGTCCTTGTTCATCAAGAGAAATCTTTCCATAACATCATCCATTAAAACATCGCTAGGCTAATTTTCGAATCTGCGATCAAAACAACATTTTGGCAGCCATGACAACATAACCAACATATATATCATATGTAATCGATACACACTCGATTGTTATATACATCAAATGAAAGATTGATATTTTGTCCACAAATGTATGTCTCTAGATTTGTAATTGTTTAAGAACTGGCCGCTAGATAGAAGCACAAAGCAAACACTGGTCGGTGCTTGTCACAAACATCACTCCACGCTGTCGGGCTAAGACAGGGATGTCATGAATCTGAGGCTCTTTTGTAGGTTGAGACTCTCCTGGCATCCACGACTGAAGGTAGCAGAGATGTAGATATTCGCTAATGATCGGAGTGGTTAGGCATCTTTGGTTGTTGCCACAAAAAGCATGGGCTGTTTAAATGCAATAAACAGAGATATTTGAACAAAATGATTTGAGTGGGTTCAATAAAGCAGAACTAGTACACTAATTTCCTGAGTTATTTGCTTTTGTTGCATTTTCGTTGTTTGTAAAGCTGGATTTTCAGAGACATTAAGGTCACGTTTTCATAGCAGATAGTCAGATTTACATCTAATTATCTTTGGTTATTGCCAACTAAGAATATTATATAATGCTTTAACATGAACCATTTTGGTTCAGTGTTCAAAAATATTAGTAATTCGAAAGAAAAATGTGCCCTATTGTGACAATATTCATAGAATACTCCCGAAATAATTTTGTAATATTCAATACCTACTTTGATCATTAGACCGCCAAAATCACATCCTCCAGACTCATGACTTGCTTGTGGGAATCTCATGAGATGGACCAAGATCGGCACTGGTTGCATAAAATCATATTTTGCTGTGCTCGATCATAATCTTTTGATCACGATGACTGGGGGAATAATGTCATATGGGAATGGGCAGTAATCATGATCACTACTTTCCTCCATGCCCGACCGTGGGAGAGCGTGATGTGTATCAATCCACACAAAGACGGCATTGCCTGCATAGCATCGCGATTCTTTCTCCCTGTGATCGACTAGGAACTTGCGGCTACAGTATAGGGACAGTGGGAATCATGTCAACCCACTTGGAAGTGGCACGATCATGTAACATGGCCATACCTGCTCGCGAATTTTTAGCGTGCCTAACCCCAAACGTGTGACCTCCACTCTGGTAGGACAGAGGGTATCACAGCGATTGCGGCACCAATTGCATTACATCCTGATATTTCTCAGTGTCCAACCTCGAGGACAATGCCAATTTCTTCAAACAGCCAAGAGCTGAGCAACCTCTGAGTAACAATTTATTTGGCATTAGAGATGCATTTTTAAAAGAATTATTTACCGTATTTACTCGGCTATAAGACCCCCTCGCCTATAGTACCCTCTACTTAATTTTCAAGAGCCAAAATAAAAAATTCTTGGAAATCACTTATAGTACCCCCCCCCCCCCCCCTTAATTATTGAGAGTCAAAATACAACATTCTTGAAAATTGATGAATTCTTTTTTTTTTTATATAGTTACAACTGAAATTCATTCTCTTTTATGACAAAAATATTTTTCTTGTTATGGTATATTAGTTTGTTATTAAGACGATATGACCGCCATTTTGTGTACCGAGTACACGATTGAGCAGGATATCGAATTGTGTAGCCAATAGGCTTCACCCGATATCCAATAGAAGATGCCACACTATTGGCCGAGTAGAAACTCCATCCGCCAATGTAAGTAGTGGTTTTATATCTTGCCTGCTTTCTTCTGTTTAGTATTACAGTATTTATGTTGCGATTCGATTGTGTTTACGACAGTCTCCTTAGTTTTATTTTAAACACATTTCATTTGTTGCAATAACCGTCGGCGTTTGTGTGAAACGTTATTGGTATATAAATGTGAAATATGTGAATAATACGTCCTCGGTTGTGTTTACAAATGTCAGTGAGATGTGATCACTCATTCCCTAATTGATGCATTCTCCCTCCCTATGTTCAAATAAAAATAAAGTTTGCATCAAGGAGGATATATGGGTAGAGCTGCAACTTAATGCAAAATTTTGACACCAACCTATTGCTCGACGCAAATAGTTCCAACTGACAATATGAGATGGCGCGACTATGCACTCTCGAGCGCGATCCGTCCCCGACCTGGCCCATATTCTTTGACCTGGCCTACTCGCTCCTCTCCCCTTCCGGCCCGTGCCTACCCATCCCTTTCCCCTACTCTATCCCCCCACCTCTACTTTATATTCCTTTCTTTCTTTCATATTTTAGTAATTGGTCTAATAATAGGCGATTTCTTCCCCCTGTGATATCAGGTAAAGAAGAAAACATAGGCTCTATCAGAATAGTTGTGGATGTTTCCACAAAGCACTTAGCATGACATAGGCCTACCCCACAGATATGTACAAATAGAAAGAGTAGGCTACTATACTACAATATTAAAAATGAATTGTAAGACAAAATTACAGCTGCACTTATCACACACCAGTATTATTTAATTGTCCGTGCGGTACTTCCTATCTTTTTTTTACCGACGTGATCTTAGGAAGCTTGAGCGTTTCCACCTACAAAAACTTTGATCAATCCTGAGGATTAAATGGGAAGACCGCATTACCAATATTGCTGTTCTGGAAAAGGCTCAAATCAACAGCATTGAATCATCCATAATAGGTCACCAATTTAGATGGATTGGTCATGTCCATCGGATGGATGATGTGAGATTACCTCGTCAAATGCTATATGGTGAGTTATGCTATGGCACCAGACTTCATGGTGGTCCTAAGAGGTGCTACAAGGACCAATTTAAGCAGACCCTGAAATTGACAGGTCTTGATTCACAAACCTGGGACATGCTGGCTGAAGACCGCTCAACTTGCCGCCGTACCATCTCGGTTACTGTAAAGACGTTTGAAAGGGATCGACGCACACATGAAGAGGCCAAGCGTCAAGCTAGGAAACTTCGAGCAGCCCAACCACGTCCTCCTCCAGCAATACTATGTGACTTGTGTGGTCGCTTGTTCCATGCCAGGATTGGACTCTTTAGTCACCATAAACACATCCACAAACTGGACTGAAGGAAGAAGATTTCTACTCGGATTCGAGTTAAAACCGATGATGATGATGACTTCCTATCAATCGAATTAAGAAATATCACGTTTGAATTACGGGAAACATTGGAACAACCAGCTCTTACTTTGAATTATATCGATAGTATCTGATATCGTTTTCGAGCACAGTGTATCGACTAAAATCGATGTGTGATTCAATATAATTCAATTTCTTCGTATAATATTGTTCGAAACCGATTGTATTCCTTTCTAAGCACTGCAATATGTATTTACTATTGATATATATTCAAATATTAATTAAATATACAACATTAACAAGAATACTCACCAATTTTCCGATTTTGCTGCATTCTATAGAAGTACAACTCAACTACATCGTCGTACGCGATGACAGCTAGCGTTTTTAACGTTGTCAGCAGGTACTACTACAAGGCAAGCTAGCGTTGTTACCAAAATACCCTATAAAGTTTCACCCGGTTGGTTTGCATTTCCATGTCTGATACTTCGTCTATTCCATTCTATTTCATTGATACTAAGATTTTTGCTTAGAAAAGGATAGTAGTGAAAGTCATTGGGGGATAGCCGGGAAAGCGAGGTTATGGCAGTCTCATAATGGGCTGATTAAAGATGTAAACTTCGTTTATTTTGATTAAATATATCGTACTATGTAGCATCAAAATAAAGTAGCTTATTTTTACTTTCTCCCTTTCCCAAAATAATGGATTTTTACGAAGTTCCCCCTCAATTTTGGAACTAGAAATTTAGAAAATAAGGGGGTCTTTTTGCCGAGTAAATACGGTAATATTTAGTTATTTAATTTTGTTTATTGTTTCTTTCTTTCTTTCTTTCTTTCTTTCTTTCTTTCTTTCTTTATTTGTTTGTTTATTTGTGTATTTATTTATTTATTTATCTATCTATCTATCTATCTATCTAAAATTGTTCCTAATGTGTTCTCTGACTAAAATTGTTCTTAAAATGTTCTCTTTTCAAATTGTGTACAGAATGAAGTGCATTTTAAATAAGCCAAATCATTATATATGATTAGACTATTAATTCGTAATAACACTGTAAATTACATTTATTTACTGATTTAAACACCGCTCGTTGTTGGCTTTATTTCACTGCTATTTTTCTTTTTTATTTACCAAAATCCAGGGTCCCTATTCATCGTGTTTCTGAGGGAGAGAAAGCTAACCCTCCAGTCCAGGCTAGGCAGTGTTTTGTTGAAACTTGAGTGTAATATGCCAGCATAGTTACAAAGGAACTACAGTAAACTCTCGATTATCCGGTTTGCAGATTGTCTGTGCGCGGTTTAGCAAGAAAAAGGAAGAAAAGAAAAATCTCCTGTTCTGTGCTGGTTTAAAAAAATTCCGAGCCAGTGAAAGCTTACAGTTAAATGGCGCAGATATGCATTGTTGATCATATTGACCACGCCTCAGACAGTCTGCCAATTTTTAGTTGTCGTGAACGTTATTCGTATCGTAGTGCTGTTGTGTTGGTTTTCAGAAAACCAACAAATACAATAACATTTATCAAAAATCAACCATAGATTACAAGAGGACACCTATTAGTCATGGACAGTCAACATTTTCCATATTGGATCAAACATTTTCATTGGAGCAGAGGATAATTACAATAAACATTCCAACCTATGCTCCACACAGCAAAGAGTATTTTCATCTCATAGAAAGATCATATCAAGACTTTTAAAGAACAAATTTTAGTATATTTATGAGAATACAAACCCAAAAGAAATTTTTAGATTTATGTCATTTCTCACAAAATTATTTTATACTATCAAATTAAAGCCCACATTTGTGACAGATCTGACTTTTAAATATATTTTTTATAAAAAATAATAATAGGAAAGACCATGTTTAAATGTTGTTTTCAAAAGCTTTGCTCATAGTTAACCATTAGTCTTTTCTTTGAAAATCTTAAGAAGGCCGCCGTAATGTGGTTAAAACTGGTATTTAATTAATAAATATTAATTTAAATGTTTTATTGACTAAGGTGTATTATATTTATTAAATACCTGTGGGTATTTCTTTTTAGATTGTTTGTCAATATTTTCGCAACACAACTAACAGAAAATATGTCATAACGTTTGTGGATTTCCGGAAAGCATATGACAGTTTAGATCACGCATCACTCTTTAATGTTTTAACAGAATTTGGACTTGACCAAAAAACAAGAAATATTACCAAAGACACACTTACGGAGACAAAGGCTAAAGTAAAATTTATGGGTGGATTAAATGATGAGCTTGAAATAAATACAGGCGTCTGTCAAGGTGATGGAATTTCCCCATTACTTTTCAATTGTGCCATGGAAAAGGTTGTTAGAGAATGGAGAAAAGCAGGTGCACCATCTCACCGACCAGGGCCAAAGATTAAGGGTATTCAAATAGACTGTCTAGCGTTTGCTGATGATATGGCACTAATTGCTGAAGACATCTCTGATGCATAGAAGCAGATCACTATCTTGGAAGAACAAGCAGCAAAAATAGGGCTTCATATCTGTTATGAGAAAACTAAATTTATGACTTACATAAAAAATGCTCCACATGTAATTGATATTAATGCTAACAAAATTGCTAGAGTAAAGGAATTTAAATACTTAGCGAATGGGTTACAGAAAATGGCAATGAAAATAAATCTGTAACATCAAGAATCCAGTAAATGGAGGTTGCTTTTCAATACACAAAAACTGTTTATAACAAGCAATGTTTGTCATGGAATAGTAAAATTCGCCATTACTTAACAGTGATTAAACCGGAAGCTCTTTATGCTTCAGAAATGCTCAATTTACAACTTAAAACATTTAAGGAACAATTAGAGATTAAGGAAAGGAAAATTATGCGAAAGATCTTAGAGCCCAGAATTAAAAATGGCTTACACTACCCCAAACCCACCTCTGAAATATATAAGAAAATTTCTAAACTTACCGATACCATGAGAATGAGATGAATTCAATTTTTGGGCCATTTGGAAAGAATGAATCATACGAGACTTACCGAATCCACAAATTTCTGCAGATCAAACGCACAAGACCAAAGTGGTACAAACATGTGGAGAGGGACCTAGTGGAGATGGGATCGCCAGATCTGATGAATAGAAATGTCATTACATATCTTCATCTTCTTCCACACGAAAGTCCTTACGAGCAATCTTTCCAGTGTCTTTTATCTGCTGCACCATTTTAAACTTGTATGGTTTGAGATGCAACCGTTTTCTCAACACACGCCAAACAGTCATATGTGGGGTGCCCAGCTCTCAAGAAGCATGCCAGGTCGATTTTTTTAGCACTGTTCACAAAGTGTTGTCTCATTTGCACTACATGGGCGGGCATGGTGGCTCAGCGGTCTAGCTGTATGCCTCTCACCAAGGCGGTCCGGGTTTGATTCCCGGTCAATGCATGTGAGATTTTCGAAGTGAAATGCCATGTCCTGTGGTTCGGATTCCACGTAAAAAGGAGGTCCCGTGGCTCATGATCTCGAGATTAACGGTCACGTTAAACTACAAGCTTCCTTTCATTTGCACTACAGCGTCGTCAGACACACGGGGACAACCTGAGGATTTCTTATGTGTTGCCGAACATCCAGTTTTAATAAAACATTTATGCCACTAGTAAATAGTAGGCCTGAGAGGATTTTTACCATACTCTGTACGAAAATTGTGTTGCACAGGTGTCGCAGACTTTGACTCTTTAAACCAAAACACACAGCACGCACGCTCGGGACCGTTAAAGGCAGCCATTTTTGCTGCAACTAGTGCTTGTGGTGGCGCGATTCTGTACTAGCATATCACGTGAGTCAAAACCTGGTCTATTGTCATTCAAGATGACACTGAGACTATCTCTGTAAATTGTATGAATAGGTTTGTAGGAATTTTCAATGTTGTTAAGTCCTATTTGATACGCCCTGTATTATCCATGTTTTTCAGTGATCCATGCAATCTTAAGTCGGCATTAACATCAATAATCGAGAGTTTACTGTCTAATATATCTGATACTGACAGCTCCAAGTGTCACTGCTTTTGATTGTTTTTGGTAATAAACCAGTGACTCCCCTGTTTTAACCTGTAAGATGGACGGCAAGCAGTTCACAATATGTATCTTAATGGGATAGGGAGGTTAAGGCACTCTAATGTTCAACTGTTGTTTTATGATTGTTTAGTGATATTGATTGAACGTACTGTATTTTATTTGCAGGTCTGAAGAAAGAATCCACAGCTCTAACAGTAACCGGCTCAGATTGTTACAACAATCAGTGTTCAGTGATGACTGCAATAAGAATTCAGTCGTGCTTCCACAGAAATCTTTTCCTATACATCCTACATCGTCGTCTGTGTATTCCAACGTTTCTGATCGAGATGGATATGACCCACACAGTCAGCAGTTTCTTCCTGAGAAAACTGCACCAGGTGGAAACAGCAGCTCGTGCACTAACTGCAGCACCGAGAAGAAAGCGTCCTCCATAAGCAGCCACAGCAAATGCAATTATTCCAATAGTGAACACTGTCACTTCTCTGGTGGCAGGAATTGTAGCTCCTCTTCACACCACCCTAAAACAACAGACCCTTCAAATGTCAGTCGTAAAGATTCACAAACCTCTCAGTGCTGCCATGACAAGAGAAATCCCAAACACTCACTAGAATGTCAATGCAAACCTCGTACTTGTTGCCAATGTAGTGGTAAGTGCCATTGTAAGCACGAGAATAGTGATAACCTACATGCTGGGAGCATCCATTCATCTGAGCAAGAAAAGTGTGTAAGAACTTGCAGCGAAGGGGAAAGTAATGCTTATTTTAAGTCCTCTAAAAGGGAAACTGAAATAGACAGATGTGTCAAGTATAATGATAAATGTGAAACTAGTGAAAGCATTGGTATAAAATCAGAAAAGTGTTCTTGTCAACAAACTGAGATTAACTGCAGTAATTGTAGGGGTGAGAGTGGACAGCATTGCAACTCGTCTCTATGTTCACTTGGTATTTGTAGGAATGAAATTGGTTTAAGATGTCCACACAGTAGGAAAGCTAAATCCTGTGATCGAGACCCCTCAGTTGAGAGATTAGATTGCGAATTCAGGCAGATGAAGTGTCATAATAAAATTAGTGAACCAAACCAGTGTAATTGTAGCAAAAAGGATAATGCCTTAATGAAAGATAAAGAAAAAATTGTGCCTCTCAAACCTCATGTGCCAGACGTTAGGGACTCTGAAAATAGGAGTAAGGACTGCAGTCCAGTGGCATCACCATTGTCTACGACAAGACTGTTGCCTACAAGACACCGCACAAAAAATGCTATCTTGACCATTCTTGAAAGTGGAGAAGTGTGTATCGAATTCTTAAAAAAGAAAGGTAGCAATCGTGAGGAATGTGTGGTGGATGTATGCAGAATCTCAAGTGATGGCATAAGGGTAAATATGATCTTGTTTTAATATATTCATATTGTAGAATGCACACTTTAAAACAAGGAAAGAAGCATGCTGGAATCCTCTTCATTGACTGTAACACTGCACTTTAACTGTGATGGTATGGATGGGTCTTCTCTTCTTCACTTCACATGCTTATTTGAAAATCTACGTTGGAAAATACAACAAGGTGGACATACAAACAATCATCCACCTTTTTCTGTCCAATGAATGTTCACATGTTTGTTATCTACTGATCAGTGGTGGCTCCTGACGTTTTGGATTGTGGTTTCGACAGAGAACAGCACTCGCTTCAGGTAGCAGGACCTTAGGGATGATCAGTTGATCTATATGCCAAGTTTTGTACAATGGAAATAAACCTCACAATGAATATTTTGAAATACAGAAAGCTATAATTATTTGTCTAAGCTACAAATCCAATCCTGGATCAGCAGAATTAAATTAGTGAAGATTAATTTTTGCATGGACTAACTCTACAATGTTACTAAGTTATGCATGAAGAAATAGTAGGTATCTCATGTTGGATACCTTTCTGCTACTACAGGGTCTTTATTTTTGCTTGGCAAGGCGATTCCGTTCGACCTTAGCCGCCTGTTACAGGTTGGCGCGCGCGGTCTCCGGCCATATTTTCACGTTCTTTCTGCTGAAGACGTGTGAGCTCCAAGCTGATTGGGTGTTTTATAAAGCTACTGTGTACTGTATATCGCATTGTATAGTGTTTTATTGTGATTCTGTATAGTGCTGTAATGCCTTATGTGAAATATTTGTTACGTGAACGTGTATATCTGCACAATACGTACATAAAGTGCAGGAAACGGGCACTAGAACAAGACAAAAGTTTCGAGTGAAATATCCTATAAATCGGACAATAAAACAACTGGCTAAGAGATTCAAACGTACAGGTTCAGTAAACAATAGAAATAGACGTCGTTATTTCCTTACTGAAGCTAAATTATCCGGAGTAACCGGAAACTTCTTAAGGAGATGCCGATTATGTTTGGCAGCGGCTGGTGAACATTTTCAGCATCTGCTGTAAACATGGTGAGTAAAAATCCAGATACTGATTTCAAGAACCGTGTTCTACCGCACAAGGGCGCGCGTGGTCGCTGGCATTGAGCCGTCACTGGCGAAGGGCGTGAGTGAGAATGTCCTTGCCAAGCAAATATAACGACTCTGTACGTACGGTACTGTTACTTACGTTACATAATTAGCTTTCTTGTACAACAATAAATTTGCTTTGATAAATTAGGGTATACAGTATAAATCGTTTTTAAATGTGGCAGCTTATTTTGCAATTTGAAAATGAGATATTTTCCAAATTTGGTGCTCTGTGATGCAAATGATAGTTTTTTGTTGACTTTCGGAGAATTTCGCAAAGAAACATCTCACGAAAGGTCAGAGTCCCTACTTCTCGGCAAACGCATGAATATTAAAATTGATAGCCTTTTGATTTAAAAAAATGTATTCCACCTTGTCAATACTGATTAATTTATTAAATTATTTTATTTGTATATATTTTAATCTTCTTCAGAGAATTTATTCGAGTACAATTGGGAGCATAGTTTATATTGGTTGCCGGCATCTAAAAAGAAAATTACCTCAACATTTAAAAGAACACATAAAAATTATTGTTTAAAATGTTTGTTTGACAATTTTCTCCAAATTCATACTACAAAAGTGGCCATGTTATTAGAATAATTGCTACAATTGTAAATCCAATATAATTATTATTATTATTTTCTTAATTAAGGTTACAAATAAGGAATTTAGTTTTTTTTTTAATTCTATTAATTTGTCCATGTCTGTAGTATTCATTCAATTGTCCAATCTTGTCTCTTGTTCAACAATATCTTCAGTGTGATATTATAATGAGGGTACATGATGGAAACATATTCAAATGCATTAAAACGCAGTTAACGAAAGTTTGATGCTTTTCAGTCGGTCAACACGAGTTTTTCCTAATCCTGAAAAAAATTACATGAGATTAATAAATACACATTCCAATTAATGAAGCAATCAATATTATCGAAAACAACTTCCAAGTCCAACAACTCGGCTAAATAAACCGAAGAGGTCGTGAGATTACTGAGGGTCGTACTCAACCAAAGCGTGTTTCATTTCGATATTAATATATACACACATTCAGAGGTCCTAGCCATGGGGTCACCATTAAGCGGGCTAATCGCTGACATCTTCATTAACACACTGGAAAATGCATTCCTAGAAAATACCTCGACAAAGGGAATAGTAACGTAGAAAAGATACGTGGATGATGTAATTTGGATGTACGACGCTGAATTAACAAGCAAAGAAACAATTCTCCGAACCATTAATAGCCTCCACCACTGTATCAAATTCACTAAGGAATCCGAAACCGATCGGAAAATAAATTATCTCGACATAACTATCGAACGTAGCAATAATGAGCTTTCATATTCCATATTCCAAAAACCTACACGAAATTCACATTCAATTGACAATCAGTCCAATCACCCCAGTACGCTTAAATTAGTGGGGTTGAATTCAATGGTGCACAGGGCTTTAAACATACCCATGTCAAAAGATAATTACAATAAGGAAATCAGAATAATCAAGCAAATGGGAAAGGAAAACAATTGTCCGACCAGCAAAATACATCGAATTGTAGCCAGACATAAAAATAAAATGATTCTAAAGCTGGACAATAATGAGAAAAAATTTTGTGCATTTCAATTATGTGAAAGGGAATACATATAAAATCACCGATCTGTTCAAAAATCAAGGCTTAAAAATAAGCATTCAGAAACGAATAACGCAACCGGAAAGCATCTTCACAATAGTAATCTAAATAAACAAGACTCGTATTCAAAGTCAGGGGTATATACCATTACATGCCAAGATACAGGGTGTCAAGCAAATTACATCGGGCAGAGCGGGAGAAAAATGGATGCACGATACAATGAACACAGAAATGCGATAAAATACAGGACGCACTCGGCCGTATGCGAACACATGTGCTCGCGGGACACAGTTTCACTAACATTGAAACCGACTTAAAAATGATTCATCACGAACTGAAAGGCATAAAGGAAGCAATCGAGATACACTTAGCTAAAATAAACAACTCCAATAATTTTAACGAACACACATTCATGGAGAGTTCACCCCTCTTCACTCTACTAGAAAACACACCCCATCGGAAACGAGACACAACATAACGATGCAGCCAAGCTAGATAAAGGATTAATAAGGGAAACATGTTATTGGATCAGGATGTACGATGTATCTTTTTCTTCAATAAACCTAGGCCGGTATTATCGGCAGTATTAAAGTTGCCGGGACATTCTCATTATACCAGTCAGCGCTTATATGGCTATTAGCTTATGAGTGGTAAGAATTGAAACCAGGTCTTTAATACACTCGCCGATAAATAATAAAAGTGCTACACTTGATTTTTAAAATTAAAACTTACATACAGGGTGGCGCACGATAAGTCACCTGATTTGTTTCGTGAATAACACATTTGTTGTCAAGATTTGTAATTTATTGATGTAGAAGTAAAGAATACAGCTTGGAAATACAATCTAATGAATCACATGTTCAATATGACTACCGTTTTGTTTTACAACTTCTTCAGGTCGTACATGTGCATTTGTGACGACTCTCCGACAAATCTTCTGGTATGGCATGGCATAACTCCACAATGATGGCCCTAAGTTGCGCTGCATTTTCGGGTTTTCTGTGGTACACCTTCTCTTTAATGAACCCCCAAAGGAAGAAGTCACATGGGTTAATGTCCGGGCTGTGGGGTGGTCACATTCCTCCTCCTTCATAACGTTCTGGAAATCTGTTTGACAGTACCCTAAGGCCAAGTCTTTCGTGTAGGAAATCAAGCACAATGTTGGCAGTATGGGGGCGTGCTCCATCTTGCATGAACCATTGTGTCTGCAATGGAAGACATGTGGCCATGAGTTTAGGAAAGAACTGGTTTCGCAGCATGTCTAAATAGCGTTCACCGGTTACTGTAGATTCAAAGAAGAATGGACTGATGATTCCATGGCTTGACATCGCGACCCACACCCACATTTTCTCCCCTTAGGTGTCTTTCATGTGGATTATTCGCGGAGGTTCACGTGCCCAGAATCAACCGTTCTGTTTGTTCACAACACCGTTCATGTAAAAATAAGATTCGTCAGAAAACCATGTGTTGTGTAGCACTGCCTCCTGGCCTTGCTTGATTGCCCACCTTGCAAACGGTAGTCTCCGCTCGCCGTTCTTACTTTATATGAAAGACCCTGTAGATGTGCTGTAATGTCAACAACCCAAAATATTAATTTTGTTCATGTTGCAGTTGCTCTGTATTACACATTGGGATAAGAATTTCTGGTTCGGGTTCTCCACATTAGAGAGAAGAATAGGTCATGTTCATGTAGGTACTATAATCTGTACTTTCGGAGATTATCATCCTTTGTTAATGTCCTGTAATGCCACACTTTGTTGGGTACCTTAAGGTATGTATATACGTTTGAAATGGCATTGTCTGCTTCAAATTAACATATATTTCATGTCGATATTCCACCTGTAAGTAGCTAAAAAGCTGAGGTGCCTCAGGGGCACATGTTTAGGGGGCGTGGTTCCACAGCAACTTACTTCCATCTAAATATCCCGGAATATCAAATAAGGTATGAAAATCATAAAAATGGCTTATGTTAGCTAAGTGCAAGTGTAGGGACCAGGTTCATCATTCCCAAAGAATTACAGTTTTTGATATGTCTAAGTTAGTTTATTTGGCCATATCACCAATGTGTAGCTTTGTTTATGTTATTCTCAGAATTAAAATTAACAAAACCAACATCAAGAATTGACATTGGCATATTCTTCTTCTTCTTAATTTTCCGGTTCCAGTGATCTGGGTCGGGGCGTGAATCAAGGACCTCCATCCGAGGTCTCGACTCACACACAATCATATTTAGGCTATTTGTATGATGGGTTTGCCACATCCAAAGGTAGGCATATTATTGATACATCAAATTAAAGCTAATGAATGTAGGAATGCTGTGAACTAGGCTTTTTTGGATACTTTGAAAACTTAAGCCACCTTGTTTATTTTAAGCAATTATAAAATTGCAGTTCTTTTTTGAAAACTGAAAAAAAAAAATTAAAAAAAAACTCCTGCTCTCTGTCGCAGATAACTGCACGATTCTAGTTCAGAACATTATATGCGTTAAGTAGAAGAACTCTGTGAAATAAATTTGATAATTGAATAATATATAGTAATTTTAGGGCATTTAAAAAAATGTCATTTTTCAAATTCTGTTTACAAACATTCAGTGAACTGAAAACAGAAAATAAAGTTTCTGATACAAAAAAATTGATGGTAGGTTTTCATATGTTATGTGGTAAAAGTTTCAGAGGAATCGGTTCAAAAATGTAGATTTTCTTCTGAAACATATATATACATACCTTAAAGCAAAGTACAACATGCTCTGCCCCTTGTTTCATTGAGACATATATGCACTCCCGAATGCCTGGCATTGTACATATTGTTTGACAGCCTCCTCATTTCTCACATGAAGTGTTACTACATCATCCACAGTAGCTGTCTACAGCGAGGGCTTTTTGTAGCCCCCACACAAAGTAGTCTTGAAGGATTCCAATCCAGTTCATTTCATTACAAGTACTGATAGTCATGTTGAATCTTTCACTTGCAATACATAGCAGATTATAGTACTGTGTGTGAGTGTCCGATATAACTAGGGACCCTGATTTATGGTAATATGAAAGGTTCCAAAGAGGTGGAATAAAATGTTCAAAGCGTTGAAATGAAATATTTCGCTATATTTCGTGGTGAAATTAAAAAAAAAAAAAGTGAAAGTTCAGTTTGTAAGGTGCACAGGTTAGGTTAAATTATGAACAATATACAAACATTTGCTTCAACAAATACTCTCAATGACTACCATAGTCCTTTTCTCGCTAACTCATAAAACTTATGTTGTCCCCAAAGTATAAGCAAAGCAGTCTTTCCATGATTTCTGGACGAACTGTTCACCTGAGAAGGCAAAAAAGCCTCTTTCGCTGTCTTATCTTATAAAACACTTATATTTAAGATTTTTTATTTTCTATCAAACGACAGATAGTGTAACTATTTCGATTAATTTTGAAGTAAGTATTTAAAACAAAACAAAAATCGTATTACCAGCATTTCGTTGGTATTTTGTATTTTAGGGTGGAGGTAACACATTTCGCAAAATAATTTATTTTCGTGATATTTCGTGACTTCAATATCGAAATAAGTTGCATATTTGGGGTAAGTATATCATTGTGATAACATAGATATGGTTGCTGAAAACATTCGCGGATATCGTTAAAACCAAAAATCTGGGACTCTAGATATAACCCATATATATGACTCTTATTCTTCTCCGCATGTGAGGAATACAACCCTGAAATTTTGCTTTTTGCTTTTGTCACAATGTGTATATTGAGGGAACTGTGGTAGGTTATGTAAAATCGAAGTGACAATATATCTCTCTTTTTTTTAGGTAGTGCTGTACCAACCCAATGGAGAAAGAGGTTGTCCTGTGGGGAATGCGCCGCCTGATTTGCCGGTACATGGGTCTGATTCTATCTATAGCTTTGAATCTCTGCCTTCTAAACATTGGAAGAAATACCTGTATGCATCCAGGTTTGTGGACCTGGTCAAGGCTAAAACACCTAAAGTTACTTACTATAGTAGCAGGGCAAAATGCTTGCTAATGGAGAATACACCTGATCCTGATTTTGAAGTCAGTTTCTATGATGGTGAGTGGGCTTGGCTATCATTTGTAAATTTGTTAATCTTATGCTACACATGGATATACTACTCATGTTACTCTTTATTGTTATATACAACATCTATCACCTATTATGCTTGATGACAATACTGTACAGTACTTAATTATACTTGTCAGCAATATGCACTACCGGTTATCTACGCGAAGGTGTTCCTTGGATTTACTGCCCAGCAGTAGAGTATATTAATACGGGATGGACCGACCCTTGGTCTTTATTACACTTCTAACTCTATGGGGGAGACCGTTTCCCTTGAGTTGGAAAGTCTCTGACGGAATGACCAACCATTCTTTCTACAGCCCTGTAGTTGGTGATGTGGGTTGTTTTGGTCTGATGTATAACTGCCATTCTGATTCATCCCAAAGATATGTGGTAGGATTGAAGGCGGGGCTGGGCAGGCAAATCCATATCCGGAACCTCATTGTCTACAAGCCACTACCAACAAACCCAGCTTTTTGGCAGGGCATTGTCATGCTGAAACACAGTTATAATGTCTGAAATGGTAGACAACATGCAGTTGGTGAAAATGTCCTCATATCTTCCCATCTTTATCATGCTCCTTAGTATTGCAAGAGGACCCAGTTCCTTCCATGAAAAATACCCCCATAATGGCTCTGTCCAATTTCAGTCTGGGTACTATACATGCCAACCTGTGGCATTCGTCACACTCAAACACTCACATTGGACTGGCACATGATTTAGCAAGTTTTACCTCTCCATATCACATGTTGCAGCCCAGCTCCTTAGCTCCTTAGTCTGCTGAATACAGTTCTTAACGTTCACGGTTGAAATTTGCTGATTATGGGTAGCTGCCTGAGGTTTGAACTCCAGTCCTCGACTAGCTGCACGATGAGTGGCTCTGCGGAATTCACAGATGATGGTATCACATACCACTTCCTTGAATGCTTGATGGCCCCTATCGATCAGTACACATGGCCTACTTGGCTGTGGTTTTCTAGCGGTAATGCATTCTTATTTCCACTTCACAATCGTGTCCCATATGGTCAACTTGGCAACTTGAGAAGGGCAGAAATAGCCCTTATGGAACTCACTAATGTTTAACATTAAACATCTATACTAATATAATAAAGCTGAAGAGTTTGTTTGTGTGTTTAAACGCGCTAATCTCTGGAACTTCCAGTCGGATTCGAAAAATTCTTTTTGTATATGATAGCCAGATTCAAGAGGAATAGTTTAGGCTATGTAGTATTAGGCTACACCTCTCAGGTAACCTTAAAGATTGATTTTTGTTCAGTAAGTCGGAAGAACAAGCGCTCCCGTCCAGCTTCAATAATACCTAAGTCTATTGTTGCCTGGCAATGCGGGCTGCATCACGTCGCCCCTACCAGTGTTCTGTGCAGAATTGCGAGCTGTTTATAAGTTGCAGTCATTGGGAGTAATTAGTGCAAAAAGATTTCTTAGGCCCCTTAAAACAGTTATCATGACAATAGTATGCCTCTGTATAAGGGTGATGGTGTTGGTGCAGTGTACTGAGGTTATCAGCTGCAATAAGCATTGGTGCTTTCTGATCCTTATCCTTGAGCGCTCCAGTTCTGTAGTACTGTATTTGCTTGCGTATATCTCGCAACCCATTTTTTAATTTGAAATTTCAGGGGGAAAAAAGTACTCGCATATATCTCGCATTCATTTCTGACGCCGTCATATAAATGACCGTAATAACCTTGAGGTAGAAACACGTTCAATTTAGTGCGCCACAACAGTCGTCATTGTCCAGAAACACGCAATGTTATCCTTCGTTTTGGCAGCAGAGGTTTCCTTTATTGTTGGCCGTCAGTGGCCTTGTAGACATCAGTACCGGTACTCTGGCTTCGAAGATAAAGGAAATCTGTGCTATACCACTCGCGCCAACATGCTCGTATGTTTCGAAGATTGTGCAAGTAGGCCTACTGTTACATCGCAGAGAAACGCAGTTCAGTCTTCTCGAATCTCAATGATTTCGTCTTTACGCATTGTGTCGCATCAGAGCTCTGCCGCGTGCAAGCATGTGCAAACATGCGGCGCGAGTGTTATAGCACGTGGTACATCGTTAGTCTTTGGCCGCGGTCGGCGAAGTTCGAGCTCGCACGTGCATGTAGCGAGGAATCGACATGGAAGATGATCGATCATATCGATCGCTAAGCGTCTGCGCTCTAAATTCCTTTTCTGCCTTGAATCATCCTTAACGAGCGTATGACGTCTTTTTCATAGGTTCTTAATGTCGCATAACCATAACGAATAGAAATAAATGGTGTCGACGGACATTGTTGTGAAGAGCTTCTTGAAGACGTGCATCGCAAATGCATTGGACGGAAGTCAGGATGAAGCAGTATAGGATGATGACGAGAATGATGCACCCGAGAGTACCTCGGAGATTGGCAGCAGTGAAGGCAGTGACAATGAATAGGGGTACCGTATGCCAGTTGCCTTGTTTCAATAATGCTTTTTTTTTTTTTTTTATTGGGAATACGGTCATTCCCCGCGTATATCTCGCACCGAAAATTTTCACACATATTATTTTCGGTTAAAATACGGTAGTATTCATTATCATCCATAAAACAAATAAATCCACCGGGCGTAGCCGGGCACTACTGCTAGTTAATAAGGCAACACTGAAAAATGGCTTCAAAGCTACTGTATCTTTACTCACTAATGTGGCCACCGATACCTGTATCATGTTTGAGGTGACCGAGCTCCTTTGCTCCTCCTAATTTGCTGGTATCACATGGCACTGAACAATGTTAAGCCCTCTATCCCCTTGTATAGCACCGTCAGCAGTTGTACAGTAAAATACCAGTATAACAATATCTTGGGGACCTCTGAAATTAATTTGTTATACTGAAATAAGCAAATTCTTAAAGAACTCACCTAGTGTTATATTCGTTGGTTATTGTTGTTTTAAGGGACAGAACTACGAGGTCATCTGCCCCGTTATATCCGTTGTAGGATCTATATAACTTCAAAATGCCATTATGCACAAAAAAAATAAAAGCTCAAAATGTATTACTTCATAGGAAAAATAATTGAATCTACATATATCTAGCCTATCCACAAAGCAATTATCAGTAGTTATTGACAGAAGTTTTCAGAAAATCTATTTTTGCATTGTATCAGCAAGTCTACACATTGTTCCTGAACCTCATATTTTGAAAAAGTCTGTGATTTTCTTCTGAACAGACCCAGACACAAAAGCTTGTTCCAAATAGTCACTAACCACTGCACATGAATTTCAAATCAAATCTGACACATCACTTCGTGACACAAGAAAATCTTGAAGGCTTCGTGCCATGTTCGTTGCCTGCAGAAGAGTCAAGCTCTGTCGATCATGATCATTTTGGGGGTTGTCTTCCTCTTCCTCCTCATCACATGGATCTCTATCATTCATAATGTCCTCCACAATTTAACATTGGTGATTTCTTTGTGGACTATTACATCACTATCTACATTGACGTAGTCAGTAAGATTTTCCGTAGATGGCACATCCAACATTGCACACAAACGCTTCCAATTCTCCTCGGTTTCCACATTAACCAACACTTCACTTTCTGCGACCAGTGGTATTTAAATGACCACTTGTACAACACGTTTTGATGTGTTGATGAAGTGTTGGACAAACAAAGACTGAAACACAGGTATTTCATACCTCAAATTGAAATCAGGAAGAATATTGGTTGCGTTCACGGTAGCAAACAGTTGATCAACTGCTCCAAAGCTGATGCATCGGGAGCGGGATCAGGTTTTACGTGTACTTGTGAACGGTTTGCTCCATCTGATCTCTAGCAGCACGCGTTGTTCGAAAGTGGACAAGGCCGATGTACTATCCTCGAGCCTGCGATGTTGAAATGATCAGATAATCTTGTGAGAGTGAATGCTGATATTAGATCAGTATCTAATTTACCTTTAGTTTTGCAACTCGGAACGAGATTGGTCTGAAACTATGTACCGAAGGCTGTGAACATGTATCAAACCATACCTTGCTCCCGATAATATTAGGCCTACGTTCGTAAATTTCTTGCCTTTCTGCTACGGCATTTATTGTGTTATGCCAGTTCGGCTACGGTAAAGAAAACTTAACAGTTTAACGTATGGTACGGTATATTAAGGTGGTATATCCCAAGACTTATGACAATTGAAGTAATTTTAATCCCTTCAAATTGAACAAGGTAGGTTAGGCCTATGTCTCAATAGACCGGATATTTATTCAAAAATATCAATATAGCTTCGATTTTATTAATGTAGGGTTATAACCTATGAGAAGGGTCAAGAATCTGTAAGTCTAGCATTAAACCTCTTACCAGTCATCCACACATGATGACTTCATTATTTGTTAGCATTGCTTCATCTATTTAATTTGTTCCTAGGTATCCTTCATACTGATATTTTCCTGCTTCTTATATCTTTTCTTTTTCACTCTAGTTTTCTTCTCAAGGATTTGAAGCTTTTGGATTTATTCATCAGCTTAACTGTGCTATACAGATTTTAGTTACTGTACTATAAAAATTAATTGTATTTACAAAAAAATCAGGTTAGATAGCAAAATTAATTTGAAACATTACAAGAATATAAATCACATTGTCCCTACCTGTCAACTAGAGGTATTTATCTGGACCATTACCCTTCCCCTATCTAATAAGGTCAGATGACCTCAAGGTTCCACACTTTAAAATTATAACCAGCATCTAGAAATAAAATTTCTGGGTCCCTCATTTAAAGCAATGGAAATCATGGTATGAGCCTGTATTATCCTTGTTATGCCTAACTTATTTACACCCCAATATTAGTACTTAAAGAGGAAGGCACAACATGAACTGTTGATGGATTAACTTAGTCTCTTACTTGGCAGTCCATTCTCCTCCTATCAATACACAACTGGTTTCCATACCATATTCCCTATATGCTACTGTTCATCTAATGAAAATGAAAAATGTTAGGCTACAGATTTTTGGTTGAAAACAGTTGTCTAAAAGATGCTTTCACATTTATTTTTTAATAGATCATGTCATCAAATGGTCCACTAACATAGAAAGAATTAAAAAATAGGGCATTTTAAAATTATTGCTACCTAAGTCTGGACAGTACAGAATGACGTCGAGGAAACTACACTGCAAAAATATAAACTTAGAAAAATAAGATATAAAAATCAGGAAAGTACCAGGATGAATGACACCTAGGAACAAAGATAAATGAAGCAGTGCTAAGGAATACATCTTTTCTGTGATAATTTGAAGCCATTCTATTTCTTTTTTTCAGTGTTGCCTATACAGATTGTCTTTGCTGCTTCTCAGTCGGTCAACATGGGGTACAAAATTATTATGTAAACCTACTCCTGGAAACAGTTACATGCATTAGTTGCCCATTGCCCATTTAAGTGTGATAACTAACTAATACATGTAATTTTTTTCAGGAGTGTGTTTATATATTTATAATTTTGTACCCGAAAAGCAGCAATGACTACATTTTATCTTGAATTTCAGTACATAATCATTACCAGCTGCTTGATGTACGATACTGGTACTTCATTGGGGCTTGGCTAGTGGGCTCGTACAATTACATACCATTACCGAAGGTAACATTCATGACTCATCACTCTCTTAAAGGCAATGATACTTGGTTACTAACAATTCCCTTTGTTGCTCAATATGTGCCTGATAGAGAGATGGTTGGCACGAATCAGCAAACTAAATGTTAAAAGAAGTAATATCTTCCACCTAGGCTCATTACCAGATTGAATACAAATGAAACTACAGTACAGCAAAACTATAGGTATAGTTTTGTAACAAACATAGTTCATTCAGTCACCGTACAAGAACATCAGGTCTTCTGTGGTCAGCAGCAAATACTGCTGTGTGATAGAATATGCAGATTATAAAGTGAAGCATCACTGTAATGAGGTGTTAAAATTCAGGCAAGCTGCGATAAGGTAAGAAAATATTGGACAAACTGGGTAAGTGCTGTGTTGAACAGTGCTCAATCTTTTCTGCTTGTGTAAGAAGAGAAATATATTTCTTGAGTTGCAGTACATAGGCCTAGCCATTACCAGCTTCTTGGTAGCCTACTTCAGTGAACCTAGGCTAGTGAGCTTGCCTAATTGTAGCCTATACTGTACAGTACTAGCAGGCAATATTCATGAAACCTCACTCCCTTTAAGTTATCATTTTACTAACAATTTCCTTTACAGGTTACTAAGCTTGTAACTTAAAGCCTCCTTCCCAATCCTAGCCTCAGTTAAAAATACATGCACTAATACTGACACCACATTATTTTGAAATGTATCCTGTAGCCTAGGCTACTGTTAAAATATAGATCAATATGTAGCATACACACACGAGAGTGAGTGAAATAAATTAGCCTTATGTCACAATTTCTAAATCCATTCTCATAATGCATTTTACTTAATAGTCAGTTCCTATTTGAGTACAGAGACCTAACCTGTCCCCTGAGAGAAAATCATCGCTCGTTTGACAAAAGGAAGTCAAGGATGGAAATGTTGGTGTTGGATTAGTTGAAGCATGGACAAAATACAGTATGTGCATACAATAATTGTCACAAAATGTTAATACTCAGGCATGTTGAGATACCGTAAGTGAAGGAAATAAAGGACAAACTGGGTAAGTGCTACCGTATGTTGAAGAGTGCTTAATTTTCTCTCCTTGTGTAAGAAAAGAAATTTATATACAGTATATATATAATCTGGACCTAAACAGTATCCAAGAAGGAAGAGAACTGTTAAGATAAGTCTGATAATACCATGAAAAGAAAAATACTGATAGGCTAGTAGTATTTCCCAGTCATTACATTCTGATCAGCCAAACACTCAGTTTTCTATTGGAAGAATCACCTAATAATGTAGGCACAGACAGACCTACGGTAATTCTCATATCCTATTGCATACTAATCCTTAACCCAACAAGTACCGGTATCCTACGGTATTGAAATAATTCAGAATTTGGGGTAGGCCCAGTACAATGCAGGTATTTTTTATACAGTACCGGTAGCCTATGCTTGCTCCAAATGAAAGGTATTTTTTATACAGTATCGGTAGCCTAGAAGTTTGATTCTCTCTATACTGCCTACACAACAATATATTCGTCGAGGTACAGTATTTAGCCCAAAGCATAGGTTAAAATCGTATTTTCAGACCAAATTACCCCAGACAAGTGATGAAAAAACGCTGAAACATTGATTTAAAAACTTTATAAATGCACATTGCCACTAAAAAGGAAACCACACACCTGAATTCATATAATTTTTAATACTTGGAACAAAAGAAAGGCTGTAACATCCGATATATCAGGTTATGTTGTTTCACACATAGGTTAAAATTTGTCCCAACTGCGATCCGTAAATCGGAATAAAGATATATCACGAATTTAACTCAATGCAGGTCATTTTATAGGCTATAGAGGGACCGTGATGTTGTGTTCTTCATTATTATTTCAGTATTCATCAGTTTAGGAACTATTTTGAGTGATTTCCACAATGTTTACATTTGTTTTCAATTCTACTTCATCTATACGCCATGTTGGTTTTAAACATGTTCCGTGGATGGAGCGAAGTTTTTCTACGCTCCATAAAATGGCGTCCGCTCCATGGAACATGTTTAGGGAGCGCTCCATCACACCGCGCTCACAGCGTACTTTCTTCAACAGTTCATCAACTGTTTGCTACCGTGAACGCAACCATTGATCCTTCAAAACTAAAAGGAAAGGAAAATGGACGTCCAGGTATTTTTGGGTATTTATATGTTTTGGCACTGTAACCTTGTCTTTAAGTGTGTTTTTTTTCCTTAAACTAAAGTAAAATATTGGATAAAACCTTTTGGTTGTTTTACGTTTTAAATTTTTAATAAATACCAAGATATTCAGAAGGTCGAGTTTATTACGGTACTGGAAATGAGCAACAAAGATGTGGAAGGGAAAAGCTACTTTTGTAGAAATAAGAGTAGGCTATATGCATATTAATTGAAATGTGTATGCCAAAACTCAAAAGGTAATAAAATATATTCAATAGAAAGAACATTTGAAGGAAAAAAATGCTTTGTAAAAGTGCTTTAAGTTATTTTTCATTCAATTTTAAATATAAAAATATTAATTTTTAAAATCGTACTTTAAATAATATAAATGCATGTCAGGGAGTTTTTGTAGTATGTGGGTTCTTAATGGGTGAATATGTATGCCAGCAAGCATATGGGTTGGCAACACTGCTCTGCTCATCCTACCCAGAATTCAAACACACTGTACTTCCCTCCCATTTTCTATTCTTTGTTTGATGCCTTCTGTACTTAACCTAACTTTTTCTGTGTATTGGAGTTGTTAGTTTATATCTCCTGACCTAATTCCCAATTCTAATTCTGTTTTTAAGTCCTGTTTTTAAGTCCCAATTCTAATTAAATTAAATTTGATTAACTATCTAATGTTGTTACATTTCTAAAAAGTTATTGTAGAATAGTTTGCATACCGGTACCCTTTTTTTAAGGTTCAACTTACCATGACACAGGATTTTTGATGAAAAATTTAAAATACCCGGGTATTTACCCAAATTGGGTATTTACCCGTGTATATACTTTGGGTATTTACCCCGATTTATAAATACCTGGGTATTTTACATCACTAGTTACAGGTCTCCCATAAGTCCAACCCCTCGTCCACGTCATGGGAGACGGGCAACGGCACAAAGTAGGGGATCGCCTGTAGGGGCGAAGTACAGTGAGGGCTTCGTGTGGCCCGGGACCGTTACGGTAGCTGTGAAGGTCCTACAGGAACCCTGAAAAGAGACGGCTAACGGGGTTCTGGTGAAGCTACGATAGGCCCAGCAAGCCAGTAGTGGATGAAACCAAATGCATTCAAAAATGGAACGAGCCTCGGACATGATGTATTTAATAGACGACGACACGGCTGTACACACGGACTAAGATTTGGAACTTTAAACCTAAGAACGCTGACGGGGAAGGTGGAGGAGATAGTGGATATGATGGAAAGAAGGAAGTTGGATTTATTGGAATTGGCAGAAACAAAGTGGAAAGGGGAAGGAAGGAGAGAACTGAGAAAAGGCTATAGACTGTACTGGAGTGGGACGAAGAGGGAAAGAGGAATGAAGTGGGAGTAGTAGTACGAGATGGTTTAAAAGAAGAAGTGAGGAGAATAAGTGATAGGATGATGAAAGTGAAAGTAGCACTGAGGGGAGAGACCGTAGAAATAGTGCAAGTGTATGCTCCACAAGTAGGCTGCGCCTCGGAAGAGAAGGAGGAGTTTGAAGAGGAATTGCAGAAGCAGCTGGTAGGTAGAAATATGATTGTTATGGGGGACCTGAATGCCCATGTAGGAAGAGAAAGACAAGGTTATGAGAGTGTTCTAGGACAAGAGGGTTGGGGCGGAAGAAATGAGGAAGGAAAGAGACTGTTGGACTTCTGCCAGAAAAACAGCCTGCTAGTTGGGAACTCCTTGTTTAAGAAAAGAGAGAGCCACACAATCACATGGTACAGTGATGACTTGACCAGGAAGTCGGTGGTCGACTATATACTGTATGAGAAAGAACTAAATAAGAACATCACGGACATCAAGGTTATACCATCGGAGAACCTGGATAGCGACCATCGATTGCTGGTAATGAACTTGAGAGGGAGTTAGGAGAAGAAAGGGACTGAGAACCAGGAAAGACGTATAAGGATATGGAAACTGAAAGAAGGGGATAGAAGGGTCGAGTACCTCAAAATGGTAAAGGAAGGAATTCCAACAGATGAAGAAAGAGGGGTGGAAGAGGATTGGGCTAGATTTAAGAAGACACTAGTAGGTGCAGCGGAAGCAGTTTGTGGGAGGACAAGTAGTAGGAAGAGGTGGAAGGAAACACCATGGTGGAATGAGAAGACAATAGATATAGTAAGGGAAAAGAATTGAGCCTTTAGTAGGTGGTATCAAAATAGGATGGTAGAGACAAGGGAAGAGTACCAGGAAAGAAACAAGGAGGCGAAGAGAGTAGTGGCTGAGGAGAGAAGAAAGTGGATGGAGGAGTGGACAAAGATGATGGAGGAGGATAGTGAAGGTACAAAAAAGGTCCTGTATGGGATGGTAAAAACTAAGAGGCGGAAGGATCCTATGGATTATGTTAGAATGGTGAACAAAAGGGGACAAGAGATAGAAAATAGGGAAGAACTGAAGAAAATGTGGAAAGAATATTTTGAAGAACTTCTGAACCCAAATGGAAAAGATGGTGAGGAGGAAGAAATCGGGGAAGCAGAAGATGAACTGCAAACAGAAAAGGACTTAACATGGAAAGAAGTGGAAGATGCAGTGAACAAGATGAAAGGAGGGAAGGCACCGGGTATGGATGAGTTGAGTGTGGAGATGGTGAGAGCAGCAGGAGAGGTGGGGATACAGTGGTTGTACCGAGTGATGAGGACAGCATGGAAGGAAAGGAAGACCCCAGAGGAATGGAAAAAAGGAATAATTGTCCCGATCTTCAAGAAAGGTAGTAGAACAGATTGCAGAAACTATCGGGGAATAACACTGATGAGTCATTGTGCGAAGATCTTCGAGAAAGTTTTGGAAAAGAGAATTAGGACAAGGATAGAAGGAGGGATGAGGGAAGAACAACATGGCTTCAGAGCAGGAAGGTCCACAGTGGATTTGATTTTTGCTGTAATGCAGTTACAAGAACAGCACTATGAGTATGGAACAGATCTACTGATGGCCTTCCTGGACATTGAGAAAGCATATGACAGTGTATGCAGAAACAAAGTATTGAAGTCCCTGGATGATAGAGGAGTAGAGAAATGGACTATAAAGAGGATAAAGGAGATGTACAAGGGAAGTGTGAGTTGTGTGAAAGTGGGAGGAGAGAGATCGGACTGGTTGGAACAGAGAAACGGCCTGAAACAAGGAAGTACACTGTCACCGTTACTTTTCATTGTGGTGATGGATGACATATTGTCCCGAGTGGCACAAGTAATTGGGGAAGGAAAGATGAAAGCAATGGTGTTCGCAGATGATTTGATGATTTGGGGAAACAAGGAGGAGGTACAGGAACAGTTGGACGTTTGGGAAGGAATAATACAAGGATATGGGATGAAATTTAGCATAAATAAGAGTGAGATGGTGATCACAACAAGGAAGAAGAACCACAACGGGAATAACAATTGGTGGGGAACAGCTGAAGAAAGTGGAGAGTTTCAAGTATCTGGGAAGCCTGATACAAGATAATGGAAGAAACGATAGAGAAATAAATGAGCGGGGGAGGCAGGCAGAAGCATTTCGGAGGAGTGTGAGAAGCATGTTATGGAGCAAGGATGTCCCTCAGAACAGCAAAAAGATCATATATCGGACGTACTATGTCCCTATCCTGACGTATGCCTCGGAGACCTGGGTTATGAAGGGAAGGGAGAAGAGCAAAATACAGGCCAGTGAGATGAGGTTCTTGAGAAGCAGTATTGGAGCTACAAAGATGGACAGATTAAGAAATGAGAGGACCAGAGAATTAATGGAGGAACCATTACAGGATGGTATAGAGAAATCTGGACTTAGATGGTATGGACATGTAAAACGAATGGAGGAGAAGAGGATACCCAGGAGAGTACACGAGACGAAGTGGGAAGGAAAGAGACCGAGAGGAAGACCGAGAGACAGGTGGCTGAAGGGGGTGGAAGAAAGCGTGAAGAAGAGAGGAGAAGACTGGACAAGGGTGGAGGCTGAGAGATGGTGGGAAGACAGAAGACATTGGAGGGGCTTGTGTTCCAAACAGATTCGGCCTGTGGCTGGAAACTGTGCAAGATGAAGAAAAGAGTTACAGGTATGAAAATATGTAAAGATTTGTCACCTTATAGTTTAAGATACAATAAAGTTGGTAGATTTTTCCCTATTCTTCTTCTTCCTAGCATATTCTCGCAGTCTCCTAAAACACCACTTTGCTCAGTTTGCTGATCTTCAGGGCGAAGGTCGATTTTGTATGTCAGTCTTGATGTTTTCTTGTTATCTCTGCTTTGGTCACTCTCGTGGTCATCAGTCAGCCTTCAATCTTCAATTCTAGTTGGTAAATAGTTCT
The DNA here is from genome assembly GCA_946902985.2 of Meconema thalassinum. NCBI lineage: Eukaryota > Metazoa > Arthropoda > Insecta > Orthoptera > Tettigoniidae > Meconema > Meconema thalassinum. The sequence goes on along the minus strand of OX336389.2, from coordinate 169,228,063 downwards.
GGCAGTGGTGGAAGATGCCTCCCTGTGTACATTTCCACATCATATCACCTTTACTTTAATTAATGATACACCAAATTGCTTCCATGTTGTGTTGTTGATGTGGCTGAGGAGGAGATATCCTGTATCCAACTGACCATTTCTATGATGTGGAGGAGACTTTTGGTATCCATTATAGCCACCCATCACTTGGTGACAGTTTTGTAGATATTATTTTTGAGACAATTGGCATTCATCTGTTCCATAGCACACTGGCTATTTCCCGCCACTACATTCGCTCTTGCCTGCACGTTTCCACTGATCCCACCATCACCTTTGAGATAGGAGCCAAATTGACTTGAAACAAACCATGTTTGCTAGTCTATTGGTTCCAAATTAACTACTTGATTTATTTTAAATTTTTGATAAAATAAACAGTTTAAATGCCACTCTGCCCTGTCAACACAATATATTAATACTTTCATTAGTTAGTACATGTTTTAACTACAATCTAGTCTTCATTAGTATTTTTTTAAATCACAGTCATTAAATTAACACTATTAACTTCCTGTTAGAAGCACACTTAGTCTGTTTCACAGTTCATTATTTTGTTCTTGTTAATACTATTATTGATTAAAACTCAGCAATTCTTCTAGGTTTGTGCCGTGTCTTGTGTGGGGTTTCGCCTAGGACACCAAGCTGGCTCATCGGCGGGCTCTTGGTGTCCCCGCCCGGACCCCCACAGGAGTAACGAACTGCGCGTTACCTCCCTTTATATAGAGTGCAACTGCACTCCTTGACTGCGAGAACTAAAAGCTCAAGCAGCCATAACCTCCCTATGAAGGCTTCCAAAAAGATGGTATATTGGCTTTCACGGCCGGTGAATTAAAACTCAGCAATTCTTCTAGGTTTGTGCCGTGTCTTGTGTGGGGTTTCGCCTAGGACACCAAGCTGGCTCATCGGCGGGCTCTTGGTGTCCCCGCCCGGACCCCCACAGGAGTAACGAACTGCGTGTTACCTCCCTTAATATAGAGTGCAACTGCACTCCTTGACTGCGAGAACTAAAAGCTCAAGCAGCCATAACCTCCCTATGAAGGCTTCCAAAAAGATGGTATATTGGCTTTCACGGCCGGTGAATTAAAACTCAGCAATTCTTCTAGGCTTGTGCCGTGTCTTGTGTGGGGTTTCGCCTAGGACACCAAGCTGGCTCATCGGCGGGCTCTTGGTGTCCCCGCCCGGACCCCCTCAGGAGTAACGCACTGCGCGTTACCTCCTTTTATATAGAGTGCAACTGCACTCCTTGACTGCAAGAACTAAAAGCTCAAGCAGCCATAACCTCCCTATGATGGGTCCGGGCGGGGACACCAAGAGCCCGCCGATGAGCCAGCTTGGTGTCCTAGGCGAAACCCCACACAAGACACGTCACAAACCTAGAAGAAATGCTGAGTTTTAATTCACTGGCCGTGAAAGCCAATATACCATCTTTTTGGAAGCCTTCATATGGAGGTTATGGCTGCTTGAGCTTTTAGTTCTCGCAGTCAAGGAGTGCAGTTGCACTCTATATAAAGGGAGGTAACGCGCAGTTCGTTACTCCTGTGGGGGTCCGGGTGGGGACACCAAGAGCCCGCCGATGAGCCAGCTTGGTGTCCTAGGCGAAACCCCACACAAGACACGGCACAAACCTAGAAGAATTGCTGAGTTTTAATTCGCCGGCCGTGAAAGCCAATATACCATCTTTTTGGAAGCCTTCATAGGGAGGTTATGGCTGCTTGAGCTTTTAGTTCTCGCAGTCAAGGAGTGCAGTTGCACTCTATATAAAGGGAGGTAACGCGCAGTTCGTTACTCCTGTGGGGGTCCGGGCGGGGACACCAAGAGCCCGCCGATGAGCCAGCTTGGTGTCCTAGGCGAAACCCCACACAAGACACGGCACAAACCTAGAAGAATTGCTGAGTTTTAATTCACCGGCCGTGAAAGCCAATATACCATCTTTTTGGAAACCTTCATAAGGAGTTTATGGCTGCTTGAGCTTTTAGTTCTCGCAGTCAAGGAGTGCAGTTGCACTCTATATAAAGGGAGGTAATGCGCATTTCTTTACTCCTGTGGGGGTCCAGGCGGGGACACCAAGAGCCCACCGATGAGCCAACTTGGTGTCCTAGGGGAAACCCCACACAAGACACGGCACAAACCTAGAAGAATTGCTGAGTTTTAATTCACCGGCCGTGAAAGCCAATATACCACTATTATTGATGATTGATGTTCACATTGTTAAAAAATTGTCATTGTTAACACATATTAAAATTTTAAAAATATTTATTTTTTAGAATAAATTTTTAGTGAAGAAATAAAAACAAGCTGTTGAGAACCTTGATATGCCGTTGTGATAATAATTTGTAATTTTGTAAACTTCCTTGGGCTGGCACACTGTTACAGCTGAGACTGTGTATGAGTCGGGCGACGTGATGTATTGTGTGTTTGGTGTGATGTGGGGCTGGACAGGTTAAGGGATGGAGGAAGAGGGGAGGTTGGATTGAGGAGTTGGTTACGCGGAATTTGTGGATATATGGATTGGGCTTTATGTAACTTTAATTTGTAGGTTTGGGTGATACATTTTACAATTGGATCAAAAAGTATTTTCACCTGAAAATTGAGTTAATTTCAATTTGCTGTGGGATATACGGTAATTTCTGAATTTGTAGCTATTCTTGGGCACTCATAAGTTGTCCTTTATTAGGTATGTGTATCGGTTTTAAGTCCTTTTCCATGTTAGAAAATGAATGTTCATGTTGAGTTGTATTGTCTCCCATTGCTGAATACTTGTTTATGTTTGAATTAATATGTTCTTTATATCTGATGGAGGAATTCCTTCCTGTTTGCCTGATGTAATATGCCTTGCAGTTGGCACATGTTTAATTTATAAACACCTGACCTAAGGTACAAGGTAGACTTATTTATGCTGCCTCTGTTGTAGATGATTTTGTTGTTGGAGTTATTGGTTTAGAATGTTCCATTTGCATTATATTTTCCGAAGACATTAGCTAGTGAATATATTTTATTTTTATGAAATTGAAAGTTAAGTATTTTTTGTTCTCTGGTCAATGTGGTTTTCGGTTTACATTTCATTTTGTTTTGGTATTTTGACATATTTTTTGTGAACCATTTTTTCTGTGCTATTATGTTCAGTATGTTAAATTGATTTCTCTAGTATAATACAGTATTTCTGAGAGTCAAAGGTACATTAATTTCTCTGTCAGTAAGGCCGTAAAATGTTGCTTTATTGTGTGACCTGGGATGGATTGGAGCCTTTTAACCCCTATGCTGCCATGTTTGACTGTAGTTGAGTGGCAATTGCACTTCGTCCGCTGCCGTATTCGACTTTGGTCCACGGCCTCAGAATATTATAACCACTTGATATAACGTTCTTCTGATGTCATAGGTGAACTTCTAGTAGTGCCCTTTATCACCGTGCAAAATTTCAGGGTAATATCTGTAATAGTTTCGGAGATATAGAATGCCGGTGAAATATTTCGCACAGATGCCATGTTGGATTGGCGCGATGAAATAAAATTTCAAGGTCGGGGTCGGACAAAATATTACTATGACCTTACCAAGTTTTATTGAAATCGCTCCAGCCATTTAGATTTTATTAGGGGGGGAGGCGACACACACATGGACGCACACACACGGACAAAAAGTGATCTGATAAGCCTTTTTTTTTTTTCATAAATGAAAATAGGCTAAAAATTACAATCAATTAGAAGGAAATAAGGTGATTATAACTAAAGTCATCAATTAGAAGGGGGGAAAAATGAAATAAAGTCATATACATACAGTAGAATGTCGTTTATCCGGACATCAAATAACTGGAATGTCAATTATCCGGACGAGCAAAAAAGAAAGAAAGAAATAAAGACCGAGCAGCGCGTGCTTACTCTTATGCGGAAGTGCGCGCTGCCTACCGTAGTGAGTCGGTTCTCGTTTTCAAGTGTTGTCTCGTTGTTTCCTACCGTTTGTTTACTCTTTAATGTCTCAATGTGTTACAGTATGTGAGTGTGCTTACTTTACTGTATTACGTTCTGAAAATGGCTTCTACGAGTGGCAAAAAGGAAAAACGAAATCGCAATGTTTTATCGATTGAGAAGAAGGTGGAGATCATCAATAAAGTGGATAAAGGTGAGAGTGTGCAGTGTCTAATGTAAACTTAGATTGTTGAGATATCCACAATTTATGATTTGAAGAACCGAAAAGGTGAATTTTTGAATTATGCTTCAAAGTTAGATAGTGGCTAAGGGTCTAAAAAGAAAAAAGAAAAAACATGAGATCAGCTACGGATGAAAAATTGGAAGAAGCGGCGTACTTATGGTTTATTCAGACTAGAAGTATGGGAGATCCCATTTCTGGACCTTTGTTATGTGAGATAGCGTTGCTGCTTGTTGGTTATCACCATTATGTACTGTGCATGTTTTCTCCTATGAAATAAACACATGTTTGGTTATCCGGAACACTTTCGGTCCCAATTAGTTCGGATAAACGACATTCCACTGTACATTCAAAAAATCTTCCACTTTTTCATTTTTGTTTTGCCTTTCTTTGCAGTGTATGTGCATCCACTAGAAATATTTGTCATAATAGTACTTTTCAGTGGTCTTGATTATATATGTAATCCGAAAATAGAGTTATTTGAGGTACGAATAAAAATTAAATTTTCACTGCTTAATTCAATCTTTTGAGAGTAAAGTTCAAAATGTAATTCGGCAGCATAGGGGTTAGTAATGAAGTGGGAGCCAAGATAATTCATATGTATTTACATTCTTCCAAAGATTTGTTTCTATCAAGGGGCAAGTTCATAAAATCGTAAGGCTGGTAAATCAAATTTACTGTTGGCATCTCAAATATTTTCCAATAATTCTTTTTTTCTATTTCTGTCAGGATGTGATTCTTAATCGGTCTTTCTTCTCATGTTCAACTTTTTGTTTGCAGGTAGCAAGATCACTAAGACCAGTGAACATATTAAATTGATTGACGCTGCAGGCCACACTCTCACAATGAATGGACCCTATAAGGCAGATTCTTTGTCAGAGTCATATAGAATCATGTGGGAGCATTTTCAACAGGTGATAACACTGTGCACATGTACTATATTATACTTGGTGTCCACAGGCAGGAAAAGTCAGGAATTTTGTTTTTGGTCAGGAAAAGTCAGGAAAAAGTGTGAAGAAATGGTGTGAGTCAGGAAGAAATGGCGAAAAGTATTAGAAAGTCAGGAATTTTATGTTAACCATACAGTATTTTGTGTTTTACAGCCATATTTTAATGTTACTAGTTCAACTAATCTCTGAAGATAAAAAGCAATAACTCACTGGACATCATGGTAAGTTTCCATTTTTACAGTACATCATAGTAAAAACTTCTTTTACCTATTTTTTGTACGCTTATTTAGCGTTGGCGTAGGGATGTGGCAACTCGATCACTATAGTTTACGTTATTAAGTACTTTGATTTATGTATTTATGTATTATAAGTCCAACCCCTCGTCCACGTCGTGGGAGACGGGCAACGGCACAAAGTAGGGGATCGCCTGTAGGGGCGAATTACAGTGGGGACTTCGTGTGCCCCGAGACCGTTACGGTAGCTGTGAAGGTCCTACAGGAACCCTGAAAAGTGACGGCTAACGGGGCTCTGGTGAAGCTACGATAGGCCCAGCTGGCCAGTAGTGGATGAAACCAAATGCTTTCAAAAATGGAACGAGCCTCGGACATGATGGATTTAATAGACGACGACACGGCTGTACACACGGACTAAGATTTGGAACTTCAAACCTAAGAACGCTGACGGGGAAGGTGGAGGAGATAGTGGATATGATGGAAAGAAGGAAGTTGGATTTATTGGGATTGGCAGAAACAAAGTGGAGAGGGGAAGGAAGGAGAGAACTGAGAAAAGGCTATAGACTGTATTGGAGTGGGAACGAAGAGGGAAAGAGGAATGAAGTGGGAGTAGTAGTACGAGATGGTTTAAAAGAAGAAGTGAGGAGAGTAAGTGATAGGATGATGAAAGTGAAAGTAGCACTGAGGGGAGAGACCGTAGAAATAGTGCAAGTGTATGCTCCACAAGCAGGCAGCGCCTCTGAAGAGAAGGAGGAGTTTGAAGAGGAATTGCAGAAGCAGTTGGTAGGAAGAAATATGATTGTTATGGGGGATCTGAATGCCCATGTAGGAAGAGAACGACAAGGTTATGAGAGTGTTCTAGGACCAGAGGGTTGGGGCGGAAGAAATGAGGAAGGAAAGAGACTGTTGGACTTCTGCCAGAGGAACAGCCTGCTAGTTGGGAACTCCTGGTTCAAAAAAAGAGTGAGCCGCACAATCACATGGTACAGTGATGACTTGACCAGGAAGTCGGTGGTCGACTATATACTGTATGAGAAAGAACTAAATAAAAGGAAGATTGTAGTTTTACGTGACCGTGAATCTTGTGATTATGAGTTACGGGACCTACTTTTTACGTGGAATCCGAACCACAGGACATGGCATTTCACTTCGAAAATCTCACATGCATTGACCGGGAATCGAACCCGGACCGCCTTGGTGAGAGGCATATAGCTAGACCGCTGAGCCACCACGCCCCCTACAAAGAACTAAATAAGAACATCACGGACATCAAGGTTATACCATCGGAGAACCTGGATAGTGACCATCGATTGCTGGTAATGAACCTGAGAGGGAGTAAGGAGAAGAAAGGGACTGAGAACCAGGAAAGACGTATAAGGATATGGGAACTGAAAGAAGGGTCGAGTACCTCAAAATGGTAAAGGAAGGAATTCCAACAGATGAAGAAAGAGGAGTGGAAGAGGAATGGGCTAGATTTAAGAAGACACTAGTAGGTGCAGCAGAAGCAGTATGTGGGAGGACAAGTAGTAAGAAGAGGTGGAAGGAAACACCATGGTGGAATGAGAAGACAAAAGATGTAGTAAGGGAAAAGAATAGAGCCTTTAGGAGGTGGTATCAAAATAGGACGGTAGAGACAAGGGAAGAGTACCAGGAAAGAAAGAAGGAGGCAAAGAGAGTAGTGGCTGAGGAGAGAAGAAAGTGGATGGAAGAGTGGACAAAGATGATGAAGGAGGATAGTGAAGGTACAAAAAAGGTCCTGTATGGGATGGTAAAAAATAAGAGGCGGAAGGATCCTACGGATTATGTTAGAATGGTGAACAAAAGGGGACAAGAGATAGAAAATAGGGAAGAACTGAAGAAAATGTGGAAAGAATATTTTGAAGAATTTCTGAATCCAAATGGAAAAGATGGTGAGGAGGAAGAAATCGGGGAAGAGGAAGATGAACTGCAAACAGAAAAGGACTTACCATGGAAAGAAGTGGAAGATGCAGTGAACAAGATGAAAGGAGGGAAGGCACCGGGTGTGGATGAGTTGAGTGTGGAGATGGTGAGAGCAGCAGGAGAGGTGGGGATACAGTGGTTATATCGAGTGATGAGGACAGCATGGAAGGAAAGGAAGACCCCAGAGGACTGGAAAAAAGGAATAATTGTCCCGATCTTCAAGAAAGGTTGTAGAACAGATTGCAGAAACTATCGGGGAATAACACTGATGAGTCATTGTGCAAAGATCTTCGAGAAAGTTTTTGAAAAGGGAATTAGGACAAGGATAGGAGGAGGGATGAGGGAAGAACAACATGGCTTCAGAGCAGGAAGGTCCACAGTGGATTTGATTTTTGCTGTAAGGCAGTTACAAGAACAGCACTATGAGTATGGAACAGATCTACTGATGGCCTTCCTGGACATTGAGAAAGCATATGACAGTGTATGCAGAAACAAAGTATGGAAGTCCCTGGAGGATAGAGGAGTAGAGAAATGGACTATAAAGAGGATAAAGGAGATGTACAAGGGAAGCGTGAGCTGTGTGAAAGTGGGAGGAAAGAAATCAGACTGGTTGGAACAGAGAAACGGCCTGAAACAAGGAAGTGCACTGTCACCATTACTTTTCATTGTGGTGATGGATGACATAATGACCCGAGTGGCACAAGTAATTGGGGAAGGAAAGATGAAAGCAATGGTGTTTGCAGATGATTTGATGATTTGGGGAAACAAGGAGGAGGAGGTACAGGAACAGTTGGACGTGTGGGAAGGAATAATACAAGGATATGGGATGAAATTTAGCATAAATAAGAGTGAGATGGTGATCACAACAAGGAAGAAGAACCACAACGGGAATAACAATTGGTGGGGAACAGCTGAAGAAAGTGGAGAGTTTCAAGTATCTGGGAAGCCTGATACAAGATAATGGAAGAAACGATAGAGAAATAAATGAGCAGGGGAGGCAGGCAGAAGCATTTCGGAGGAGTGTGAGAAGCATGTTATGGAGCAAGGATGTCCCTCAGAACAGCAAAAAGATCATATATCGGACGTACTATGTCCCTATCCTGACGTATGCCTCGGAGACCTGGGTTATGAAAGGAAGGGAGAAGAGCAAAATACAGGCCAGTGAGATGAGGTTCTTGAGAAGCAGTATTGGAGCTACAAAGATGGACAGAATAAGAAATGAGAGGACCAGAGAATTAATGAAGGAGGAACCATTACAGGTTGGTATAGAGAAATCTAGACTTAGATGGTATGGACATGTAAAACGAATGGAGGAGAAGAGGATACCCAGGAGAGTACACGAGACGAAGTGGGAGGGAAAGAGACCGAGAGGAAGACCGAGAGACAGGTGGCTGAAGGGGGTGGAAGAAAGCATGAAGAAGAGAGGAGAAGACTGGACAAGGGTGGAGGCTGAGAGATGGTGGGAAGACAGAAGACGTTGGAGAGGCTTGTGTTCCAAACAGACCCGGCCAGTGGCTGGAAACTGTGCAAGATGATGATGATTATTGCATTATAATTTACTTTATTTTGTATTTTAAATGAATAAAGAGGCGAGCGTTGGGCAGCTATGGGGATGGTGGAGGCTGCAAATAAGAGATATATACATATTTGCTCAATAAACCATTTTTCCGATGTTACGATGACTTCGCGAGTCAGGAATTTTGTTGAAAAATGGCCAGGAAAAGTCAGGAAAATTGACATTGAAACTTCTGTGGACACCATGTAATAGGCCTTCTCCACACTGTATAGCTGTTTGCTTGGAGAGTTAATGTTCAAATCCCACCCTTTCTGAGTGGTCCCTCCTCCTGGTCTCCCCACCATAGTCATTCCATTCAAATGCTGGGATGGTGCCTTAGTCAAGTCCTGAGACACCAATCTTGTACCCTAATAATTACAGTTAGCCACATTACTACTATCAGCACAGACAGTTATGAAACAAAGTGAGTGCACATCATAGTACATGGGACTCAAGGTTGAGTCTCAAACCAAAATCATCAAATCTAGTCTTCTCTTGGTTTACCAACGGCCTGAATCTGTCTCAGGAGTACCTTGCCAGCAAGGCAACATCTGCGTAGAGCAGGGTCCATGGTTGGTGTGTTTGTAGGTCCACAGTCACAGAGTTAATGCATACGATGAAAACGAGAGAGATAAAGCAAATCAATGAGACCTGTAACACAGTGGATAGATCTGGTTGTGTTGCTGTGCAGAAGTTGTTTCCAACTTACATACCGTATTTCCTCGCATAGTCGTCGCATATTTTTAGCCTCAAATTAGTGGGAAAAAGTAGGGTGCGACGATTATACAAAGAATAAAGTTCAAAGAAGAAAACCACAATTTTTAAATATATACGGTATCATTATTTGCTGCGTGCTTGTGCGATTTCTTAATATTATTATAATTTGTTTGTTATGTTATTCCGTATATTTCACTGTCATCAAGATCACCGTATAATTCTTGTATTTTCTCATTGTGGACAACACGTGCCTAAGATCACGCACGGGTATCTGTTGCGATGTTTTCACGGAAGTGGCTGATTATAGACTGGCACGGGGTGTCCCTTCTGTAAGATTCTGCCAATAGCTGTTGGGCCTGTTTCCACGTCGGCAAACTGGGGCTAGCAGCGCTTCGTACGGTGGTTCATTGCATCTCGTCATTCCGAGGCCATCCCACGGAAGCGACGGGTCCACTCAAGTTTCACTCCCCTGGAGTGGCGCTCAGCGCGATAGTTGTTCAGCGTGCCGTAGGCTGACAGTCCGCGTAGTGAGAGTCTAATTTGTGGCGTGAGTCTTAGCCTGCAGTCAGAGAGACAGGCTCCTTTCTGCTGACAAGGTCACGTCAGATTATAATCTCGTCGAATGTACTTAGTGACGATACAGGCCGCTCACATCGCGTTTCATAGCCCGCAGACGTGAAGACTAGATTACTTTCTACTGACAAAATCACGCCCGTTTTTTAAAGTGGCGGAACGTCCTAAGCGTCTATACTGGCCGCTCACGTCGTGGTTCATAGCCCGCAGGCATGAAGACGAGATTACTTTCTTCTGACTAAGTCATGCTAGGTTATAAAGCCGCGGCAGAATGCGCAACCGATCAGCGCACAAATCCGAACGTGCTAAGTTACGTTGCTGCCCGCTCACATCGCGTGGTCAAGTCCACAGCCACTGAGGCAGGGACTCTTTTCACGCCAGGTTATTAGCTCGCGGCAGTTTGTGCAACTGACGGGCGCACAAATATGAACATGCTATGCGACGATTATGCGATGAAATTTTATAAACCTATTTTAGTGTTTGAAAAGTGGGGTGTGACGATTATGCGGGGAAGTACGGTAGAACTCTGGAATGCCATGATGACGAAGTGAATACCAGGACAAGTTGTGTAGGATCTGATCAAAAGCCTTTTTCAACTCCAGAAAGCCATGTAGACTGTTCTTCCCTATTGTCTGTCTATCAGTAGGTGTGTGGCACGGATCGCTTCAGCCCTTTACGAAGCCACTGATTCTGTGATGTTGTGTATGAGGGCGTCAATTACATGTTCAAATGTCTTGTAAGTATGGCAGAGAAGATAAATAGGACAGTAGTTATAGCACATGGTCATTCCTTTTCAATTGTGTAGCTAGACTGCCAGGTATATGGGATCTCATTTTCCTTCCAGCACTTGTTGAGAAACCTTTTGAGAAGTTCTGCAACATGTTGACCGATTGTCCGACCTAGTATCTTTACCATTTTTGATGGCATGGATTGCAGTTGTGACTTCCATAGACATGTTTGGAGGTCACTGGACTGGATCTAGGAATGGGCAGATGCAGGAACTCATTGCAAATCTCATCACTGGCTGAGAGCTCTTGATATTTAATGGCTTCTATTCAGAGCATGGGCCACCAATTTTTGAGCCCCTGAATTTCCTTTCAAAAGGGACTAGTGATAAATTACACCGCCAAACCTGTTTCAGCTTGAAAATGCCTTCATGAATTTGTAATTTCTTTTTTGATATTCGATGTCCGACTTCGTACTGTTTCCACATCAGATAGATTTTTTTTATTCACGTGAATAACAATTTGTAGTTTGTTTTTATCATAAACAAAATTAAATATGAGATAGCTAATTGGAAAATTTGTTAAACATATCAACTGAAGAAAGACTTGTTGGCATTAAGGTACATGCAAGGATCTAATAATCTGTAACATCCATTTGTGATGAATACTTGAATGTGTTTAATGATTAAAAAGAAAACCTGATTGGTTATGGCCTCTTACTAGAGCCTATAGAGGAGCGAGCACCAAAACATCATCAGTTAGCCGCTCTGTTACGAGGGCAAATCAAAAAATAAGTTGCACTTCCCAGTTATGGCCATTTATTACACCACCTATACAACAGCAACACGCCTATAACGACATACAATGTAACGTCACTTTTCCACATAGTTTCCAAGAGACTCCAAACATTTCTGCGAACGCACAACCAACTTGTCGATGCCGGATGCATAGAAAGTTCCTCCAGCGTTCTGCAACCACACGGAAACAGCGGCCTTCACCGCCTCATCGGTCTGGAAACGTCGACCACCAAGCTCCGTTTTGAGCTTACCGAACCGATGAAAGTCACATGGCGCTAGGTCAGGACTGTAGGGTGGATTTTGCCACACCTCCCACTTGAAACGCTGCAGCCGTTCGCTCTTTTGGCGGGCCTTGTGGGTGTTGCGTTATTGTGCAACAAAATCACACCGGCACTCAATTTCCCCCCGGCGCTTCTCTTTTATCGTGCAATTCTTCCTTTTGGCCCATAGGAATCGGATCGTCGCACGCACCTCATATTTGGAGTGAACGTCCAGTCGATGCGCCATTGCATTTTATTCACACCATACAAGACGGGACACCACAGCGACCTGCCTAACAGACGTGTGGGTAGTGTCTGTCCATTTCTCCGCTGTGCCTACGTTTGCGACGCACAGCGCGTTGCTGCAGCACGTTAGTGCAACTAACTTTTTGATCCTCCTTCGTATTTGGACAACGAAATGTGAAACTACAGCCCTAAACCATCTAACATATAAGAGCAAATTCATTTCTAGACATGTTTTGAAACCTCCAAAGTCAAGATAATAATAATATTGCTATTGGTTTTATGTCCGTTTTAACTACTGCAGCTTTTAAAAAGGCTGGGATGCCAAAATGTTTCCCCGAAGGGGACATTTAACACGCCAGTAAATCTACTGACACGGCTCCCTCGTATTTGCGCACCTTAAAATGCCAAGTGACTGTGCAGGGAGTCGAGCGATACGGAAGATACAGGAAATGCGGGAAATATACGGGAATTTTAGTTACCCGGGAAAAATATGGGAAATATACGGGAAATCTTAAAAAGTCTCATAATACCCGACTTCTTAGCCCCCAAACGCTCGGTAGAGCCTTCCCGCTCAGCCTTCTATTTCGCCTGCAGACCACGCTGCCACCCGCAATTTGCGCCACTGATAGAGCGCTAAGCGGGATGAGAACCCAGCTAACGTCGAATGCATGCTTTGCCTGGCCAACCGCCGGCCGTACCCTCTCCGCACGGGACTGCGCGCGCCGCGCTCGTTGCTGACAATGACATACAGGAATCGGTCCGCATTGTTATTCACAGACAAGACCAGTTGTTTTTTCGACCTGGGTTTTTCGACAAGAGCAGCCCTTAAAGAAGCTAACAGCTCAAGATCTCAGAAAATTCCAGACGCGGATGTGCTGCAATTTCGCACCAACCGCTGAAAATTGTACATTCGTATCCTATGACTGAAAAAATCAAAGAGAGGTCATCTCTTGCTCACAAGATGACCCGTGCTATTTCATGCCTAGACCCTATATGGGTCGCTGAGACTCCTAAGTTGGCAGAAGTTAGGATCGTCATTGCCCTGGAAATTCTTTGTAATCAGGAATTTGCTTTCTGGCGCAATGGCCGGCCACATCAAGAGCTGCTACTCCGCACTTCTAAGACTGCCCTCTGTCACTGCGGGTCTGAAGCAGTTCGACGGAAAAGTGCCACGGCTCGACGTGCTGTGGTCTGAATTATTGGCTTCAGCACCTTCCTCAGTTCCTGCCAAAATCGATCTCACAAGCTTCGTTAAAATGATACTGATTTTGTATCACAGCAATACAGCACTAGAGAGAAGTTTCGTCCTGAACAAGGAGTGCGTGATCGTCAATCACGAAGAAGCAAGTCTGATTGGCATGCATACTGTTCAGGACGCTGTGATGGCAGTTTTTGGAGTAGAAAAGATAACCGTGAGCAAGAGTCCATACTGCACGAAACTCCTACGCCGTGTTAAAGGAAGCAAAATAGGTGCGAAACCAGCAGGAAAAGGAAGCAACGGCTAAGGTGCAGTCTTTTTGACTCATGGAGTCACCCATTTTTCCGTATTGACTTACTATAATAATCAAACGATTTCCTAGTTCCGCCTAGTCAATACTTCGTATTCAAAATCTTGTGATGTGATTTTGAATATAAAGTATTGACTAGGTGGAACTAGGAAATCGTTTGATTATTATTATGCCGGAACATTTAGCACAATTTGTGTTTAAATATATAATGGCTCAACGGACAATACATATTTTTTCTTTGGAAAATTATATATTAAAGTGGCAGTCGAAAGAAAAGCCACGAAAGATCTCCAGAAATTGGCCAGAAAAAAAAAGAAGATATTGAACGACACCCGTTCTGACGTAGAGAAAATTGAAGAGCAGATGAGTTCCCTAGTGAAGCTTTAAATTAATAAATCCTTGATTATTGTTTGTTTTATCTTATTTTGTGTGACTGAAGTTTTTAACCACAATCTAGTATTGACAAAGTGACCTTATTTTATTTTGTGTATGACTGGCCTACAGTTCCTATTCAGAAATTAATTTTGTGCTGTGTATAACTGAAGTTCTAGTAACAATCTTGTATTTGTCAAAGTGACTTATTTAATTTCGTTTTGCATTTATTTATTTTCTATTACCTACTTCGATAAAAAATCTAAATTAAAAGGTATTCGCGGCGTGTCGCGTGTGGAATTGTTTTTAGCCTTTCCATGGTCTTCTTTCTCAGGGGAGATGCACCTACCAAATTGTTTTAAAGTCCGTGTAAACACTCACTGCAAATGCGCCACACATGCTTAATTTTCAAAAACTACAATCAATGTCTCACAGCTCTCGACCAACAAAAATACACCACACAAGTGAATTCTTCTTGTGGGCAGGCATTGTTTCAGTCGCTCGTTAACCACTGTCTGTGTTGGATTTCCTTTCATTGTCATTGTTTCGTTACTTTTACTTCGCCGAAGTTCGACCCGAGGACTGGACACATCCCGTACAGCATGTACAGAAAGAAATACTGAAGGCGTTCTGGATATCGCGGTGGATGAAATGATTATTAACCTTGGCAATTCATCAAGCTCTAACGAAGACAATGATGGTAGTGATGATGATAGGGACAGTGAAGGGTTGGAGGATGTCAAAGAAACCCTTGCCAATTGACTGAGGATAATTTATTTATGGTGTCAGTTCGCTTGCGTCAATCGATGATAGAGCACAGGCTATTTTTTCCCGTCATAGTGTTCAAAATGCCGCCTGTCATTCAATAGCCTACAATTCGGCAATATAAAACTACGGCAATAATATCGCCACAGAGCGGCTTGTTTGAGTGCTCAGTGCTAAATATATCTTTACCTTAACTTTACTTTTGTATTATCTTGAAAGCTAATATTAACCGTAGGGAGTCACGATTCAGTGAGTGTGCATGGTGTTATCTGTCAACTACTGTAGTAAGCTGTGAACGACCTCCATTCAGACTCTTGTTTCATGTTAAACGATAATCATTGCATGGTGAGTGTTTTTATATTCATTAGCTGTAGAGTGTTTGCCCTCTTTGTCGTATTTATTGAATTGAATACCGTACCTATGATAAAGGTATCATAGCTTCGGTGTGTAATTTATATATTCATCTAAAAGTATCGTATTTATCTGTTTGAATGTCCTCGGCGTTGACTCAGGATTAACTTTTGAAATATATTACGTATAATTGTACAGAAATAATGTCTGAAGTGTAGCGCTGTGTATTATTCGAATCAGTTGACTTACAACAACACAAAAAACTTGGCAACACAGCTCAGGTGTTCCAAGCTCCCGACGTATCCTTCACGTTGTTTCCTTCGAAATACAGGGTGTAGGTAAGAAGCATGCTCAGAATTCTTGCCGTGTGGTGGTTAAACGTAGGGTCTTGTTATGTGGTGACCGTGGGTTGCGGAGAGGAAAAGCGGGGCAATGTGACAGGAAGGCTGTCAGTACCGAATGCGCGGGGTTAGCAATACTGTATTTGTCCTATAATTTACGCGTGTAATAGCGAACACACCTCCAATTTTACTATAAAAGTCGTGATCTAAAAAGGGATAGTGGGTGGGTAACATCTATTGCTGCATGACTCCTAAAATTATTATTCATTATTACAAAGGGTATTTTGACCATTTTCAGTAGTGTAGAAAATTGTATCGCCTTGTTCCGGGCTCCTATAGAGCTTACATTTTCTTTCGATCTTTCATTTGCCATTGGACGCGCCACTGGCGTATGGTAGTGCATTACCAGCTTCCGGTCTAGTAGTCGGGTAATTGGAGCAATGGGAACAATGTCCTACAATTTTCCTTGCATGTAACCAAGCAAATTATTGATGTTAGGAGAACGTATAATGCACCAAGAATGATATGATCTTCAGCTGTGTGCAGTGAGAAAGCTCTGCATGTGTTCATTCCTTATGTATTAATGATGCGAAATGTCAGCTAACGTTGTGCTGCATGCAGCTTTCGTAGTCTCTAAATGTTGAACATTTTCCCGTAAATTTACACCAGTACATGTTTGAATTGCTTATAAGATCGTGACTAAGAAAGTGTTTCTCCAATTGGATGATTGTATTTAACTGCACGTCGTATAATCTTGGCGAGGTGTTTTTTTTTTTTTTCCACAGTGCAACTTTACACCGCAGTAGGCATGCACCTTTTTGTATTTAGTTTTCTGGCATCTTGTTTTAAATTATTGACTAAAATATTTCTAAATGCAGACAATCCATACCTCCATTAGGATTCGGGTTCCATAATTCATGCAAAATGAGGTTCGTTTCAGTGATTACCATATGGTACTTCGTAGACTAGGGTGAAGATGTAAATGAACATTTTAAAAAAATTGTCGCCAGTTGCTTATTTATTAACTTAGGGTAATATTTTCCATAGGTACTGAAAACTAGGCACAGTTGGATTTTAAGGTGGAACCGCATGTGCTATCAAATATCGCTTTCTTGCAATACCTGGAACATGTATATAATTATAAAATGATTATTGGTTAAATAAGTGTTAATAGATAGGCTATTATAATTATAATGATTAAATAAATATTAAAGAAGAAACGACGCGTTGTTAGTAAATATTAGGCCTGCCGGCATGGCGAATAGCCTATAACTCATAGCTTCCGTCACAATTTAGCATTTAAACGGGTCACGTTATTGCATAATATACTAATATAACAATCGGATAGCAAATTATAATTATATTCTCACATATAACATATTTAATTTGCACCAACTTAATACAATATATTGTAGTCTAAGATATGTTAGACCACTGCCGTTTGAAATGTGTGAAGATATTCACGAACGAATGATTCACTGCCAATGAAAATCAATTGGAGATTTGCGGACCGGAAGTTTGCTATGCATAAGCTTCGGTGCCATTTTAACTCGTGGAAGCTCTATACGGTTCCGGTACCATGCAATCCAGTCACTTCCCATAAACATTTATTATGTGACACTCCTATTCTCTACTCTCTCAACCCCCCTCAGTAAAACAGTCATTTATATCAGCTCTCCTCAGGTAAACGGTATTTTATTTGTGTTCGTAGCATCTCATCCCATTTGCGAGAGAGTTCACTTGCGTGTGCGCCCTTTGCTCTTGCTACGGATTAGGCCTAAATCTTGCCATCACCCGTGGGCTGCGTAAGTATCTCCAAAAATGCAGTTACACTTACACCAGAAAATCTTGATTCATACTTTATGATTCATTTTTCAGCTATTCGGTATGTGAACTCTAGTCTTAGAGGGTTCTAAAATATACGGGAATTTGGTGGATTTTTGTACGGGAAATATACGGGAATTTAAAAACAGGTCATCGCTCGACACCCTGCTGTGTCAGGATTCGGTCCTGCAATCTTGGGCACAGCAGACGAGAATATTACCACAGCGTTACGCAGTCAGTCCCAGTGTCAAGAGGCAAGATAAGCAATCAAAGTTCTAAACTGTCACATGTAAAACAGTTCTCATGTGATTTTGGGACACTATGACTATTATCAGATATCCAGGACTGTACCGGTCAAACCAGTAGGAGTGAGAAGGCTAGTTTAAAGTCACCATAGCTTTTTTAAATATTTATACCATACATGGCTTCCTTCTGTATGTTGCCTCATTACCCTGATTGGTTTGCTATGTATTTATGGTAGAAATTGGCTCCACTCTTATGAAAATGATATTTAATGACAAGTTGGAGCTTGCACAATGAAATTTCTTTTATTCTCTATGCTTCCTATTTTGGAAATAAATGCAGAAGTTTTTTCTAAAATTAGTTTGTTACATTGTTCCTGTATTGTCCTTATTGAAATAACTTTTCTTAGTCAAGTAACTGTTTTTGCTTTGCAGACTCATGAACATTGCATCCGGATTGAAACTGCATTAAGCCATTTGTCCAGTGGTACATCAGACAAAGACAACAGTTGCTTCCCAGTTATCATTGGCCGACGACCAGCAAGTACTCCCTTCTCCACGGTCCAAGACAAAGAAAATGTGGTTAAAACTCACATATCTACTCCTATGGTTTGTTTATTAAACAGAGAATATTTGATTCTACAGATTGCTTATATGTGTGTGAAATGTGCATGTATCATAATTACAGTAAAACTTCACTTATACGATTTTCAAGGGACCAAATGAAAAAAACTTATAAGCGTGAAAAACGCGTAAATGAAAGTCGCTAAATAAAAACTGCAAAATGTATGTGACATTATGGGTTATACAGGGACTTGTGTTGTATGCCACGCGGACCCTCGCTCGCGCCCGCCGCGAGCCGGTCCCCCGTCAAGCACTTGGCCGTAATGCGCTTCTTGGCGCCACAAGTTTCCCTCCTTTGCAGTGTGCTTTAGCAGTGTGGGGTTCAGTTTAGTCAATTGTTCACGTCTTTAGTGCTCAGTGTGATGTTCCAATGCGATTTTCATTACGTGAACGTGTGTAAATACCTTCATAAAGTACAGGAAATCTTTAGCGAAAATGAGCTTAAAGACTATATTACAGTTGAAATACAGTCGGTGGTGAGGAATTTCAGAACGTAAATGACAATTTCATAAAGAGGTGCCAGCGATGTGTAGCAGTGAATGGCGAACATTTTCAGCACCAGCTGTGAACTACAGTATAGGCTATAGGCCGCGCGAGCTACGCATTACGGCAAAGTGCCTGGCGGGAGACAGGCCCGCAGCGCGGGCGAGCGGCGAGCGATGGCCCCCCGTTAAGAAGTGAACAACAGCAATCGTAATGCACTTCCTCTTCCTTTCACCCATGTTCACTGCTATCAAGGTTAACCACAACTGAAGCACCGAACAAGGCAGAACAATGACTGCAGCAAGTGATGTTGTATTTCGCAACACACGCAACTTCAAGGTCGCTCTCGCCACAACATAGCGCCGCGCGAGGGATGGTTTCCGAGAAACGTACAGTGCGTGTCATAAGTTTCTGGCTCCAATATTTTTAGAGATTTTAGGTAGGAAAACCGTTGTAAACGTATAAACGACGCATTTTTCTCTCGGGGACGTAACATATGATCGTATAAGCGTGAAAAACGAATAAATGTAAAACGTATATCGGAAATAAATTAACATGGAAAGTATAGGGATTTTGCCGGGACCAAGAAAAAAATCATATAAGTGTAGAAAACGTATAAGTGTGAATCGTATAAAAGAAGTTTTACTGTATATGGCTTCCAGTTTAACATGGTGACAAACCTGGAAATCACTCTATCATGCATATATGCAATTTTCTGACTCAAAACTAGACAGGTTAAAGGCAAGCACTAACATACAAAGTTTTGAAGTTCATTTTTGTAGCATATTTTCTAAATTCTAGGTTCTAGGTTGTACCGTATTTCCTCGCATAATCGTCGCACCCCACTTTTCAAACACTGAAATAGGTTTATAAAATTTAATCGCATAATCGTCGTATAGCATATTCGTATTTGTGCGCCAGTCAGTTGCACATGCTGTTGCGACTTCATAACTTGGCAAGACTTTGTAAGAAGGAAGTTATCTTATCTTTAAGCCTGCGGGCTTTTTTTTTTTGTCGTGTAGCCTCCTGAGAGGCCGAGTGCAGGTCTTTCTAGTCGACGCCCGTGGGCGACCTGCGCGTCGGGATGGGAGATGAGATGAATGGATGAAAATGGACAAGGATGTGGAAGGAAGCGGCCGTGGCCTGTCAGAAGGTACTGTCCCAGCATTTGCCTGGTGTTGAAAATGGGAAACCACGGAAAACCATTTCAAGGACAGCCGACGGTGGGGCTCGAACCCACGCGTCTACCGAGTCAGCAGAGAGCTTGGCCCCATGACCTAACGCCGCGCTTTTAGCCAGCGTAGCCACTACTGTCGGTTAGCCTGCGGGCTATGAACCATGATGCAAACAGCCAGCATTGTCACTTAACACATTCCGCGAGCTTATAATCTGGCGTGATCTTGTCAGAAGAAAGTAATCTCGTCTTTATGCCTGCGGGCTATGAACATGGTGGCTACTACTCCTGAAAATCCTGGAAAACTCCTGGATTTTTATTAAGTCTGGAAAATGACGAAAAATTTGAAAACTCCTGGAAAATAGCCACTGTTAATTAATTATAAATATCTTTCCATCTTAAATCATACTCCCGCTGCGGTTTTGGGTGAGCACTCTATCGTTAACGAATGAAATTTCCTCAGGCTACCTGTTTCTGTGTGTGAGAACACGCGATAGTATTTTTGTTAAATATATTGAGTATAGACAACTTCACCGCAATAGAATTGCAGGCGTATCAATAATGCAATCACCACTAATTTTTGTCAGCATCTGTATAAGTAAACCAAACACAACTGCTTTATGTTGGTCTTGAACAAGGCAACCGATAAAGCCCCCCCCCCCCCCCCCCCCCCGGGACTCGCGCTTATTTTTAAGTCTGGAAAAATGAGAATTACTCCTGGAAAACTCCTGGAAAATCATTGACCGATTTGAGTGGCCACCATGTATGAATCACGACGCGAGTGGCCAGCTTCTTCAGCACATTCCGCGAGCTTATAACTTGTCGTGACCTTGTCAGAACAAAGAAGCCTGTCTCTCTGACTGCAGGCTATCAACCATGACGCAAGCGGCCAGCATCTTCACTTAGCACATTCCGCGAGCTTATAATCTGGCATGATCTTGTCAGAAGAAAGTAATCTCGTCTTTATGCCTGCGGGCTATAAACCGCGACACGAGTGGCCAGCTTCGTCAGCACATTCGGCGAGCTTATAACTTGTCGTGACCTTGTCAGAACAAGGAAGCCTGTCATTCTGACTGCGGGCTATGAACCGTGACACAAGCGGCCAGCATTGTCACTTAGCACATTCCGCGAGCTTATAATCTGGCGTGATCTTGTCAGATGAAAGTAATATCGTCTTTATGTCTGGCCAGCTTCCGTGAGTTGGCCTCGGAATGACGAGATTCAATAAGCTTATCAATCAATATGATAAAATTGGTCCGGTCAACTCAAACATAAAATGCCAGCGTTTCGCCCCAGTGTGCCGTTGGGCTCGTCAGTTGGTACAGACACACCTCACCAATACGTGTGGCTAGCACATATTGAGAAAGCCATCGCAAGACACAAAATACAAGTGGTACTGACGTCACGAGCGATGCCAATGTGCTACGGAAGTCAAGCTCCCTTTCATAAAACAAAAATAAAAACCTTACCTTGGCAATCCAAATAGGTTATGAATATTCCCATTAGGGAATATTCATAACCTATTCAATAAGCTGCCATACGAAGCGCTGCTAGTACCAGTTCGCCGACGTTAAAACAGGCCTGACTGCTATTGGCGGAATCTTATGCAAGGGACACTTCTTGCCAGTCTAGCCGAGTCTAGCATCAGCCACTTCCGTGAAAACATCGCAACAGAGACCCGTGCGTGATGTTACGCATTGGTGTCCAAAATGAGAAAATACAAGAATTGTACGATGATCTTGATGAAAGTGAAATACCTGTGGTTACATAATAAGCAAATAATAATAATAAGAAAGTGCACAAGCGTGCAGCAAATAACGATACAGTATCAGGGTGTCGAGCGATACAGGATATATGGGAATTAGACGGGAATTTTAGTGACCCGGGAAGAATACGGGAATTATACGGGAAATTCGCACTTGATACGGGAAATCTTAAAAAGTCTCTTAATGCCAGACTTCTTAGCCCCCGAACGCTCGGTCGAGTCCTCCCGCTCAGTCTTCTATTTCGCCTGCAGACCGCGGTGCCACCAGCAATTTGCGCCACCGATAGAGCGCTAAGCCGTATGAGAACCCAGCCAACGTCGAATGCATGCTTTGCCTGGCCGACCGCCGGCCGTACCCTCTCCACACGGGGCTACGCGCGCCGCGCCCGTTGCTGACAATGACATATAAGAATCAATCCGCATTGTTATTCACAGAGGAGACCTGGGTTTCTCAACAAGAGCAGCCCTTAAAGAAGCTAACAGCTCAAGATCTCAGAAAATTCCAGACACGGATGTGCTGCAATTTCGCACCAACTGCCGAGAATTGTACATTTGTATCCTATGGCTGAAAAAATCAAAGAGAGGTCAACTCTTGCTCACAAGAGACCCGTGCTATTTCCTGCCTAGACCCTATAGGGGTCGCTGAGACTCCTAAGTTGGAAGAAGTTAGGATCGTCATTGCCGTGAAAATTCTTTGTGATCAGAAGAATTTGCATTCTGGCGCAATGGCTGACCGCATCAAGAGCAGCTACTCCGCACTTCTGAGACTGCCTTTGGTCACCGAGCGTTTGAAGCAGTTTGACGGAAACGTGTTGTGGTCTGAATTAGTGGCTTCAGCACCTTCCTCAGTTCCTGCCAAAAACGATCTCACAAGCTTCGTTAAAATGATACTGACTTTGTATCACAACAATGTAGCTCTAGATAGAAGTTTCTCCCTGAACAAGGAGTGCATGATCGTCAATCACAAAGAAGCAAGTCTGACTGGCATGCATACTGTTCAGGACGCTGTGATGGCAGCTGGTATTTGTCAAAGTGACCTTATTTAATTTCGTTTTGCATTATTTTATTTTCTATTATCTACTTTGATAAAATAAATCTCAAGTAAAAAGTATTCGTGGCGTGTCGCGTGTGGAATTTTACTGTTTTTAGCCTTTCCATGGACTTCTTTCGCAGGGGAGATGCACATACCAAATTGTTTCAAAGTCCGTTCAAACACTCAATGCAAATGCGTCACACATGCATACATTTCAAAAACTACAAACAATATCTCACAGCTCTCGACATTTTACTATCGAACACCCGTCACCAACATGTGGCTACAAAATACACCGCACAAGTGACTGAATTCTTCTCGTATGGGCAGGCATTGTTTCAGTCGCTCGTTAACCACTGTCTGTGTCGGATTTCCTTTCATTGTCATTGTTTCGTTACTTTTACTTCGCCGAAGTTCGACCCGAGGACTGGACACATCCCGTACAGCATGTACAGAAAGAAATACTGAAGGCGGTCTGGATATCGCGGTGGATGAAATAATCATTAACCTTGGCAATTCATCAAGCTCTGACGAAGACAATGATGGTGGTGATGATGATAGGGACAGTGAAGGGATGGAAGGTGTGAAAGAAACCCTTGCCAAGTGACTGAGGATAATTTATCTCTTGGTGTCAGTTCGCTTGCGTCAATCGATAATAGAGCACAGGCTATTGTTTCCCGTCATAGTGTTCAAAATTCCGTCCGTTATTCAATAGCCTACAATTCGACAATATAAAACCACGGCAATAATATCGTCACAGAGGGGCCTGTTTGAGTGCTCAGTGCTAAATATGTCTTTACCTTAACTTTAATTCTGTATTATCACGAAAGCTAATATTAACCTTAGAGAGTCGCGATTCAGTGAGTGTGCATGGTGTTATCTGTCAACTACTGTAGTAAGCTGTGAACGACCTCCATTCAGACTCTTGTTTCATGTTAAAGGATAATCATTGCATGGTGAGTTTTTTAATATTCATTAGCTGTAGAGTGTTTGCCCTCTTTGTCGTATTTATTGAATTGAATACCGTACCTATGATAAAGGTGTCATAGCTTCGGTGTGTAATTTATTTATTCGTCTAAAAGTATCGGATTTCTCTGTTTGAATGTCCTCGGCGTTGACTCAGGATCGTTTTTTAAAATATATTACGTATAATTGTACCGAAACAATGTCTGAAGTGTAGCGCTGTGTATTATTCGAATCAGTTGATTTACAACAACACCAAAAACTTAGCAACACAGCTCAGCTGTTCCAAGCTCCCGACATATCCTTCGTGTTGTTTCCTTCGAAATACGGGGTGTAGGTGAGAAGCATGCTCAGAATTCTTGCTGTGTGGCGGTTGGACGTAGGGTCTTGTTATGTGGCGACCGTGGGTTGTGGAGAGGAAAAGCGGGGCAATGTGACAGGAAGGCTGTCAGTACCGAATGCGTGGGGTTAGCAATACTGTATTTTTCCCATAATTTACGCGTGTACTAGCGGACATACCTCCAATTTTACTATAAAAGTCGTGATCTAAAAAGGGATAGTGGGTGGGTAACATCTATTACTACATGACCCCCTAAATTATTATTCATTATTACAAAGGGTATTTTGACTATTTTATCACCTTGTTCCGGGCTCCTATAGAGCTTACATTTTCTTTCGATCTTTCATTTGCCATAGGACACGCCACCGGCGTATGGTTATGCAATACCAGCTTCTCTTTTAGTAGTCAGGTAATGGAAGCAATGGGAGTTGTGTACTACAATTTTCCTTGCATGTAACTAAGCAAATTATTGTTGTTAAGACAACGTAAAATGCACCAAGAATTATATGATCTTCAGCTGTGTGCAGTTTGAAAGCTCTGCTTATGTTCATTCCTTATGTACTGTATTAATGATGCGAAATGTCAGCTAACGTTGTGCCACATACAACACTCGTAGTCTCTAAATGTTGCACATTTTCCCGTAAATTACAGCAGTTTATGTTTGAATTGCTTATAAGATCGTGACAAAGAAAGTCTTCATGCAATTGGATGATTGTATTTAACTGTATGCACGTCGTATAATCTTGGCGAGGTGTATTGTTTTTTTTTTTTTTTTTTCACGGAGCAACTTTACACCGTAGTAGGCACGCAGCTTTTTGTATTTAGTTTTCTGGCATCTAGTTTTAAATTATTGAGTAACATATTTCCAAATGCAGACAATCCATACCTCCATTAGGATTCGGGTTCCATAATTCATGCAAAATGAGGTTCGTTCGTTTGTGAAATTGAGGTAATAACCCCCCTACCCTTTCAGTGATTACCGTATGATACTTTACATAGACTAGGATGAAGATGTAAATGAGCATTTCAAAAAAAAATTGTCGCCAGTTGTTTGGTTTATTAACTTAGGGTAATATTTTCCATAGGTACTGAAAACTGGGCACGGTTGGATTTTAAGGTGGAACCGTATGTGCTATCAAATATTGCTTTCTTGCAATACCTGGAATATGTATAGAATTATAAAATGATTATTGGTTAAATAAGGGTTAATAGATAGGCTATTATAATTTTAATGATTAAATAAATATTAAAGAAGAAACGATGCGTTGTTAGTAAATATTAGGCCTACCGGTACGGCGAATAGCCTATAACTCGTAGCAGCTGTCACAATTTAGCATTTAAATGGGTCACGTTAATGCATATAACAACGGGATAGCAAATTATAATAATATTCTCACATATAACATATTTAATTTGCATCAACTTAATTATTGTAGTCTAAGATATGTTAAACCACTGCAGTTTGAAATGTGCAAATCACACACTTAGTAGGCAAGCTGTTTGTTATGGTCGTCTCTGATGTGAAGTTTTACTAATTACTCTTTTAGGAGACACTTGTCTTTGGAATAATCATGAAAAGCCAACCCTCTAGTTCTTATTTCATAAGTTGAACGCTTAAAAACAAAACCACAATCCGAAATAATAAAGAAGATAATCACGAACGAACGATTCACTGCCAATGAAAATCAAATGGAGATTCGCGGACCGGAAGTTCGCCATGCATAAGCTTCGGTGCCATTTTAACTCGTGGAAGCTCTAGGGGTATACGGTTACGGTTTCAAACAATTCAGTCACTTCCAGTAAATATTTATTATGCGACACTCCTATTCTCTACTCTCTCAACCCTCTTCAGTAAAAGTCAGTTATATCAGCTCTTCTCAGGTAAACGGTATTTTATTTGTGTTCGTAGCATCTCATCCCATCTGCGTGAGAGTTCACTCGCGCGCGCGCTTTGCTCACGCTACGGATTAGGCCTAAATCTCGCCATCACCAAGTGCGGAAGTGTCTCCAAAAATGCAGTTACACTTACGTCAGAAAATCTTGATTCGCGCTTTAAGATTAATTTTTCAGCCATTCGGTATGCGAACACTAGTCTTAGAGGGTTCTAAAATATACGGGAATTTGGTGGATTTTCGTATGGGAAATACGGGAATTTGAAGAAAGGTCATCGCTCGACACCCTGAGTATATACTGTATTTAAAAATTGTGGTTTTCTTTTTTGTACTTGAATATTCTTTGCATAATCGTCGCTCCCTGTTTTTTCCCACGAATTTTAGGCTAAAAATATGCAACGATTATGCGAGGAACGGTAAATCTGAAGTTCATTTTCTAGACAATTTGCTTCCTTAAAAAGCAAAAACATCTATTAAGAATGTAGGTACAGTCGTATACAGCCCAGAAATGGTGCTAATTTACAGTAATACCCAACAACTAGGCCCATTTCATATACATGCACTCATATTATGGTTTACTGTACTTGTGATTTACTCGCAGAATTATTCCTAGATTAATATGTGTCATTACATCTGGGAATACTGATTGGAATCCTTACTTTGGTTTTTCCAGGGTGGCTAGTGACCAGGAATTCTGGGAAAACAGGGAAACAGAGACCCAACAAGGTGTCTAACATGTCATCTATCCGAGGTAATGGGAAACGGTCCTTTCTTGGTGACGTCATGGGCAATATGGTCCCCTCTCTTTCTGTCTTGCAGCAATGTCCGACCTGACGACGGTGATGCAACATGGCTTGTCCCTGAGCCATCCTCTCACGATCAGGCTACCGTCACTCCTCAGTGACCATGTTTAGTGTAATGGCAGGGGGATGGTAATAGTGGCGCCGATGAGCCCCTCTTCTGGTCAGCCCTTACTCATTTCCCTGTGTGTGGGGATGGCTACTTCCCGTCAACAATCCCTCTTGAAATAGCCACGTAGGTGACTCCTCTGCAGTCCCGACAGCGGTATGCTTCACTCTGATGGCAGACGGTCAGTCTCCGGCGTCTCTTCTCCCTTGACTGCTTGCATCCTCGCTGATGGTGTCGCAGCAGCTGTCTCCTTTGCCACCTCCATTCTCAGGGTGTTGGTTAGGGCTTCCCTGAGACTGTTCTCCCCACTGAGCATCAGGTGGTGGTATATTTTGGAGTCATGAAATCTGTTGAGGAAGCTGTAGGCAGCCTCTTGCTGTTCTTGTTCAATGAGAAAGCTGGCTAGTGCCTTATGGGCCAGATGTTCTACTTCGGCCACAAGCCCCTGGAGTGACTCGCTCGTCCCCTGGGTCCTCTTTTTGAGCTGTATACTAGTTGGTGGTCCCCGAAGCCCCCTTCTAATGCGCCAACAATTTCCTCATAAGTGGCCCCCAGCCTTAGGCTGTGAAGTACCTCAGTGGTGTGACGATGAAGACCTGCAATGAGTTGGACTGTCCTATAGTCTGCTGTGGATTAAACAATTCTGTATTTAATCCACGGAGTCGGTTTTCCTGCCGATGAATGCCTACTCTTCATTGTCCCTCACTGAGTTTTTATTTTTATACTTTATATCGTGCAGTAGACATCCCTTAGGGTGGATTGTAGGTATCATTTTCTAGAAAATTCTGCAATCAAGGAGTCTGACTGGGAAAATTCCTTTCATATCATAGGCCATAAATGCATCTATTTTTAGGGCAAGGTTAAGTACTTTATATGCCAGATAAATTGTTACCCTACTTATGAGTTGACTGGTTCAAATTATTCATTTCTAACGTATTACATGAATGAAAATCCACAGCCTGCTTCCAGTCTCCGACCGGGTCAGGAATGGAATGAATGAAGCCTCCGTCTAGCGGCGAGGATATGAACTGTGCCGGCTGCCGAGGCCTGACGCACTCCTCTGGGGCAATGATTAAATGAATGACAGATGAAATGAAATGATAGTGGAGAGTGTTGCTGGAATGAAATTGTGACAAGGAAAACCGGAGTACCCGGAGAAAAACCTGTCTGCCTCCGTTTTGTCCAGCACAGATCTCACATGGAGTGACCGGGATTTGAACCACGGGCCCAGCGGTGAGAGGCCGGTGTGCTGCCGCCTGAGCCATGGAGGCTTTCTAACGTATTACATACAAGGAGAAAACATATTTTTAGATAATATTTATGGTTATATGAACTTTTTAGATCACAAATGCATTGTTTTAGAGCACTCTTGGGTAATATATTGATTCACCAAATATTAGCCCTATTCATCGATATCAACTTCATATGTTCAAGTATAAAGTTTCACCACTCAAGTTGGTTCGGCATGCACGTGCATGTGAATTGTAAGCCAAGAGTGGATCGATGTACACTTGTATAACACCTGTTGGTTGTCAATGCAAACTTCTAGTACCCCTTTCGATCCTTTTTATCTCAGTTCACAACGATACATATTCCAGCACATCGCCTTCATCAGTCGACTTGATAGGTGTCAGACGCTATAGGAGAGGAATAAGACTCTCGATCAACAATCGATATATGTCGTTTCTTGTGTAGCCGTGTTCATACTCGTTGCCCGCGTTTTTGTTTCATTGACATCGTCATTCTTGTTTTGCATCTTGTGTGATATAGAACTGTTAGTTATGCTGCCAGAAGTAAGTTAGGAAGAACGACTGTAACAATTTTGGCAAGTTAAATAATATTAAGTTTCTTAGAACTGTTGTCTGCATACAACTCTCAATAACTAATTATTACTGACATAAGAACTTGATAGAGCAGTGTGAAAAATTCAGTTTCACTCAAGAATTTTGACTGTTTCTAGTGATGATTATGCACAGCAGGAAGATACATGTGGTGTGAATAACAATAAAGATAGCGGCTTCAGTGGCGTAGTTGGTAGCATGCTGAACTGCTGTGCCCAAGATAGCGGGTTCAAACCCGGCCGAAGTCGTCGGATTTTTTAAGAGCATTAAAATCCTTCAGTATGCCTTCCTTCGGAGAGGAAGTTAAGCCGGCGGTCCCATGTCATAGATTTATGGCATGTAAAAGATCCTTCCTCAGACTAAACTTGTGTGGAGCTAAATTTCTAGGTTAGATTTCGTTGTAACGCTCTATCAAAGTTCCAGCGTTCACCACTAGGTATCATTAACATCTGGTAGCGAAAGTTGGAATCGCTTGAAATTGAACGGAACTTGTAGCTCACCCTAGGGGTGTCCGCTTGAAGCAGCTACAGCCTCTGGCGAGCCGAACATGTCCTCGGACACTCCCGGCACTGAAAGCCATACAATAAATAGAAAAAAAACCAACAACAATGAAGATATGAGGGATAGTCCACCTGAGTGGTTATCGACAGGGCACCTGCTAATTCTAAAGTTATGCCTACAATAATCCTGTTTAAGGGAGAATGTGGCCAAATGAATGTGACTGTGAGTGTCTTTTATTGCTTTTTTGGTGAAGTGTTAGTAGACAATAAAATCTTATTGGATTTACGTCCCTTTTAACTAATGTGGCTTTCAGAGACGCTGGAATTTTGCTCCGAAGAGCATCTTTTAACATGCCAGTAAATCTACTGACATGGCTCCCTCACATATGTGCACCCACAAAAGTCAACTGATTGCACCAGGATTCGATCCTGCAACCTTGGATGTTAGTAGATGCTGCAGTGTTTGTGCCAGCATGTTAAATAGTGATATTTTTCTAAAATTTATTTCGGCTGTGGGGTAAAATTTGGCAAACTTTTAATATTGGCTCGAGTGGTTAATCACAATTCACTTACAGTCTTATTTGTGGACTATAGTTGACAACTTGGAACACAATCTCCAGTTATTGAATGATTGTGATGAAATGCTTCATAAATGTATTTCATTAGCAGGCCTCAGTAGGTCAATGCCTGGATTTCATTTTATTTTAATCAAGATGTTGTTATTGGAATATAAAATTAAAGAAATGCCTGAGTTTAAATCATAGGCTTTAGAAATTACTGTAGACATTTTGTGAGGTGAATCTTGCAGAATTCTTGTAATCAACAAATATTTGTCTGTTTTACTTAAAAGGCAATTTGATATTGAATATAACTCCATGTTTCAGTTGCAGTCCTTCGACAGTTCAGAAGTTAGCAGTATAATGCCCAAGCCATCCAAACCTCGCTCTCGTGGCACATCACCTTCATCTCGTACTTCTACTCAGCAGTCATCATCCGGTGCCATCCAGGTGCCCGGTGTAGGCTTTGCATTACAGGTATGTGTCACTCTGCCCTCAGTTTGCTCTGTGGTCCACTCTTCCCTACAAGCTTTCCAAAGACCCTCAACAGGACAACAAGCTTTCAGGGCAAGCCTGTTTGGTACTGCATCTTTGCAGGTTTGGGTTTCACTTGAAGTCATTCAGACACTGTGAATCTCATCAGTTGGGCTATGAAATTACTCTGTAAAGACAATATATCTTCACTGTGAAACTGGTAGAATATTTATGCACCTAAAAGTTTTTATTTTAAGAGTTTTATCATTTTAAATGATCTTGTCGACTTCGTCGTTACTCTGAGGTCTGGCGTTACGTTACGGCGACGGGACAAGATGTACCAAGAATGCACTGAGGTTTGTGACGTCATAGTACCGCTTGAGATTCCTCCTTTCCCCGCGCGCTCCGGTGAGTGTGACGTCATCCAGCCAGCTACCTCCTTTGACCTCGGTTTGCACTTGCTAATGGACTTTGAGTTCATGCAGTTCGCTGCATGATCATGAGGCTTTCACCTAGCATTTTTCAGCATTTGTAGCATTTAAAATGATATAAAGTCTAGTCTTTCAGACTATCACTGTTTTGTTGATGATATCTGTTGGCCTCGGCCATGGCTTAAGGGAGCTGATACTGGTTAATTGTGGGGCAATATCATACTTTCTTCCATACCACTTAATAAAATGATGAAAATGGTATGTTGAAATTTAATCAATGCTGAAAAATATTTTCATGAGATTAATAAATGCACTTGGATCCAGGATTAGGGAAACCCCCATTACAATTGGGTACAATCGTGTTGACCGACTGAATAGCATTACATTCCGATTACTAAGGCAACACTAAGGTTTCCAATATGATAATGAAAATGATATGTTTACAAAACAGAAAATAACTGTCAAGTGTTCAGATAGAAATTATGTTAGAATTACAGTTTGAATGTGAACACAATGGACCCACAATCGTCAACAATACGACATGAATGACGGAGTTTTATTAAATTGTGGGTTTCAGTCAACATTGGTACTGAGTGCACAAACCAGTGGCTTAATAAAAAGTTTTATCGTAGATTATATATTTCATATGGACATGGTAGAACTTGTATATAAGGTGGTGGTTGTTTCATTTAAGGGGCTTGGACATTGTGGTCATCTATCCCCACGTACTTGGGTATGTTCATAATTTTTGTCTAATAACCTGTGTTATTATCTGCATGAGATGATTGTAGAGATGGTGAGAGCATCAGGAGTGGTGGGGATACAAAGGCTATATCGAGTGATGAAAATTGTGTGGAAAGAGAGGAGGAAAGAGACAATGACTGTAAGAAGGGAATATTTGTCCCAATCTTCAAGTAAGGTAACAGAAAGGAGTGCAAAAGCTATTGGGGAATAACATTGATGTGCCATTGTGCAAAGATTTCTGAGAAAGTTTAGGAAACTCTAATTTGGGAAATAATAGAAGGAGGGATGAGAGGAGAACAACATGGCTTCAGAGTAGGAAGGTCCTCAGTAGATCTAGTCTTTGCTGTAAGACAGTTACAGGAATAGCATTATGAACATGGAATTGATGGACATTGAAAGAGCGTATGATAGTGTACGTAGAAGTAATGTATGGAAGCCCTTAGAGAACAGAGGAGTTGTAAACAGACTGTATGGAGGATAAGGGAAATGTACAAAAGAAGTATGAGCTGTATGAAAGTGGGAGGAGAGAGATCAGATTGGCTGGAACAGAAGAATGGCTTTGAGGCAAGGAAGTGCACCTTCACCATTGCTTGTCATTGTAGCAATGGATGATATAATGACCAGCCTGGCACAAGTAATGGGTGAAAGAAAGATGAAAGTAATGGTGTTTGGAGACTATTTGATGATTTGGGGAAGCAAGGCGGAGGAAGTTCAGGAGCAGTTGGATGTATGGGAAGAGAAATGTAGCATAATTAAGAGCGAGATGGTCGCGACCAGGAAGAAGGAGAGCGTCGCAACGGGAATAACAATTGGTGGGTAATGACTGAGGAAAGTAGAGAGTTGGAAAGCATGATACAAGAAAGTGGAAATAAGTGAGCGGGGGAGACAAGCAGAATTATACAGGAAGAGTGTTAGAAGCCTGATATAGAGCACGGATGTCCCTCAATCGGACGTACTATGTTCCAATCCTAACGTATGCCTCAGAAACCTGAGTTATGAAAGGAAGGAAGAGAAGAAAAATACAGGCTAGTGAGATCAAATTCTTGAGAAACCATATTGGAGTGACAAAGATGGACAGCTTAAGAAATGAGAAGATCTGAGAATCAGACGAGGAGGAAGCATTACAGGATAGGATAGAGGAATCAAGGCTCAAATGATATGGATATGTTAAGCCAATGGATAAGGGCCTTATTTTTTGTTGAAATAAAACTGTTGATTTCGGTGTCTAAACTGACACTATTTCTGTGGGTATTTCGCGAAATAAATTCCATAATGATCGATGTTTGATCTGAAATCTTCCTTATAGTATGGGGTAAATCTAACACATTATGTGATAAGGGGGTTACAACTTCTTTGCGATGTGCAGAGTATCGCTGAATGTTATTTGCCTTCTTTCTTCCGCATTTTATGTGTTTTTAAATCCCTGCAGTGGTTATCGCACGTGTCTTTTCGTTCCCACGGAATAAGAACATTGGAGTATTTACACAATAGAATCTTTCTTGCAGCGTCAAATACATATAACCCCTCACTGTTGTATTTCGCGGCCCTTGAGAAAACTGTTGTGACTTTAGTTTTCGGCATTTTTATGTTTAAATGCTGGATGTTTGCCAATCAAGTTTTATCAGTCCCGAACTCGCACAACGCCATTTGATGTAATCGATATCAGATATCGATTTTTATCGATAGCCTTAGAGATCACGGAACTGAATACACGTCCACTTCCGGTGCGGCGCAGCACTATCAATCAAATGAGAAGGAAACCACGACGGTCAATTCCTCAGAAGCATTTAAACGTGTTCTGGAGAGCTTTTTCGATAATATTTAGCATTTTCGTACCAAGTGAAGTATATTTCGTGATTATTTGTGCAATTCGTGCAATAAATCAGATTTCGTGATATTTCGCGAGTTCATTTTGCTAAAATACGCTACTTTAAGTACCTAGAAGCCATATATATGCAAGAAAGAAGATATGAAAAAAGTTCGCGCGTATCGCTATTACCAAAATACGGCCCCTACCAATGGAGGAGTAGAGGATACCCAGGAAGATACAAGAGA
The DNA here is from genome assembly GCA_946902985.2 of Meconema thalassinum. NCBI lineage: Eukaryota > Metazoa > Arthropoda > Insecta > Orthoptera > Tettigoniidae > Meconema > Meconema thalassinum. Next base: position 169,194,705 of record OX336389.2, on the reverse strand, counting down.
TAAAATTGAAGAGAGAAAGACCAAGAGGAAGAACAAGAGACACGTGTCTGAAAGGTGTGGAAGACTGGACCAAGGTGGAGACGGAGAGAAGGTGGGAAGATGGTAGATGATGGAGAGGCTTATGTTCCAAACAGATCAAAATACTGTTCCTGTAACTGTCTTACAGCAAACAGACAGCATCCATGAAATGCTAAAGAAAAAGCATCGCCGGAGTTTTCTCAGTTCATTGAAATCAGCAATTGATTATAATGAAGACTGGGTAACCATGCTGAAGAGGATCGACTTGCTAGATGTCACAAGGTGGTTGGCCGAAGCGTGGGAAGAGATTCTGAACATATCACTTGTAAGGTCTTGGAAAATTCTTTTGGACCATGAGGGTGGAGATTTTAAGTTTGATTCCATGTGCGAAACCAAAGTTAAAAATCGAAACGATGATCTTGTTTTGTTGCTCAAAAATGTTGATGAATTATTGACAACAATGTTTTGGAAATGGAAAAGGAAGTAACAGGAAAGCAGGAGGCAAGCTTACAAGGGGACCCTACGGCAATCGGATTTTTGTAATTTTTCCCGCTTCGGGTACGTAACGTTCAGACCTCGAACAATAATTTCCCAAAGCCGTTCAATGCCATATTCATAAATTCTCGAGAAAATCAACTTTGAAATTTTCCGAGCGCTTCATATCCAGTAAAGATGTTACTGAGTTCCAGCAGGACGCGTGGCTCACCCGGTAAGGTTCGGGAGCAGTAATCGCTGGGATGCTAGTTAGAGTCTCACTTCGGGTGCTATATTTTTTTTCTTTCAATTTATATACTGTACTACTAATGTGATTGAAATATAAAAATCATCAGGCGGATTGTCGTCCTCCACTCCCGACATTATGATCTTCTTTATCGTATGTTAGAAAAAATCACCCACCACGCCAAGAAACACTATCTGCTTCTCTGGAAACCAACAGTCAAATGCTACTTCGAAAAGGCATCCCTTGTGAATGACGTGGTATGTATCCATTCCACGTCCCTTCCACCCATCATGGAATACCCAAAAATCCTTTGTGCTAGAGCAGCTGTGCCCACTTCACAGGTAGAAAAACGTGACAAAGGCTAACGATACACGCAGAACTGTTATTCGAAATAATTACAGATCTCGAAGAAACCGCCATATTCAAATATTTCATCACATTCAATTTTACTCATTCAATTGTTTACATTAATTTATTCTTCTATTTATATTTTTATTAATCTACATGGTGTGAATATTATTGCTGGATATTATTTTTGTCGCTTATTCGCAATTTCAAATAGGAGATAATTAGAAATGAGACGTGTGTTGTTTTCATTGGAAATTATAGTTACATATCATTGAATTATTACTGACTTGATGATTTTTATATTTCAATCACATTAGTAGTATATATGAATTGAAAGAAAGAAAAAAAACATAGCACCCGAAATGAGACTCGAACTAGCGTCCCAGCGATTACTGGGCCCGAACCTTACCAGGTGAGCCACGCGTCCTGCTCAAACTCGGTAACATCTTTACTGGATATGGAGCGCTTGGAAAACTTCGAAGTCTATTTTCTCGAGAATTCATGAATATGGCATCGAACAGCTTTGGGAAATTATTGTTTGAGGTCTGAACTTTCCGTATCCGAAGCGGGAAAATTTACAAAAATCCGATTGCCGTAGGGTCCCCTTGTTAGATGACGGGAAAAACCTCATCCCACATTTGGAAGACGATTTAAGCAGCGCTGCAGTACATTAGTGAGCAGGAGGAAGCAATGCCAGCTGATATCATCTGCTTGAGTAATTGGAGAGATATTACATCACATAAGAAGCCTAAAGGGGGGAAGCAGTCATCTATCAAAGACCTTTTAAAACCTCAAACCTCAACATAAAAGTTAGGCGTGCCTTTTCACATGCGTGTAATCATTTAAACGAATATGTTTAAATCATTTTTGTAAGGATTAGGCTCTATGTTTTCCATTAAAGTTTTTTTTGGTGTTATTTATATGTACTGTACAATGCAGACCGTTTTATGTTTCCTCTAATAATTTTTGAAACTGTGAGTACAGTGCATACATACACAACAAACACTTATAACTAGTATGTACTATGTAAGAAGTCAGAAAATATTAATAAAATGGTTTTTTTTAGAAGAAAAGTCGTTTTTAATGGTACAGCTGGGTTTTGAAGAGAGTATTTATAGAACTCCGGCTTGTCCGGGTTGACCTTCCGCCATGTAACTGAGAGAGTACTGTACTCTATATCATTTTTATCTTGTCATTTTAACGAAATAATTTAACAAAAAAAAATACAGTCAGTCTGAAAGACTAGACGTTATATCATTTCAAATGACGCAAGCTACAAATGCTACACATGTTAGAAAGGCTCAGGAGGGCTTCTCGCTTCGCTCGAAGCCCCAGGACTCTTTCAACAGACTCCATTACCCATTAACTTAGGCTTCCCATGCAGGCACCTCTTTAAGGGTCACCCTGTATTTGAGTCTGACATCTTTTACAACTCTTTAAGAGTCACCCATTATTTAAATCTGATACATCGCAAACCTCTTTAAGGGTCACCCTGTTTTTTTAATTGAATCTAACATACTGTACACCTCGTTAAGTGTCACCCTGTAATTTGCTCTGACATCCTGCACACCCTTTAGGAAGCACCCTGTATTCTTAACTGGCATCTTGTATATCTCTTTAGGAGTCACCCTGTATTCTTGTCTGACATCTTGTGCACCTCTTTAGGAGTCACCCTGTATTCTTCTCTGCCATCTTGTACACCTCTTTAAGAGTCACCTTGTATTCTTATCTGGCATCTTGTATATCTCTTTATGAGTCACCCTATATTCTTATCTGGCATCTTGTACTGTATTTTGCTCTGACATCCTGCACACCTCTTTAGGAGGCACCCTGTATTCTTGTCTGACATCTTGTGCACCTCTTTAGGAGTCACCCTGTATTCTTCTCTGCCATTTTGTACACCTCTTTAAGAGTCACCTTGTATTCTTATCTGGCATCTTGTATATCTCTTTAGGAGTCACCCTGTATTGTTATCTGGCATCTTGTACTGTATTTTGCTCTGATATCCTGCACACCTCTTTAGGAGGCACCCTGTATTTTTATATGGCATCTTGTATATCTCTTTAGAAGTCACCCTGTATTCTTGTGTTCGCCTCGCTCAAAGCCCCAGGTCACTCGACGCCAGGCCTCTTTCAACAGACTCCAATAATCATTATCGTCTGCTTCTTGCTCCCCGCGTGAGCATGACGTCACGTTCCCGCTCACTCCCCGCGTGAGCATGACGTCACGTTCCCGCTCGCTCCCCGCGTGAGCATGACGTCACGTTCCCGCGCAGCTGCATGACGTCACTTCCCGCACGGCTGCATGACGTCACGTCCGTCTCCGTGTCCGTAACGCATAACGATGGACCCCAACCATAACGACGAAGTCGACAAGATCATTTGAAATGATAAAATCCTGTATGTGTGATGGTGTGCAGAAAAACTAGAATGTTTTGCATAACATACGAAACATGTACAAATGTTAAATTAAAAGTCATCATTTTAAAAGCTTAATGTATTGACCGAATGGACTGAACAACATTCATGTTTGAGGTTAAGCTCACATTACAACAACCATTAGAAATACTTGGTCATCCCTTCTTACTAGTGCACGTATAATTGTGAGTCACTCCTTCACCTACCAGTGTAGCCAAGCAGTCTTAAGGGGAGACTCCACCCCAAAACTTCAATTTTTTTCAAAGAATTTTTATTGGCCATTTCTGACCCTTGGAGTGTTTTCTCTTAGATCCCAGAAAGATTTGGTTCTATTCGAATGAATCAAAATAATATGTGATATATGGACTGCATGAGGGGGGGAGGGGGGGGGGGGCGTGGCACACTGACAGCTGTCAAAGATAGTATTTGATGTTATCACCATCAAACACGACCATCTTCTCACCAATCAGATAATTTTTATTCCACAGTTGGCTCTTTGCTAAAGATATGGTCCTGGGGAATTTTAATGGGTGTCTTGAACTAGTTAACATTTTATTAAAATCTATTTTCCTGAAAGTTTGTTTTTCTAACTTCAATACCTACTGTTTAATCCTAAATATTAACCAGTCTCAGTGAAATTTTTGCAGGAAGTTGTCATGAGGTATTTGCATACTTCTGTGCATTAATATTAAATGATATACAGTATCAATGATATTTTATGACAGTTATGTACAAATTATTTGAGAAAAAGAAATAATTTGAAATTTGAAAAATGAACTAAGGGTAATTAAACAAACATTCTTATAAAATAAATGCACAGAACTCTTAAACTATGTCCTGTTACTGTGTCTGAAGAAATTGAATTATAAAAATTGATATCTGAGTACCAAAAGTTGGTTTTCAAAAATGCCATTAAAAACCATTTTAAAAATTAATAATTAAAAAACCATTCAGGTTATGGCCTTCAAACCTTAGACATCTTTACGTGATATATATGATCACAAAATTAATTTGAGATCGATGCAGTAGGAGAGAAGTTAAATATTTCAGTTGAGCCTCCCCTTAAGCCACACTCCATGTCATTTGGTAATCCAAGGTTCACATCCTGGCACTGACAGCTGCCATCTTGAGTGTAGTCTTGTTCTGCAAAATCTACTGAGTTTGGGGTATGGTAATATATAATTTCCTTTAGCAGTCATTCGAGCACCGCTTTGGAAGCTGCGGGAGTTTGTATTGTGAGCACACGCCCAGAAATAAGATTGGTGTCACGAGCCTATAGCAAGACATGCGTTTTGCCAACTGCATTACTACTGTTGCGCATGCTCGCATCTTTTCAAGTTCCATTGACCAACAGATATTTATGCCCAATTTTAGTAGGCAGGAAGTAAAAGCTCCTATCTAAGAAAACCATTCACACGTGATTATTTATCACGCACATTACCAGGATGACATATCCAGGTAAATCAAATCAAAAAGACAACCAACTACCGCTACAAAAACCCAGAAAGAGTCATGGCCCTTCACCACTAATGCAGATGTGTGGCTACTACTACTGTGAGATGCTTGAGTGATAAGCACCCTAAATAGTATAAACACAATTGTGCCGGCGTCGTGGTGTTGGTGTAATACGTCTGCCTCTCACCCGGAGGCCCTGCGTTTGATTCCCAGCTCCTTCAGGGAATTTAGAAACTGACGTGAAGGCTGGAATGGGGTGCACTCAACCTGATGAAGACAATTGAGTAACTGTCTGACAGTTAGGCAGCACCCTGGTCATGGAAAAAAAATATAAAAAATATATATATTATATATTATATAACTGGAGATGGCTATAGACAACATGAAAGGAGGAAGGGCACCGGGTGTGGACGAAGTGAGTGTTGAAATGGTGAAGGCAGCAGAGGAGGTTGGGAAACAGTGGCTGTACCGTGTGATGAGGGTGATATGGAAGGAGAAAAAGACCCCAGAAGATTGGAAGAAAGGATTAATTGTCCCAATATTTAAGAAAGGAAGCAGAAAGGAATGCAGAAATTACAGGGGAGTCACACTCATACCACACTGTGCCAAGATATATGAAAAGATATTAGAAAGTAGAATACGAGCCAAAGTGGAGAGAAAATTGAGAGAGGAGCAGTATGGATTCAGACCTGGGAGATCAACAGTGGATCTCATATTTTCAGTGAGACAGCTCCAGGAACACCACTACGAATTTGGAGAGGATCTGTTGATGGCCTTCCTGGACATCGAAAAGGCCTATGATAGTGTGTGTAGGGAGAAGGTTTGGGGAGCAATGGAAAACATGGGAGTGGAAACAGGGACTGTAGGCAGAGTGAAGGAGATGTATTGTGGAAATGTGAGTTGTGTGAAAGTTGGAGGGGAAAGAACAGACTGGTTCAGACAAATGAGTGGCCTGAAACAGGGTAGTGCGCTGTCACCCCTTCTCTTTATTGTGGTTATGGACGAGGTAATGACAAGGATAGAAGGAAAGATAGGAGAAGATAAGATGAAAGCAATGGTGTTTGCAGATGATCTCATGGTCTGGGGAAACAAGGAGGAGGAAATTCAGGAGCAACTGAAGGCTTGGGAAGAAACAGTGGGAGAGTACGGATGGAAGTTCAACATCAGTAAATGTGAGATCCTGTTAACGACCAGGAAAAAGGACAGACCAATGAGTGGGATAACACTTGGAGGTGGACAGCTGAAGAAGGTGGAAAGTTTCAAGTACTTGGGAAGTATAGTGGAGGAAAATGGGAGAAATGACAAAGAGATTACGGAACGTGGTAGACAGGCAGAAGCATTTCTGAGAAGCATTAGGAGCTTAGTGTGGAATAAAGATGTCCCACAAAAAAGCAAGGAAGTGTTATGCAGAAGCTACTATATCCCGATACTGACCTATGCTTCAGAAACGTGGACAATGAAGAAAAGAGACATAAGCAGAATACAGGCAGGTGAAATGAAGTTCCTGCGAAGTAGGATCGGAGTAACAAGAAGAGACAGGGTGAGGAATGAAAAGGTCAGGGAAATGGTGAAAGAGGAGATCTTGCAAGGTAGGATTGAGACATTAAGACTGAGGTGGTATGGACACTTAAAGAGAATGGATGAGAAGAAGATTCCCAAGAGGATACATGAGATGCAGATGCAGAAGAAACGACCAAGGGGAAGACAAAGAGATAGATGGCTGAAAGGAGTGGAGGAATGTGTCAAGAAGAGAGGCGAGGACTGGACCAGAGTGACAGCGTAGAGGTGGTGGGAAGAAAGAACTAAGTGGCGAGGCTTATGTTCCAAACAGACCCAGCCTGGGGCTGGAAACTGTACAAGATGATGATGATGAATATGACTGTCTTAAGTTTGTATAGTAGAATACAAGAGGTGGACTTGCAAACAATCTTTGGACAGGAAAAGAAGGAATAAACATGGAGAAGGGACAAGTTTTGGACAAATTTTGCATCTATTACGATCTCTACTCATAGCTGTTGCCTGCGTTGATAAATTGTAGAAGTTTTTGTATAATGAGGTAGCAGTTTAATGTTTTATTGCTCAACTTTGTTTTTCTTATAGTTGCCCTCGGGTGAAGTTCAAGTACGTTATGAAGATGGAGCAATTCTCACAATGAATGTTTCTGATGGAAGGGTGAAATATGTCGAGAAAGGAGGTCGCCCTACCTTCTACAGTCAGACGGATCCTGTACCGAGCAGGTTGCGGACCCGACTCTCTCAGATCCCACGGGTAGTATGCTGTCTAGTGGAAGCGGGAGCTTCTGAATCTCAAAGCAGTAAACCTAAGGCCTGCATTAGATGAGGGAAGTTGGTGCAAGATGAAATGGTGCAATACTTGAGGGGAGGGTTCCCAGTTCCTCTTCAAAAGCCAGTTACATTATATCTTGTATATGTGCAAAATAATTAATAGCTCTGCTATGCAGATAAATTCCAGTGAAATTATATTATATTTATTTATACTTTCTGGAGCATAAGCCTACTTTATGTACAGTGCGTTCGCTTACGGGTGGGGCCAGGGGAAGCATCGCTTTCCGGGCACTAGCTACGCTATCGTTTGCGGGCGGGAATCAGACATTAATTAATTAATTAGTCTATGCAGTACTTACCTTGTTTTAGGCGAAGTTGGAAGTGATTTCCGTCTGCTGCCACACAGTTTTGACATCGTTTAATAAAATTACGGTTCACACGGGTAAGTCTAGTGGCAGTTAAAATGGATGTTTCCAAAACACTAACGTCCTTTGAAACATGTCTTAGAGATTTATTCGGAGAGCGTGTGAATGATGCACTGATTTCACCAATGTTTTCCTCCGTCAGTACGCTCCGTTTTTGCTTAGGAATTAAAGCATTTAGCGATCCTCTTGTCCTTAGTTTGTTAACAAGTCGTCTTAACTGTTTCTCTACCCGGAATTGGAGCACATGGATATTTCACTGCAAATAGTTTTCACACCTCTCTACTGTACATGACTCCGTTATTAGATATGTATCGTACATAAAAACTCTCTGTTTAAGCGGGTATTTTCCCTGTTGCATTGTTAATCACTGCGCTACACACGCGCTGCACAGTTGGCTGGCTTACAACTGATTGACGCCTCCTCAACGTTGACTAGCCCTGCGCGTGGCTAGTGCCAGGCAAGCGAGGCTTCCCCCACCCCACCCGTAAGCGAACGCACTTTACCATAGGAAATATATTGAAGTGTAGAAAAACAGATACATTTTTTTCCATCGTACATGCTCCACAGTTTGGTGTCAGTTGATAAAGAATCTTGAGATCCTAAGGAAGTTCTTAAGATCACTCAAGAGATGTTATCAAAAGTTTCCACAGTTGTTATGTCTTTCTTTTTCAAGAAGAATGTTCTATTTAATAACGATCTGGTTTTTACACTTGTAGTCATTGTAAATATTTTAAGTGCATGCACCATGGATTTTTCAACAATTCTATATTGAAATATAGTGTGAATATTAAATGAAATTAATATGTTATATGTATTTTTGAAATGTTTCTTTTAGGGAAGCTCTCTCTTATATTTCCTTTAAAACTTCTATAAACTGCTGTATTTTACTTGGCTGGAACATCTACAGTACATTGTTAAAACTACATTGATTATCAGTGGATTATGGAAATTGAAGGCTCTGAATCCCACGTGTAGGCTGAAATCGTGTTGTTTATATTAAATATATATTTTTTATACAGTGAAACTTTGATCTATCATTTCTGGAAGAACTGTTTTACTGGTTTCATCTTTCAAATCTAGTGGTCCCAAAAGTCTTCCCATTCAAATTTTGATTTTAAAAACCAACATGTGTTATTCCTTTGAATTACCATTTACCCACTCATCAACAGTAAATCATAATTTCTACAATTTTTGTGTAGCAATCAATTGTTTTTAAGAAAGGATACACCCTTTTCATTATTTGGAACTCGGTGTACTCGAGGGAATGTAGTAAGCAAAAACATTCAACATGAAAGTCGAATATTTTAGAATATTAGACTATTGACTTCTTTTGAATTGTGGGAGTCAACTTAGAACATTTTTTAAAATTAAAACATGTTAGAGATAAATGTTTCTGCATAAACAATAATGCCTTTATCAGCAAAATTAATATTGAAAAAGAAAACTGCCCAATACAATTTTCATTCGTAGGCACTGGCTGGATTACAAGTGATTGTCACAGTAGAGATACTAGAAGCTATCATTACTAACCACCATAGCTGAAATGTCATATATACCCATCCGTAATGACTTCCAGTACAGTATTTCCTTTTGCAGAAGATTTGTATATTTGAATATTTTATTTGACTGCACTATATTCTCTTCATTTGATTGCATAATTTAGATTTATATCGTTTTTATTTCATTTAAGCACCATGTCGGTTTCTAAATTATTTTAATGCACCTTTTACGGATATCCTTTTCTTGTTTCTTTTCTTTTACTCTCTTAACGGATTATTTTTAAAAAACTTCAAAAATAAATACTACCACGGTTTCTTGCAATAGGATGATCTTATGTTAGGCAGTTTTTTTTTTCCAATATTAATTTCGCTGATGAAGGCATCATTACTTATGCCAATCTCTAACATGTTTTAATTAGAAAACATGTTCTAAGTTGATATTCACTAGGGGTTTTTATCTCCCACAATTCTCAAGGGAATGATCAAAGATGGCGGGTTAACGTTCAACCACAATTTGTTCGAATAAATTATTTCCCGATAGAAGCCCACGTGAAAAATGTTTCCTGTCAGTAGGCACTGGAAGTTACTTCCAAATACAGTAAAACTTCTTTTATACGATTCACACTTATACGTTTTCTACACTTATACGATTTTTTTCTTGGTCCCGGCAAAATCCCTATACTTTCCATGTTAATTTATTTCCGATATACGTTTTACATTTATTCGTTTTTCACGCTTATACGATCATATCTTACGTCCCCAAGAGAAAAATGCGTCGTTTATACGTTTACAACGGTTTCCCTACCTAAAATCTCTAAAAATATTGGAGACAGAAACTTATGACACGCACTGTACGTTTCTCGGAAACCATCCCTTGCGCGGCGCAATGTTGTGGCGAGAGCGACCTTGAAGCTATGTTCAGCCGGAATTGCGTGTGTTGCGAAATACAACATCACTTGCTTCGGTGCTTCAGTTGTGGTTAACCTTGATAGCAGTGAACATGGGTGAAAGGAAGAGGAAGTGCATTACGATTGCTGTTGTTCACTTAACGGGGGCCATCGCTCGCCGCTCGCCCGCGCTGCGGGCCTGTCTCCCGCCAGGCACTTTGCCGTAATGCCTAGCTTGCGCGGCCTATAGCCTATACTGTAGTTCACAGCTGGTGCTGAAAATGTTCGCCATTCACTGCTACACATCGCTGGCACCTCTTTATGAAATTGTCATTTACGTTCTGAAGTTCCTCACCACCGATTGACTGTATTTCAACTGTAATATAGTCTTTAAGCTCATTTTCGCGAAAGATTTCCTGTACTTTATGAAGGTATTTACACACGTTCACGTAATGAAAATCGCATTGGAACATCACACTGAGCACTAAAGACGTGAACAATTGGCTAAACTGAACCCCACACTGCTAAAGCACACTGCAAAGGAGGGAAACTTGTGGCGCCAAGAAGCGCTTTACGGCAAAGTGCTTGACGGGGGACCGGCTCGCGGCGGGATCGAGCGAGGGCCCGCGTCGCATATAACACCAAGTCGCTGTATAACCCATAATGTCACATACATTTTGCAGTTTTTATTAGCGACTTTCATTTACGCGTTTTTCACGCTTATACGTTTTTTTCATTTGGTCCCTTGAAAATCGTATAAGTGAAGTTTTACTGTATTAATATTAAGTGCCATTTTTCTCCTGTGTGACTCACTGAAAGGCAGGAGGAAGTGACGAAGATAAGCTAACTCATAGATGTGCATTGGTTAGATAGACGATTGTTTCCTTTATTGCACTACAAGGAATTGTGCAGCACCCCAAATAGAAGTAGAATTTGAAGAATTTTATGTTGTACACTAACTCTCTGCAGAAGGAATCCAGCAGCATTTATTTTATGTGTAAGATGTACGAGTAATTATTGCTTCTGTTGTTAGTTCTGAATAATATGCAGATGATTGGTAGTTGATAGATTTTAGGATACGACTATAATACTATTATGAGGAATTTCTTACAAATGCAGAACACAATTCTGCAGCCTTGTTGCCGCATGCTAACCAGATGACATACAGCGACTCTTGCTGGACTGCCAATACTACGACAGCATTTATCCCACACAAACATTTCAGTTTTTATTTTGTTGTAGATTTTTATTGTGGGGTGCTGTGCATTTTTCTTGTAAGTACAATAGAGGCATGATGGTGCAATGATCTACTTGCTTGCCTCTCATCAAGGCAAATCAAGTTCGAGTCCTGGTTAATGCATTTGAGATTTTCAAAGTGAACTGTCATGTGTAGTGGTTCAAATTCCATGTAAGGAGGTCGCATGGTGTTGGGTCTCCGGGTGAAAGGCAGGTGTGCTACCCCATAGCTATTGCTATGGCTTTAAGCTGGCACATTTTGCGTGTAACTACATAACCAAACAAAGTTGCTCGTCAATTTCCGGAAACTTTGCTTTTCGTTCACGAAATGCCCGGCGATTGTTTGCTTGTTTGTTCCAGGCGAGTTTTATTTTTCTTCCAGTCACATATACAGCTTTCATCTGCATTGTATTTTCTTTCCACAGCACAGTTTACTATTCTTGTGTATCTTTTATGATATGGAGTTTTTCTTTTGGAGTGTACAACCTGTAACGAGGTTTCTTCATAGCCGTCTTGAACCCTTGTTTCATGTTTACTGACACCATGCTATCAGGAAAATGACGCGTGTGTTGTGATATCACCTTGACCTTACAGACAGTGGGCATCCTCTGGCTTTGTAGTTACCGAATGCTAGTCGTTACGATCGGTTACGATTTTAGAAGGCACCTTCAGAGTACATGTGTCAAGATCCACTTTGATCCTGAGGTCGTGATTACGCTTGGAAACATTCGGTTGTAATCGGCTCCACTGCACTTCATGCCTCTAGAGCTCTTTCAAACACTCTGGGACCAAGGTTACAGGGAAAGGATTTTATAAAAGATATTTCAGAATTTATTAATTGTATCCTAGCCTGATTGAATCTCAAACTCACACTAGCACCATCTAGTGGATACATGCATCATTGTACAGGGCGCCAGGGAATGTTCTCCGCAGTGCCTACAAGCTGCTGCGAGAGATTATGTCACCAGTTACGTTGGCAGCACAGCTGTCGCTTGTATCATAACAAACCGTAAACTTTATACTCTCCAAAGCCATTCATAACATACTGTTGCACTCTTCCAATAATCTAACTATACGTACTGACAATTTCGACGGTGTACAGCCCACACATGTGGCCTTCACGCTATCAAGGACACTGTGCTGCCAACTAAACTGATGACGCAACCTCTCGCAGCTGCACGTAGCCAATGCGGAGAACATTTCCTGGCACCCTGTATGTTGTGTGTCGGCAAATGACGTCTTCGAAATTAGGATGGCTCAAATAATACTCGCACCGCAATTTTTCACTTCTGATTTTTTATGAAAATGTACAGGTAGTACCGTATTTACTCGAATACGACCCGTCCCCGAATAAGACCCGCACCCTGATTTTGAAGAACAAAATAAAAAATAAAATTTTTTTTACTCGAAATTATTTACTATCTTAACTAAATAAACAGAATAGCATTTATCCAAAATAGTTTCCAACAGTTTTGAAGTCGTCCTAAAATAACACACATCAAACGATTAAAAATACAAATAAATGTACACAAACACTTCATTCATCGTCATCAGAAGTACCAACTTCGGAACTTTTATCACCATCACTTTCCCACTAAATGTCGTCATCACTGCCATCCATAGCATTCGAAATACTACATTTCTTGAAGCTCTTCCGTATGAGATCTCCAGAGATACGATTCCATGCCGTCAAAATCCACGAAGACAGCAGCTGAACTTTCGGGCGCTGAATACGACCAGTTGGAGTCGGTGTGTGCTTATCGGCCACCATCCGCTCCGTATACAGCTGTTTCAAGGCTGCTTTGAACGGGCGGTTCACGCAGACATCCAGTGGTTGTAGTGTAGACGTCATCCCGCTCTATCACGAATACATGACTCGTCAATATCATATTTCCTACCAGGCACAATTTCCAATAACTTCAGCTTCCCTCACAACTTTCAATTTCTCACTCGCAATAAATGACTGCATACTGCCCCCGTAATTGAATTATATAGGGACAACGGTGGCTATTTTGGAAAATATAGCGAAAGTTATGGCTGTCATAGTTATGACGTGGGTAGTCATGACGTAAGCACGGATGACGTAAATGTTATGCCAGCAGGCTACTTGAGCTGAGATTCTCAGTGACGTCAGCATTTATTCGAGAAGGATCCGAGATCTACGACGCAGTCGCGAGAAACGTGGAATTCTGCTGAGGAAGAAATTATGCTATTGGAGGGGAGACTTAAACCAATGAACGATAGTCTAAAGGAAGACGGAGATTGCTAAAACTATGGTATTTTTATTACTTTTTGGAATGCAGAATTGTGGAAATCCATTTGCAGTAGAGGCATTGTTCTGGAATTTTGGTGAAATTTATTTTCAGTTTTTGAATTATGAAAATCCGTCATGTATTGACGAAGTTGGAACTTCTAGCGATGACGCAGTAACACGCGATGGAAGGGATAGATACGCCCCTCATGAAGTTCATAAAAGGCCTTGCGCAGAAGAGAGGAGCCTCATTCGCTCATTCTCAATTGTGAGATGTCAAATAGTCATTTCAGTGAAACGTCGAGAGAGTTTAGTAGTGAAAAAGTCGTCTTTGTAACGCGTGGCGAAGCCACTGCATGAAACGAGAGTCGAACTTACAAGCAGTGCAGGTTTACTGTGAAGTAAATCTAGGTGAAGTTGAAACGACACTTATAACGCTTCTACAAGATTAGCTGTGAACAGTTAGCGGTCGCCTATTATAGTCCAGGACACCTTAAATAAGTTACTAGAAAACCAACATGGCCGCCACATTTGGTGTTGCCAACTTACATCATTGAACACCAAAAAGTCAGCACACACATCCATGTAACACGTAATCGCAAATGATCCAAACTAAGTAATGGCTCTTTTACGAAAATACGTTTCACATGAAGTTGTGAAGCAGTCCTTGCTCAAGTTAGGGACATCTTGGTCATCATTCCTCGACAGTAACTCTTAAGCAGTATTATGGTAGTGAAGTTAACTTAAATTATCTCTTCTAGATTGATTTTTAAAGCATCACATAAAATGCATAAGAACAGAAACATTAATACTTACTCAATTATTTTCTCCAGGGAGCTAAAGATGAGCATGTTCATTTCTTCTTATAGGCTATATTTTTCTAATTAGTCCAAAAATGCAGACCATTCTGTTTTAAAATGAGTGTTCAGAGAAGGATTTAGGAGTAGGAGAGAAATATAATAGTAGGGTACATATTAGCTTATTATTTCTTTATTTTTGATAAGTTCCGTACTCATTTCTTGCATGTATTGGCAACTCAAACTAACACTTGGGGCGCTGCGGTCGGTCCGGATAAGTAGGGTAAAAATACTCAATAACACGCGTTTGATATGGAACACTTTTTATTTTTCGATTATAATCAGTAAATGTGGTCCCTAAAATAATGACAGTGTTATTTTCAATTGTATATATGTATAACTGTGCGATACACGTGTTCTAATTTGTGTGTTCCACTGGATTTTATGTGTCAATTGCATATTATCAAGCATCGGTTATCTGCTGGTATCTGTTTTTGAGCAGTTCGAGTCATGGCGCTGTTACTTTAAAAGCTATATTTGAGTTTGCTCACTCGTTCCATTTTTGAAAGCATAAGAGATAGAAAATAGGGAAGAACTGAAGAAAATGTGGAAAGAATATTTTGAAGAACTTCTGAACCCAAATGGAAAAGATGGTGAGGAGGAAGAAATCGGGGAAGAGGAAGATGAACTGCAAACAGAAAAGGACTTAACATGGAAAGAAGTGGAAGATGCAGTGAACAAGATGAAAGGAGGGAAGGCACCGGGTGTGGATGAGTTGAGTGTGGAGATGGTGAGAGCAGCAGGAGAGGTGGGGATACAGTGGCTGTACCGAGTGATGAGGACAGCATGGAAGGAAAGGAAGACCCCAGAGGACTGGAAAAAAGGAATCATTGTCCCGATCTTCAAGAAAGGTAGTAGAACAGATTGCAGAAACTATCGGGGAATAACACTGATGAGTCATTGTGCAAAGATCTTCGAGAAAGTTTTGGAAAAGAGAATTAGGACAAGGATAGAAGGAGGGATGAGGGAAGAACAACATGGCTTCAGAGCAGGAAGGTCCGCAGTGGATTTGATTTTTGCTGTAAGGCAGTTACAAGAACAGCACTATGAGTATGGAACAGATCTACTGATGGCCTTCCTGGACATTGAGAAAGCATATGACAGTGTATGCAGAAACAAAGTATGGAAGTCCCTGGAGGATAGAGGAGTAGAGAAATGGACTATAAAGAGGATAAAGGAGATGTACAAGGGAAGCGTGAGCTGTGTGAAAGTGGGAGGAGAGAGATCTGACTGGTTGGAACAAAGAAACGGCCTGAAACAAGGAAGTGCACTGTCACCGTTACTTTTCATTGTGGTAATGGATGACATAATGACCCGAGTGGCACAAGTAATTAGGGACGGAAAGATGAAAGCAATGGTGTTTGCAGATGATTTGATGATTTGGGGAAACAAGGAGGAGGAGGTACAGGAACAGTTGGACGTGTGGGAAGGAATAATACAAGGATATGGGATGAAATTTAGCATAAATAAGAGTGAGATGGTGATCACAACAAGGAAGAAGGAAAGAACCACAACGGGAATAACAATTGGTGGGGAACAGCTGAAGAAAGTGGAGAGTTTTAAGTATCTGGGAAGCCTGATACAAGATAATGGAAGAAACGATAGAGAAATAAATGAGCGGGGGAGGCAGGCAGAAGCATTTCGGAGGAGTGTGAGAAGCATGTTATGGAGCAAGGATGTCCCTCAGAACAGCAAAAAGATCATATATCGGACGTACTATGTCCCTATCCTGACGTATGCCTCGGAGACCTGGGTAATGAAAGGAAGGGAGAAGAGCAAAATACAGGCCAGTGAGATGAGGTTCTTGAGAAGCAGTATTGGAGCTACAAAGATGGACAGAATAAGAAATGAGAGGACCAGAGAATTAATGAAGGAGGAACCATTACAGGATGGTATAGAGAAATCTAGACTTAGATGGTATGGACATGTAAAACGAATGGAGGAGAAGAGGATACCCAGGAGAGTACATGAGACGAAGTGGGAAGGAAAGAGACCGAGGGGAAGACCGAGAGACAGGTGGCTGAAGGGGGTGGAAGAAAGCGTGAAGAAGAGAGGAGAAGACTGGACAAGGGTGGAGGCTGAGAGATGGTGGGAAGACAGAAGACGTTGGAGAGGCTTGTGTTCCAAACAGACCCGGCCAGTGGCTGGAAACTGTGCAAGATGATGATGATGATTTGAGTTTGCTCACTGTACCATAGACTGTAGAAATTATTTGCTGCTTGGTAGGGCGAAGGGATGAGTTTAACTTGTATTAAGGCTCGGGGGACACAGGAATTGCTCGATTTAGATGGTTAGCTGGTGGGTTTGGTGTAGAATATCGGACTGGTAGCAGGTTCTCGCAGAGTAGATATTTACCTTGCAAAGTCAAATTAGGCCTATATGACTGGTAGTGGAATGGCTCGGATATCGCAGGGGGAAGGATACCTGACTGATGAAGCTTGGCTGTAGTCGGCTGGTGTAGGCCTAGCTGTCTTGGTACGGCTTGGCTCGGCGTAAACAGTGAACAACCCGTCCTGTCGTCAGTGAGTGGTCCAACCCGCTCCTGTTGCCCGTATTTATTTGGTATCGTTACCTTTTGGCTATTGCTATTTACATCTTTTGGAAAGTGATGAAAACTTATATCCGCAGCCCTCTTTTATGCATCGACTTACAGCCGTAAACTGAGCAATATACGTTGCTTTTACTCATTTTACACTCCATCAACGAGTAAAACTTATTACTTATGTATAAAGACACGAAGAAATTACCTCGATCTGCTTACGAATACAAGAAACCATATACAAACAGTCACCACGGTGGGTGAGTGGTTATAGTGTCGGACTACCAACCCCAAGATTGCAGGTTCGCTCCTGACCGTGGTAAGTGATTTTTGAAAGGCGACAAAAATCACGACACTCATGTCATACGTTGTTGGCATGTTAAAGAACCCATTTGAATTCAGTAGGCCGTATTCATTGGCAAAATTAATCTCGGGATTTTCCGCCAACACAAAGTTCCTCCATTCTCTACTTGAAAGCGCTGTAGTGTCAAGGAGTTTAGATATCTAACCTCCTTGACTTTCAGAGCGTTCAAAGGAACGACGAAATTCGACATGCAAGCTACCCTCTGGGTGTCAATTTACAAAGCTTGCACCAGGCACCCGAGGCCATACGATATTATTACCACGTGACAAATGTACCCTACTTGGTACATATATAAAGGCAGAATTGAGACAAGCTGTTGAAAGCCTGTTGGCAAATCCCTATTGAGATGCAAGAAGATGGTTGATCCAATGCTTAGGCCTAAAACCATTCGAACTAGTCGTGGATTTTAGGGGCATTAGACTAATGGCAACTCGAAGATTTCGTCTTGGAATGGTAGAAAGCAGCAGTTGGTTGATTATGGGGCTTTGTGACATCATGGTCATGTAGATCTGTGTACTTGGGCATGTGGAATTTGTCTGATAACCTGCATTATTGTCATGGCTGGATTAGTGTGTGCATTTATTATTCAGACGAGGATTGGGAACGAGGTGGCCATGGCCTTAATTTAGGAACCATCCCGGCATTTGCCAGGAGTAGAAGCGTGGAAACCACTTCCAAGATGGCTAAGATAGGAATCGAACCCTCCTTTTCTTAGTTTTGCCTCATGAGGCTGAGTGTGCCTTGTTCCATCCCTCAGACCAAAATTAAAATTTCTTGGCAGAGCTGAAAATTGAACCTGGGCCAACTGCCAAAAAATGCTAGCTGCACAAAGCGAAATGGTTGGTAGAATACCTTATTTCATCTTTTGGCGAGAGGGGGACATTATCAATTGTAACTACTAACCTTGATCACTTCTGCACCGGATATATGTGCTAAATCACTTAAACATGTGTTTTTATTTATTGTATATTTAACAACTGCAGCCATGTTCGACACCATATTTGGTATGTGAAACTGCCGCAGTGAGCGATCACATTGACGTCATTAGTTACCAACATATCCGATACTAAATAGGCCTACATTAGACGACACATGTATGTTGTAATTATGTGAGAAAAAAAAATAAACGAGCTCTTCTTGGTTAGACGACTAACTGGACGAAACCATTGGTCGCTACTTGGATAGACGACTGTCTGGACGAAAATTACCGATTGCACTACAAGCAAGGAGGTCTGGGCATAAGCCCCAGGTTAGGTTTGTTTTGTATGTAGAACAGTATTTACCACTGTAATGAACGCTGATTGCAAGAATTTCATGTTTCAAACTAATCGCCAAAACCAGCGCCTCACTGCCTAAAAGTTATTGGTCTAGGCACAAACCATGGGTTTGGATGAAAATTATTGATGCGTGTCTACCCCCACTGTGCGTGACAAAATCCAGGGGTGTTTGTATGGCCCAATGAATTAACAATTATTGGTCTAGACAAAAACAGCTTGCACAATCCATTGCGAACTGGTTCTAACTTGGCGCTATTTTGTTTCATGGTACCGCGCTTATACAAAGTGTGGGATTGGCAATACTGTACTTGTGCATAATTAACAGCGAAAATGGCAGACTCAGCTGGAATTCCATCTATATAAGTCGTGATCCTATTTGGAACATCCTGAGATCTGAAAAATGCACACTTTGTCACGAACCTGGAGTAAAATGGATAAGGGGCACCTGCCACTTGCAACAAACTTGATGTGACTGCTAGAACTTCAGGAAACCTCACACAACTCTATTGGAATGCAAGAAAGCTGATGGATTGGAATCTGGGCTAGCCATAAGAAACAACAACAATGCTTTAATATGAAAAATTGAGGTAACGCGGGCCGTGTTAGCTAATATATAACACCCCGGTTTTTGTCATGCACAGTGGAGGTAGTCAAGCATCAATAATCTTTATCCAGACCAATGGTTTTGCCTTTTATTTCATTATTCACGAGTCGTGAATTTTAAGAATGTCCAAGCTGTGTAGTATAGGCCTACGAGATCTATGAAATGTTTAGTTTTCTATTACCGTATAATGTATAGCCTACTAATATCGTTACCTGTGTGCTACTAATTCTAGCGTAGCCAGCACAGCATACAGTCACAATCATGTCCGATGCAGGTGTATAAGCCACTTTCTACTTTCATTCAGAATTAATAATACAAGTAAGCTATAGCTGCGACCAATATTTATAACTTATTGCAACCAGTGGCTTCGCCCAAACCGAGTCATCTAACCAAGTAGCGAACAATGACTTTGTCTTACCCAACATTAGTACACCAGTAATTTTCACCCAGACATGCAGTGGCGCAGTAACTTATGTCGAGAACTAAAAGAGAGCTATGAGATATTTTTGGCATTCTCTGAAAATTTGCATATGTGACTCCTGCTTAGTGCATATACCATGCACATGTGAGTATATGGCTCTTCAGAATGATGATTGATTCATGTTGCACAACCCTTGAAGTTCGTTGAAGGGCATCACACTACTCTGTCGCAACCATGACTGAAACAAATAAAAATAGGCCTATTATAAATATTTTATCTGCCTACTACTAAGTAGGCTATAGGTCAGTAGCCAAGTACATAAGTTATAAGCTTCATAAAATATGATCACCAATACATTCACTACCACCAACCGAGTGTGAATCATAGACTTAAGTTTAAGAGTTACATGTGCAATGTATTATAATATTATGGCTGACGGCATTTGGAAGTCGAGAATAATATACATTACTATATTAGAAGGAGAATTGAACCTAAAAATACATTCCCGAGAGAGAACTTACATAGGCTATATTTTAGGTTATGTTTGAATTAGGCCTATACGGAAAATGCAGTCGGAAGACTATTTCAAAATTTCCAAAGACCATTAAGGTTTTTTATTACGTTATTTGTGCTCTGACTGAATATAAAAATAAATAAAACAACGATTAAATAACTCTGTACTTTAAATTGTGTAGGTCTAGGCTAGGCCTACTTACTTAAATTGTAGTGATCTTTGTAGAGTTACTCCAATCCATCTCCAATCTTGTTCTCGTATTTTTTAGGCGTCATGATGAAATCTAAATAAGAATTTATCCAAAAATTAATTAAATAAAAGCTTCGAAACATCTCAGACAAGTGGATTTGACACACACATATCAAGAGTCTATAATAACTGTATAAACTGTTTTAATCGATGTATATTACTAGTACTTACCTTGTACAACTTGTTACAACTTCATTAGACTTGAATTTCCAAAGAAAACTGTGAAATTATTTAAATAATAAGTCATTAGTTACAGTCGTAATTATTATGTTGGCTGACTTTGTGAAAAATGCATTCTGGGAGTTATTGCCAGAAACATGTCGGCAACTGTGACGTACGGAATTTTACTGGTATTATGATCTTTGGAGATGTCGGGATTTTAAGCAGGGTTGGCGACAATGTGCTCGCGCCTGAAAACAACTTACCTTCAAGAAATGCAACCATAAACCAACATTTACGTAGGCATAGGGGACGGCTGTTAATGTTGCCTACCCTGTCTTGATCTAGTAACTCATTTAAGCTGTCCCCGACTATAGCTAATTCTCTTGTGCATTGCTACAGTAAGGACTGTAGAAAAGCTGAACAATTTCGAGGAAGTATTTTGGAAGTTATTGACAATATTAGACGACTGACAAAAGTGATTTTCTCGCCACAGGAGAAACACTTTGTATAGCCAGACTCAATGCTACGGCTGACAGGGCTAGTGAAATTGGGAGACTTCAGATTGCTTTTGTGACACAACACTGCAGTATAATGGAGCAATTTAATAAGGCAGTTTGTTCTTCTAATACTTCAACCGAAGAGCAAATGGAAGGCTAAAGGACTTAATGCAATTGGGACATATTTCAACGGAGTAAAATAGCGACATGGAACTTCGCTAATTGCTATTCCATACAAGCGAACATGTGGTAAATAACCATCTACACCCATGTTTCGTGAGTAAAGGCTGAATACTATCAAACAGCAATAGAAATGATTTCATACTTTTTGAATATGAATATTTCTTCGGAAATTTATACAAAAACTTCATGGCGATTTTCAACTGGAACTTCAGGGATTTTTCAAGAGAGGTCAGGGTTGTCCCGACTCACAAAGAAGATTATTGCCGGAAGGATGTCGTTTGTCTTCGTGAAGCAGTTCGATTCTTCGATGGTGCTGTTTCTGGTTTCGAGGATGGAGCTCAGCTTTAACTTGGTGAAATGGATCCATCAACAGTCTTCTTTGGGGAATTTTCCTCTGGAACGTCAATCGGCAGATAAGGTAGTCGTGAACGTTTATTGTATTTGAGTTTCTTAGCAAAATTTGAGCAACTATTTTTCCCATATTTTTGTCCTCATGTATTTTTGCCCGATATTCTTGTTTGAGATTCCTATTCTCAGTTCACCTTGTTGAGTTATGCCTTTTTCGACGTTTTATTAAGACATTGTTATGTCATGGGCATAGTTAAATGATTTTGGATCAGTTGAGACTGATATTTAGATTTTTCAGTAATTTGCTTATTTTTGTAGTCACGATTTGACTGTAAGTTAATGATTTTTATGGCAGATTTAAATTCAGACAGCGTGTCACTTTATTAAAGTAATTCTACCCCAGTTTAATTACTTTGACCAATTTTCTGTCATCATCAAGAAGGAAGAACATTTAAATGATTTTAGAGCGTTAAAATCCAGTACGTTGTCGACGATCTTGGAAATACTAGTCGTTATTTGAATTGATTGCAACACAGACATTTATCGTCAGTCATGAACGACCATTGCATCTCAGGCAATTTTGTGAAAGATGAACATTAATTATGAATTATTGAATGCATTAAATTCGTGAAACTTGTGTTAGGTTTTTTCTCATATAGAGATATATATAATGATGTTTGCATTCCCCAGTCTAATTGGATTCTATTCGACTATTTTGCAGTTAGTCGCACTTTGTTTGATGATAGTATTTTTATACTACAATTCTTTTAAGATGTTAATCTTAAATTTTGATAGACCAGACAGGCGTATATAAGCGTATTCACTATTAAATTCGTTTGTGATTGGCAAATTTTTATTTCATTTCGATTCATGAATGAAATCCACGAAGTTTAAATGACAACAGTTTTGAAACAATTATTGATATAAGAATTTTTAAGTGGAACTATGAATGTATAATCGATAGTGCAGCGGACATGTTGAAAGTCGCTGACGTATAATGCCCTTAAATAAATGAAGGAGATTCCCACTGTAATTAATAATGATAAAGAATTATTTGTGGAAGTTTTGTAAGTTCGGTGGAAGTTTTAATGCCATATAGATTAATATATGATGAATTTTGGGCTATTTTGAATGCAGTTTGTGCATTATTTTGTAAGCGAAGTATTTTCCGCTAGAGTGTATGGTCATAGTTCGTTGAAAATTAATCAAGTGAATTTACTGTTATAATTAACAAGAGTTGTGAAAGAATTTGAGATAAGATTTCGAATGAAGATTACCGTCACAAATAATTAAAATTATTACAACCTTTATTAAACCAGATTGTGACATTTACATGTATAACTAACCTTCATTGGTCGATTATATTAAACACGATTTTGAATTTACCAACCGGATAAAACATGTGGTTCAATGTATTTCTTAAATTAATTATTTAAATAATTTAAATGTTGATATTGTAAATAATAAATGTAAATATCTTTGACAATAATGTGGAACGAAAGTAATGTTAAAGGCGTGTATAAAATTTTTGTAATTATTTTCGACAATATTATAAACAATTTCAAATTGTTATAAATAATTTATGTGATTTTGTTATAAACATTTAAGAGTGTGTTTTATACTCTAAACTATGCTTTTTAAACATTTGGATGATAACTTAACAAGTTTAAGGATAGTTAAATAATCCAGTGGGATGGAAGTTAAGCATTTGAAAGATTTGCGTCAATATGTATGAGTTGTCTTGTAGACATTTAAAGCTTTAAAAGGAGCTGAATTCTTACGTAAGTGTGGCGTGAGGAGTGCGCCCCATTTGACAGGTGTGAGCCAGGTTAAAGAGTAGACCAGCCGGCCAGACATCTGGTTACAAGCGGGTGAGGTCGATACTCCGGCCTTGTGCCTATTTATACAAGTGCAATGTTTATTAAAGGAAACCAAATGCTCTATATATGTCGTACCCTGACTTCCTCATCCAATCCAAATGTGTTTGAAAATGTTACGTTATTTTGAGCTCATGAGAGCTTACCTATTGTTTGATAAATTTGCAAGTCCTTTAGGAGGACGTAGTCAGATTGACATAGGCTACTGATAGCCACGTTTATTTTGTTGAGTTGTGAAAATCATACTCTTTATTTGGAAATAAAGTTCTTGTACAGTTCAAAGTTCTCGTCTTCGGTCTGGTTCATTTTTAAATGTCATGGTGAAGGTTATTGTGAGAGCATACTTTAAGGATCCTGTTGTCAACCCAATCCCCGAGATATTTATAAGAGGTAAGTAAGAGTAAGTATGAAACCCCGTCTATTTTGGTGTGTTCCACAATAATTTTTCTTGGTAACTTCTGTGTTCAAACCTCGGTAGTATCTGTCAGTGCCATTTTCATTGATGTAGCTGAGCTGGTGCGATTGATTGTTGGCAATCCGATTGAGGGGGCGGATATCTGACAGCCTACTATCCGGGTAAACGGGGACAGAAGGATTGGCGCACCTAAAACGTTGGGGCTCGATTCAACATAACTGGATCACCAGGTTGAACGCCAGTAGAATTGGCAAACCTAAAACGTGTGGTTCGATTAGACTCAAATAAAGAGGTTGATTCTTTGTTAGATGTCTTGGCCAATTGTAGAATTTAAGAGTGTTATTATATAGGAATTAAATGTTGCATTGTAGTAGGAAAATTACACTCAGAAAAGATCAGATCTTATACAACTTGAGAAAAGTTAAATGGGCTGGAAACTTAGAAAAATCGCCTATGATCTGGAATCTTATTTTATTTGACCAGCTTATGACATTTTAGTCATATTAAAGATAAAATTAAATTATTTGGATTGTAAATGTAAATCATTTGTGATAGGATATTTTAAAAATGAGCCGGGGAAATTTGAACATGTGCTTGAGTTTGTTTCATCATAAAGTGTCTTCGAAAGTTAATTATAAGGTAGTTATAAGTTAGATTTAAGACAGAAAATTGATCAAAATTATATATGGTGAAAAGTGTTGCTCAAATGTTGTTATTTTGCTCTTTTGATGTATGTCCCTACAGCAGTCTAATTTTTGAATAATATTGTAATGGCAGATGAAAGTTTGAAGATGATGTTAGCGGAGATGTCTGCTAATATGAAGCAGATGAGTGAGAGTATGAAGGAGATGGAAGCTAGGAATGCTAGTCGAATGGAGGAGAATATGAAAACTCTTCAGACCAGTTCTGCTAACTTAGAGGATAATATGTCGCGTTTACAGATTAATACCCAAGGAATTGAGAATACTAACTGACATCCGCTCAGACGTGTCCAATGTTAAAATAGATGTTGCTAATGTGCATAAAGATCTTACAATGTTGAATTTAGATGTTGCTAATGTCCGTAGTGATATTTCTTGTGCTAGGGCTGAGGTAGTTGTTGTCAAAAATGATGTTGCGACTGTCCAAGACAAGGTTGAGGAAGTCCAAAGAGGAATCCAAAATGTTAGAACTGATGTGTCCAATGTTCAGGTTGATATTAATAACATTCATTCGGATGTAAACGAGATTCAAAGTGACATAAATAAAATTCAAGTAGAGGTCAACACAGTTTTCGTAGACGTTGCTAAAGTCCAAACTGATGTAAATAAAGTCAGGGAAGAGATAGAAAATTCGAAAACTCTTTGTACACGTAATATAAGTGCATTAACGACTAGGCTAGTTGATGAGTCAGTTAGAACGACAGCGTCTTTAGAAGGTTTAAAGTTTGATGTAGAGGTCATGAGAACCCAAGTATTAGACCATAATAAAGTATTGAAAGAGGATATTGAATTAGACATAGCAGAAATGTTAACGGCAAATGTAGAAATTTGGAAAGAAGAGTGGATTAGGTCAAGTGGGGAACATGTAACCCAAATTCAGGATCGTATTGAAAGGAAATTTGCCAGTACTCAAATTGATATTAACAATGAAGTAGTACAGATTAGGAAAGATTTAAGCGTCAGGATGGATTCGCTATCCGAAAGACAAGTTGAAGATAGGACAAAATTAGATCAGGATGTGCAAACATTAAAATCTGCATTAGAGGAACAGATTCATAAAGTTGTCTCTGATGTGAATGAAACGACGAGTAAACTGCAGAATTTGAAGTTAGGAGAGGCTAATTTAATGGAGACCTACAAAGAAGAGTTAATCAAGAAAGTCTTAACGGAAATCACTGACAAGGATACAGTAGGCTTGGCTTGCGAAACTAGTAGGAATTATGCCAGAAGATATAACCTAGATCCAGAAGAGAGAGACGTGACTCCTGAAGAACGTATATCCAGATTCAGGGAGGAAGATGACGAGAGGAATATGGAACCTGAGTGGAACTATAGAGATAGTGGGAAAAACTACCCGGATTCATATCCGAGGAACGTAACGGTCATCAGGAATTTTGAAGATAAACCGCAAAAATTCAGTAACACGGATAGTTTGACACCTATCGAATATGTAAGGAACCTCAAAGATTATTTCATCGAAGCTCACATTCCCAGAGAGAGAGAGATGAAGATAGTGGAGAGATATTTGATTGGAGGACCCCTCGAATGGTTTCGCGCATTTAGATACACATTCAGTAACTTTGACGAGTTTGCAGAGGCATTAATCAAACGATTTTGGTCCATAGAAGCGCAGAATTCGTTAAGAGCGGAGGTGTATTCAAGAAAATACTCCGGTACTCTTCCAACGCGGTACGCTGATTTCTTTACGAGTCAATTATCCCGCTTGAGATTCTTACAACCCCCATTGTCCACGGAGCAACTTATTGATGCGATTTCTCGTATGCTGCCAGTTGAGGTGAGAAGACTAATAATTTCGTCCAACATCAGGGATTTAACCAGCATGGATGAATTACTGAGGAGGTTAGACTACACAAGTCCAATGCCTAACGTGGTGCAGAAAGGTCAAAGGCAGGAGTATAAAGAAATAAATACTGTATATATGGACCAAGTCCAACAAACTGACAAGCCAGATGAGGAGAAAACTGACAATGTAGGTCCTCACAGGAATAATCAGTTTCGAAATAACAGATCGCAAGGTTACCGACCGTATCAACAGAGAAGAGGCTGGAACTATAACCGAGGAAATTACAATGGAAGAGGCAGATATTATAATAATAATGGTTATAACCGAAATTATAACAGGAATAACCAGAGCCAAAACAGAAATCAGAATACTCAAGGTCAGGTTATGACACCCGATCAGTATCAGGAAAGAGAGAAGGAAAGCCAGCAATACCTGAAAGAATTACGGGAAAAAGAAGCCGACAACCAAAAGAAAAGGCAGGATGTTGTAATCGATCCTGGGCCTTCTACGAGCCAACAGAATTTTGAGGTCGGTAACACACAAAAAAAAACGCCGATTTCTCAACGTCAGTGAGAACCTGTAAATACATTGCCACACCACACCTGATTACGATTAATGAGATATATGAAGTGACTGATGAAGATTTGCTAGAAGAGAGGGGTATAGTTAAAGAGGAAAGACCATGTGCCTTACCTATTATTTCTGTACGCATAGATGGACAACAGTATAAAGCCCTGATGGATACTGGTGCAATTATCTCCATCATTTCAGAGGAATGTTATCAAAGTCTGCTAAGAGGAGAGAACATGACAGTTCTACCTGTTTCTACCGTCAAAGTGAGAGGGATATTCCAAGATAAGGCAGTGAAGTGCAAGATTCAAGTGTTATTGAACTTTGAGATCAATGGAAGGAATTATGAACAGATCTTCATTGTGGTGAGCAAGATCAATTTTGATATGGTGCTTGGAATCGATTTTATATCGAAGGTCGGAGCTATTATTGACATGAAGAACAGAAGTATTAGCTTTAATGATGGGTACATAATCACAGAAGAGATAGAAAAACAGGACGTGAAAAACAGTCTGGAAATAGACCTTAGGGAAGAAATTTTGAATACTATAGTTAATGAAGTGGAAAATTTAGCAGAAATACCCAGTAGAAAAACTGAAGGATTTGAAGAAATTCAGGGGGAATTTGAGGATCTGATAAAGGAATTCCAAGATATTTTCGATGAAAAGCCTGGATTGATTAAGGATTATAAATACAAGATAAGGCTGACAGATGAAACCCCTTACCAGAAGAGAATATACCCCATTCCTGAGAAATACTATCAAGAAGTACGAGGGTTAATCAGAAAAATGGAGGTAGACGGAATTATTAAAAAACAGGCGTCGTCTTATATAAACCCCATCACAGTAGTGAAGAAAAGTAATGGTCAGATACGTCTTTGTCTCCATGCCAGAACCATTAACTTGAAGATTCTTCCAGAAAATGACCGACCACCCAAGATTAGAGATCTGCTTCGAAAATTCAAAGGGAGAGCATGTTTCAGCGTTCTTGACTTGACGTCTTCATTTTATCAAGTTCAGCTAGAAGAAGATAGTATGCAGTACACTGGATTCCTATTTGACCAGACGTCATGGGTCTTTGTCCGAATGCCTTTTGGTATGGTTAACAGTGGACCAGCACTTATTCGAGCACTTGATAGTAAGCTCACTGACGAAGTGAAAGAAAATGTAATCTGCTACATTGACGATTTAATCGTATCTTCACCCAGCGCCGCAGAACATTTAGTGCACTTGAGAAAGTTGTTCGAGAATTTACGGGAGGCCAATATCAAGGTGAATTTTGGAAAATGTCAATTCTTGAAGCAGGAAATAAATTATTTGGGGCATACTATTGATAAAGATGGATATCATCCAAACATGAAAAAAGTAGATGCGATCACGAGATTTCCAAAGCCAACTAAGGTGAAACAAGTCAGAGAATTTGTAGGAGCATGCCAATTTATTAGCAGCCACTGTCCAAGATACTCGGAAATTATGGCTCCTCTGTATGACTTACTCAAGAAGAATAACAGATGGAAATGGAGTACCGCTGCAGACGAGGCTTTTGAGAAAGCAAAAGAGATGCTCAGGAATAATGTAAAACTGGAGTACCCAGACTTTGAGAAGGTGTTCTATATTGAGTCTGATGCATCAAGAGTAGGCATTAGTGCAGTCTTATACCAGAAAGACGAGGCAGGCAACAAGCACTACATTGCGTTCACTAGTCGGAAGTTGAAGAAACACGAGGAAAATTACTTCACGACGGAGCTTGAAGCGTTAGCTTTTGTAACAGCATTGCAAGCCTGGAAGAAAATACTGCTGGGACATAAGGTCATCATTATTACTGACCATAAAGCACTACAGTTTATGCTGCAAACTGACATGTCGAGTGATAGAGTGACACGTTGGGCTTTGTTCACCCAACAGTTTAACACCACTATCGTCCACCAGCCTGGGAAAGATAACTTACTGGCTGATGCTCTATCACGTAACCCTATTAAAAATGTGCAGATACACCATGTACAATTGGAGCAAGAAGATCAAGAAACCGTTAGGAGGTTAGCCCGAATCGGTGTGTCACAGAAGAAACACGCTCCAATAAGGAAAATGTACAGGTTCCTCAAGGGTTACATGGACAATACTGATGTTGACTATGCAGTTACACGGAGAAATTCACGACACTTTGTCTTGAGTGGAGACATCGTATGCAAGTATGCTGACTCTGCGCATACAAAACTCCGAATAGTCGTGCCACCTAAACTTGTTGTCAATTTAGTGTGGGTAGCTCATCACGCAACTGGACATGCCGGTTTAGATAAGACTCTTAATACTCTTCAAGAGAGATTTATCTGGACTAACATGCGTTCCAGCATTGCCAAGGTCATTAGATCATGTGACAAATGTCAAAGAGCAAAGTATGCTTCTGCTTTATTAAAAGGAAAACCGAAGGCTATGATTCCTTCTAAGCCAAACGAACTTATGGCGACGGACATATTTGGCCCCTGTCCGAAGGGATATCAGGGTAACCAGTACCTGTTGGTTACCGTGGATGTTTTCTCAAAATTTGTTACAATGAGTCCCATGCAGAAAGCTAACACAAGGAACGTAGTAAGCAGACTGGAAAATGCTGTATTTCCTAAAGCTGGTATACCAGAATATCTACTGTCAGATCATGGAACGCAATTTACATCCGTGGAATTTGCAGCGGATATGGAAAGGCTTGGCATTAAGCACTTATTTTCAAGCGTGCGTTACCCAGAATCGAATTCCTCAGAAAGATATATGGCTGAATTTTCGAAATTCTGTCGAATTTTCTGTCCTAATGATCATTCTGGTTGGGTGAGATTTGTACCCCTTATAGAGGAATGTCGGAACTCGACAGTGCAGGAGAGCACAGGAGAAGTGCCAATGCGACTTCATCTTGGAAGAAACCCAGAAAGGCCGTGGGATAATCTTTTCAACCACATTCCTAGAGATCCCGACTTAGGAAGGCAGCAGAGGATTGACAAGGCGAAGGAACAACTCCAGAAAGCAGCAGAGAAACGATTGAAAAGAGTAGCTGGAAAACGTTTTGGTACACCCTTACAAGTTGGAAATCTTGTATTATTACGCAGACCTGTCAAGGCTGATATGGGCAAGAAAATATACCCCAAATTTGGAAATGTATTCATGGGGCCGCTTAGGATTACGAACGCCTATGGAAACAACTGCTATGAACTATACGATGATGAGAATAATGTCATTTACGGCAAGTTCAATGCTGGAAATTTAAAAAGATACTATCCTAGAGTAAGCCAGTAATAATTCAATTTCGTGTTCAAGAGAGTTGAGGTACTTGTAACACTGAGTTTAAAAACAATTTGCAACTGTTTTTAAAACGTGGTGAGAGGAGAATGCCCCCGTAATTGAATTATATAGGGACCACGGTGGCTATTTTGGAAAATATAGCGAAAGTTATGGCTGTCATAGTTATGACGTGGGTAGTCATGACGTAAGCACGGATGACGTAAACGTTATGCCAGCAGGCTACTTGAGC
This sequence comes from Meconema thalassinum, assembly GCA_946902985.2. Classification (NCBI taxonomy): domain Eukaryota; kingdom Metazoa; phylum Arthropoda; class Insecta; order Orthoptera; family Tettigoniidae; genus Meconema; species Meconema thalassinum. Next base: position 169,164,268 of record OX336389.2, on the reverse strand, counting down.
TGAGATTCTCAGTGACGTCAGCATTTATTCGAGAAGGATCCGAGATCTACGACGCAGTCGCGAGAAACGTGGAATTCTGCTGAGGAAGAAATTATGCTATTGGAGGGGAGACTTAAACCAATGAACGATAGTCTAAAGGAAGACGGAGATTGCTAAAACTATGGTATTTTTATTACTTTTTGGAATGCAGAATTGTGGAAATCCATTTGCAGTAGAGGCATTGTTCTGGAATTTTGGTGAAATTTATTTTCAGTTTTTGAATTATGAAAATCCGTCATGTATTGACGAAGTTGGAACTTCTAGCGATGACGCAGTAACACGCGATGGAAGGGATAGATACGCCCCTCATGAAGTTCATAAAAGGCCTTGCGCAGAAGAGAGGAGCCTCATTCGCTCATTCTCAATTGTGAGATCTCAAATAGTCATTTCAGTGAAACGTCGAGAGAGTTTAGTAGTGAAAAAGTCGTCTTTGTAACGCGTGGCGAAGCCACTGCATGAAACGAGAGTCGAACTTACAAGCAGTGCAGGTTTACTGTGAAGTAAATCTAGGTGAAGTTGAAACGACACTTATAACGCTTCTACAAGATTAGCTGTGAACAGTTAGCGGTCGCCTATTAGCTAATTCTCTTGTGCATTGCTACAGTAAGGACTGTAGAAAAGCTGAACAATTTCGAGGAAGTATTTTGGAAGTTATTGACAATATTAGACGACTGACAAAAGTGATTTTCTCGCCACAGGAGAAACACTTTGTATAGCCAGACTCAACGCTACGGCTGACAGGGCTAGTGAAATAGGGAGACTTCAGATTGCTTTTGTGACACAACACTGCAGTATAATGGAGCAATTTAATAAGGCAGTTTGTTCTTCTAATACTTCAACCGAAGAGCAAATGGAAGGCTAAAGGACTTAATGCAATTGGGACATATTTCAACGGAGTAAAATAGCGACATGGAACTTCGCTAATTGCTATTCCATACAAGCGAACATGTGGTAAATAACCATCTACACCCATGTTTCGTGAGTAAAGGCTGAATACTATCAAACAGCAATAGAAATGATTTCATACTTTTTGAATATGAATATTTCTTCGGAAATTTATACAAAAACTTCATGGCGATTTTCAACTGGAACTTCAGGGATTCTTCAAGAGAGGTCAGGGTTGTCCCGACTCACAAAGAAGATTATTGCCGGAAGGATGTCGTTCGTCTTCGTGAAGCAGTTCGATTCTTCGATGGTGCTGTTTCTGGTTTCGAGGATGGAGCTCAGCTTTAACTTGGTGAAATGGATCCATCAACAGTCTTCTTTGGGGAATTTTCCTCTGGAACGTCAATCGGCAGATAAGGTAGTCGTGAACGTTTATTGTATTTGAGTTTCTTAGCAAAATTTGAGCAACTATTTTTCCCATATTTTTGTCCTCATGTATTTTTGCCCGATATTCTTGTTTGAGATTCCTATTCTCAGTTCACCTTGTTGAGTTATGCCTTTTTCGACGTTTTATTAAGACATTGTTATGTCATGGGCATAGTTAAATGATTTTGGATCAGTTGAGACTGATATTTAGATTTTTCAGTAATTTGCTTATTTTTGTAGTCACGATTTGACTGTAAGTTAATGATTTTTATGGCAGATTTAAATTCAGACAGCGTGTCACTTTATTAAAGTAATTCTACCCCAGTTTAATTACTTTGACCAATTTTCTGTCATCATCAAGAAGGAAGAACATTTAAATGATTTTAGAGCGTTAAAATCCAGTACGTTGTCGACGATCTTGGAAATACTAGTCGTTATTTGAATTGATTGCAACACAGACATTTATCGTCAGTCATGAACGACCATTGCATCTCAGGCAATTTTGTGAAAGATGAACATTAATTATGAATTATTGAATGCATTAAATTCGTGAAACTTGTGTTAGGTTTTTTCTCATATAGAGATATATATAATGATGTTTGCATTCCCCAGTCTAATTGGATTCTATTCGACTATTTTGCAGTTAGTCGCACTTTGTTTGATGATAGTATTTTTATACTACAATTCTTTTAAGATGTTAATCTTAAATTTTGATAGACCAGACAGGCGTATATAAGCGTATTCACTATTAAATTTGTTTGTGATTGGCAAATTTTTATTTCATTTCGATTCATGAATGAAATCCACGAAGTTTAAATGACAACAGTTTTGAAACAATTATTGATATAAGAATTTTTAAGTGGAACTATGAATGTATAATCGATAGTGCAGCGGACATGTTGAAAGTCGCTGACGTATAATGCCCTTAAATAAATGAAGGAGATTCCCACTGTAATTAATAATGATAAAGAATTATTTGTGGAAGTTTTGTAAGTTCGGTGGAAGTTTTAATGCCATATAGATTAATATATGATGAATTTTGGGCTATTTTGAATGCAGTTTGTGCATTATTTTGTAAGCGAAGTATTTTCCGCTAGAGTGTATGGTCATAGTTCGTTGAAAATTAATCAAGTGAATTTACTGTTATAATTAACAAGAGTTGTGAAAGAATTTGAGATAAGATTTCGAATGAAGATTACCGTCACAAATAATTAAAATTATTACAACCTTTATTAAACCAGATTGTGACATTTACATGTATAACTAACCTTCATTGGTCGATTATATTAAACACGATTTTGAATTTACCAACCGGATAAAACATGTGGTTCAATGTATTTCTTAAATTAATTATTTAAATAATTTAAATGTTGATATTGTAAATAATAAATGTAAATATCTTTGACAATAATGTGGAACGAAAGTAATGTTAAAGGCGTGTATAAAATTTTTGTAATTATTTTCGACAATATTATAAACAATTTCAAATTGTTATAAATAATTTATGTGATTTTGTTATAAACATTTAAGAGTGTGTTTTATACTCTAAACTATGCTTTTTAAACATTTGGATGATAACTTAACAAGTTTAAGGATAGTTAAATAATCCAGTGGGATGGAAGTTAAGCATTTGAAAGATTTGCGTCAATATGTATGAGTTGTCTTGTAGACATTTAAAGCTTTAAAAGGAGCTGAATTCTTACGTAAGTGTGGCGTGAGGAGTGCGCCCCATTTGACAGGTGTGAGCCAGGTTAAAGAGTAGACCAGCCGGCCAGACATCTGGTTACAAGCGGGTGAGGTCGATACTCCGGCCTTGTGCCTATTTATACAAGTGCAATGTTTATTAAAGGAAACCAAATGCTCTATATATGTCGTACCCTGACTTCCTCATCCAATCCAAATGTGTTTGAAAATGTTACGTTATTTTGAGCTCATGAGAGCTTACCTATTGTTTGATAAATTTGCAAGTCCTTTAGGAGGACGTAGTCAGATTGACATAGGCTACTGATAGCCACGTTTATTTTGTTGAGTTGTGAAAATCATACTCTTTATTTGGAAATAAAGTTCTTGTACAGTTCAAAGTTCTCGTCTTCGGTCTGGTTCATTTTTAAATGTCATGGTGAAGGTTATTGTGAGAGCATACTTTAAGGATCCTGTTGTCAACCCAATCCCCGAGATATTTATAAGAGGTAAGTAAGAGTAAGTATGAAACCCCGTCTATTTTGGTGTGTTCCACAATAATTTTTCTTGGTAACTTCTGTGTTCAAACCTCGGTAGTATCTGTCAGTGCCATTTTCATTGATGTAGCTGAGCTGGTGCGATTGATTGTTGGCAATCCGATTGAGGGGGCGGATATCTGACAGCCTACTATCCGGGTAAACGGGGACAATACGTTTCGTAGCATTCATGTTAACACTCGGAGAACGTGCGCGTGACTGTATGGCGCCGCGTGCTTACGGTAAAACAAAGTTATAACCGGAAGAAGGCTAGCACCATCTAGCGGATACTCGCAACACCCGATATCGCGTGCGGCGGGCAATTTAGATCTTTCAAATTTGGATGACTCAAATAAGACCCGCACCCCGATTTTTCACGTCCGAATTTGTTTAAAAACGTGCGGGTGGTATTCGAGTATATACGGTATTCAGGTATAGACAATATCTAAGAGTATTAATCTCCATTAACCCTTATAGTGCCAGGGGGCCGATCTATCAGCCCAGGGAGCCTCTGCTAAAAGTGCCACGGGCCGATCTATCGGCCCCGTTTTTCTAAACATTTTAGCGATGTTTCCAGTAACGCAGCGATTTTGCTGTTGTAACCAATACAACGCGGGAATCTTTGTCACTCTGTATACCTATCGATGTGTTTAAGTTCCGTGAACAATTTTATTGAATTAATAATAAGCACTTTGCCCTTCGTCAGGCTTGTATTTATATCAAACAACAGGGTCTGTCTCACGTAATCCTATGTACTGATTCGCAAAGTGTCCTCCTCGCCATTCAAAACATTATCGAATCTGATAATTGGTTTTTACTTAATTTAGCCCAACAATTGTATGAAATAGAAATGGCAGGAACTAACGTCATCTTAACTTGGATCCCAGGACATTCCCATATCTATGGTAATGTTCAAGTTGATATTTTAGCTAAAGAAGCTGCAATGGGCCAGGGGACACGTATGGATATGGCTCTCCCATATACTGAACTTCTGCCACATATATATGAACTCATCATCCAAGAATGGCGCCAGCAGTGGAGGGAATATGTACGTAAACACTCAACACCTTATACATATATTCAATCCTCGATACCGGTTCAGCCGTGGTTCATGCAAGGGTCCTATACTCGACGTCACATCACTACTATCATTAGAATGCGATTCAATCATGCTGTCACCCCTGCTTATCTTCATAACATTAATGCTCGTGCTTCTCCTGTTTGTGATGCCTGCAGTTACTACCAAGGAGATCTTCCTCACATACTTTTTCAATGTCCACAGTATGATACACAACGCTTTAAAATGTACGCTTCTCTTTTCAACCTGGGTTTTCAATTACCGCTCAATTTGACGACTTTGTTGCATACTCCGGCGGTCCCGCTGGTTGATATCCTCACTAAGTTTTTATGTGACATTCGAGTTATTTTATAAATTTCACCTTTTTTGTGATCCGGTCTTGTTTGTGTACATGTAATTGCCAGTCACCAAGATGGATCACTTCGGTGTGAAGATTTGTACCTTTGTGTTTCCTGGTATTTTTGTAGTTAGAAATTGTCAGATGATGTTACCCCGTGTTTTCTTCACTATCACAGATTCTCAATTTATCCTTGATGTTTTGTACTTGGCGTTTATTGGTCTTTTACTGCCCAACACACGGGCAGTACCCGTCTTGCCATTGGGCGAAGCTCATGAGTGCCCAGTAAAAAGAAGAGGAAAAAAAAAAAAAAAGCACTCCTCCAGCATGCTGTAGTCAGCTGGCTTGGCACGTGTTTTATCTTTTGAAGTCGTGATTGTTTATGTTCTTGCTTGGAGCTAATTACGTTACTTGGTGATGAACGAAAAGGAAATAACTAATGTTTTAACGCTGAGTGAAGAGTGTGAGAGTGAATTTTCGACTGATGACGACTTTTATTCTGATGACAGTGACAATTTTATTCCGCCTAGTCCGCAGCTCGCGCGAGAGGAACGCCAAGGCCGAGACACAGGAATACCTCTGCCTATGGTAGGATTTACGCCTGACAATATCGACAGTGATTCGCCAGGTTCAAATTCCGATGATAAATGAAGTGACCCCGCAACCAGTGATTGGGAAGAGGTTGCCACAAATGTAGCAAGTAAAATAACGTCGTGTAATGCGAAGACTACTAAATACGCATGTTTTTGTAGAAACTGATCGTACTCAAAAACTATTTGATAGAACTACTCCATATTTGGAACATTTATGTAGCATTCCATAAGTAATAACATGTATATAACAAAAGTTAGTAATTCAAGTGTAGAGGCTGTCAACATTTTATCAAAAATTTCGAATTTCATTTATTTGTTAAAGTATTTTTTAAAAGTATTTTTGCAATGAACATAATAAAGTCAAATGCCAATTAACTAGCATCCATTAGGTTACAAATATGTTTACCTGCTACAGAAAAACATTTCAACATTCTATCTTGATAATTATCGGTAGGAGATAATTTTTATCAAACCCTTGTAATTTCACTAAACTTGGCTTGGCATTCTTAGCATATCCACCCATTACTAGCTTGGCATCAAAAGGGTTAACATGCAATAAATATTTAAATATACAGTATAAAACAGTATTGAAAAGACGGAAACAGTATAATAATTGTAGTGTATACAGTATCTGTCATTCCCACATCCTTTCTGGCAGATCCTATGTGAACTACCATGGTACTTGAGCAATAGCTTGTGATGCATCTCCCCAGTACCCACCTTGAGTTGCATTGGTGTCTGGGCAATTCTAGCCATAGCGAATAACATATTAATGGTAGGAATAAGGAGAACATACTGTAATAAATATTATTCAAACATCTTGAAGAATATAACAATGGGAAAGAAGGATATATAGTATTTGATTTCAATATTGTTTAGTGGTATGGGTTTTTGGAGGAAAGTATTAGCACCAAACGTTTGTAATAAATAACTTTATTCATAATGAATTGAGTTCACATGAAAAGTTTGTATACATATTTGCTAATTTTAATTGATTTGTTTTGATGTTTACAAAAGCGTTTTTCCTTCAAGCATCAATTCTCTAGGCAGAAAGCAAAGAAAAGTTAATGCCTTCAGAAATTAAGAGCTAGCAAACATGCAAAAACTGCAATAAATATTTAAATATTTCAGATTTCATAATAATATAAATATATTTTCACAGGTGTGTAGTTTAGATGGTTTGTTTCCCTCATAGCAGTAAGGAGAATTAGTAGAGTTGGAGCATCACAGAGTACCAAGACATCATGCCAGAGTTCATTGCCAAGGTTTGGACGAATTTGAATTGTATGTCTCAACACAGGACTGACCAGCAGAAAACACTCTTGTCTCAGCTTTGGATTTTCATTTTGACATGCTTAACTCAGACATTTGTTTACATTTTAGGTTATTCCAAAATAAAACAAATATTTTTGGCCAAATATAGACATCATATTTGTGACCTTGATATCAATAATGTACTATACAAAAATAAGTTTATATGGGTTATTAGAATGATGAATCAAGACTATTTCAGGCAGGAATTCATCTTAGGACACATACCTCGACAACATGCCAGCACATTGCATAATTAATCACTTGCCAATGTTGTAGGAAAATGGAAATATGTCAGATATTTCAATATGCCATTTCTTATATTGATGAAATGACAATACTCTTTACAAGGAATATTAACACTACTAAATCTATCAGACACCCGACCTGAAGTGTACGTGGGCACTGTGACCGAGGCAGTTGCCATGACCAAGAGCATGGAAGCATTATTACAAGAGGGCTTTGTATCTATACTCATATGCCATCACAGTCAAATTCCCTATGGTAGCTGGCCCAGACTGGAGAAGTGAGTTGTAATGTGTTGCGAGCAGGAGATTTGATAAATGGTGTGTGAGTGTGTTGGAAAAGGGAAGAGGTAGCGCTCAAGGTTGTCCTGGTGGAGGTGACGTGGTGGAGGATGTAACGTGTGCGTGGACACGACAATCAAGGTCCCACAGATGCTCATAGGGTTCAAGTTCGGGAAATAAGGGCCAGGGAAGTACAGTACTTGGAAGTCTTGATTGTAGTAATTCAATCAATTTTGTACATTTCTAGTCATGTCCCATTGTCTTGCTGGAAGATTCTACCTGCCCCAGGCATATGTGGGTGTATGTTATTATTTATTTATCCTATGGCTTTTAGTGCCGGGAGTGTCTGAGGACATGTTCGGCTCGTCCGAGTCTGTAGCTGCTTCCAGCGGACACCCTTAGGGTGAGCTACAAGTTCCGTTCAATTTCAAGTAGTTCCAACTTTAGCCACCAGATATCAATGATACCTAGTGGTGAACGCTGGAACTTTGATAGAGCGTTCCGATGAAATCTAACCTAACAATTTAGCTCCACACAAGTTTAGGCATGCTGATGGATTTTTAACGCTCTTAAAAAATCCAACGACTTCGGCCGGGTTTGAACCCGCTATCTTGGGCACTGCAGTTCAGCATGCTACCAACTACGCCATCGAAGCCGCGCTGGGTGTATGTAATCTGCAAGGATGGATTCGTGATCAAATATGCTGAGGATGTTTTCCACATAGATGAGTGAACATTCAGCGAACTCGACTATATTGCTGTCGTCACCATATTGTGTTCTTTCACTAATGGGTGCAGAATATTTGCTCTCGGATGGTTCTCACCCGACACATGTGATGGAGCAGAAAACGTGACTCAAACCTATACTAATTACAGTAAAACTTGTCTAAAGAGGAACACAATCGTTCCGGATTTATTTTCCCGTTTTTGCGGGTTTCCATATTACAAAGGGTTGAGTTTTAATAAGACAAAATACACTACAAATATATACTGTATTATCGCATAGGATTACTATAAAATAATTTTAGTTTTTCCCAATTTAAACAACTCAATTCTTTAGTTGGATGTTTGTTTTTCTCGTGTTTTTCAATAACTTTAATTTTCTCCTCCAGTGTAAGTGTTTCTGTTCAGAAGTCGTCACTGAATTACAGTACGTATATAAATGCAGTGCACAGTAGAAAGAACACCTTTAAAGGTTACTCAAGTTCACTGTTTTCTTCTACTCATACTTCTACTCTCATTTGTCAGAAGGAAACTGTGTGTATTAGAAGAGGGTTGAAGGAAGTAATGATACAGATGTTGTGAAATGTAGCAAACCTGCTGCATCCTTGAGGAAAAATTAAGAGTTTAATGTTTCCTAGGACTTTAGTGCAAGTACTGTCGCGCTCAGAATTTAGTACATAGCTTTGAATTATGGATAAGATAATCCATCTTAGTCAGGTTATTTACGCCTACAGGTCCGGAATTTCTTTTCGTTTAATCACACAATATAAGGAAATATTTTTGTATTGACCAAGTGGACGTATTTCACTTTTAAGATACATTGCATAAACACTGCTTTACAATTGTCAGATTTTACTGATGGAAGTATAGAAAGAATGTTATGTACATTATACTTTTGATACCAGTGTATTGACAACATTGTAAAATATGATTCCTTCTTCAAAGAGTTCATCAGTTTATTTTTTAAAGTTGGCATATATGCTCTATCTGGGCACAAATTATCCTTGATGTCAGCTAGATTTAATTAGTAATAAATAATATTTTATATATATTATCTACACTTTGGCAATATACCTTGGTCTCAAATGTAAAATGAGAGATGGTTCTTTTTTCATTGCAGTGTTATTTTGAAATAAATTAATGGCATTTTAGAATAGTCTCAAAACAAATATTTGCCCCTTAATTATTAAAAAAAACTGGCTACATAGCCATGCATGTTAAAACTTGCTTCAGGACTGACACGGGGATCTGTAGCAAGTCCAGTTCGAACCCTGATGCTGGCAGCAGCTATCCTGAGTGTGGTTTCTCCACACTCGCTTCAAGCAAATGCCAGGATAATACCTTGTTTCAAGTCCTGGGGCACCTACCTTATTACTGTCCCTAATACATACATTTACACACACCACGGAAACACAGGTTATCAGAAAAACTGAGCGCACTCCCAGTACACAGGGCTCATGACTAAGATGTCTCAAGCCTCTATAATAAATTAACACTGACGGAAACTCTTACTCCCCCCTATATATACACGGTTGGACATGGGAATCAACACACCCATTTCCATTCTTAAAACGTTATCTATTCATCACATGATAATGTACATGAGTAATGCCTTTCATGCATAGAGGGCACCTTGTTTTAGAACCCGCAAAGCACAAGTGTTCAATATACAATGGTGCCCCCTCTTGCAACTATAAGGTGCGTTCAAAAAGTAACGAGCCGGAGGCTGTAATGCGCAAACCGGTGACGACATCGGCTAATCGTGGCGTGTGTAACGAGGTGTGCTTCCGACCAGAGCGTAGAAGGTCACAGCCCGTCGCTAGAGGGCACGAGTACACGTCACATGACGATACAAAGCGAGCAGCAGCATGCATCAATCGTCCAACGCTGCCAGTCGCATTGCAAACAGTGACATGAAGGCGTCAAACGAAGAGCAAAGAGGTGTTGTTCGGTTTCTGACAGCGAAAGGAATAGGGGGAACGGACATTCATCGCCGAATATCACAAGTGTACGGCGAACACTGCATGTCCCTTGCAAGGGTCAAGGCGTGGCACAAGCGCTTCAGGGAAGGACTGGTGTCGTTAGCCGATGATGCCCGGTCTGGGGCACCCCCCTGCATTACAGATGACAACGTCCAGCTGGTTGATGCACTCATTACCCAGGACCGCCAAGTGACAGTGAATGCCATAGCCGCCGTGGTCGGATTGAGCGTCGGAAGTGTGCACACCATCATGAAGGAACGACTGCACTTGCGGAAAGTGTGTGCCCAAAGAGTGACCCACAGTCTTCAACCACACCAGGAAGCATGTCGAATGGCCTACTGTCTTGGTCTTGGTTGGACGCTTGATGCATGCTGCTGCTTGCTTTGTATCGTCATGTGACGTGCACGCGTGCCCTCTAGCGACGGGCTGTTACCTTCCACGCTCCGGTCGGAACCACACCTCATTACACACACTACGATTAGCCGATGTCGTCACCGGTTTGCGCATTACAGCCTCCGGCTTGTTACTTTTTGAACGCACCTTATATATAGGCAGCGATGCAATGAGGCATTCCTTCATACAGGTGGTGAATATTGTCCTGAGACACATTCAACCATTCTTCCTACAAATGAACAAACAAATTGTCCAGTCTTTGTGCAAGTGGTTAACAGTAGTGGAAATGTTTCCCCACCATATCTCTTGCGAGTTCAGCAGGGGAATTGGGAGATCTGACATGCCAAAGAATAGTGTCCACATTTTGTAGAACCTGGTGGATGATGTGAGCTGTATGGGAACGAGCATTATCTTGCCGCATAATAAGATTGGGTATACTGCACGAAAGTGGCGGAAACCTCATTGGCTTATTGCTGTGTCTATTATGTGCCTTCAACAACCACAAGAAGTGACTGGGAGTCATAACTGATGACACCCCTATCATAACATCTGGTGTCCGGGAAATTTGGTCTCGAAATAGTCCAGGATCATTGTGTTAACGTCTGGGACACCAAACCTCGATGCATCCATCATCTTCATAGCCATTGTTGAGTAGCTTGAATGAACATGCTACAATTACTGCCAAAGGTAATATTTGGATAGAGAATGACATTTATTTGTTAAAATCACTACTTAAATGCTTTTGGGTATTAAAATGTTTAAATTTCAAAAAGCAAGGATTTCAATTGACAAGAGAAAAAATTATCATAATTTTCCAAAAGTCTCATATCTAGAGTTTTCCCTATACGACGGCGAGTCAACTGAAAATCTTAAAAACGTAATAAAAATTTGATATCTAGGGCCATTGTTCTGTAAGTCGGTAGTATTACCAATGCTTTAACGAATGCCCAACAGGTGGCAGCATACTGCAGACAAATTCTCGGATGAAATTACCGTAACGTCAGGTATCCCTCAGGGCAGCGTAATCGGAACTTTGTTATTTTTGGCGTTTATAAATGACTTACCAAATGGGATTCGCAGTGACTGTCGATTGTTTGCGGATGATTGTGTAATATATCGAAAGATACATGACTCACAAGACAATGCAGTGCTTCAAGAGGACCTGAACCTGGTCTATAAGTGGGCGATTGAAAATAAAATGAAAATAAACACAAGAAAATGTAGTCTCTTAAAAATAGGGAAAGTGCGGAGGCAGGATTTTCAATACAGTATAACATTGGCTCGGAAATACTTGTAGAAGAAGATTCTTGCAAATATTTGGGCGTTCACGTAAGGAATGATATGAAATGGGGTAGTCATGTAGGATGTGTAGTTTCAAAAGCTTACAAATCCCTGCACTTTGTAATGAGGGTATTAAAAGGAAGTAGTACCTCTGCTAAAGAATTAGGCTATTTGTCACTTGTAAGACCTATTCTGGAATACGCCTCGGCGGTTTGGGATCCATATCAAGTAGGGCTCATCAATGAGTTGGAAATGGTACAAAGAAAGGCCGCTAGATTTGTGCTCAGTGACTTTAATCCCAGGAGCAGTGTGAGCCGTATGTTAAAGAAACTTGGGTGGGAATCACTGGAGGCTAGGAGGATGAAATCTAGACTCTGCGCTATGTACAACACGTATACAAATCAACCAGCATGGGGTGAGCTTAGCAAACGATTGGGAAAGCCCACTTACATGGGTAGGAGCGATCATCCTTTCAAAGTTAAGGGCCGACCTCAGCGAACAAATTATGGTAAATATTCTTTTGTAAACCGTGCCATTGATAACTGGAACTCTCTACCTGCCGCAGTCTTAGAGCCTTTTCCCAAACATATAGGTGTGTTTAAGAAAAGACTGACTATTTGTGTAAATACTCCAGTTTAATTGTTGTATAATTGTTATTGAATTGTTATGTATAATTATTTATTTGTTATGTATATCCAATTTGCCACCGGGGGACACTCCCCCCATTGCAAATACATGAATGAATGAATGGACAAGGGAAATGCTGTCACAATACCAGTTTAAAATGGGTGCCCCACTTGGGACATGCACCAACAGTGAACAACGTTCTGTCATACATTTTCTGAGCAGTGAAGGTACAAAACCTATTGAAATCCATCGGCAAATGAAGGTCCAGCATGGCAAGGCAGGTTTATTGCTGCAGCAAGTGTACCTGGTGTAAGAAGTTCAGAAACAGCCTGACTTCTGTGGCAGACACACTGCGCTGTGAAACCAAAGTCTATTGCAGCAGTTGAAGCCATTTTGATGGACAATCGCCGTGTGATAGTGAATGACATAGGTAACCATGATCATGACTCAGCACATCACATTATTCATGACGTGCTTAAGTTTCACAAAGTGTCTGCAAGGTGGGTGCCATGGCAACTCATTCAAGAATTGAAGGAGCGATGCGTTGACACCTGTGCAGAACTTTCGCAGCGCTTTCAAGCAGAAGGTGATTGATGGCTTTCTTGCGATAATCATTACATGAGACTAAACCTGGTTACCCTACCACCAACCCGAAACCAAGAGAACCAGCAATTGATGGCGCCATTCCTCATCACCCAAACCCAAGAAGTTCCAGACGCAGCGTTCTGCAGGGAAGGTTATGCTGACTCTTTTGGGATGAACGAGGCGTTATCTTCGAACACTACACGCCTAGGGGAAACCCCATCACCTGTGAGTCATATTCCGATTTGTTGAAAAATCATCCTCTGCGAAAGTAGGAAAACCTAATTCAATTTAAATATTGGGAGCTTCTCTCTGCCATGAGTTGATTGTGACTGACTGTAAGAGTCTCTAGCCTCAAAGATGTGGGAATTTTGGAGGCAGTTGATACAGCCTAGAGGTGTTCACATGTTAGACTCATGTGCCACTGTTCTCAATCGTTTTGAGTGTCTAGGTGAAAGAACTAAACCTTGTAAATCAGTGACTGGCAGGTTAGTGCATGTGGGCTGTCCTACAGCAGTCAACATGCAGTGAAGAGGTGTTGCTCTGCACTGATCAATATTGAAGACAACATGAGAGGCGAATATTAATTCACTTTCTGATTTTCATAAGCAAATACACAGTTTTCCAGTAAAAGTGTAATGTCAATCTTTTGTAAATTTGTGGGTATGTGTCTTGCCTTGTTAATTTGTGTCGTGTTAAATACGGTAACATGATTAGACTAGACATTTGAAGTAGATGTAAAATGTTGTCTTCCAAAAGACAATAATCATCTGCAAAAATGCAAACATTAGATTTTAATTTGATCTTTTACATAAAACGGGAATTCTAAGCTTTTTGTTTTGATACTACCATACCTACTGAAATGAAAATCCACATCCTGCTTCCAGTCTCCGACCGGGTCAGGAATGGAATGAATGAAGCCCCATCTAACGGTGAGGATATGAACAGTGCCGGCTGCCTAAGCCTGTCGCACTCCTCTGGGGCAATGATTAAATGAATGACGGATGAAATGAAATGATAGTGGAGAGTGTTGCTGGAATGAAATGTTGACAGGGAAAACCGGAGTGCCCGGAGATAAACCTGTCTGCCTCCGTTTTTTCCAGCACAGATCTCACATGGAGTGACCGGGATTTGAACCACGGACCCAGCGGTGAGAGGCCGGCGTGCTGCCGCCTAAGCCACGGAGGCTCTACTACCATACCTACTAACTTCAATAAAAAGAAATCCAGAAGATTTTCACATGACTAACTGGCACAAATAAAACCAATAGTGCCATGTCACAGTACACACAGACAGGAGCTGTTTAACAAGACAAATAACCTACACTTCTTTTAAGCAGGAATCAACGACTTAATGAATTGTATTTTTCTTCACCATGCTCGAAACACTGTTACATTGTGAACGTTCCATTGCAAAGAGTGAAGTGAATGTTCCTCCCCTCTCGCTCACACTGAAGCACATGGACTCGCCCACGTACAAAATTCTTTCCGTACGCATGTGCCATCAGGTAATAATTGCGGCACACACGGCATGGGGAGCGAAAGCAAATAGGTAGTTGAGCCATTCTGTACTCATTCTTGAAAATAATGTGTAAACTGAGGCAGAATGAAGCTAGCAATGAAGGATTGTAAAAATAAATGCGAGGATGTGCGCTATAGTATTGCGATTACTTCAACCTGAAATTTTCATATGCTAGGTTCTGTGATTACACAATCAGGAGATAATTCATTTTGATTTGCTATTCTTCCACATGAGTTGAAACTGGTGAAAGGAACTTAAAATATTCAATGTGTAGTACAACATGTCTTCAGTATTAAGATAATATTCGAGATGACCTCCCAAGCAATACATTGTATTAGGGTCGACAATGAGACAGAATGGGAGAGCTTGCTCGCTGGGTACAGTTGGTCGGATTTATGGATGTTTAAGTGCAAGATACGTGAGTAATCACTTTACTGGCATGTTAAATAAAAAACTTAGAGTAACATTATGGCACTCTGGTGTCTCTAAAACCATAGCAGTTGTCCTGTCCTGTCTGTTCTGTTCTAATAACTTGAGGCAAAATGATCATCAATTTTGAAGTGGGCTACCCTTCTCCCTTCCTCCTCCTGCCTGAGAATACTCTTGAAGGCAGTTTTAGTGAGTGGAGCTAAGATGACATGGATATCACACATGTGCGAATACTGTAGGAAAATATGCAATGGAGGGAAACTTAATCTCCTTTCAGTGAGGAGAATCATACTTCTTCCTTTTTTAATAAAGTAATTCCCCACACTTTATGCAGTTACAATGACAACAGATATATTTATCTTTAGCTGAGTTTTATATACATTGACAATGAAAATGACTGCTTACAGATTTCAATTAAGAGGAAGGAAGTGTTAATGTTCAGAAGATACAGGTTATCTCAAACATCTCACACTCTTTATGATATGACTTTTGGATTTAGAAGAACACTGACAGTCACTGAATCTCTCGCTATGTAACAAATATGATGGGATATTTCTGTTGGTCCTGTGATTGACATTGCTATGTATGTTACCCACAGAACACTTTTTGGCTAGGGCACATGAAGAAGCTGCAAGTTCATCCCTTGTAGAGATTGAGGGATCACATCTGTTTATGTGGCCTATCAGTGACTTGAAGTGGTGAGGTCCACACAGGCAGAGGAACAGGAGCAGGAACAGTTTTGATGACACATAGTCCAAAAAATAAAGAAGATATTCCACTTGTCCCTAGTAGAAGAAGCGCACTATCATCTGGAGATTAGGATGGTGTCAACCTGGGTCAGTCTCCTGGCCCTTTCTTCAGGAAGCTGTCGATGGCTAGGTATCAGAGTGGAGACCATGGACTGACGGGGTGGTGCATGAAGGCGAATACGCTCTCGCCGACTGGAACCACTACAACCTCCTCGAGATGGTCTGCAGCACTGCCAAGAGTGGCCATGCTGACGGTTGAAGAGCACACAGCCTGTGGATTATTATGTAACAGTCAAATTCATGTCCATGCTTTTCCCTTGTACAGAAACAATCATTGATTCAACCTGTATTCTGTTTGGGCAAGTGTGGGTTCTTGTGAGCTGCTGTTGTATCTCATTATACTGAAACTTTAATTTCGGTTCGATTTCAAGAGGCCATGGACCCAGAGCTTAACTCAATTGATAGCTTGGTTTGTATTTGTAGTGCAATTTAGACAATTACTTTAGCTTTGGGTAATGTGTTTTTTTTTAATGATAGTGAAAAATATCAAGAGCGCTTTCAATAGGAAATAGTGTATTTTCATCTGTAAATGTGGATGGCGTTATGCATTACACTGTGAAGTGACAAATACTGATTCACAGGGAAACGCATCAAACTTTTAGAATGTAGAAAGCAGCCACGATAATACTATTACAAATTCTTTAGTTTAAAATTAAGTTTCATGAAATTTATGATTTTTATTGGAATGTGACCTAGCTGTTTCACGTTAATTAGCACACCAGTTACACGTAGAACGTTTTAGTGCCATTATCGTTGCTTAGTTGTCTAATGTTGAAGCTTTCTTCAGTTATACACAACACAGTCTTATAACAGTTTCCTTACAGATAGGCTAGCCATATTCTTCAAAACTGCTTTGCGGGTTATTATATCGTAACCCGAAAAGCCGCACTGAAGAATACTCAACCAGCCGTGAAAACCTACACCAGTATAAGCTAGTCCACACTCCTTATATAATTTTGCATGTATTGCTGTTTCCTGAGGTAGGAAATAGACAGTGTTCACATACAATTGTTGTTGTTTGTAGTTGTCATCGCCATCAACTGTGGTAGCTCTGTATGTTAATGTGCAAGGTCATCTCCACACTTAGGAAATGAGTGGGTTTGAACCACAATACCAGCCATCCTTAAAATGGTTTTCTGTAGTTTCCCCCAGTTTCAACTCCAGGCAAATGCTGGGATGGTACCTTCTAATAGATCATGGCCCCTTTCTTCTAACTCCTTGCCCACTTTCATTCTTCAAGTTTTAATGAGCTCTCCTTTTTTCTTTATGATTTCATATAATCTCTTTGTGATTTATTTCATTAGGTTTCCAGTTGTTTCTGCTGTTATCTCCCCCCCACTCTTCCAACAATACCTTCTTGACAGTGGCGGATCCAGGCCTTGAGGGGCCCTGGGCGATATGATAAGGTGGGGCTCACAACAATAGGAAATAAAAAAATATCAAATCAAATGGAAAATAGTTTTGTAATAATAATAAAATAAAGAATAGTTACAATATTTTGAATACACTACAGTAAATTTTTTTAATTATATGAAAGAAACATTAAAGTCCCTTTGAAGAAGATTATGTAAACTATGAAATATTAAAATATTACTTTGCGACTATTTTCCCGGCTGAAGTCTTCTATTATTTCACTGGAATCTAAACTTGCTAAACGGTCACGGGAGGTCATAGCTGCACTGAAAAAGGGAATATGAATTATAAATTAGTTTGAAAAGTATAATTAATTAATTAAATTTTAAAAATCCATTGCGCGGGGCCTTGGACGGTCGCTCTCCTCTAGATCCGCCCCTGCTTCTTGAGATAGTTTTGGTTTATCTGCTGTTTGATCTGGGATAGTTGTCACCATGCACTTGGGTGGGTGTAATTTGTCTGATAACCTGTGTTATTGTGGGGCAATTTCTTTAACCACTGCCAGAAAAGACAGTAACAAGGCACCGAGCTCATGTGCTCATATGTACATCGACTGTGTATTTGCTAATGGTGGCTTTGTTTCGGCCCCCAAAAGACCAGTGGTTTGTTTTGCTTGTATTTCTACCCGTAAATTTACATGACATCATGAAGTCCATGGGTCTTGCCTTGAATTTGAGGGGTACGATGACATCAAATTATGGTGTCAACAGAACCCAGAAGAAATAGAATGTCGCATATGGTACGAGGCGTTGCACATGGGGGTGACATGGCTAATCAATTCTAGGGTGACTGGGGAAAAAGCAAATAAGCCAAGAGACAATTTTAGACTTCTGAAGTTTCTTAACACCACCGTATATCCACACACACATTGTACATGCTTAAAATAGGAAGTTCTGTTGTAAGAAAGTATTTAGCAAACTGTTATTTGTCTCTAATGAACAGTTGTGTTTTTTGATTTATTCACATTTTGCTTGTCACCCCAGATTACATAATCTCATCTGTACAGTAGTGCATTCAAACTGTGAAAATGGTAAGCCATACTATAATTATAACAACAACAACATACAGGTTCCTCCCAATTCCCTAACCATATCTCCTTATTGCCGTCGTCATCGGCCAATACTCGTATCTGAGTGTATGTTTCTTTCCTGCATTACTAATTTGTATTCACTCGATGGTTATGTCGCTGGTGACTCAACAGACCAATTCTGGCATAGAACATACGGCCGCACACATTGCAGATGATGGAAGGTGGAGGACGTGGCAATAACTGGCGCAGCTTTCTCCTCTGACGAGTTTCCATTTCCTGCCTTCGGCGTTCTTCTTT
Organism: Meconema thalassinum; assembly: GCA_946902985.2. Lineage (NCBI taxonomy): Eukaryota > Metazoa > Arthropoda > Insecta > Orthoptera > Tettigoniidae > Meconema > Meconema thalassinum. The sequence goes on along the minus strand of OX336389.2, from coordinate 169,145,770 downwards.
GAAATGTTAAACCGCAGCTGAGGTGGCTGTACGCCAAAGTGCGCAATCTTCCGCAATTGTATGCCAATTGTCAGGATCAATGGCTACACTCCTCAAGCTTTGTTTAAGCTGGTCTTTGTAACGTTTCCGAGGTGCTCCTAGAGGTCTCTTTCCCGTGCTGAGCTCGCTGTACAGGATTTTCCATGGGAGTCTGTCGTCACTCATGCGTTGGACATGACCGATCCATCTAAGCTGGTGACTAATGATGATGGCCTCTATGCTCTTCATCTCTGCTCTCTCGAGAACCACAGCATTCGTTATATAGTCCTCGCATTTGATGTGCATAATGAAACGGAGTTTCTGCAGGTGAAAGTGTTCCAGTTTTTTGATGGTCTGGCGGTATAGGGTCCAGGTCTCGCATCCATAGAGCAACGTAGGAATGACAACAGCTTGGTATACCATTGGTTTTGTACAGATCTCCTTATTGCAAGTTAGTTATTTCCTGTTATTGCTTCGGACATCTTGGTTGTCAGGCTTGTGTACTTTTGTGAGTATGCAATTAGTCTGATAACTTGTGTTACTGATAGACTGGGTATATTGTGTGGACTTGTAATGGTTATTAGTTAGTGCCCCATGTTGGTAGCGACAAATGTAATGGTTTCGCTAGCCCACACTGTTGGGAGAGAAATGTAACTGTTTACCTTTGCCTAAGCTATGTTGTTTTAATGGGCGCCAAGACCTCAATGCAATGTTGAAATCTAAATTTGTATTTAACAACGTCTAGCTCTGGCAGAACACATTCAAGACTCTATTCACTCAGATCGTGGTATGATTTGATCATTAACCCAACAAACAATTGTATCAGGAGAAGGAATTGGTCCATATCTAATGCTACCTACTGAAAGCAAAGATTGCATTGTAAAAGAAATGACTTTATTATATAAAACAAGTATAGCAAAATTAATAATAATAATAAGTTTAAAATTTAAATTGGAGCGTTGTGATTTGAATATTACCGATAGAAAATTACGTGAAAACGGAGTCTGATAAATTGATTTTACTCTTATTTCCAAGCTATGAAGTTACTGAATTATGAAATATAAAACAAAGAAAATGAGAGATTGCGTATTTCTGCGTCATTAGCGCTTACCCCTGGAAATTGCCAAAGCATTTCCCTCGTTCTTGATGATGCTGTGTGCTTCCCACAGTCTCCTGGACGTCGTCATCTCCGTCGAAATTTGATGATATACTGGTAGATTAGATAATTCTATGGTCCGTACATCGGACCCAAACTCTCGTAAAACCGCACTGGTTACGTTTTACAAAAGTTCGTCGCTAACTCCACTGAACATCGGAGCGTCACGCACTTGCGACCGTACACTGCAAGTTCTACACAGATTGTCCTTAACTCCACCGAACATCGGAGCCACTCGCACGCGCACCCATACTCGTCAATTATTTCACAGATTCTCCGCGTTTCACGGCGCGTCGAACGTAATATCCACACGATGGCTCCCCCACCATGGTACCGACATCCAGCTTACGTTGTCTCCGCTGATTGGCTGAGCACGCCGCCACTTCCCCTCCTCCGGTTCATTACACTCCGCGGGCGAGAGGGAGAAGTCGTTTTCCGTTTCAACAATTCGCCTCTTCTAGACCTTGCGACCCAGGATTGCGTCATGCTTCTCGACAGGAATCAGCTTGTATCAGAATTCCCAGTGAGTCATGTCTCTCAAATACCCTAACTGACAAAACTCCGTAAAATTCCGTAATCAGATAATTTTCTATGATATCGTCGTTCGTAATAATTTGCTTGTTAGCGTTTTCTAAGACATAGAAAACCTATCTGAATGCTAATAATTTTTATAAAATGCTCCGAAAATACCTTAATAATAATTATAATAAATTAATAATAATAATAAATTAACATGAAAAATTCTCTTGGCTGAACAATTTGCCGCGTAAATAAATATAGAATGGCTTCCTACTGACTTATGCCAGTTGCATAAAAAACCCTCGAAAAACACGTTACATATTCGCCTCGGATCATCGGATGATTTACCGTGACGACGGTCCATTATCCGATTATCCCAGACACGTTAATAAAACCCATCCAAAATACATATTACATAAATGAAATCACCCTAAATTACAGATATATACACTCATATTTTTTCTTCACGCACTTTGCGTCAAAGTTTGTTGTCACTATGGATTGCACTTTGCAACCAGTCCCATGTTTTACATATGGAATAGTGTTCCACGGATATTTCCGCCTCTCAAATTTCTCTATGTTGGAGAAATAGACATAATTAATGTGTGAGCACTATGTATTTATGATGTCATATCACACGCATTGAAGGTGTTCTGATATATTTATATCACCATAGAACTTCCTAATTTCACTGGAGGTCCCCTCCTTATGGTGACATTTAATTCCACTTATCACTGGGCACACGATCACACTATTGTGGCAGCGCCTCGTGACCATAATACTTAATCTCTCTTTGAAGTAGATTAAATTAATATTGACTTCTGAAAAAAAAAACAGTAAATGCGCATTACATATAACACCAAATATTTCTGTGCCGTAATCGCCCTGTCTTGTTAAGTTCCCGTACACCATATTCTACTTAATACTAGTTCTCAACACAGACCATTTCACCTCACACAAATAATACCATTGTACAAATTATCTTAAATTACACACTTACAAATCTTACATGGCGAGGCCGTAAACAGAAATCACGTGTGCTGATATGTATGAGTTTCATGAAGGACTGTCTCGCATTCTGATGGCCCATCTTTTATCTCGTGGACGCCTTAAGCTAACAAGCCCTATACAAGCGCTCCCCCATCTCTTGGAGATAAATGGGAACCCATCAGCGCTGCCAAAATGGCCTTGGTGCATCGAGACAATTTAGTGCTCAACAGCATCCGACAATCCCGTCATATTTCCCTGTACCTTAAAAACTCTCATTTACTTACATACTACCCCCCTGTGTGACTTCTGATACGCCTGCCTGGAAGACCATCTCCTCCCACGCACCAAATACCACACTTACTCATTTGATAGGCTGGCTCGCCAGCTAAACATCCTCACTTTATGACACATACTTTCGGAGCCTATGTATATTATACGTTCCGTATAATCTGTTTCCCTCACTATTCTCCAGCACATATGCTGTTTTCCCAATACGTTTGGAAACTATAAATGTTACTGCGTCACCTGCTTCCAACCTTGCAAGTGGTTCCCTTTAAATGAACGTCATCACATTGCTCTACCTAGCATATTTCTCAGTGTCTGTAACAATGCCCTGTTGCTACTGTCCACACCTGCACATATTAAAATACCGTCCTCTGCTTTAACCACAGGATAATCCCTACATAAATTAGTGTCCCTCGATAGCATGTCTGCAAGAATGTTATCTTTACCTTTAATATATTTTACTGTGAATTCGTATTCCTGCAGAGCAAGAATCCACCTACTAACTCTGTTAGAACTGAGTTTACAAGTCCTCATATACAGTAATGCATGGTGATCTGTGTGGATCTCAAATTTCCCCCCTACTAAATACATTCTAAATTTCCCTAAACTGAAAACAATACCTAAAAGCTCTAACTCAGTAATCGTGTATCTTTTCTCTGCTGCAGTCAGTCCTCGCGAGGCTAAAGATACAATGCACAGATTACCCTCATCATCTTTCTGACATAATACTCCAGCAATGCCTATATGTGAAGCATCTGTCATAACCACATATTCCTTATTTTTTAACGGATATTTCAGCACTACAGCTTTCTCAAAACCTTCCTTCAGCGCTCTAAAAGCCTGATCATGCTTGGACTCCCATCTCCACCGAGTCCCACTTTTAAGCAATTCCCTGAATGGTTCTACCAACCCTGAGTATTTAAGAACGAACCTCCTGAAAAAGTTGCAAATTCCCAGGTAAGTTTTTAACTGTTTAACATTCTGTGGCACCTCTGCGTTAAGTATCTTATTAACCCTACTTTCTTCTGGTGTTACACCTCTACTCGACACTCTATGACCTAAAAATGTCACTTCTGACTGACAGAATGACGACTTAGACAGCTTCAAAGTGAACCCTGCCTGATCTAACTTCTGAAAAACTATATTTAAATGATGTAGATGCTCCTCAAAACTGCGTGAACTAATTACCATATCATCTATGTAAATGGTTACAAACTCTCCTGTGTCATCCCCTAATGCGATGTTTAAAGCCCTAATTAAAGCAGCTGAACTACTCTTTAACCCATAAGGTGTTCTACAAAATTGATAAAGATTATATTTATGACTAAAAGCTGTAAATGGTCTATCTTCGTACATAAGTGGCACTTGCCAAAAACTGGAACTCAAATCTACACAAGTGAAATACTTCTTCCCCTCAAATGTTTGCATTAATTCCTCTATTGACATAGATTTCAGCTGATCTGAACTAATTCTACTGTTAACCAAACGAGCGTCTAAACAAATACGAACAGTGCCGTCGGTCTTGGGTACCGTGATCAAAGAATTAACATATGGACTGTTCGAGTGCTCAATAATCCCATCTTCAAGCATCTGATTAATTTGTGCCTCAACTGCACTCTGATAAGCGAAAGGTACAGGATATCTATGTCCTGTGAATACTGACCTATCAATAACGTTCAATGAATGTGTATAGCAATTGGTCATACCAATGCGATCCTCAAAAACTCTCCTATTACACCATAACACATCATAGAGCCGAACACACTGTTCATCCTCTATATTTCCCTGAAATGCAGCCTCACGTAACGAGTCCTCTAGACTTCCGTTCGTAATCACACTGCCCACAAAACATGGAGAACCCCGCTCTACGGCTGGCGATATCTCATTTAAAGTACACATCACACCTACAATACTACTCCTCTGAATATGGTCATTGAACGCTACTTCTACTTCAGAATCTCCCCATATAAATTTCAAACTCCCTACATCATAACATAAGTTACCAGACACTCTACTTAGCCACTCTGAACCCAAGATAACACTGAATACTAAATTTGGAATTACAAGACAAATCTGCTTCTCTACATGATTATTAATTTTAATGTCTACTAAAACTTGCTTAGAAATTACTTTAGACCTCTTCCCAACAGCTGTGATAACAAAAGTGCTTTTAATTGGCATCTCCTCAAAATTTACTCCAGTTCCTTTCATTTTATCATAAAATGCACTACTTATGCAACTCTTCATACAACCACTATCAATTAAAACATCTGTGTATGCCTCGGACACGTTAAATTTAACTATGGGGCTCTTACTAACCACTTCCTGAATAATACCTTCATCATTTAGTTCATGTAATAATTCATTTCTTACGTTTAGGTCATAGGGTTCCTGTATAATTGTATGGACAGGGCATGCTACAGACTGAGATTCTGACCTTACTTCGCAGCCTGGTTCGCGTTTAAAGAACCGCTACAGCTGGCCGTAGTACTACTAACTACTGAACTAGTCTGGTTGTTCTGGGCTGTGTTGTCATTGTTTGGCTGTATATTACTACCACTAGGCTGTCCTCTTCCTTGACCCCTATTCTGGTTGTAATTATAATTTCTCCCTTGATTTCCCCTGAAATCATTGTTTCTCCCTTGATTTCCCCTGAAATCATTGTTCCTCCCTTGATACTGATTACCATAGCCATTTCCTCTGTTCTGATTTAGCTGATTATTATTATTTCTATTTTGAGCGTTGGCCCCTTCGCCACCGTTCCCTTGAACTTCTTGATGCCTGGCTTCATTAGGTCTATTATTATTATTACCCTGGTTCCGATTGAAATTGTCATCATAACCCCCTCTCCCTAGTGCATCAAATGTGCTTAACAAATTTTCTACTTGTGATATAGTCTTTACATTCTGGATACAAGCAGCCTCCTTGATCCTATAGGGAAAGTGCCTAAGTAGCAACCTTACCACATCACTTTCCTCCTTCAAGCCATCCAGATATTTACACACTAATACCTGCCCTAAAAAGTATTCGGTCATGGTGGAGCTTCCTTTAGGGTTATATTTACCACACACTACTCCCTCACGATGCTGCGACTGAATAACCTCATTCCAGAACTTTTCACAGAATTTCATTTTAAAATCATTGATATCAGTAAACTTGTCTCTGTAGACAACAAACCAATTCCTCGTTTCCCCCACAAACACTTGTTCTAAAATTTCAACTACCTGGCACCACTCAATACTACCATTTTCCAACCTCTCCCCGAATTTATTTTCTATAGTGTTCATGAACTCCATTGGGCACCCCTGTCGATTGCTGAACTTACCCAGTTCTACCTCCCTGTGTGTGCTATTCACAAAAACTGGCCTATTCTGACTATTTTCTTGCCTGATCCTAGCTTTTAATTTTAATTCTAATTCTGCGATTTTCTCCTCAGCCTTCCTCTCAATACTGTTTACTGTTAATTTAATGTTTCCTTCTGATTCTTCTACTTTATCATATAGCTTTGCTTGTTTCTCCTCAATCTTGCTAATGCTTTCCCTATTACTCTCTCTTAAATCATTTACTTCTGCAACTACTTGTGAGTGGACTTTCTCAATTCTACCCCCCAGCTGTTCCTTAACCTCTTTAGTAGCTACCTGAATTTTGTCAATTTCTCCCCCCAATTGCTTTTTGACCTGCTGTGTTTCCAGTTGCACTAGTTCTTTTAAATTTTCAGCCTGTGTACTGATTCTAATTTCCAACTCCTCCTGTACTTTTCCTAATTTTCTGTCTACATCTGCAATAATCTCTTTAGCCTTTTCTTCCATCACCCCCCTGATCTCACCTCTAATCAGTTCGAATTTGTCACTCATTTCCCTACTGTTTTGTTCTAATTTAGCATTTAAAGTTTCAGTACTCTCTCTATTTTCCTTACTGTTTTGTTCTAATCTGGCGTTTAAAGTTTCATTACTCTCTCTATTTTCCCTACTGTTTTGTTCTAATTTTGCATTATTCTGTTCTAATTTTGCATTTAAAGCATCACTACTAACTTTGTTCTGATACATGAACTCGAGAAGTAAAGTTTTTAATTCTGGTTGGCCGCCTACACTCCCTGTTTCAGTATCGGGATTTACCTCCGCTACCCCGGTACTACCATCACTCGACATACTGCTCGTATCATCATTCTCCAGTTGATGACCACTACGTAACCTCATCTGTCTTTCTTTCTCATCCCCCATAATGATATACACTGATAAAGACAAATAACCCCCAAAATACAGGCACAGAAATATATACCCTTCTCCTTCCACAAATGTTATTAGGTTTTCAGCCCCAAGTTGCCGGCGACAAATGTAATGGTCTTGCTTAGGCTGGGATGACAAGTGAAACGGTATTTACTTTGCTCCACGTTGAGCGTACAAATGTAGCAGTTCTTAGTTCCCCACGTTGGGCGCCAAATGTAATGGTTATTAGTTAGTGCCCCATGTTGGTAGCGACAAATGTAATGGTTTCGCTAGCCCACACTGTTGGGAGAGAAATGTAACTGTTTACCTTTGCCTAAGCTATGTTGTTTTAATGGGCGCCAAGACCTCAATGCAATGTTGAAATCTAAATTTGTATTTAACAACGTCTAGCTCTGGCAGAACACATTCAAGACTCTATTCACTCAGATCGTGGTATGATTTGATCATTAACCCAACAAACAATTGTATCAGGAGAAGGAATTGGTCCATATCTAATGCTACCTACTGAAAGCAAAGATTGCATTGTAAAAGAAATGACTTTATTATATAAAACAAGTATAGCAAAATTAATAATAATAATAAGTTTAAAATTTAAATTGGAGCGTTGTGATTTGAATATTACCGATAGAAAATTACGTGAAAACGGAGTCTGATAAATTGATTTTACTCTTATTTCCAAGCTATGAAGTTACTGAATTATGAAATATAAAACAAAGAAAAATGAGAGATTGCGTATTTCTGCGTCATTAGCGCTTACCCCTGGAAATTGCCAAAGCATTTCCCTCGTTCTTGATGATGCTGTGTGCTTCCCACAGTCTCCTGGACGTCGTCATCTCCGTCGAAATTTGATGATATACTGGTAGATTAGATAATTCTATGGTCCGTACATCGGACCCAAACTCTCGTAAAACCGCACTGGTTACGTTTTACAAAAGTTCGTCGCTAACTCCACTGAACATCGGAGCGTCACGCACTTGCGACCGTACACTGCAAGTTCTACACAGATTGTCCTTAACTCCACCGAACATCGGAGCCACTCGCACGCGCACCCATACTCGTCAATTATTTCACAGATTCTCCGCGTTTCACGGCGCGTCGAACGTAATATCCACACGATGGCTCCCCCACCATGGTACCGACATCCAGCTTACGTTGTCTCCGCTGATTGGCTGAGCACGCCGCCACTTCCCCTCCTCCGGTTCATTACACTCCGCGGGCGAGAGGGAGAAGTCGTTTTCCGTTTCAACAATTCGCCTCTTCTAGACCTTGCGACCCAGGATTGCGTCATGCTTCTCGACAGGAATCAGCTTGTATCAGAATTCCCAGTGAGTCATGTCTCTCAAATACCCTAACTGACAAAACTCCGTAAAATTCCGTAATCAGATAATTTTCTATGATATCGTCGTTCGTAATAATTTGCTTGTTAGCGTTTTCTAAGACATAGAAAACCTATCTGAATGCTAATAATTTTTATAAAATGCTCCGAAAATACCTTAATAATAATTATAATAAATTAATAATAATAATAAATTAACATGAAAAATTCTCTTGGCTGAACAATTTGCCGCGTAAATAAATATAGAATGGCTTCCTACTGACTTATGCCAGTTGCATAAAAAACCCTCGAAAAACACGTTACAGACTGAGGTAGATGTCCCAGAACTTAAAATAGGGCACCATTTTGATATTTGGCAAGAATAGGGGGAAGAAACACCGATGATGGCAGGTGTCGGTGCTGTCTTAAGACCATTCCGCTATGCTGGTAGATCTACTCCAAGCTAATGAAGGTACCTTTTCTGTACCTTTATTTTGTATAAAATATCTGAAAAACAGATTTTAAAGGGGTTAAATGTTTTTTCTGTGAATTACTAACTGCCACCATACGATCAGTTGTAAGGTGAATAAAAGAGGTTTATTTCAATTTACAGAAATAGAGAATATGTACATTTCCAAATATATAAATAGTATGGAATGTATTTATTTGGGAACTGTCTACTGCTATGGTTTAGGGATAAGTACTGTATATATGCTCCCTAACAATATGACATGGGTTTCGTTCCTGGATTTGTCATCTTAATTGTTTTTTTGCTTCTGCTCTAGGAAAATAACATGTCTTTGCCAATTCTAGTATACACACTAGTAGCCTAAAGATGCCACATTAAATCTAACAGATTTCACTTGAACTTGAAGAAGTGGGTTCGATTCCTACCTCAGCCCTCCTGGAAGTGGTTTTCCGAGGTTTCCCCACTTCTATTTCAGGCAAATCCCGGGATGGTTCCTAACTTAAGGTCACAGTCGCTTCCTTCCCAATCCTCATCTGAATTACAAATACACATACTACTACGGACACCACAATAACACTGGTCATCAGACAAATTCTATGCAGGGCTAAATGACCACAATGTCCAAGCCCTTCAAAGGAAATAACATCACTTACACCTAAGCACATGGGGGTGATGATTATAATCTTGCAAGCCACGAAATGATATAACTTGATGTACACTGGAGAGGTAAAACAAGGTGACTCATTCTTCTTATCAAAGTATGGTGGCCAACATTATTTGATGCTTTAAAAAATGGGAGAACGGCCCAGTTTGGCTTTGATGTAACATGCCCAGCTTTCCTCTATTCTTCATTGTCTGGCACAAGCGATGGTGTAAGTGTAACACATTTACCTCTTGCCTATTAAGGCCTAGGTTCAATTTTCACCTCCGCCAGAGACTTAAAATCTGACGTTAGGGCTGGACTGGGGTGCTTTCAACCTTGTGAGTAGCCGATTGATGTGAGAATTAGTGCTCTGTGACAAAATATCCAAGATAATGGTGCTGTGGATGTCCTCATGAGCTATGAGCTGAATAGCATTCATCCTTGGATGCTTGTGGTCCTCCGAGGCCCGATCACAGGTTATTTTACCGTCAGTGAGCGAAGGCAATCTGCAAACATAATACTGCCTTCAACTATCACTAATTGTGATTTCACATTAAGTCGGTACATCTCCCCAATACGTCTTGGACGTTGTACAGCAGAAGTGTAATCACTGGAGATGATTTGTCGGCCCAGCATGATCTTTCTTGATTAACCTTACATGTCGATGTGAAAACAATGGAACACTTGCTCTATCTGCATGCAGATGATTACCAATTCTTTGTCACAATTGATCGAAATTGCTCTGTTGATGCTGGAGAGTTTCTATGGGCTACCCGAATGGGTTGAATCTCTGTGTGTGCCTTCTTGCGACCACTGCTGTCATACACATTGTGCTACCAACATGTGCAACTTCACTCTCCCTCAAAGAGGACGCAGCGATCAAGCTGCTTTTCTCCGACCAAGGCAGACCAGACCTGATTCCTGGTGCATGAGAGATTTGTGAGGTGAAATGTCATGTCCTGTGGTTCGGATTTCAAATAAAAAAGGAGGTCCTTATGATCACGAGATTAATAGTCATGTAAAGATATAAACTTTTAACTCGCCCTCAGATCAGTTGTTGATATTGTGCTCCTCTCATTGTTGAGATATGTTTGACACGGGATCACTTCACTTTGCAAGTTAGCTATTAGCCTTTCAAGATACGATTGCCGATGGCCGAGCTGGAAACTATTCTTTGTTTACTTGTGTCATGTTGTCAGCCTGCTTGTTGACAGGTACAGTAACGCGGGAAGAATGTAACTCACGTCCAGTAGTCTTCCATCGTTTTACTCTCCTTGGTGATATGAGCTCGTATTAAGTTTAACTGTGCTGTTGAGATGCACCATTCTTAATTCGCCCAGTCTTCTTCTTCTCTTCCACCTCGACTTTTCCCGTTACGCGGGTCGGCTTTCTTAATCCTGAGGCGCCAGTCATTTAGTTGTAAAGCATCAGCAGCAGATAGGCCCAATACTCTCATGTCCCTCTGGACATTCGTCATCCATGTTGTTTGAGGTCTGCCGCTCCCTCTCTTTTGCGTAATTATGGAAAGGTACTTCTTCACTACATGATTCTCCGGTCTTCGCATAATATGTCCATACTGCCTTAGCCTGGTTTCTAAAAGTTTCTCAGTTATAGGCGCTACTTTGAAACTACCCCGCACATGTTCATTATGGATTTTATCTTTGAGAGTAACTCCACCTGCCCCACGTAACATACGCATTTCAGTGGTATGTAGCTTTTGCTCATGTGCCTTTGTAGCAGCCCATGTTTCACTACCATAGAGTAGGATTGGTCTTACGGCAGTTTTATAAACTTCCCCCTTCATTCTTATGGGTATTTTTGGATCACATAAAACTCCTGTTAGTTTGCGCCATTTGTTCCACCCAGATGTGGCTCTATGGATTATATCGGCGGTTATCGTGCTATCTTTAGCAATGACAGAACCTAGATATTTCAATTTTGTTACTCTTGGTAAGGTTTCACCCAGTGTTATTAATTATTCCCTTCACAATGTAACTTCTGTGTAACACTCGTAACACGCATAATGCTGTTTGACTTATGTGCAGACTGCACTGTGCCATCACTGTGTTCCCATGCTCGTCACGCAAGGCTCCAGCTACTATTATCAACAAACGCTGGCGCAGCCAAATTCAGTGGCAGTCGTATCTTGAAAGGCTAATAAGCTGTACTGTGCTCCATATACTGAACAGCGTTCTACACTGATCTATAGAGTGGAGATTCTTGTATAAACAGTCCAACTGGTCTAAAACCATATAATTTATTTCCACATTTGCAGATTTAAGAAATAATCCACTCTCGGTGTTTCAATATACATTTTGAGTTGCATAATAAAACAACAAATCATAGAAGCAGTACACAGGAAGTTTTCGGCCATGGGAAACCACATGCAAGAAACCAATCACAAATTCACAAACATAGAGAAAGATTTAGAAATCATCCACTATATCAGGAAAGGGGCCATTATGAACACGCTTGAGCAAATCGAAATCGACAATGCACAATGCACCAATCCCATTCATAATCTCAACTAAATTAATTTTGACGCAAACATACTTTTTGAGAACCTTTACAAATTTTTCCCAAAAACAAAAACACATCAAGCCAAACAAAACCACAACCATTCACCTCCCAAACTCAACATTAATTTCAAAAATCCCCCCAATCCCACATAACCCCCCCTCTTCGCAATCATGCCCCACACCCACACACAAACTCCCATTTCTGCCAGGCTAGATCCCTACCTCTCCCCCCTCCCCTTCTTCCCCCTGTCTACCTGTCACATGCTCTGCCCAGCTCACGGTCACTCCACAGCACAGATTATCATTCAGTCCACCTCAAGCATTCAACAACGCCAGTAGAGGTAAGCAGTTATGCAACCGATGACGAATAGATCACGTTTTTCCTTCCGTTTGTAGACTTTAATCCATTTCTTTCGTTTTCACTTATTACAGCTCCAGGCAGGAGGTTTTCCTAAGATATACATTTTAAATTCCATCTTAAATTCAGTAAGTCACTTTTCAACAAATATTAGTAAACTTCAATCTTCTCCGCCGCATTTGCTCTTCGCCTAAACATTTTTGTTGTTTCTTTATAGCTTGCGCCGCAAACGCATCTTTTGGCAAGGTCGCCTCACCAATAAAGTCCATATGACGTAGTATCACAATGATTGTCACCATCTCTGCCCAGCATAAAAACAATACAATAAAGGTCGAATGGGTCTCGTATACGGCATTTTTCCTAGCCTGCCTTTGGAACCAGGCCGTCAAAACCTGCTACAACACAGTGGAACCATACTTCAAGGACATACCAATACAACCTTAATGATGTTTTCAAACTAAACTTTATAATATTAAAAAAAAAAGATTAAAGTGTTTTTTAAATGTGTTAATCAAGCTAAAATTAAGCCAATAAGATGGTCAACAAAGCAACGAGATCAATCTCGTTTTATGGTGTCTTTTATATTATGTTTCAATGCCTTGTTAGATATAGTTTTTTGAGTGCTTTTTTCATATTTTCCTGCAATGTGCATGCTTTTTGGTGATAATGTGATTTTGATGGATGTACAACGTTCCAATAACTTATATGGCTGAAGAAGGGTCATTTTAGACCCGAAACATGTCCCATTGGCAATAAACCCCTAGTTGTCCATAACAAAAAGTATTGATTGGGCGGAGACCCCTCACCCCATTAAAATTGATTAGTACTGGAGGGAACCATGAAATAAAAAGTATCACAAGTTACACAAACGATTTTGGAGTTTGGCAATGATGCTGCTGATCCTGAGGGATCGCACCTATGAAAGTGCATTGTTTAGTGGTGTGTGTCAATTCATCTGGAAGTAACTCACCTACTAATATCCATGCTACAGCCATTGGCCAGATTCCATGCACCATCTGCTGTGCACAGAGGACCAAGTTGGTGGCCACACCTACCGCTGGAAGCCATGGCACTAGTGGGATGGTGTGGTTGCTGGTCCGTTGAGTGGTTTTGTTCTGCGGTTGCCGGGCGATGACAACTAGGAAGAGCAGTGCACCAATAAAGAATGCGATGGCACACCATATTCTTGCAGTTGGTGGCATGATTGATGCTATTGCTAGTAAGATCATACAAGCCAGCGCACCACACAAGGCAAGGGAGACTCTCCGAGATGTAGTAACTGAAGGCTCTCGAACTTCCAATCGAGGACTGGTCATTGTTGTGGCCACCTGCAGCACAATAACTTGCTTTATACCTATTCATTAAGCAAGCCGATGAGTCCCCCATTGTCCAGTCACTCAAACAAAGAGTTAGTGCACTTTTGGTAAATGTACAGTTTTTCTTTCTTACTATCTTGTTTACTTATCAAGCCCAAAGTCAAGACTCTAAGGATTGAGTAGAGTGACCTTTTAATGTACTCAGTACTTACTGTATGAATCCAGACACTGTTGTAAATTTGTCGTGCAAACCTGCCATTGGGACTTGGTCAGATCATTTACCAAGAGTGAGCTATTTCTTGGTTTGAGTGACTAAACATTATAACAGTCCTGGGATAGACTGCAAGATTTAACCTTAGTGGCCAAACGTCATGGGAAGGCACAGAATATGATGTTAATAATGACTTGCTCCTCCACGAGCCCTCAAAACGGCAACAATACAGCGAGGCATCGACTTGACAAGAAATGGGTTCCTGACTCCCAACATTCAACTGGGCGGTGATCTGACTCACGGTAGCCCTTCGATCAACCCGTATGGTTCTGCTGAGGTGACGTGATGTCCGTGCGGCGGATAACGCGGATGGTAACATTATCTCTGTGATATTGAAGATCCACCCTCGACATTGTTGACCTCGGAAACCCAAATTCTCGTATAATCTCCGAAATGCTATGACCCATGCGCCGTGCACCGATGATCATCCCATGTTCAAAGTAGGTTAACTTGCAACGTGTTGTCCATCTTCACTACACTCGTGTCTGTGACAGACTGCTCTGCTCTGCCGCAACGCTCAGGAGTCATGCACGGCACAGTTTCTCATGGGACTACCCTTCCCGTGACTTTTGGCCACTCAGTGTAAATGCTACTTTCATCAGTCTACTGAGTATTGATTAAAAACTAAACATTTGCACTGTTAAAACTGGAACCAGGAATTACAAGATATAAATCGGAAGATAGAAAGCTTTGAAGTCTCTTTCCAGTATTGCCTATTAACAGTCAAACAGTTAACTTTTCCTTCGGTCAACATGTGATTAGAGTGACATATTTCATTCACTAAGCTAACATCGCCAGATGTACGCTGGTCGAAAAATCCTAAGCAGGAACGTTCTCCGCAGTGACTGCCGGCTTCTGCCAGAGCTATCATCAGCAGTTTAGTTGGCAGCACGGTGTCCTCGACAGGGTGAATCCCTCACGTGTGGGCTGTAGGCCGTCAAAATCGTCAGTGTGTATTGCAATAAGCGAGCGTATGTGTCATCAGCACTTCCAGCATCCCTGCATCAGTTATGAATGGCTGTGGTGAGTACAAAGTTCACTGTTTGTTTGTTTTGATACAAGCAACAGGCGTGCTGCCAACGTAACTACTGATGATAGCTCTCGCAGACTCGTGTAGGCACTGCGGAGAACATTTCCTGGCACCCTGTATTATATCTTCAGATCTGTCATTGAAGCTTACAAGGGAACTCTGGTAGTGTCTACCTCCCGATCGGATTGTACCGTATATACTCGAATACCACCCGCACATTTTTGAACAAAATCGGACGTGAAAAATTGGGGTGCGGGACTTATTTGAGTCATCCTGATTTTAAAGATTTAAATTGCCCGCCGCGCGCGATATCGGGTGTTGCGAGTATCCGCTAGATGGTGCTAGCCTTCTTCCGGCTATCACTTTGTTTTACCGTAAGCAGGCGGCGTCATACAGTATCTCGCACGTTTTCCGAGTGTAAACATGAGTTCTACGAAGCTTTTGCGGTCGTTTACTGTGAGTGAAAAGCTGAAAGTTGTGAGGGAAGCTGAAATTATTGGAAATCGTGCCGCCGGTAGGAAATATGATATTGACGAGTCATGTATTCGAGATTGGAGAAAGAAAAAAAAACGTGTTGCATTATTACGATGAAAGAGCTTGCTTGTTCTGGACAGTTACCGCAGCCATACAACAGACGCTGTGTAGAAATTCGTCAAGGATAGGAAAACTGACCTAGCAATCATCCCGGGTGGGATGACGTCTATGCTACAGCCACTGGATGTCTGCGTGAACCGACCGTTCAAAGCAGCCTTGAAACAGCTGTATACGGAGTGGATGGCGGCCGATAAGCACACACTGACCCCAACTGGTCGTATTCAGCGCCCGGAAGTTCACCTGCTCTGTTCGTGGATTTTGATGGCAGTGATGACGACATTTTGTGGGAAAGTGATGGTGAAAAAAGTTCCGAAGTTGGTACTTCTGATGACGATGAATGAAGTGTTTGTGTCTTTTATTTGTATTTTTAATTGTTTCTGTGTGTTATTTTAGGACGACTTCAGAACTGTTGGAAACTATTTTGTAGAAATGCTATTCTGTTTATTTAGTAAAGATTGTAAATAGTTTTGAGTATTTTTTTTTTTAATTTTGTTCTTCAAAATCAGGATGCGGGTCTTATTCAGGGGCAGGTCGTATTCGAGTAAATACGGTAATTGCAGAGGATACTCTTGGAAGGTCATTCTATACGATGGTGGTGAAAAAATCGGCTCATATTCAGAATGTCCACAGTTATCTATGCAATTAAGTTAACACTCAGTCTAGTGAGTAATGACTACATTTCTAAGTGGCAATTAGTGAGTTTTTGAAGAAACCGTCACATCTGTTATTTGTAATGAGTACTAAATAATATTGTCGATTCATTTAGGAACTTTGCGACAGCGTGGTCATTTACCCCGTGTACTTGGGGATGTAAGTGGAATTTGTCTGACACTGTGTTGTTGTGATGGCTGTATTAGTGTGTGTATGTGTAATTAGGGACGGGATTGGGAAGGAGGCAGCCATAGACTTAGGTTAGGTACCATCCCTGCATTTGTTCGGAGTAGATGTGGGAAACTACTTACATGATGGCTGAGGTAGTTTCTCACTTCTGCCTCATGCGGCTATACCCCGTTTCAGTCCTCAGACCTGAATGAAATTTTATGGCAGAACTGTGAATAGAACCTGAGCCTCAGGGGTGACAGGCAAGAATGCTAGCCACTACACCACTAGGTGGTATATCTTATTGTAAAGGCTAGTGTAGGGGTAGCACACTTACCTCTCACGTAGGAGGTTTCGGGTTCGATTCCTGACTGTCAGGAATTTTAGAACTGGCTTGAGGGCTGGAATGGGATGCACACAGCCTCGTGAGGACAATTGAGTAGCTGTCTGATCCGAGAGATAACGACTCGGGTCAAGAAAGCCAAGATTAATGGCCGAGAAGAGACGTTGTGCTAACAACGCGTCACTTTGCAATATGCAGTGGTCGTTTGGTAGACCAAGGCCCTTATTGGGCTGTTAAGTCACAGGTTTTTTACATAGTTTATTCCGACGGATTATGTTAGAATGGTGAACAAATGGGACAAGAGATAGAAAATAGGGAAGAACTGAAGAAAATGTGAAAAGGATATTTTGAAGAACTTCTGAACCCAAATGGAAACCACGGCGAGTAGGAAGAAATTGGGGAAGAGGAAGATGGACTGCAAACAGAAAAGGACTTAACATGGAAAGAAGTGGAAGATGCAGTGGGGAAGATGAAAGGGGGGAAGGCACCGGGTGTGGATGAGCTGAGTGTGGAGATGGTGAGAGCAGCAGGAGAGGTGAGGATACAATGGTTGTACCGAGTGATGAAGACAGCATGGAAGGAAAGGAAGTCCCCAGAAGACTGGAAAAAGGGAATAATTGTCCCGATCTTCAAGAAAGGTAGTAGAACAGAATCCAGAAACTATTGGAGAATAACACTGATGAGTCATTGAGCAAAGATGTTAGAGAAAGTTTTGGAAAGGAGAATTCGGACAAGGATAGAAGGAGGGATGAGGGAAGAACAACATGGTTTCAGAGCAGGAAGGTCCACAATGGATTTGATTTTTGCTGTAAGGCAGTTACAAGAACAGCACTATGAGTATGGAACAGATCTACTGATGGCCTTCCTGGACAATGAGAAAGCATATGACTGTGTATGCAGAAACAAAGTATGGAAGTCCCTGGAGGACAAAGGCGTAGAAAAATGGACTATACGGAGGACAAAGGAGATGTACAAGGGAAGCGTGAGCTGTGTGAAAGTGGGAGGAGAGAGATCGGACTGGTTGGAACAGAGAAATGGCTTGAAACAAGGAAGTGCACTGTCACTCTTACTTTTCATTGTGGTGATGGATGACATAATAACCCGAGTGGCACAAGTAATTGGGGAAGGAAAGATGAAAGCAATGGTGTTTGCAGATGATTTGATGATTTGGGGAAACAAGGAGGAGGAGGAGGTACAGGAGCAGTTGGACGAGTGGGAAAGAATAATACAAGGATATGGGATGAAATTTAGCATAAATAAGAGTGAGATGGTGATCACAACAAGGAAGAAGGAAAGAACCACAATTGATGGGGAACAGCTGAAGAAAGTGGAGAGTTTCAAGTATCTGGGAAGCCTAATACAAGATAATGGAAGAAACAATAGAGAAATAAATGAGCGGGGGAGATAAGCAGAAGCATTCCGGAGGAGTGTGAGAAGCATGATATGGAGCAAGGATGTCCCTCAGAACAGCAAAAAGGTCATATATCGGACGTACTATGTCCCTATCCTGACATATGCCTCGATACCTGGGTTATGAAAGGAAGGGAGAAGAGCAAAATACAGGCCAGTGAGATGAGGTTCTTGAGAAGCAGTATTGGAGCTACGAAGGTGGACAGAATAAGAAATGAGAGGACCAGAGAATTAATGAAGAAGGAACCATTACAGGATGGTATAGAGGAATCTAGACTTAGATGGTATGGACATGTAAAACGAATGGAGGAGAACTGGATACCCAGGAGGATACACGAGACGAATTGGGAAGGAAAGAGACCGAGAGACAGGTGGCTGAAGGGGGTGGAAGAAAGCGTGTAGAAGAGAGGAGAAGACTGGACAAGG
Source organism: Meconema thalassinum (assembly GCA_946902985.2). NCBI lineage: Eukaryota > Metazoa > Arthropoda > Insecta > Orthoptera > Tettigoniidae > Meconema > Meconema thalassinum. The sequence goes on along the minus strand of OX336389.2, from coordinate 169,127,063 downwards.
GTGGAGGCTGAGAGATGGTGGGAAGACAGAAGAAATTGGATAGGCTTGTGTTCCAAACAGACGCGGCCAGTGGCTGGAAACTGTGCAAGATGATGATGATGATGATGATTAAAAAGTGATGAACAAGTAAATTAAAAGAAGGAAACATTAAATACAGTACGGTATATTAAAATATGAGTTAGATTTGGCAAAGAAGAAACATACTGGAGTTATAACATGGGTATAACGGTTACGAGTCGTAACTATTAACCCTTTCTGTGTCATAGACGTAGGGAGAGACATATTACAGTGAATTTTAGTGCTGGAAATTATTAAATCGATGTAGTCAGCTTTGAAGATAGGAATGTGCTCAGGATCTAGGATTGATTTAAGTGACATTGGACTTGGAAGAAGGTACCAAAGTGCCTAAGTGAGGGAGCATGATGAAGAAGGCTGGTCTCAGAGCTGGGATTCTAACTTAGCCCTCTTGACGGTGCAGTTCTCTCTACTCCCGTGGAGCGGGTTTCTGCTTTCTCGGCTACGGAACTGATTATGTGTGGTTTAAGGGAGTCGGAGCAGGGAGAATGACCTCACCTTTATCCGCTCCTTGTACTCTGCAACTATGGCGTCAATATCTGTGGAACTGCTACTTTCTTCCGCCTCGACGTCACTTGCCAACGAAGAAGCTGACGATGATGCCGAGTCAGCATGTTCACTCTCCGATGTAGCAGTTTCTATAAAGCGTTCATTACAATAAGCTACCGGAACTCCCTTTTTGGGCCGAGTAGAGTCTGCAGCGTCGTTGTGCAATAACATCTCATCGTCCCCACTGAATCTGCCGCAGTAGCCATTACTAACCACTACACTACCGTTCATTACATGTTTATTCTCCGCTTCACTGTTGCGTCTGCTACCGTGAGGTTGATCCCCATCATCGATGTTGAGAGACGCGATGGACCTCAGTGAGCTAACGGATGCATTAATGGGGTATTTAGCTTCGTGGCCGGAGCGCACCGAGCGGGCAGAGCGGGAAGTGGCGCTTAGGGAGGTCGCGCCCGTGCTTGCCGCGCTTGCGTCCTGCTCCTGGTCGCTCAGGCTGGTATAGATATGTTGAGGCTGAGTTTGGCGGAGCGCTGCTGGTAGAAAGCCAAGCCCTGACTTGAGACATCGAACCGTAAGTCGATGACGTCGTAACCGCTGGTTGTCAGGATCATCCTCGTCATCACCACAGAGGTCATAGTCTGGTCCCCGCGTGGTCGCTGCGGCACTGCGACCAAGCCGACGATATCTTGTTGCAGATGAGGATGCTTGTTCTGTGGGCACAAATATTACATTAAACACCCTGCTTCATGGTGCGCACTCAATGTTGCCAATCTATGGATTTCCGGTGTAATTTCATATTTTTGGATTATATTTCAAATTTTACGGAATGTTGACTTTTCTGGAATTTATTATATTTATAAAATGTATAATTACTAGAGACCTTTAAGATATTCCAAATTTCTACCCACTCGGAAATCCTCCCTATAACTAGAGCCCTGCGCGGATAAGCAAAACGTTATCCGCATCCACCCTGCATCCACATGACTGTTATCCACCCCGCAACCGCACGACTCTTTGATAAGTGGTCACACACGTATCCGTATCCTCACGTTTATTATCCAAATCCGCTGACATTAAAATAATATTTTAAATTTATTAGCAACACATTTAGACATTTGAGGAGAAATTCGTTCCCCTAGGCTATGTGTGAATTGCAAGACAATGTTGACTGAGTTTTGTCCCTCTGAGTAACGGCATATGCAACAGGGGGTGGCTAATTATAGCACTTACTTAGTCGTCGGATATACCCATGCAGGCAAGCGCAAATATCAAGGACTTTCTTTTTTGGCACAAGTCAACACTAATTGAGGGTATTGGCTTCTCCCACTTCTTTATTATTCTCATACAATCCAAGTGAAAGCAAATAGGGAAATAGCAAGAAACGTGAAAGACACAGATCTTAGCAAAAACTAAAATTATTTTAACAAAATCCAGTTCAACATTGTATTCTAAAAACTATCCACAAATTTACTCTAAACATTATCCACAGCTTATCCGCTATCCGCACAGCAATGTTAACTATATCCGCAAGGCGTAAAATGTTGCGGATATCCGCGGATATCTGCATCCGCGCAGGGCTTTATCTATAACCCATAACAGCAGTGGTGATGAACGTGAATCTAAATGAAAAGACAACACCGGTGATGTAATTAATTGCAATATTTCTTTAATTGATTCATAACTGTTATTTTTCAATTCGTTATATAATGGCTTGTATTTCTGTTAGTCATCATCATCTTCATTTCCCGTTTCCAGCTTCCTGGGTCGGTTTGTGAATTAAAGACCTCCATCGTTGCCTGTCTCTCCACCACTCCTCTCCTTTTTTAAGTACATCTTAAGGTTTTCTTCACCTCTTCTCTATGCACTCCCAGACTGTATCCGTCCATCTCTTTCGGGGTCTTCCTCGTGGTCTCTTCCCTGTCATCTTTTTGGAAAAAGCTTCCTTTGGTACTCTCTCCTCTTCCATCCTCATAATGTGACCTTTGTTGTTTCTATCCTGTCTTGCTGCTTCAAGATTCCTGCCCTTTTTCTTATCTCTTCCTTTCTATCTCTATCTCTTGTGGTCTTGCCCTCTATGCCTCCTAGAAATTTCATCATCGCTGCTTGTATTCTACTCTCCTCTCTTTTTGTAGCAGACCATGTTCCAACTGCATATGTTAGTAAAGCCTCGTAATAGGTTGAACATAGTACCCTTTTACATTTCTTTGGGACGTCTCGGTTCCAAAGAATACCCCTTACACTCTGATAAAATTTGCTTGCATTTTGTAATCTCTTTCCAATTTCCTCCTTTATCCTTCTATCCTCTGCGATCACACTTCCCAGATACTTGAAACTCTTAACCACTTCTAGACCTTCCCCATTTATTTTATCTGTTAGTAGTTTTTAATAATTTAATTAATATCATGATAGAGACGGTAGTTTAGTAATAATTGTAACAATAATAGTGCTATTGGTTTTAGTGGGGCGTGGTGGCGCAGCGGTCAAGTTATTCGCCTCTCACCAAGGTGGATCGGGTTCGATTCCCAGTCAATGCATGTGAGATTTTTGAAGTGAAATGCCATGTCCTGTGGTTCGGATTCCACGTAAAAAGGAGGTCCCGTTGCTCATGATCACAAGATTAACAGTCAAGTAAAACTACAAGCTTCCTTCCTATTGGTTTTATGTCCCTCTTAACTACTGCGGCATTTAGAGATGCCAGGGTGCCAGAATTTTGCCCCGTAGGGGACCTTTGACGTGCCAGTAAATCTACTGATACGGCTCCCTTGCATTTGCGCACCCTCGAATGCCAACTGATTGCGCCAGGGTTCGATCCTGCAACCTTGGGCACAGAAGGCGAGAAAATTACCGCTGAGCCAAACAACCAGTCTTAGTAATAATGAAATTAGTAAGAATATAATTAAACATTTAAGTGTATAGCTAAATAAAAATGAGGAAGCATCTCATACGTTTATCAGCACTCTATTATCCTTAGCAAATGCAATGCTAAAAATGATTTTTATTTTTGCCCCTGACTGACTGACTGATTGACTGCATTCATAGTTGAAGATTCCCTCCTGTCTGACATATCTTAAAATAGTACATTATGCAACAAGCCTATAATGGCAATAATTAAGACACGAATATGTCGAATATAAAACACGCTCGTTTTATAATTTCCATAAGAGTGTCTTAATTACCATTATAGGCGAGTTGCAAACGACTGTTTATGTTCGACGATAATTATAACTATTTTATGTTGGAACATAAATGTTCATAAATATCTGTCGAGATTTTGCCAGTTTTATTTACTGAATAGAGCGCATGAGACGCAGAGAATACCATGGCCTTCTCGAATACCCCACTATGACACGAGCCACAGGAGGCCGTGGAAGTCAGCGCAGGTGCAATGCTATCCTTACCTAATTGGTCACACAACTGTTTCTTGAGCTCTGATTGGTGGGAGAAACTGTATCATAATGAACACTTGTGCTAAAATGAACCTCGTTATAGTACAGTTTTCTGACATATAATATTTACATTTCGCCAGGGTCGAACATAAATCTTTTTATGATAGTTGGTGGCATCCAATTTACAGGTTTTATACCCAGTCTATGGAATTTTCATCGGGTATTCATAGCTAATGTGTTGGCAACATTGAGTGCACTAGTAATTCTTTCGATGGGCAATTAAACCCTTGATCAGTTACAAGATACTAACTCAATAAACTCAGTCCGCCAAGAGGAAACATGGAAGAGGGTTGGGTGAGCTCGTTAACTCTAGAGCAAGTGTGTCAAGGTTGACCACCAATGGTTTCATGCCACTGTGTTCCTTCTTGCTCCAAACTGTACGCTGAGCTGATGACCATACACACAGCCTCCAGTGCTTGCCTGCATTCGTAGTTGAAGAATCCCTCCTGAAGCACATCGTTGCCCCCATTACCTCTGTACCTCTGTGCTACGTTCGGGGATAAAGACTTTGACTCCACTGCTCTAGAATACTGTTTCAGAAAGACAGAAACCCTTGAAACATGTGCTCACCTTAGAAGAAAATCCAAAGCATGCATGCTTTTTATTTGTTCTATTCTCTAGAGTGGAGAAGCACCCTGACTTTGTGACTTGAATTTATTTTCATTCACAGCCCCCACGCACAGCACTGAATTTGACTCATCGATATTGTTATTCAAGCTTGACATTCAAAACAAAACAGAGAATGGTTGCTGCCTTAAAATAACAAATTCGAATCGTCAGAGAAATTTATCAAGTGAATACAAATTGACAGAATTTTGGAAATTGGTGAAAAGGGGTTTACACAATTCATTTCTGCCAATCTATGTTCAAAAGATTTGAGTTGATCAATTTCTACGGGTAGAACAAAGCTTAGTCATACAAGTTTATTGAATATTGTAGTTAACGTAGATTTTCCCTTATGGGGCGTGGTGGCTCAGCGGTCTAGCTGTATGCCTCTCACCAAGGCGGTCCGGGTTCGATTCCCGGTCAATGCATGTGAGATTTTCGAAGTGAAATGCCATGTCCTGTGGTTCGGATTCCACGTAAAAAGGAGGTCCCGTGGCTCATAATCACAAGATTCACGGTCACGTAAAACTACAATCTTCCTTCCTTTTTCCTTGATTTTCCCTTATGTCGCCCATTCATTTTGGCTAACTGTTTGGACTTACAAGTGAACTTCACGAACCTCAATCTTCCGATCTCGCTGAAACTTAGATCTCAAGGAAAGCATCTGTGATGTTATTTCACCCCAAAATTCGTTCGGGCCATTCCTAGAAGGGGTAAAATTATACGCGTTTGAATATGGATGGGGGACATGGAGCAGTCCAGGTGGATATGCGCACTGAGTTCTCATACTCTAATCATTAGCACTAATCCATTTACTCTCCCAGCAACCTGTTCATGGTGAGAGGGCCTGTGGTACATACTTGAGCAAATAAGTGTAGTATTGCGGTTGGTTGGAGAGTATACGAGAACTCAGAATGCTCATCCAACTGGGCCACTCAAGTCTCGCGCCCATTTTCAAGCGCGTACAGTTTTGCCCTCTCTTGGAATGGCCCAAATAAATTTGGGGAATGAAAACTGTATCAACACAGATATTTCCCTTGCGATCTGATCAACATGTATGCAAAGTATCAGTGAGAATTGGAGGTTCACGTTAGTCATGTTACCTTGTTAGCAGTATTAACTCTTGCTTTCCCCCTAGCTTTCAGGACATATGTTTTCCTATATTCCTTTCTTCTCTCTCTCTTCTAAAATAATTGACTTGATGGCCAACCCCCAACTTCTTCATACTCTCTCTCATAGCTCGTCAACACCTACATGTGCTGTTGATATTTGTAACCGATATAATATTGCATCTAACGTGACAGAAGCGTGGCTCCTACCTTTGTCTGGTGGACGATATCGGTGTTGGATGATGGCAGCGGCGGTGACTGCATGCTGCAGAAGAGGTCCCACACTCATGAGACGTAACAGCGCTCGTAGAGGACACAGGAGAGCTAGAGTGCCAGCTCCTATACCCGCCACCAATATGGCGAGCAGGGGAGTCCCTGTGAGAGAACTCTCTCTCGCTAGAGCCACAGGCAATACCCTCCACTCTTCACCTGGAACATAATATAGCAGTGCTCGTTGAAGACACAGCCCCCATACCTGACACCTGACACCGATATGGCATGGATAACACCCTCCACCCTTCACCTAGAACACGACATACCAGAGGCCATAGAGAATACACTGTCAGTTGTAACCAGTGCTTTTTTTTTTCAGGGGGAACGCGGGGGTACGCGTGAAAAAATATCGGTACGTTTGTATGTAGTCTGGCAAATATAACTTCCGACTTGAAAGTTCATAGATCAACGCGCTGTTTAGAACAGCTGGAGGAGATTTCGAGTACTCCTCGATTTAAATCGATCTATCGAATCAGTTTCTTTTGGTCGGCAACTCGGTACTCCGTTCTTATAAGCACGTAGGTTAGTGTTTGTAGGCGGGGTAGGTTGTTATTTTGTGCATGTGGTTAGTTTTGAAGGATGAATAAAATAATGAACTTTTTAACATCCACCCAGGCATCGAAAAAGTTGAAAGTAAATGATTCGAACACAAACAATGACCGGACTTTGCAAATTGCGGAAAATTGCAAGATCGTGATGTTTTGTCGACTACAACTGAGAGTACCCCTACAATTTGCTTTAGAAAAAAAGCACTGGTTGTAACTCTTTAGTCGGTCAATATGAATTTGCCCAATGACTGGGCGGGGTACAGTGTATATAATATATAAATAATAAGTATAACACTTCTGGAAAAAATATTCATGAATTAGTTATGATCACTATTATCTCCATGAAGTAGGGGATTGCCTGTAGGGGTGAAGTACAGTGGGGACTTTGTGTGCCCCGGGACCGCTGCGGTAGCTGTGAAGGCTCTATGGGAACCCTGAAAAGTGACGGCTGACGGGGCTCTGGTGACGCTACGATAGGCCTAGCAAGCCAGTAGTGGATATCATATTTGCTTTCAAAACAGGAACAGGCCTCGGAAAGGACAGATGCATACGACGACGACCCGGATATGCTAATGGACTACGAGTTGGGACATTAAACATACAGACACTGACAGGAAAGGTGGAGGAGATTGTAGATGTGATAGAGAGAAGAAAACTGGATATACTGGGCTTGGCAGAAACAAGATGGAAAGGAGAAGGTCGCAGAGAACTGAGGAAAGGGTACCGGTTGTACTGGAGTGGGAACAGTGAAGGAAGGAGCAGCGGAGTAGGAGTAGTTGTGAGAGATGGAATGAAGGAAGAGGTAAAGGGAATAAGTGACAGGATCATGAAGATCAGAGTAACTGTAAAGGGAAGAAGCCTGGAGATAGCCCAGGTATATGCCCCTCAAGTTGGATGTACAGCTCAAGAGAAGGAAGACTTTGAGGAGAAGCTACAACAGCAGTTGAATGGTCAGAGCATCATTGTCATGAGAGATTTGAATGCACATGTAGGAAGTGAAAGGCAAGGATATGAAAATGTATTGGGAGCAGAAGGATGGGGTAGCAGGAATGAAGAAGGGAGAATGTTGCTGGATTTTTGCAAGAGAAACGGTTTAGTGGTAGGCAACTCCTGGTTCTGGAAGAAAGAAACCAACAAGGTATCGTGGTACAGCAGTGATTTAACAAAGAAATCTTTGGTAGATTACATGCTGTACGACTGGGAAATGAAGAGAAGTGTCAGAGATATAAAGGTAATACCATCAGAGGCCTTAGATAGCGACCACAGAATACTTGTAATGAACCTGGGAGTTGTTAAGGATAGCAAGAGGACAGAGTACCAGGAAAGGAGAATCAAAGTATGGAAACTCAAGGAAAAAGAATTCAAGGAAGAATTCCAGAAGATAATAAGGGAAAGGATGCCAACAGACAATCCTAAAACAGGGGAAGAGGAATGGAAGCAATTCAAGAACACAATGGTGGAAGCTGCAGTGGCAGTATGTGGAAGAACAAGCAACAGAAAGCGGTGTAAAGAGACACCATGGTGGAATGAGAGAGTAAAAGAAGCTGTGGGAAGGAAGAACAAGGCTTTCAGAGTGTGGCTCCAGGAAAGAACTGATCTGGCAAGGGAAGATTATAAGATAAAGAAGCAAACAAGATTGTCGCAGAGGAGAGGAAGAAGTGGATGGTAAAGTGGACAGAGATGATGGAGGAAGACAGCAGAGGAAATAAGAAAGTACTTTATGGGATGGTCAAAAGTAAGAGAAGAGGTCTGCGAGAGGATGTGCTAATGATGGACAAAAACGGAAATGAGGTACACAACAAAGAAACACTCAAGACAGTGTGGAAAGAGTACTTTGAGGATTTGCTGAATCCAAATTGGAAGATGGAGAAGACAACACAGGAATGGAAAAGGACCTGAATTGGAGAGAACTGGAGATGGCTATAGACAAGATGAAAGGAGGAAGGGCACCGGGTGTGGATGAAGTGAGTGTTGAAATGGTGAAGGCAGCAGGGGAGGTTGGGAAACAGTGGCTGTACCGTGTGATGAGGGTGATATGGAAGGAGAAAAAGACCCCAGAAGATTGGAAGAAAGGATTAATTGTCCCAATATTTAAGAAAGGAAGCAGAAAGGAGTGCAGAAATTACAGGGGAGTCACACTCATACCTCACTGTGCCAAGATATATGAAAAGATATTAGAAAGTAGAATACGAGCCAAAGTGGAGAGAAATTTGAGAGAGGAGCAGTATGGATTCAGACCTGGGAGATCAACAGTGGATCTCATATTTTCAGTGAGACAGCTCCAGGAACACCACTACGAATTTGGATAGGATCTGTTGACGGCCTTCCTGGACATCGAAAAGGCCTATGATAGTGTGTGTAGGGAGAAGGTTTGGAAAGCAATGGGAAACATGGGAGTGGAAAAAGGGACTGTAGGCAGAGTGAAGGAGATGTATTGTGGAAGTGTGAGTTGTGTGAAAGTTGGAGGGGAAAGAACAGACTGGTTCAGACAAATGAGTGGCCTGAAACAGGGTAGTGCGCCGTCACCCCTTCTCTTTATTGTGGTTATGGACGAGGTAATGACACGGATAGCAGGAAAGATAGGAGAAGATGAGATGAAAGCAATGGTGTTTGCAGATGATCTCATGGTCTGGGGAAACAAGGAGGAGGAAATTCAGGAGCAACTGAAGGCTTGGGAAGAAACAGTAGGAGAGTACGGATGGAAGTTCAACATCAGTAAATGTGAGATCCTGTTAACAACCAGGAAAAAGGACAGACCAATGAGTGGGATAACACTTGGAGGTGGACAGCTGAAGAAGGTGGAAAGTCTCAAGTACTTGGGAAGTATAGTGGAGGAAAATGGGAGAAATGACAGAGATTACGGAACGTGGCAGACAGGCAGAAGCATTTCTGAGAAGCATTAGGAGCTTAGTGTGGAATAAAGATGTCCCACAAAAAAGCAAGGAAGTGTTATACAGAAGCTACTATATCCCGATACTGACCTATGCTTCAGAAACGTGGACAATGAAGAAAAGAGACATAAGCAGAATACAGGCAGGTGAAATGAAGTTCCTGCGAAGTAGGATCGGAGTAACAAGAAGAGACAGAGTGAGGAATGAAAAGGTCAGGGAAATGGTGAAAGAGGAGCCCTTGCAAGGTAGGATTGAGACATCAAGACTGAGGTGGTATGGACACTTAAAGAGAATGGAAGAGAAGATTCCCAAGAGGATACATGAGATGCAGATGCAGAAGAAACGACCAAGGGGAAGACCAAGAGATAGATGGCTGAAAGGAGTGGAGGAATGTGTCAAGAAGAGAGGCGAGGACTGGACCAGAGTGACAGCGGAGAGGTGGTGGGAAGAAAGGTCTAAGTGACGAGGCTTATGTTCCAAACAGACCCAGCCTGGGGCTGGAAACTGTATAAGATGATGATGATGATTATCTCCATTATTATTAATGTGAGTTAACTCTTTCTCGACACCCTTACTGGTCACCTGGAACATAACATAATAGTGTTTGTAGAGGACACTACAATGGCAATTAGGGGGATCCCTGTGAGAGACATACTAGTCATCCATATCTGAAGACAGACTGGCCCCATGTCCTTGTGTGTTAAGACACGTAGCTACTCCGGTCGGCCTACACTATCCGTCCATCTAAATAAATTAATTAATTAATTAACAAATAAACAATAATAAAAGGTGCGTTACCTCCTAAGGTGACAATTCCAGCGTGCAGTGGCGTGCACACCTCCACCAGGGCGAGAGCCAGACCCAAAATGGACAGCACGGCCATGACCAATCTTGCCCAGTCCACATCCCGGAGCTCAAAGGCTTTCAGAAGTGGCACTGCCGACTCGTGAAGAGCTCTAAGGCACACATTAAACACAATTTGATCAACATGAGCAATCTTGATTCATCTTCTGGAAACAAAATATATTTCATTATTATAAAATAATGAACCTGAAGGAATTAAACAAATCATGGTAACATGCTGTATATTTAAAACTAATGTTAAACTATTACACTTGAAGTAAACGTGGTAAGTTTCATTTTGCATTGGTTGAAAATGATGTTTACTCATAGCTATTTTGCTTATTCCATACATTGGATTGCAAGCCCTAAATAAAACAAAATAAAATTGCTCGGGGCAGCTTTGTTAAAAGGTTAGTCACCGCTATTCTGTCAAGTAAATGTGTGTTATGCAGAAGGAAAGTTTCTTCCTCTGCCCGTTTCATGTATCCAGGACAATCCCCAAATTAAAATATGAAGACCAGTCATATTGTTGTTTCATTCAAGGGGCTTGGACACCATGGTCAATTAGCTCCATGTACTTGGGTATGTATGTATGTATTATATATAGAGAGAGAGAAAAGTCTGATGATGGAGTAATACCGAAACACATGTTGGAGGATACATGGGAAGGAAACAGAGCAAGAGGAAGACCCCGAGCATGATGGATTGACTTGATTAAAACTAGCATAAGTAGACGGAATATGGACTGGAACAGACTTATGGAAGATGAAGAGTGGAGGGACTGGAGAAGAATACCATTCAGGTGAGGATTGGGAAGGAGGTGGCCGTGCAGTAGCGGCTCATGGTTAAATTCTTAGGGTAAGCTTATTATGTTATAACCCAATCATTCTTAAAATGCACACTATGTGCCAACCCTGCTGAGAACCCACAGAATACAAGTAATAAATTAATACATAGAAACACAAATCGGAAAATACACAACAATGCAGAAGTAACTTGACTGTTGATGCCAACTGACAGCACGAGGCAAGGAGCTTGAATATTCAGTGCAAGGGATCTTTTTCAAGGTTCGTTAGTAGTCTGTAATTATCGTACCCGATCGGAAGGGCAGGCAAAATCTAAACATGCCTGACAAGCTGACCAAGCTGATAGATAAATTTGATTATCCAAGCAAATATTAAATACCGGTATACATATAATTGATGATTTTTTCTTTTCAAAATGTCCAGATAGGCTTTGCCTACCATAGGGAGTCGCGGCCTTAAGTTAGGAATCTTTCCAGCATTTGCCCTAGAGAAGAAGTGGAGACACCACAGAAGACCACTTCCAGGATTGGTGAGGAGGGAATCATACCCACCTCTTCTCAGTTTCGCCTCACAAGGCTGAGTGGACCATATCCATGGACCGTATCATGAACTAAATATTCTGCTACACAATTCCTTAGTGTTATATTCATGTATTGTAGATAGCGCTTCATTATGTCACTTTGGAGACATATTTTCCAGTGATAGAGGTGTGTTGGTATGAGTTGTCTTGAGCAATAATGAAAGCTTTGGGTTAAGACAGGGCAAGCACTAGTATCATAGTAAGATATTTTTGCTAACCTTAGAATCTAAAATGACTACAATGTTTGGATATTGAGTTTGAAATTGTTGCCAGATACCTTTTTTACAGCGCACAATATGCTCCAAGGACTAATTAATCCATGGCATGGAAAATCTGTTTAATTGGTGGGATAATTTCAAAATGGAAATGATCTGTAAAATATGCAAAAATAGGCTATTTAGTTATCACGGAACAGCTTGTTTTTCTTTTAAAATAAAAGGAATTGTGCTGTGAATAATGTAGGAAACAGTCTCTTTCTCGCTCTTGTGTTTTACAAAACCCAAATTGAGTCTGGTCAAGTTTTTCAAAGTAATTTTTATTTGTTTTAGAGCGTATTCCCAATGAATTTAAGGGAATCCTATTAATCATTTTGTTTCTTTTACGCCCATTTCCTAATCATTAGCCTACTCACTGGTAATTGACCATCATGGTGAGCACAACTCCCATCACGCAGTAAGATAGTAGAGCCAGTAAGACTGCAGCCGCTCCCGCCGTCGTGCGCAGTCTTGGGCTGTGTTGCTTGGCCTCTGTCGTCACGTCTATGTAGCCAACAAACCCGAATGAGCAGACAGCAGCACCCGTCAGCAGCTGCAAAAACAATAGTACAGTTGTGAAAAATGTTCTGAATATTGTAGTATCTACAGGCCCCGCATCAAAGTTCCCAATATTTGAACAACTCTGTATACTGGGCGAATAAAACCTAACTCATCGGGAAAATTAACGACTGCAGCTAGGTTGTGTGCCGGTCAACGCTCTTAGCATCGCCGATAGGTAGAGGCATGATTTTTTTGCATTAACGATAAACGCGACAAAAGATATTCTGAAGCGATTTTGCGATATCTTTACGAATCATATGCTTCTGGTTAACAAAAAAAAAGGATATTATTTTCGCGAATTAAAGCGATAAGGCCATTTTAAAGTGAAATTCAATTATTTTGTGATAAGCGCGATATTACAGCAAAATCTGCAGTGAATAACGAGCTTGAAATTTTGTTTCAAGATTATGTATGAAAAGAAAGAGAAGAGCGGACAAAGCTTCAACAAGTTGAAATAATTCAGTCACTGCTAGCATTAAAATTAATGCAAAATCAGGAATAGAATAAAATAATATTGGATGCTTGCTAGTAATTTATACATCTACCATTCATATAAATAATTCAGCACCACAATAATGAAACCCTTAATGATTAATTTTAGAATTTCATTAAAGCGATACAGCAATACCGTATCTATTTCGCGAAATAACGTGAAAACTGAAAATTAGTATCCTCGCGAAATCGTTCAAAAATTAGTGCGAAATAATCATGCCTCTACCGATAGGTCAGCCGACCGCAGTCGGGCCAGACGGGAACCGTAAAATAATACGCTACGGTAACTTCCTTCGGAGAGCACCTACCTAGACAGAAATCAGAAGCTGACTCAAAGCTACATGTTAAGGGGAAGGTAACAGCCCTTGTGAATTGTGCTTGGATATGAATGGTGAACATATTTCAGACAAAACCTTCAAACTATGTCATTAGTATGTTACGACTCCCGTCTGGTCCGGCTGCGGTCGGTCGATCCATCGGCGATGCAGCTAGCATTAGCCGGTGTACGGACCTTGTTACGGCCGCTAATTTTCCCAGTGCGTTAGATTTTATTCACCCTTTAGAGTAGGCGATGACATACACAGTGGCGGATTCAGGGTAGGGGGACTGGACTCCCCCACTGAGCTTACCCTGAGAAGTTTAAAAACATATTTTAGTGCTCTTTAAAGAGTTTAATAATGTTAATTAATTATCAGTATTAACTTGTCACATTGGCAGTTTTGTGTTGCGTACGTTTGAAGTACCTATGTAGCCTACTCCTTGTCTGTCTGCTGAAACCATGGTCGGTTATCGTGAGCGAAAATCATAGACGTTCTTCCCCCATTATATGTCCCTTTTCCTCATTGGCAGAAGAAATTTGAAATGGTCACGAATGAGACCCGTCCAAACCATATGAGTTTGCCCGTTTGAAACGCAGCATTGCCTCCCACAATGTCCAAGATGACCAGACTCGTAAGACATTGACATTGGTCAAACTGCAAGAGCATGGGTCCCGACCAGTCTGGGAACCCGGTAAGCCCAGCCTAACGCGCTGTTGTCAGGCTTCGCACCAACGCCCTCCGTCAAGCGTGAAATTATCCAGTCAATTATTGGTATTGCATGTTATAACATTAACTATTTGTTCCCAATGTAAGAAATGCCATTCACATATTAGTCTAGGTATAACTTGGATTCTAACCTTTGTGTTATGGATTCAGAGCATTATGTGTTCACCCTAGAAATAAGGGTACTATGTAACTATTACAATACGGTAATGTTATTTATTTTTATTTTGATTGGGTTGTCATCATCATCATCATCATTTCCCCTTATCCAGCTCCTGCCGGGTCGGGGTATTTATGGCACTTCTCCACTTTCCTCTTTCCTCCCACCATTCTTCTTCCATGATCTTGTCCCAGTCCAGATTTCTTTTTCTTACGCTGTTCTTCACTGAATCAATCCACCTTGTTCTAGGTCTTCCTCTTGCTCTCTTACCCTTGCACTTCGCCTCCAGCATCTGTCTTGGTATTCTATTTTCCTCCATCCTCTTTACATGTCCAAACCACCTTAGTTTATTCTTCTCAATTCTCTCATTTAGTTTTTCCATCCCAACTTCCTTCCTAACATCTTCATTCCTCACTCTGTCTTTCCTTGTCTTTCCTATCATACTTCTTAGGAATTTCATTTCACTGGCTTGGATTCTACTCTCTTGCCTGCTTGTCAGGGTCCAAGTCTCAGCTGCATAAGTTAATATGGGAACATAGTACACTTTATACATTACCTCCTTGCTTTTCCTTGGTACTTCCTTATCCCTAACAAGTTTTCTTACACTTTGATAGAATGCATTGCCCTGCTGTACCCTCCTGCCAATCTCCATGTCCAACCTACCAGTTTGCATCAATTCACTTCCTAGGTATTTGAACGTGTCTACAATTTCCAAACTAAAAAAGTGCAAAACTACGTAAAACCACTCTTAGGGTGGCTGAGATAGGAATCGAACCCAACTCTTCTAATTTTTGCCCCACGAGGCTGATTGAACCCCTTTCCAGCCTCAGATAAGAATTCATTTTCTTGACAGAGCCGGGAATTGAACCCAGACCTCTGCGGTGACAGCAAAGACTGCTATAGCAAGTGTCCAAATTGTGATTGACTGTGGACCACACAGAAGACTTTCATGCAGTATTTACTTTGAAACAAATTTGAAGCCACGTGCTTCAGTTCTTCAGTTGTTCATCGCGGTTTCCTCTGCGTTTCTCTTATTCATATTGTGTGCTCATCGATGCGTTGGTACTTTAGACTTCGTGAGTTGAACAACTTTATCATTATTTAGATAAGCAGCAATACTAAGGATCATATTGTAGTGTAGACGTAACCATAACAATAAACCAGTGGCGTGCGGTGACCCTCGAGAGTAGTGAAGCACTGTGAAGGGTACTGTAACTAAAATTGGATACTCACTATAATAATTAATTTTAATAATAATATCATTATCATTTCAAAATAAATATTTTGAAGTCATCTTCGTACAGTACAATAATTGTTATAATAACAATTGTAATTAATTCTATTATAAAAAATAATTTTTGAAGACACGTCCAAGCAGTGCAGTGCCACAATTTTAAGATATCTGATTAAAAATGTGCTGAAAGTATAAGTTAAAACATAAACTGCCATAAAAATACAGGGGAGCGATAACATTCTAATCATGGGCAGGCCCGTATGTAGAACTTCTGACGCCCCATGGGATATGTATACTTATTACTAGGGTTCGGAAGTTTAAGACCTAAAGAAGTACAAAATATGCTAGCAAATATGCCCTAAAAACTAGGCAAATATGACCTAAAAATTATAAAATATGACCTAAAACATAGCATTTCCTTGTTTGCTAATTGCTTCTGAGCTAAATATATCTACTGGAGTGACATTCTATTGAAAGGTGGAAGTACATTATCGTCATGTTCCATGACCTCATGCATATAGTTTCGCAATCCAACTTATCCAGGAAGATGTGCTAAATGACGTGCGTAAACGAGCGCCTTCTTGGAATCAGGTCTTCTAAACCGGCTATCTGCCTGTTCCGGGAAAAGAAATAAAAATATATCTACTACACTATTCGGAAATCCTTTGTTTGAAACTCGACGTAGATACCACGTACCTTGTTAACGACCCCTCAATTTCAACAAAAATGCTGAAATTATAACCAAATATGACCTTATATCACTAAAATATGACCAAAACAATAAAAATGGCTGAAATATGCATTTATAGGCAAAATCAAATTGCTTTAAACGTGGTCAGTGACCCGTCATTCAAACTTATTTTTCAGATTTCGGGTAAAATGAGCTCAGGAAAAAAATATGACTTTTCCTTAACATCCGAACCTTACTTATTACATTTTCATAACTTATGGGAATGTTTTTACTTGTTTGGGTACTTGAATATGAGTGGCAAACACTATAAATGTGTGTTTATTAAAATGCAAATATAAACATACATAAACTTACACTAACTTTCAAAAAGTATGTCAGTGTCAGTACTTCTAGCATATCGTACATGGTAGATTAGAGGGCAAGCTAATACTGCAGTTGACTACCGTACTTTTTAAGAACCTGTAACGCGCCACTAACTTTCATTTCTGTTTGTAGTCTCATTCTAGAACTTGGTGTTTACTGGACATGCCCCCCAGGGGCTCACGTCTACAGTACAGCCCTCGAGTGTCCGGCTCTGACGTTTCTCATGAGGGAGGGAGACAGCGTTGCCGGTTGTGTACCGTGAAATATTAAACAGCGTGGACTACATAAAATATTTCACATGGTTTTAAATGAATTCTGACGAATCGCTGACCATATTACTAAAGTAATATAATTACACACAGTTAACCGGTAAGTGTGCACACAAAAGACAATGAAACAACAAACCTGTACTAGCACAAAGAGCCACAGAAGAGAGCCCTTGCAACATCGAGCTAAATTTAAAGACCGGCTTACCGGGAAACCCGCTGATTGGTGCAGGTGACAACGTTCTTCATGACAGTAAGCGACTTTGCCAACATAGGCGGAATTCCACTGCAATCGAAGAATTTAGGTTTTGTAACCGCAAAATGTCGCAATGACAAGATGATGCATAAAATTGCAAATAGGGTGTGGGACTTCCACGTTACATAGTGAAGACGCTAGAGAAGAATTACACTAATGGAAAGTTTCAAGCTTCTATTAACTGCTTCTCACTGCCATAGGTTGGCTATATTGTTCTTTTTACCCCTCTTCTCCCACCATCACCAAACGTCAGAGCCGGACACTCAGCGGCTGGACTGTAATGGGACGTGGGTTGGCGACCACGGGACTCCAGCTGAGTCCGGCATTGCTTCCACTTACTTGTGCCGGGAACCTCTCCATCTTCTTTCCTATCGACCTCCCTTGGTCAACTCTGGTTCTTTCCCAACCCCGATGGTATTAGGGTATCCGAGGCCTAGGGAGTCTTTCACTTTCCCGCCTTAATTGTCCTTTGTCTCATCTTTCCTGATGCCCTCATTCTTCGAGGGGTCAGCCTTCTTTTTCTTTTCATGTTATCTCCTACCTTTTGCTCAATGCCCTCAAGGAGGCAGGGTGTATGTAGCCCCACCACTTCTGGTGCACCCTGGATAGTGCTACACCCTCAAGGGCTCACAGCTGGTGAGTTTGGGAGTTGGCGACCCCGAGGGATTCCTGAGCTGGGTCCGTTTTGTCCCCTCTTTTCCCCTGTCCTAGTGGCGGGCCCTCTCCTCTTTCCTATCTGCCTTTCTTTTCTTCCAGTCCTTTATTTGCCTTATCCTTTATTTGTTTACCATTTCTTCTTCTAGTATGTAAGTTTGTAGTTAGTATTAGTTATAGTTTACATTACATCTCATCTTTCACTATCATCCAAACCATTAGGGGCCGTTAACGTAGATGTTAGGCCCCTTAAAACAACAATTATCATCATAATTACCGGACATGGTGGGATGTTCATTAGGTCTCATAATATTTCCATAGGGACCAGAGAAGAGCCTTATACTGACTACTCTTATAAGCTCCCAAATGTTGGCGACCACGGGGCTCAAGCTGACTAACTTTTAAAAAGTATCATCTCAGATCTGATGCCAAAACACCTATTATTCAAACAAGAGGCTTCCTCCTTGCCTTGTCATTTGCAAAGAAGTTTATGATTTCTTCATAATCCAATTTCACTGTTAAGCCAGATTCAATTGCAAGAACAGCAAGATGACTAAGACAATCCTTAACCTGTGATGTTCTTAAATAATTATTTATGCATCTTAGAGCAGAAAATGATCTCTCAGTTGAGCAGTTGGAAGCAGAAGTACTCAAATATATATGTAGAGCTATGTTTAAGTTTAGGTAAACACTATCTAGACTTCTAGAGAGTCACCTGGTGATATACAGGTGTACAGAAAATGTTTATAATTTTATCTTACTTTTAAAATAATTTTTGATGTGTAACATCTTTCCTCTCGGTTGCTGGATGTTTTTTTGTGGGAGTGATTTTGGAAAAGGGACGGAAATGTGTAACAGGAAACAATGAGCGCGCGCGGTGGCGAAGATTGGTACCACGACGTACTGTCGGCCAACATAGTGTTGCCTCTCGGTTGCTGGATATTTTTTGTGGGAGTGATTTTGGAAAAGGGACGGAAATGTGTCACTGGAAACCGGGAAAGCGCGCGCTATTTGATTTCACCAATGAGCGTGCGCGGTGGCGGAGAGATGGCTGTCAGATGGTGCCAACCCATTTTGCGTGAGGTGACGCCCCCTTAATTCAACCAAAGGACCCAACACTAATAGGTCATCGGCTTTTTAATATCTCGCGAACCAATAATGCTAGGGACTTGTATGGGGTGTCCTAGGACTCGGGGTGACACCTCCCGTTTTCCTGTAGCCCCCTTAATTTTACCAAAGTACCCAAAACTAATAGGTCATCGGCTTTTTAATATCTCGCGAACCAATAATGCTAGGGACTTGTATGAGGTGTCCTAGGAGTCGGGGTGACCTACCCCCTCTTAATTTAACCATAGGACCCAAAACTAAAGGGTCATCGGCTCTTTAATATTTCGCGAACCAATATTGCTAGGGACTTGTATGAGGTGTTGTAGGACTATGACGCCCTTTCTTTTTTTTCATGATTTTGTGATTTACAGAGATGGGTAAATCCAGAGCAGAATATATGCGAAATTATCGACAAAGGAAACGTGAGAAAAAAATAAAAACTGGAGGAGTACAGCCGAAAAACATTGACTTCACATATATTTCATCCCAATTTCGTAGTAGGGTAACATGTCAGATGTTACACATCATATGCAACTACAGTCTGTTGAGTTGACTGGAAAAGGCACTGCGAGATATTGCTGCTAGAGTATGGATCCAAGTTAGCGAAGTCCGAAGGAAGCTAAAGTCCTAGTTGCAGATGTCCGCTAAGAAAATGTTGTCCTTAGGAGAAGATCCAAAAAAGGGACTTACAAAAATAGAGCGAGGTGCTGCTTATAAGGAAAAATGACCATTCGAACGAAAGAGAATTGGCTTTAGACTTGACGAATTGCACTCTGATTTTATAAATATCGGTAATAGCTTTAAAAGTTGTAATTAAATAATATGTACGAAGTAGTCGATTTGTACATTTCACAAGTCAACGTAACCGATCGTTATGGGGTTTGAAGCCATTTTTCAGTGTTGCCTTAGTAAACAAAGGTTTGGTTATACCCTAATCCTGGAAGAAATTACATGAGATTAATAAATACACTAGTGTGTTTGGGTATATTCGTGTTGACCGACTGAAAAGCACCAAACCTTTGTAACCGATCGTGACATAAGAACCTACTGAATCTCTTTCCACAGAAGGAACACATAAGCGCATATATGTCATGCATGACAATGATTCACTTTAACTAGAAATTGGTGGCAACTGGCCCTGAGTCAGCTCAGATATTCTTTGTGTGGTTTGCTGTCGCTTCAATTTGGGACAACCTGGAATATGCCTGGCATGACGAAGCTGCGGCCCAGGACGGCCGCCTGCAGAGGAAGTTTGTCTCTTATCCTGGCGTGTTTGGGCGTGATTCCCTTTCTTTATATTGTATTAAAATACCGGTATATGTGTTACGGCCTTTCCTTTCGGTCTGTTTTATCATTTCATCGGATGGACCAACTTACGTCTCCACCTTTCATATAGCCTTCCTTATCTTTGGCTAGAATCTACCTGATTTTTTGGTACTGCCTGTCAGGTTGGACACATGATGATGTAAGTCACGATCTGCAGTGCATATTTGTTTGTAACTTGTACTCTTGAACCATGAATAGCGGCTAGTGGTTTGTGAGCTGCCTTGGGCTAAATCGACTTAAGAGATGTGCATTCGTTATTCGACCTTCATCTCCGTTCCTTGTGAGATTTCAGGACCTAATTCTCCGCATTTTCCACGTTGCTCCTGGAATATTCGGTAAAGTGGAGTAGCACGCAGGGGCACATTAACATATTTTTAAACCTTGTCAAACGTCCATAATTTACTTACTGACTCCCCAATATTTATTTTCTCTGTTAATTGTATTTTTGTTTAACCCGGTGTTTCTAACGGATTCTTATGCAGTATATTGTAGGCCTATGTGATTTCCTTCGGTTCCTTTCAAGCATTTTCTGTACCCCTTTACTTGATTTTATGTAAACTACCTTTGGGTGTTTTACATCACGGTAGAATGGGACTGGCTCTTGCCGATAACGGATTAGGTTTTGAGAGTTTTGAAATGTGTAGTAAACGTATCACATAGAATGGAAACACTGAATCACTGAGGAAACTGTACAGGCTTAAGAAATGTCATTCGGATTAGTTCATCCTTTGACGGTAAGTCACGGTGTGAATTTCAGTGCGCTGTTTAAAATGAATACTACTGCAGGAAAGAGACTTCTACACCAGACAGAGTGACATAGTGGGATAAACATTGGGTTAGCCTACAATTGGGTTTTAGTTATGGTTCATGGTTTGGGGTTTTTAATTTTCATGCTCCCCTCCCTGGAGGAAATCCACTGGACCTACAAGTAGATCTATGTGTGATATGAGATGGGAAAATGATCTTCTTCAGCTTATGGGAAGAAAGCTATATCAGAAGCCGGAAAAACTGACATTCTCGGGTCCAGGAACATGTACCTTCCTTCAAAGGAATATACAATATTATTTATTATTATATTTAACGAGATCCATCTTTATTCTAACGTACAGGGTCATTATGTGTGTGCGCGCCACTAAACACGGCAAGCTAAGTCGGCTGTGACTAGCGCAGACCGCGGCCGCGCGCACCCGGTCCAGCCGGCAGTCGGCGCCCACTATCACACTTTTACCAAACATGTTCAATAATGTGTACTTACAATGCTCATAGGCGATGCTGAAAATGTCCTCACTCTCTTGTAACACACACCTGACATCTTTTGATGAACGAATGTCTGTCAACTCTTTTATTATGTACGGAGCCTGTTTCCTTGAATCGTTTAGCAAGTCTCCTAATTGTACTCTACTGGCATTAGACACAGGTCTTCCTGGAAACTTGAACGACATTTTTGTCTTGTTTCAGAACAAGATTTTCTGCTTTTCATATACGAATTATGGATATACACATGTTCGCGCAATGTGAATTGGTGTCTAGACATGACCAACAATCACAGTAATCACAATACTCACTAAACGTGCAACACTAACGTCTAAGCTTTGCAAATACACGCCCATATGAATGACAAAACACGTGTGAACTAACGATATGAGTCAGCAGAGCACACCACCGCTGGCTGGACCGGGTGCGCGCGGCCACGATCTGCGCTAGTCACAGCCGGCTTAGCTTGCAGTGTTTACTGGCGCGCAAACACGTAATGACCCGGTATAAGTTAAATGGACAGTACTTTCTTGTCCGGTACAATCTACGTGCGTGATGGTGTATCCGCACACAGAGAGCCTTCATACGTTTGTGACCAGTGCAAATGAAGTGCGCAGTTTTTTTTTTTTTCCGCAAGACATGCGTATATTCAATTTGGCCTTCAATGTTCTACTCGAGCGGTCAGCGTGCGGTCCGTGCAGACAACTTAGTAACATGTGAGCGATAAGAATAGTGACCTACGATGTGCTGGGCAGGTGTGCCGACCGGCCATGTACACCTGCCTACTGCATATCAGACTACATACTGTATGTGTGTGCATGTGTATGGAAAGGACCCAGTTGTCGGGTTTTGAGTTAACATTATTTCTGGGTTGTATACACCTGTTCCTAAGTAGGCCTATTTAATAGTTATTTTCGATATGTAAAATAGTAGGCTATACGACCTAGAAAAAGAAATTGCAACATGCAGCCTAGAACCTACAATTGAGTAAATAAGCTGTGCAATTCAACGTAAATACCTTAATTTCGTATGTTGGTGATTGATTGCCTTCAGTGCAGTCAGGTGAGCGTGAAATCTGTAATAGGGAGAAACGTGGTCTTGGCCTAAAGCAACGTATCATCCTAACATTTGCCTGGGATTGAAGTGGGAGTCCATGTACTTCTAAAATAGCTAAGAGTGGGGTTTGAACCCGTATCCTTACTCAGATTCCAGATTTTAATCTTGGTAGGAGAATTGAAACGGATTGCAGTCAGTCTCGTTTTTGTTTCATTTGAAGGCTTGGACATCCTGGTCATTCAGCCCCGTGTACTTGGTGGTATGTGGAATTTTTGTCTGATAGCCTGTGTTATTGTGATGACTGTATTAGTGTGTGTATTTGTGAATCGGGTGAAGATTGGGAATGAAGATCATCCGGAAATATTCCGTACTGTGTCAAACACAAGTTTATATGACTTAAGACCTTCCATAGATATTCCATTCTGTGCCAAACATAGGCCTAAGCTAATTACTGACCTATTCCATTCTGTGCCAAACATAATCTGATACACTGTCCTATTCCATTCTGTGCCAAACATAAACTAATATACTGACCTATTCCATTCTGTGCCAAACATAAACTAATATATTGACCTATTCCATTCTGTGCCAAACATAATCTGATCTACTGTCCTATTCCATTCTGTGCTAAACTTAAACTAATATACTGACCTATTCCATTCTGTGCCAAACATAAGCTAATATACTGACCTATTCCATTATGTGCCAAACATAAGCTAATATACCTATTCCATTCTGTGCCAAATATAAGCTAATATACTGACCAATTCCATTCTGTGTCAAACATAAGCTAATATACTGACCAATTCCATTCTGTGCCAAACATAAGCTAATATACTGACTTATTCCATTATGTGCCAAACAAACTAATATACTGACCGAAGACCAACCGGAGACTGGCGAGATGTCCGTCCAGTTCGTCATGTCGGCCTGCATGGAGCCCACACCCACGAAGAAGGCCAAGGCACCAGCAACTCCCACGTTCAGCAGCAGACGTAGTCCTGGTGAGTGCTGCAACATACAAGACATTGCGTTTAAAACGACACCAATCCAAATTATATATGAAAGAATAGTTGCAGCGTAGAGCCACAATTTATACGAAGCATTAGGGACTCTTAAGTATGTCTTGTAATACCTCCGTATTTACCATTTAATTCATAATGGGAATTTTGTTTTTTGATAGAGATATTTATATATGAATTTTTAATTCCTATGCAAATAATTATTTATACCGGTATATATACTGTACTAGAAGACCCGTGCTGCTCCGCAGCATTGATTTCAACAATCCAACATCACTTTTTTCCTTAAGACATTTGCCGTTCACATGTCTTCATGTTAGTGACCTGAACAGACAGTTACGGTACTGTCGCTTTTGGAAAAAATATGAAAAAGTAGAATTATGAGATCAAATGTGTGTCTGCCTGTCCTTTCCCGTTTTTTAGCGTACAGCCCTATCGACTCCTAAAAAGCTGCAGTTATCGAAACCAAATTTGGTATGAGTGAAGATCTCTACCAGAAAATCTCAAGGCCATATTTGAAAATAATGTCAGTGCTACCAAGTGCTAACAATTGCAGTTAAAATTTGGATTTTAAGTTGGAAATCTCAGAAGATATTCATGGGAACTATTCCAAAATTGGCACACATTTAGAGCATAACATTTCAGATTAATTTTCAGAAGCCAATATATTACAGTGTGCCAACATAAGTCTACGCAGGGGCGGCTCCTGATTACAATTTTAGGGTGAGCCAGAGGATACTATTGTTGTTACGTATAAAATATTGTTTTATATTTGGCATTTATTACTGCCAATATTGCCATTATCATAATTCCACACAACACAATATTTGTAACAAGTTTTAATAAATAGTTGATGCATTAAAAACTGTACCCTCATGGCTCTTTATTAATACATGTATTCTCCCATGTGCTTGGATGAAGCAAATTTATCCATCAGCTTGGTTGATGAGGTCATAATTATTTAATTTCTAACTTTGTGTTCAGAGCTATAGAAGAAAATGGATTTGTTTAAAAATTCCACTTTCATTTTCCTATTTCGGCATACAATCGACATATTAAATAACTACGTACCGTGCCACAAATGTTTTTAAAAAATACAGTAGAAATTACAGCTTCATCGACGGAAATCACTAACACATTTGTGCTGTACTTGGAATATCAGACAACTGAAAATGTATAATTATATGTTTGTCTTATGTCAGCAATCTGCGAACAATAGCCGAATACCTGTTTAAGAGCGTGGGGTCGAGTAAACCCTTCTCCCGTAATCATGTTTGACAGAGACAGAAGCAGGAAGCTTCAAAGCAACGCTATGGGCCCAATCTGCTGGCCCTTGATGAGAGAGAAAATTCTCTTCATAGCACTGAAGAATTCGCGTGCAAGACAGTGCTATGTCCACTATTTCCTCACCCGGCCCATGAAGCCATATACAGTACTTTACTTGGGACTTGCTGTGGAGCGGCCCTCGCTATGACGATACACCGTACGAGACTGTCAGGATCTTAAGCTAGGGATGAGTTATTTATAATGAATTCTCTAGAGATTCTAGAAGGGTAAAACACTTATTTTAAGTTGAGTATCTGTAATATAAAGTAATTTTAAAAGACATTAATTAAACAAATTATTTGCAATGCTGCCTAACTGCCTTGGGTGGGCAGGGCCCATTCGGCCCTTGATGACGCACCGTCCCTGAGTCTGCGTGTCCTGATAGGTTCAATGTTTAACTGCGTGTAACATCCATACTAAAAAAAATGATTTCTTACAAAATTGGCACATTTGTATCTCATAGTTCTTCAGATTAATTTTCAACAACCTATGCTTAGCATTGTTACCAACATAATTCTACGCTTGCTTATGGGTTCAATGTTTAACTGCATGTAACGTCCATTCCTGCAGATGGATTTTCCAAGTTTTGTATGTGCGATATATGCTTTAGTAGTACATAAGACACGTGAAGCAGGGGGCGTGTGCGCTCCGCTACCGAGTGGTAGATGCCTAAACTACTGTTTACACCAGTCCCGCTAGAGTTCAGGAGAATGCAGAGTCAGAAGACCGGGGTCCGCATTAGGGGGAGGGGTCTGGTTATGGGGACTTTCCTCTAGTAACGTTTTACTGTCTGATTTGCTGCATATAAGTTTCAAACAACTAATTCCGTAAACAACCAACACAGCCTATTTTCATATAAGCTACTGGTACTTTCCATCTCAAAAACTCTTCCGTGGTTTCCCCCCATTTCTACTCCAGGTAAATGCTGGGATGGTTTCTAACTTATGGCCACGTCCGCCTCCTTTCCTATCCTAATCACAATAACACATATTATCGCACAACCCCAAATACACGGGGTTATATGACCACGATGTTGCAGTCCCTAAAATAAGCAACAACAACAACATAAGCCAAACTTAAAAGCATAAGTGATGAAAAACATTTTTCTGTACGTAAGTAATGTATAATTATTTCAGAATTAATATCAGGGCGTTAGCTGTTGTTTTATAGGCCTGTTCATTTTAAGGGCTTGGATTATCTTGGTGGAAAGACGAAATCCACACACACCGAAGTACAAGGGACTGACGACTACGAAACACAGGTATTTCAAGGAAGCAATGGTGGCCTTATGAGTCTCACAAACATAGATTCCGCGTTTAAGGAAGGGTGATGTGTCGAAGACACTATGTTGCCGAGAATTCACTCTGATTACTCTAAGACATCGGACCAGTCAGCCGGTTACACTGTGTACCGTTCCAGGTTATACCAACCAGTCATCCGGTTTCTATGCGTAGGCCTATCGTTCCAGGCTCTCAGATAAAGCCATGTTCCAACGAAACGTGAAACGGTACATAGCTGGAACAGTACAGCAGCATTTCCCAAAATGTGTGTACAGTTTATTACGGAACTATTACACAGTTATTACACTAGCAGTTACACCCATTTATGCATATTGCACCGAATTTTTACGTAGACTATTACGGCTATTACACAGTCTATTACTTTACCAGAGCAATTGTACTACAGCGTTTATTACGCTGTTACGCTGGTTATTACAAACTGTCACATAATAGCCTAATCAAACAATAATTACACCAAATTACATACCTGTTATCTTATTTACGGGCTTTTCTTTCATGATATCCTAATACTCTATCTAGCCTAAGTATATTTTTCAGTATCTACTGTACTACATAGAACCTTGATTTTAAAAAATCTGCGTCAAAAACTATCCCAATTTCTACGATGCTGGGACAAATGTAGAAACGACCATGTTCTATGATCTGTTTTAAAAATAGTAATTTAGAACTCTTCTCACCAATGCAGCGTGCGTCAATTCATCTTAGAAGCAAACAATTTTAATATTGTATAAAGAACCGCATTTTCTCTCTGTATACGCAAAGGAGAAAATGCATATGGATGATAGGTATATAGGCTAGGTATATTCATGTACTTTCTAATTTATTTTAATAATCCTATCTAGGTAGCCTACATTTTAGCCTATTTTCATCTTATGAAATGCTTTAGCTAATAGATCACAATTATTGGTCTGTGTGTGTCCGTGTCCTTAATAATTTTTGAATGGCTTGAGTGATGTCAATAAAGTTTGGTACGGAATTGGTACTATCCCGTCTGAACTTGACCGTGATTTTCAACTGTTGATAAATGTCACCAATTCAACATGATGGCCTCGCGATATATTTCACTTGATCTCGATATCCGAAACTATGAAGGCAATCAAACTGAAATTATGTGTGTTGGTAAAGGACTATTAATTACTGTACATACAGGGTTATTCACGCAAAGTGTTACACCCGAATAATGTCTAATCCGTTAAAGATATTGACATGTTGTTTTCAGTTTCTTAAATGGTATTGAGGTGCTTGAAAACAACGTGCTTCGCTTTTACGTGGTATTATTAGCAACGGAGATATCGATAACAACTTAGATCATTTTTATGGGACGACACTACTTTCTGCTGCTAGAAGAATAGTTCAAATTACTATGACTCCATACATATAATTTATTCACACATCGGGAAATTACTTCTTGAAATATCAATATTAATCAACATAGTGATAATAGTCTCAGCGCATGCTCCATCAGACAGCGCAAGGCAATGTGCTTGTTCCGATCGCGGTCACACATGTTCATATTGTACGTTAGAAATAGGCCTATGTCTCGTAAATACAATACGATGGATCCCATTGATTCGAAATATTTGTTGCTATTGTTGCTTGATACAGGGGTTTGGAACATAGCCTATTGTTCATCAGTCCCATGCATTTGGGGTGTGTATTGAATTTGTGTCATAAACTTTGTTATTGTGATGTCTGTAGTAGCGTGTGTATTTGTAATTAAGGCAAGGCTTTGGAAGGAGTTGGCCGTGACCCAGACTTAGGAACTATCTACGCATTTTCCTGGAATAGAAGTGGGAAACCACGGAAAACCACTGTAGGATGGCTAAGATGGTAATCGAACTCACTTTCTCGCAGTGTTGCCATATAAAGCAGAGTGTAACCCGTAGCAACCCACACACTAAACTTTCGCTCGTTTCTAACCAATAATATTATTTCTTTCCAAAATAAAACCTCGCGTTCCTGCTTTTTTTTAACCCACTTTCGATTTTTGCAAAGAAATGAAAGTAGCTTGTGAGATCTACACAGGGCCAAACAATTGTGTGTGTGTACTCTGCATGTCTGTCCCCTCTCCCCCGATCAATTCAAACACGGTGAATCCGAATTGAACTAGATTTGGTACAGAGGTAGCACCAGAGTTGGGCAGTATCGAAAATACATGTAGCCTTATTTAAAATACGCATTTTCGATACTTTTGTATCCTGTATTTTGTATCGAAAATACATTTTGGGACATGCATTTTGTATCTGTATCGAAAATACTTTTCATGAGTATTTTGTATTTTCAAAATACATAAAATAGAATCAAAATACAATCACTGCATTAGGTAATTTTCAGTTTCATCTTCCATTAGCTTCCCTTTTAATAATTTAAGTCAATTGATCGACATTAAGTTTGAGATCAATACAACTTTGCCAGCAAAAAAGCAACCTGGTAAGACCATGTGCAATGCTATTTGTTTAGGATGCATTTAGAACAAAATCTTCGAAGGATGTCTCCCAGATGTTCTGTTATCTGTGTGGTTAATCTTGGAAACCTTTTAGACTCAAGCTACCTAGTATGAAATTCCCAAACGCAAGAGTTTGTCTGAACCTGTGAACTAGTATTGTTCGAAAATTCCTGGAAGTGCTCACACAAGGGCTGTACAAAATGCGGCAATTGTCTCCCGTAAGAGTAGTGTAACAGTTGTATAAAACTTTGAATTGAGTAATAAGTTGCTGTTCTTTTATTCGACGGACTTGTACATCGTGAACCTGGGTGTGTATATGTATATATATATATATATCATTCATAACCGTGTTATTGTGGGTCAATGTCGTAGTAGTACCGTAGTGTGTTTATACTGTATTTAATTCGGGGAAGAAGACGGCCGTAGCCTTAAGTTAGGAACCATCCCGGCATTTCCCTGAAGTAAAAGAGGAAAACCACTTCCGCTCTTCGCAGGTTTGCTAGCCACGGCACCATGGGGCAGACGAAAATAAATATGGTGGTTGTCGTTAGTAAATCTTGGTCATCAGCCCGATGTATTTTGGTGTGTGTTAAATATGTCTGATAACCTGTGTTTGTGTGGTTTTTGTAGTAGTATGCATGGCTGTCTTTAATATGGGCTAGGATTGAGCAGATGCCCTGTCAGTGCCAGAAAATAAACTTGGATCTCTGTATTTGTCTTGGACACAGTCGTTGCATACGTTAAGGATGGAAGGAAGAAGGAAGATTGTAGTTTTACGTGACCGTTAATCTCGATATCTTGAGCCACGGGACCTCTTTTCTACGTGGAATCCGAAACACTGAACATGGCATTTCACATGCATTGACCGGGAATTGAACCCACTCCGCCGTGGTGGGAGGCCAACAGCTTCACCGCTGCTCCACCACGCCCTCTACGTTAAGGATGGATGACGATTATGTATTGTGCAGGCCCCCGGGGGGCTGCACCCCCTGGAAGCCACCCCCATCATCTATTAAAACCACCCCCAACTGGCAAACATCATAAGTCCAGAACAGTATCTTTTACACAGCAAGGGCGGCCGACCAGCTTGGGAGGCTTGCCAAACACTTGCATCACACTCATAAACATCTACACTATAACTAACTGGGGCAGCTATGCCAATGGAATGCTGGCAGTACAACAGCAAGACCTACAAGAAGTGAGGTCTTTTGGGACCTGTATCTGTCATACAGTGTGTGTCGCCGGAGGCTCTGCTGCAAGCTGCTATCACCAGGTGAGCATCAGTGAAGTGTTCAGAGATCCTATATTTTGTAACATCCATCCACAAACTTGTACACTTAAACTTATAACATTTATTACATTCCCCTAAAAGGGACTTACAATTTCATACTCACTGACCAATAAATACTTGGTCAGTACACTACATTGGTCTTACTAATTATACGCCTCTTTACATCCTGACGCCCTTCCTGATTCCCGTCACGAGTGGCCGTGACAATAGTAGCCAAATAGTTGCCGGCTTAAGTCTCATTGTACTTCCCGCAGCGACCCGGCTGCATAAGCAGCGAGTCGCCTACAGAGCTGACGCAAGCACGTCGGTTATATAACTCTCTCCAACCAGCTGGGAGGCTAGTACATTAACCCGCACACAGAGGTTCATCCCCCGAGTTACACTTACGTCTTTATAGGAGCGCCCCCTAGCATCTACACACCAAACAACACTCTACACTGGTAAGCTTACCCAGCTACGGGAAGCTACCTCCTCCTAGGCATCACCTTATAAATTAGTACATTAACACATACGTTTTAGATCTAACTACCCCCAACTAAGGGATCTAAAACAGTATGTATGTCCACCCCTTACTTTTACCGATTTAACGGGATCGGGGATGAGATGCGATGAAACGCTATGTGGCGGTTGTTTTTACGACCGGATGCCCTTCCTGACACCAACATGAGAGGAGTTAATGAGAGATCTAGATGAATGAAGCTGGGCAAGGATGTGGAAGGAAGCGGCCGTGGCCTATCAGAAGATACCGTCCCAGCATTTGCCTAGAGTTGAAAGTGGGGAAACCACGGAAAACCATTTCAAGGACGGCCGACGGTGGGGTTCAAACCCTCGTCTACCAAGTCCGCATGGAGCTTGGCCCCATGGCCTAGCGCTGCGCGTTTAGCTACCGCTGTTGGTAGTGATAAGATGATGATAATAATAATAATACGGTAATAATAACTATAATGCGTATTACTCCCGTTTCAACTGGGACAGAAAAGAGATGATATATTTTTTCGCGTCCTTGTGGAGGATAGTTAATACAGTCGGATGCCCTTCCTGTCGCCAACCTCGTGAGAGGAGTTAATGAGAGATGATATGAATGAAGGTCAATGCAACTATGCACGGACTTGGAAGGAAGCGGCCGTGGCACATTCGAAGGTGCCGTCCCAGCATTTGTCTGTAGTTGAAAATGGGAAACCACGGAATGCTATTTCATGGACGGCCGAAGGTGAGGTTCGAACCCACGTCTACTGAGACCACAGATAACTGGGCCCCAGCTACCGTTGTTGATTGGTGGTAATAATTATATATGACACAACTTTATTCATTTATTTATTTTTTATTTTTTGTGGCATAATATATTATTTACAAAGGAGAATTTATAACCGAATGTACAAATTAAACATGTGGAGTCAATTGACTGTAGTGTCCCATGGTGCTGAATTCTTACATCACCATTTTGGGATTTCAGAGAGTAGTCTGAATGATATGCCTCACTGTTTGCCTGACAGTGCTAAAATCTTTAGCGTTTCTATTTTGAATATAAAGAAAATATGAACAGACGGACATATAACTACACCTTTTTTTTTAAATATCTCAACTAAGAAACAGTTCTAAATAGTAGGAAATGTCATTTTATGGAACTTCATTAATTATTTTATTATGTTAATTTTTAAGTATAACTGGTATACAATTGCAATAGCCATTGATTTAAAAAAATGAAAATAATTTTACAATATTTACATAGTGAATGCCGAATAAAAACAAGAAGTTCCGTGACGAACTAAAGAGCCTACTTTTCTTAAAATTTAAGATTCATGCCAATGATTAATCTATATGGATCTATCTACAATAATGACTAAATTAAGTTGGTAATATCGAAATTTCTAATTAGTTCGAAATACTGTATACCTGGCATAATGTAGCCTAATAAAGCACTACAGTTGGCAGCCCTTGAGACTAAATATATTCTTAGATACATTTCTTAGGGTACAGAATACAAAATTTGGTTGAAGTCTGATCACTTTTGTGATACTTTCAATGGTTAGCTTGGCCCATTTGTCGGTCAAATTTTGTTTCTTGTTACCGAGATCCCCGAACGGTAATTATTTCCTTGTAAACGTATTAATTGCTTAAACCATATGCATAATCTTGTTATCAATCACTTATTCATAGATATTATAGTTCTCACCTTGAGTGTTCCAGTCGCTCGCTACCTCAAGCGTCCTCACTCCCGACATACAGGGCATCTACTGGTTGATCCGCTGTCCGCTGAGTAGTGTCGACTGACGTCACCCTGACTTTCGTTCGACCAATGGCAGGTTTTTGTCTGGTCGGGTGGTCTCCAGCTTCGAGATGGTTCCATGATCCCTATTTAAGACGCCACGTGCTGGCGTTCTTCACCACTTCTGATCAATCACCACTTCGGATCAATCATCACTTCTGATCACTTCAACCTGCTGGTCACCGCTACTGCATCTCATGACACCATCGCTAGTCTCTACGCTACCTAGCAGCTACGTCACAAGATCTGCACCATGACGTATTGCTCAAGATGGCAAGAATAATTGCCAGCTGTTGTACTTTTCACCTTCACCTTAGAGAGGATACTTGGATTCGTCTTTCGAAATACTGCTGGATCATCACTTGGAAGCTATAAATGTCATTCCTTCGCAAGAAAAGAAGAGAAAGTTGACATTTTTATCAATGGTGTACATATCTCTAGGCCATGTACGCCTCCTTCTGAAGAAACCGTGAGGACTTTTAAATCAACATTTATGCTAGCTGGAACTTTTAAGGAGCTGGCTCTTCAAAGATAAGTTTAATTTTATGAAGCATTTAAATTATACTAATCATTTTATACTCTTAATCAGTTTCATGGTTCTCTCTTTTTATAAAGTGCATTTTTATATGTTAAGCTCAACTTCTCTCCAATTAAACAAGCTTGTTTCATTGACATTTCCTTAATCTGGGTTTCTGTCATCAGGCCCTCACACTTTTGCTCCATTTATAATTGTTCATTTCTGTGATAAGCACTTAAGTGCAATTTGTTTATTGATTATAAATTTATTATTAGAAATAAAAATTGTTAATGTATTGCTACCTATATTGGTTTTCTAGTCACGTATTTCATGCCCACCACCCCGCACCGCTTCAGTCTAATTTTCTTGACCGCAGTAGTTATTTTGTCCAGGCTTTCGCCTGATGCGTTACCGTTCTCCCGTATGGGGAAGTTTTAGGGCAGAACTTATTCTCCATAATTTTTGGTGCCTCACCCCCGGGAAACATATCTGTTGCACCCTGGATCCCTATACAAATTTCATATCTTGGATTTTACATTAACAATTTTTGTTCATTGTGTTTCAACACTAATTCACATTGTACGTTTCAGCTTGAGGCGCATGTTCAGCAGAAGAGGAGAGAAACGTAAGCTAAACCGGTTTCTTCCGCATCAGACTAAACCTTACTACCTAGCAAGCTGTCATCTTCTGGCTTCCAGTACTCGAAGTCACAATATTGACGTGAGTAACAAACAACTTTTAATATGCCTAACCTTGATGAAAAACTCAGCAATGCCAGAGCCTCTTGTAAGGGCAAGCTCACACGGTTTCGTACTTTCTTAACGGAGCTTGAACCCCAAGAGCGTAATCTTGACATAATTTCGCAGAGGCTTAAGAATTATGAACAAGCCTTTGAGAAATATGATGAGATACAATGCAGTATAGAAACTCAGCATCCGGACCAGCAAAGTGATAGGTTGGAAGTTGAAAAATTATACTATCAGGGATTTGCTGAAGCTAAACAGCTTATTAGGGCTTTAACTTTAAAAGAAAAACAAGAAGATCAAACTTCTGCAGCATCTTCTACATCTTCTTCACGCATTATATTACCCAAATTAGAAATACCCAAATTCACTGGTAAGGACATAGAATGGGAGCCATTTTTTGAATTATTCAATTCTTTAGTACATGAGAGTACTTCTATACCAGTAATACAAAAATTTCACTACTTGCGTCTGGCAGTTCAAGGCAACGCACTTAACCTGATTCAAGCACTTTCTTTGACCAGTGATAATTATGAAGTTGCTCTGAATCTTCTTAAGGATAGATATGGGAACATTCGTTTATCTATTCAACGCCATATACAAAGCTTATTCGAGTTACCTAACGTGCAAGCAGATAACAGTTTATCACTTCGTAAGTTGATTGACACTGCAGAGCTACACGTCAGAGCATTGTCCAATTTAAACCAACCTGTAAATCACTGGGATTTATTTCTAGTTCACCTCATTTCTGCAAGATTGGATGCAAATACATTAAAAGCCTGGGAAACAGAACTTTCCCAGAATTTGCAATGCACTTATGAGGCGATTATTAACTTTTTGAAGGCCAGAAGCCAAGTCTTTTCTGCCATAGCTAATCAAAAAACTAGTAGTTCAGATTCAAAAGCCTTCTCAAAAGATAAGGTTAGCAGTTCTAATCAAAGAATTTTAAGATCACAGGCTCCTCCTGTTGATGCTCGGTCACCTAACCAAATGCAAACGTGCGGTCTGTGTCAGCAATCGCATAATTTATACAATTGTGATGAATTTAAATCTTTATCAGTAGATGAAAGACGAAAGTTCATTACGAACAAAAAACATTGTTTCAACTGTTTGTCAGGAACGCATATGTTAAACAATTGCCGTTCACAACGTTTATGCTTTCATTGTAGGGCTAGACACCATTCCCTTTTGCACAGACATGAAAGATCACGGTTATCAGGACCAAGCAGTTCCAATACCAAGTCTAATTCTGAGACTTCTCAAAATAGTGCGCAGTCGTATGCTCAAAGTTCCACCTCGCTTGGCAAAGTCCAGGTTTTATTATCTACCGTGCAGGTTCTATTGAAAAATTCTCACGGGAAATGGGTATCTGTCAGGGGATTATTGGACAATGCCGCTACCAACAATTTTATTAATGAATCGTTGGTACAAAAGTTAGGCCTCCCAAAACATCCTACCTCAATAGAGGTTACAGGAATAAACTGCTCTAAATCGCAATCCTTAAGCATTGCTAAAGTGGATCTGAAGGACTCTAATAATCTTGGTACGCAGTTGCAATTAGATTGTTTGATTATCAAGTCTATAGGCAACAATATTCCTGGCACTTCTTATCCTATTCAAAGTTGGAATATCCCGAATTTTGTCCAGCTAGCTGACCCTCATTTCAACAGATCTTCGCCCGTAGAGCTTCTTTTCAGCTCAAGCGTATTTTGGCAATGTCTTCATTCCAATAAAGTAAAAATTGCTCCTAATGTTTTCTTCTGCGAAACTGATTTTGGTTGGATCGCTACTGGCCAAATATCCTATTCAAACTGTATCGAATTGTTATTTTGTTGGTACCGATTTGAGTCAAGAGCTAACCAAGTTCTGGGATCTTGAGAATGTTCAGGCTACTTCTTCTTCTTCTAACGAAATTTGTGAAAAGTTATACAAGGAAACCACTGTCCGTACTGCTGAAGGCAGATTTATAGTAACTCTTCCACGTATTCCTAATCCTCCCGCCATTACGGGCTCGCATTCCAGAGCACTTAGGGCACTATTTGCTATTGAAAATCGGTTCAAACAAAATGCTTCTGTCAAAACTCAGTATGCTTCCTTTATGGAGGAATACGAATCATCTAATCACATGGAGGTAATTTCTAAATCAGAAGAAATTGACCATCCTTTAAATGAAATAGTTTATCTAAATCATCACCCGGTATGGAAAAATTCCTTAACACAAGACAATATAAGAGTAGTTTTCAATGGCTCATCACCAGATTCCAATGGAATCTCTTTAAATGATACCTTGCAATGTGGTCCCGCGATTCAAACAGATCTCACCTCTGTTTTGCTTAATTTTCGAAGGTTTCCTATTGCTGTAATCTCAGATATTAAGCAGATGTACTGGCAGATTCTCGTAAATTCTGAACAGCAAGATCTGCAAAGAATATTGTGGCGCGATGAGAGTTCCAAACCCATAAAGATATTTAGATTGAAGACTGTGACATATGGCCTGAAGCCTTCAGCCTTTCTTGCGATTCGGTCTCTCCACATGTTAGCCGAGCAAGATGGTCATCTGTAGCGCAGCACTGAAAATGTGCTGCCCAGCTTTCCGTGCACCCGTGGATGTTGTACTCTAATAGTGCATTATCACCGCACTAGATGGCACGTCAGTCAATAGTCAGCACTTGCACATTCTGCAACTCACTTGAGTAAAATTATTAAATTACAGGAAGATTATTATTTGCTGGGTTTCGTAGAGAAGAATAAACTACGAGTACAGATGACGTATACTGACGGTTCGTCAAACACAGCGTAGTACTTTGCCTGCATAGGAAGACACAAGTCAGGAATAAGTGGTATTAAAACGTCTTGTTAAGTCGGAATCTGAAGAAAATGTTTATATTATGAATCTTTATCACTTGTATCTGAACAGTGTTGCTGTTTTCATTATACCGTAAGTTGCATCGAAATAGTGCGTTGGTGAACAAATGAAATAAGAAAACAAAATTTAAAACAAGAGCAGTCGCCAGTGGGTTTGATTCTTGTTGTTTCATTTAAGGGGCTTGGACATCGTGGTCATTTAGCCCCATGTACTTGGGTGTGTGTATACCGTATATAGATAATGAATTTGTATGATAACCTGTGTTATAGTGATGTATGTAATAGCCTGAGTAGCCTATATTTGTAATTAAGGTGAGGATTGGGAAGGAGGCGGCCTTATGTTATAAACCATTCCGGGGTAGCGTACTGGCTGGCCTACAGATTTCACTCTCATCGCTTCAATAAGGCGAAAGTTAAGAAATATTGTTGCTTCAAAAATTCGTAAGGCTGTCATCTAATTTTTTCCCTTTTTGTTGAAAGTTGTTGAATATTTATTATATTACCTTTCTTTAGCTATGTCAAGTTTCACCGCATTCGGTTGATTAAGTCGCGTGGCTACCATGCTGGTTTCTTGCCTTCACGATTTCGAAACTCATATCAGTATACTTGATTTATAGTTTGTATCATGGTACGAAATTTCAGGCTGATACAGTAACTGAAACAAATTCATTGAAAAAAATTGAATTTTAAAATCTCGCACAGCCGCCATGTTCCTTTCTTGCTTATCATGCCGGATCAATCTAGATGCTTTATAATTCTCTATTGGGTTTCAAGGAAGGTCAATTTCAAACCTTTGTGTGAGCTGCATTTTGGTTTCATATTCGTTACGATTTTACAAGACACATACGTGAACTTGTGTCATAGTCTTCTATCGGGGTACAAAATGTTCGTCTGCTAAGCCATGGCTTGTAACCGAAGGCCACGGCCGCCTCATTCCCGACCGTAGTCATACAAATACATAGGCTTACACTATTACAGACGCCACAATAACACAGGTTATCAGACAAATTTTAACTCACCGAAGTGCACGAGGCTGATGACCAAGATGTTCCGAGCCCCTAAAACGAATTAACAGCAAATTTATTACTGGAGTAAAACATTGGCAGCTGCAAATGTGGCAACGTTGTACTAAATCTAGTGAATCTGCGTGAGGTGTACCGTAATTTAAATTTAAGAATCGTGGTAATATTCAAAGTGCGATGGACAATGCTTCTTTGAAGGAGCGGAGTATTTTATTGAGATGACAAAGCACTCTTGTTGCCAGGGAACAGCTGTGGGATGCTTCCCACCTGGGAGAGTGGAATAACTTAAGGAATGGTTCAATGCACTGGAAATGTTAACTGCATTCTCCCACAGTTTCTAGCGAATAAAATGCAAGAGCATTGAATATATTGATAATTCCATACTGTTTTAACTTGCAATTACTCTGTTCCATTCAGGGGCGTATATACATTTTTTCGGAAGGGGGGGGGGGAGGGGGGGGGTGACTATCCTGGAAAATTGTGAGTATTTTCAGGGGCTTGTCACCGCAAAATACCCAGAAATATCAACCTATATCTTAGAGCATATAACTTTGTGTAATTATTTTAGATAAGATTCAAAGTTTATATAGTCTACAATTATTACGCAATACAAAAAGTTGTAAAATACAACACAACACACAAATAACATTTTAAACTTAATGAATTTTCTATTATGATTTATGGAGTATGAATGGCAAATATTCTAAATATTTGTCAATTTACTAAGCAGAAAGGTAAACAGTTTTTTTTTACAAGTTGATAATTCATTTCTCAAAAGTACCGTACTGTGGAATTCACAGTTTTGCCTCACAAGGCTGAGTTTACCCCGTTCCAGCCCTCAGACAAGAATTAAAATTTCTTGGTAAAGCCGGGAATTGAATTCGGACCTCCGGGGCGTCAGCCAAGAATGCTAGCCACTACACCACAAGGTAGTCTAATTTCAATCTTAATATTGTTTCTAACTTAGCCAATAAGTTAAGATTAGGATACAACCAAATTTACAATTATTCTATGATTTTATGCTCTTACCAAAGCGACACTTTTTTCATTTTTATTGGCTTTTTTCGAGGGGGGGGGGGGCTGGAGCCCCCTCAGCACCCCCCCCCCCTTATATACGCCCCTGGTTCCATTTCATGTATTGTATGCATTGGTGGTAAATAAATAAAAAGCAAAGCCAACTCCGTACAGTCCATGGAGGCCCTGGGAGTAGTGGAAGGTAGAGGCTTCCACTTTTTGTGACATCGGCACTAGATGGGATGGAGTTGTCAGCTCCACGCCCGGCCGTCTTTGCACCCAGGAATTACCCTGGTACTCATTTCTGGTGTAGGCTGAGTGAACCCCAGGGCCATTTGCGTTTCCGAAAGTGGTAGTTTTGTTTCTAAAATCCACTACCTGGGTGGGGATCGAACCCACTCCCTTTCAGTTAGAAGCTCAGCGCCTCTACCGACTGCGCCACGCAGCCCCCAAAGGTGGTAAATAATTAGGTTTACAAACGGTGCCCATGTTGTTGTTAGGCACAAGGACACGCTTCCATACAGAGAGTTCTAGAAACAAAAATATTTATATTCCAATTTTCAGCTTAAATCTACAAATCAAAACACAAGATAAGATATTATAATTGTTGATTCATTTAAGGATTTTTCTACATCGTGGTAATTTAGCCCCGTATGCTTGTGTGTGTGGAATTTGTCTGATTAACTGTGTTATTGTGGTGTGTGTAGTGTATTTGTAATGCAGGTGAGGATTGGGAAGGAGGCGGCTGTGGCGGTATGTTAGGGGACATCCAGGCATTTACCCGAAGTAGAAATGGGAAACCACTTCCAGCATGGCTCAAATGTGAATCGAACCCAACTCTTCTCAGTTTTGCCTCACGAGGCTGAGTGTATCCCGTTCCAGTCCTCTGACCAGAATTACATTTCTTGGCTGAGCCGGGAATTGAACCTGGACCACTGGGTTGTCAGCCAAGAATTCTAGCCGCTACGTATTTTAATTAGCCTACTTCTGGCAATTAACGTGAACCAATCACATTCCTTCACATTACAGCATCGCCAAGTCCAGGCAGTGTAGTCCACATCTAACACAGCTGACTGCGGAGTAATACACAAACAAGAAGTTCGTGACGAACTAAAGAGCCTACTTTTCTAAAAATTAAGTTTCATGCCAATGAGTAATCTACAGTATATGGACCCATCTAGAATAATGACGAAATTAAGTTGGTAATACCGAAATGTCTAATTAGTTCGAAATATACCTGGTATAATGTAGCCTAATAGAGCACTACAGTTGGCAGCCCTGGTGACTGAATATATTCTTAGTTCCATCTCTTAAGGTACAGAATACAAAATTTGGTTGAAGTCCAATGGACGTTACATGCAGTTAGACACTGGATCTATCAGCACGCGTAAAAGCATGTTGGCAACAATGTAATGCGTGTGCTGGTCAGAAATAATCTGAAATATTATGATATCTTGTTGTGCCAATTTTGGATGAAATCCATTTGTTAGTATATAAGTTACATGTATTTAAAAATTGGACCTATCAGCAGGCATAGAATCATGTTGGCAGCACTGACTTATATTAATTACTCCAAATTAATCTAGATTGTCAGGAGCTATACGTGTGCATAGAGCTGTTGGCTTGCATACTTTCTGATATATTGATATTAGGGTAAACAAATATAGACAGCATTTATTAACAGTTGGCAGCCCTGATTGCTCCTAACAATACTTATAGTCATATCTGTTATGTTGCACATAGCACATACGAAATTTGGTTGAAATCCGACTGATAGTATAGAAGTTACAGGTATTTAAAAATTGGTACTATCAGCAGGCTTATAATCATGTTGGTAGAACTGACGTATATAAGTTACTCCAAATTAATCTAAAATGTCAGGTACTATACGTGTGCATAGTTTAAAGCTGTCGGATTGCATACTTTCTGATATATTGGTATTTGGATTTAAAAAAATAAAATAGAGAGCAATTATTAACAGTTGGCAGCCCTGGTGGCTCCTAAGAATACGCTCAATCATATCAGTTTATGTACATATATTACATACAAAATTTGGTTGAAATTCAATTGATAGTGTAGAAGTTATATGCATTTAAAAATTGGACTTATCAGAAGGCTTAAAATTATTTTGGCAACACTGTCATGTATGGCCTCCTGGAAATTAAACTGAAATAGTATTATCTACATGTGTGCCAATTTTGGAATAGCTCCCATGCATACCTTCCAAGATATCCAACATGAAGCTAAAATTTCTAGTGCGTTTTTTCAGCAGTTGGTAGCACTGACATCATTTTCAAATATGGACGTGAGATATTCCGGTATACATATTTACTCATACTAAATTTGGTTTCGATTGCTGCAGCCGTTTAGGAGTTGATAGGGGGACACACACACACAGCCAGACAGACAGATAGAAGGACAGACAGACAGACAGACAGAAGGACAGACAGACAGACAGACACACACACATTTTCCCGGATCGATCTCATAAGTCTACTTTTTCCTCATTTTTGCAAAATGTGAAAAGTAGTCTAAAAATCGACCTCCACCTGTGCCACAAAATCATACCACATCACAATCACATCATGTATCTAAAACACTAATACTCTCAACTTTCCGACTTTAGTTCAGTACAAGAAATTCAAAGCTTCCATCCGCCTGTAACAGCTGTTACATCAAATTTTACAGTAATAGTTTGTTTTGATTATTTTTTAGGGGCTTTGCGACCTCGTAGTCATGTAGCCCCGTGTACTTGTGTTTGTATTTGTAATTGAGGTTGGATTTTGGGTAGGAAACGGCCGTGGCCTTGAGGGGTAATATATGTGAAAATACAGTATGAAAGTTCTACGATCCTAAAGATGGTAGGCTATATTGGCTTTCACGGCCAGTGAATTAAAACTCAGCAATTTTTCTAGGTTTA
Organism: Meconema thalassinum; assembly: GCA_946902985.2. Classification (NCBI taxonomy): domain Eukaryota; kingdom Metazoa; phylum Arthropoda; class Insecta; order Orthoptera; family Tettigoniidae; genus Meconema; species Meconema thalassinum. The sequence continues at coordinate 169,085,929 of OX336389.2, read as the reverse complement.
TGCCGTGCCCTGTGTGGGGTTTCGCCGGGCAAGGACACCAAGTGCCCGCTGATGAGCCAGCTAGTTGTTCATAGGCGTAACCCCACTTAAGACACGGCATTGACCTAGAAACATTGCCGAGTTCTACGATCATAATTCGGCCCATTTTATAGATAACTTAATTTAATTTTATAAAAAAGTACCATGATTTTACATAGCTATGTGTGGAAAAGCGGGCTAATCCACAATTTTTAAGAATGGAGAAAAATTGAGTTTAGTAAATGAGGCTGAAAAAAATAGAAGAAATTATCTGAATTAATTTTTATGAACACAAGGCTGAAGCAGACAGTATAAATTTACGTATCTTTTCACATACGTTTTTAAAAAAAGCCTAAAAACAAGGCCTAATAAGAGAAGGACATCTTCATTAAACTCCTACGATCCTTCACTAAGGAAGCACCGATATCAAAAATAACATATTTACTTGCTACAAGCTCAAATGTAATAATTTTATCATGTGTTTTTATGGCGTATGAGTTAGTGCTTGTGGTGAAAATATCTGAAAACCTTGAGTATATTTTCGTTCACATGTATCCCTTCTACTGCCACGATTGTTGTTGTTGTTGCTTATGTTCTCAGTGTCGAGTACCAACTGCTAGAGCACTGCTATATTGATGTGTATATCCATCCCTTGTTATTCCCGTTGCGATGAAATTCTTTGTATCGGATGGTTTTTACGGCCGGACGTCCTTCCTGACGCCAACCTCATGAGAGGAGTTAATGAGAGATGAAATGAATGAAGATGAATGAAACTGGGCAAGGATGTGGAAGAAAGCAGCCATGACCTGTCAGAAGGCACCGTCCCAGCATTTGCTTTGAGTCGAAAATGGGAAACCACGGAAAACCATTTCAAGGACGGCCGACGGTGAGGCTCGAAACCACGCATCAACCGAGTCAGCAGAGAGCATGACCTAGCGCTGCGCTTTAGCGAGCGTAATACACTTCTTTCTATGGCTTATCCCAATTAATTGGGGTCGCCGGAACCAACCAGGCTCATTTTGGTTTTGGCCGGGGATTTGAGACCAGATGCCCTTCCTGACACCACGTGATTTTTCAGGTGAAAATTTCACTCCGCTGTCACCGGGATTCGAACTCCGGCCGTCCTGGTGAAAGACGAGCAGCTAAGCCACTGCGTCATCACGCTTCCCGACTGCAATATTGATACGGTTAACTATTTATTAGATTCTTAAAATTACTAGATTAGAAGCTTACTATTCTTGCAGAATATTGTGTTCTGTAAAACGAATGTATTGGTATGTATTATGTAAGTCATTAACAAATATATTTTCTTATTTAGGACATTTACTGTGTTGGTTAACATGCGTATGCACTAGTTCCACCACTCGCAACTAGAAGGCAGGTGTGTTGCAGCAGTGGTTTAGCCCGTTTTTGACATCTATTAGCGCTTGATATAAAAATATATATAAGAATCAATGTTACGTGATAGTTTGTCTGTCTGTATGTATGTCCCCTATGCGTTCATATATTCTACTGTACCATTCATCCGATCGCCATGAAACTTGGGTGAGTTGTTGTGTGCACTCCAGGGAAGGTTTCTATAGCTACACATTATTTATGTAACACAAAAGGGTGAGGGACTTTACAGGAACCCTTAAATCCCACAGTAACCCAATTGCACAATTTGTATACTTATCACACCGCAACGCCAGGTGTGAAAATGGCTTGCTGATTCATCGCGAGGTGACATGAGGAGACTGTCAGCAGCTCGCCGAGTTATCTGGTAGCCCATTGCTGTCTATTCCAATACCGTTCACGCCACGGTGTTTGGCCGCGGGTTCCTAAAACTGAACTCAAGCTTGGAAAACCAAAAACATTATTATTATCCTCCTTTCTTTCTATCTGTCTTGGATTGACATTGTAACGCATGCCGGGTGTAGCTAGTTACATATATAGCCCAGGCAACGGAGGCCGAATTTCAGCAAATAAAAATAATAAATACGAAAGTTTTGAAATTTGGTGAAAATGTTTATTAGAGCTTACTATTGAACCTGTCAAAAGTCCTGACCAATTAAAGGTCCGCAATCGCCGCCATCTTGGAAAAAGGGTGCACTTTTATGGTTTTTAGTATATAACTCTTTATTTATTAACTTTATCGAAATAGTTGTGTTGATCAAATTTTGAGAACATTTAATTCTCTACAAAAAGGGTTCAATTCAGTTGTTTCATAAAACCAACATTTACCGAGTAAATGGACGACGAACTTGAAGCAGATCCAAACAACCAATCTACGCACAGCTTAGGAATCATAACAGTGTGGCTATTATTGGCGAAGATGTTGATCTTTTAGTTTGCTGGTTGCATTGGCTCCATCGGAAAAAAATATCTTTTTTGTCAAACCGGGAAAGGGAAAAATCGCGGGAAGAGTGTATTCATCACAGCAGTCACAATCTTTCTTTTCTTGCATGCCTTTAGTGGCTGCGACACTACTTCAGCGATTTTCAGTAAAGGAAAAGTTAGGTGCGTAAAGTTATTTAACAAAAGTAAAGAGTTACATGATATCGCTGAAAGTTTCAACAACCGTGATTCTTCACACGACGTTATCGCTATAATAATAATAATAATAATAATAATAATAATAATAATAATAATAATAATAATAATAATATCGTATGGCCTCGGTGCCGGGTGCAAGCTTTGTAATTTGACACCCAGAGGGTAGCTTGCATGTCGAATTTCCTTGTTCCTTGAATCATTATGAAAGTCAAGGAGGTTAGATATGTAACTGTAAGCTCCTTGAACACTATAGCGCTTTCTAGTAGAGAAATGAGGAACTATGGGTTGGCGGAAACTCCCGAGATTAATTATCGCTGAAGCTGGAGAACGTTTTTTCCTTGCACTACGGTGCACGTTCTGCAGACAATTCTTTGAATAAACATCGATATCATTGTTTCACGATATTCGTGACGAAAATAAAGCCCGACATTGCCTCACTACCACCAACAGAAGGAGCATCCAGGAAACATTCTTTTCGAGTGCAAAATTGGCTGGGAAATGAATTACCCCCTGAATTATGGACCCGAGGCTTTATTAAATCGGATTTTTTGCAAATGTACAACTGGCTGTGTAGGGTTATGTGGTGTAAAAAAGCAGGGATTGATTGTACAACGGTTTGCAATAATTGTCATGGACACTGCTTCAATGGATCGAAAATAGTCGATGAAGAAAATGAAGACGGAGACGAGGTCGATAACACGAATGAAGAAAGGGCAGTGTCAACCAAAAGCTCGAGACGATCTTTCTATGCGGGGAGCATTGATTTATCGGATTGTGCTGATGTAGTCGATGATAACAGCCCCAGTACCAGTCAGACTGAAAAAAAAACAACAAAGAAAAAAAAACGACGCACTCAAACGTAATAATAAAGTGAGTAAATAAAATAAATGTGGAAAATGAAAATATAATAACAATGATTGAATTTTACGTAACGAATATAAATTCCTGTTTGCAGAATTCCCTCAGAGATTTATATGGACCGTTATGCGCCATTGAATTCATATTTTGCTGTTGAAACCTACAGTGAGAGCGATTCCCCGATCTGCATCAAGTTTGTCGTCCATTCACACGGAAAATATTAGTTTTATGAAAAAAGTGAATGAACCTTTTTTTGTAGAGAATTGAATATTCTAAAATTTTGATTACTAAAATTATTTCGATAAAGTTAATAAATAAAGAGTTACAGTCCAAAAATCATAAAAGTGCACCCTTTTTCCAAGATGGCGGCGATTGCGGACCTTTAATTGGTCAGGACTTTTGACAGGTTCAAGAGTAAGCCCTAATCAACATTTTCACTAAATTTAAAAACTTTCGGATTTATTATTTTTATTTTCGCTTCGTTGCCTGGGCTAATAAAGCAAATCCAGTACCGGTAACACAAGAACGTCTGTTTTTTGTATTTAACCTAATTATGTTGACTGAAGGATTGCCAGACATCATGAAAGATACATCTCCTAACCGATAACAGATGGCAGCACTCAGTTCAAATAATTTAATTCTTGAGGGATAGCTCATTTCTCCGGCCATACCTTCATATAAATCAACTTTTTTTTCTTCAAAATATATGTTACTGTATATGTAAATACATTCCCCAGAATGTTTCTTTAAAACCAAACTCCCTGTGGCACGAAAGCGGGCGTATCTTCTCCGGCGTCTGGCTGGAACAACCTGGGGACTGAATGAGAAACTACATACATACTGCTCCATACCTACAAAGTACTCATACGCACATTTTTGGTGTACGGCCATCCTGCGTGGGCTGGATTCCCAGACTGCCCCCCTTCGACCATTTCTCTCAATGGAACGCCGCCTAGTCCGCGTTGCGATGAGACTTCCATTCACCTACCGCACAGCAGACCTCGTCGACAGAATGCCACTGCCTCCACTAACGACATACGTCGAGTTACTTCAACGCCGCTACCTCAAACGGGCGCAGGCAACCAACAACCCCATTGTGTGCCCTCTCCTAACCAAGCCGCTCCGTGCCCCGGTACGTACTAAGCTCGGCATCTACAGCCTCAGGGCACTTCTTCCAGCACCCGACTAACAACCTCGTCTCCGATTATTTTTCTTACGAACGCCACTCCACTGGACACTGACGGCAACTTCGCCGGCTTCGAAATAGCGACAACAACCATATTTCTCAACACAAGCAATTAATTCAAATAACAAAACAAAAAAGAAAAAAAAAGGAAGGGAAAGGGAAAGAAAAAAACAACTTCAACATCTTCACCTTCACACACATTCACCGTAAAATTTCACATCGTTCACATCATCACTCCTCATTTACCCATTCAATTCATTCGCTTTCAACCCCCCCCCCCCCCCATCTCAACTTGTTAAATCGCCACCATTCTCACATCACCAGCTATACAATTTTTTTTCTTTTCTTTCTTTCTTTCTTTCTTTCTTTCTTTCTTTCTTTCTTTCTTTCTTTCTTTCTTCTTTCTTCTTCTTTCTCTCTCGCTCCACCAATACCGCTCTCGCATCTCAACAAACATCATTCATTACTCCCTTCTCATCGACATCATTTAATTTCCTCAAACTACCAGCTATATAATTCTTTCTTCCTGTCTCTTTACTACCATAACACTCCCCTTCTCATCTCACCGCACATCTTTCAATACTCCCTTCTCATCACCATATAAATAAAATTAAAATAAAAATAATAATAAAAAAACAACTTGAAAAAAAAATAATAATAATAAAAAAAACATCACCTTATGATCTGGACTTAAACACAGCCCCCCTTTTCTTTTTCCCCAATAAACTTAAAATTCATATTAATCTCAAAGCGAGCAATAGAAGTTCCTTCGTCTGCTTTGGCAATTGCGGCAGTTGTTTTCCGTGGTTTCCGTGTTTTCTTTGTTTCATAAAAATTTCCGACAATTAAAATTATACATACGCACAATGAAGCAGTCACCCTTCTCCTCCACATCCCCCTTCCTGCATCTAACTCTCCCTTCTCAAAACAAAACTTCGCCCCCAGCACCCTTCTCCAAATTTCCCCCGCAATGCCCCAACCAAAATTCTCACACACTTTCTTCCAAATCCTAAAACCAAACCGACCCATCACCAAAATTTCCACCTCTCCTAAACACGCCCGAAGAGACGGCGAAACCGTCTAAGGGGGCCCGCCGCCGCAGGGGCAATAGCCATGCGGCGGAATGAAACGACTGCATATATATATTCTGTATTTTGTGGATTGATCTAGTATTGATGTAGTTTTGGGCAATACCTGCAGGGGTACAACAGTGAAAGATTATCACAGTATGCGAGATATGACAGTATTGGTTAATGTTAAGATTGTAAGGAAGTAAGGAAGTTTGTAGTTTTACGCGACCGTTAATCTCGCGATCATGGGCCAAGGGACCTCCTTTTTACGTGGAATCCGAACCGCAGGACATGGCATTCACTTTGAAAATCTCACATGCATTGACCGGAAATCGAGTCCGGTCCGCCGTGGTGAGAGGCCAACAGCTAGACCGAACTCCACCACGTCCTATTGTTAAGATTGTCTTTGGATACAAGATCGCCAGGGTTGAAGTATATATCGCGATACGTAGGCTACGTGTCTAGGGGAACGTTTTAGTGTAGTAGATGACGTGCGGACATTGATGTTCGTTTGTTTGATGCTTTGGCTTGAATTGCCGCCATTTTGTCAACTGTGTGTGGTTTCAAATAATGCGTCGTTAGATGCCGTTGTATTGGTTGGTTGGTTCCTCAGTTTAGGGGCTGTGACAACGCGGTCATGTAGCCCCGTGTACTTTGGGTGTGTGTAGAATCTGTCTGATAACCGGTGTTAATTGTGATGGCTGTAAGTGTGTGTGTATCTGTTTTTTAATTTAAGTACAGGCTTCAACTTAGAATTTTTCAAATAGTTACTACTTTTGCCGCCAAGCGCCACCGTCAACGACTACTAAGCCAAGTTCAGAACTTAGCTACTAGACGCTACCGCAGTCGGCTCTTGGCAACGAACGTAGAAACCTAAGAGCGTTGTTTACATTCTTCACCTATCCAATTTAGCTTCACACAGGTGTAATTAGTGGAAGGTTCTTTAACATGTCATAAATCTATGACATGGGACCGCCGGCTTGACTTCCCCTCCGAAGGAAGGCGTACTGAGGGATTTTTAACGGCCGTTGTATTGACATGTGGCCAAATACGACGTGTGGTGGTGAGGTACGAATGTTCATACATTACTTTTAGTTGTTCAATTTAATTGAAACGTTGCACTGAACTCTTCTAAAGACATGGTGAGACAAAGCTATTGGTTAGGTGACGGTCTCGGCGATACCATTGGCAGCTCATAGGTTAGATGACTGTCTGGACGAAGGTTAGGGCCTACTGCTTGTACTACAAGCAAGGGGGATCCGGGGGCGTAATCCCCAGGTTAGGTTCGTGTATGTATGTAAAGCCTTATTAACACATAGAATTTAACATGTATGCATCTTCTAAACCTTTAGTGTATCCCATGACGTCATGGATACCGTTATTTTGTGTCTAGGGGAATGTTGTAGTGTAAGGTATCGCAGTCTACCAGACGCGGATTCAAGGGGGGGGGGGGGGGGGGGGGGGGTCACGGGGGTCATGACCCCCCCCCCAAACGGAGACCAAATTTTTCGCAAACTCAAAAAACGAAAACACAATAACCAGACCAATAAAACTCAACGAATTTTAACTGAAAAACTTTTTTTTTTTCATTTTATTCAATACTGAAAATATCTTTATTGCAATTATTATGTTCTGTTACAACTATACATATTTACAACTTCATAGTTTTTATATAAAAACTATTATTTATATAACTAAATCAACTCGTCTATTTTGTTTAGCAAACCTTGTGATTACCGAATCGATGTTCATAGTGATGTCACGATGAATGTGCAGCAACGCACGGATAGGAATTTGGGGCTTTCTTTCGCACCCAAAATTTTTGCCGACGTCCAAACTGCAAGCTTGGTTGGCAATTTAAGCTGTGACTTTCTCCCTTTGTCGGTACCAACTCGACTTGCCGAAACTGTAACGAGTAAAAAGTCGCAAAACACGCCGTTGCAATTTGTACGAATATTCTAGGTGCGCTAAACGCATCAAATTTCTATCCATGTAGCTTGCAAAAAATTGGTCTGGTTTTGTACGTTTGTTTATTTTGTGATTGCGTTTTTAGTGATACCATTTTTCTTAACAATTTCGATTCTCTGACCCCCTCCCCAAAGCCAAACTCTAGATCCGCGCCTGCAATCTACAGTAGGCTATATACTATTTCCGATGGCCAGTTTACATGCTCGGGTAATAGAGTTCTTCCACTCACACCAACTCGTCACAAGAGGAATATAGGCCTACTGTATCTATCTCATTCACCAGGAAGTACCGGGTGAGTTAGCCGTGGTGGTTACGGCATGACTGATGGCAGTCGCTCACATCCGGGAGGCGAGGAGGTTCGAATCCCCCCGCCGGCAACCTTGAAGATGGTCTTCTGTGGTTTCCCATCTTCCTTCCAGGCAAATGCCGGGGTTGGTCCCTAACTATAGGCCACAGCCGCTACCTTCCAACTCCTCGTCCTTACATTCCAACTTCCCTCCTTCCCTCCCCAACGGTACTTGTAGCCCACCCATTGGGTGTCCGTCTCGAAGCAGCTACAAAAACTGGCGAGCCGAACATGTCCTCGGACACTCCCGGCGTTAAAAGCCATACGCAAAAAAAACCAAAAAAAAACAAAAAAAAAAAAAAAAAAAACACAGGAAGTGGCTAGATTTACTCACAGCTAAGCTACCTGGAACCGAGCAGTTGGAAATGGAGATACAGTACCTGCTTTAAGGCATGTGACAAGGATTTCCTTCCATGTGCTCTGAACCACCATACCTCATCTGTCGCATTTATGATATTATCAACCTTAAACATTCATTATCTTATTATTTCAAAAGTATTATTCTCTTAGGGAATTGGGGTGTCGAGATAATAAGGAATAATTATCACGAAGTTTATCCGTTTTAACCTCACCAGCACGTATTTTATGTGCCGAACTGGAATGAAAACGGTTAGCCATTAAACTTGTTTTACCCTTTGCTTGGCGGATGTACTGTTTTATCTGGTACTAATATCGTAAATACAGGTGCTAATACGTTCACACCCTCGACAAGACCATAGTCTACCATTCTATACAACATTATCCTATGTATTTAGCCCGCCTTGTTGCGTAGTGGCTAGCATTCTAGGCTGTCACCACGGAGGTGCGGGTTTTATTTTCGGTTCTACCAATAAATTTAATTCTAGTCTGAGGGCTGGAACGGTGCACACTCAGCATCGTGAGGCAAAAGTGAGAAGCGGTGGGTTTATTTTTTATCTCAGCCATCCTGGAAGTGGCTTTCCGTCGTTTCCCACTTCTACTCCAGGCAAATGCCAGGATGGTACCTAACTTAAGACCACGGCTGCTTCCTACACTAATCTTACCTCGATAACAAATACACACTCTAGTACTGACATCACAGTGACACAGGTTATCAGACAACTTCTACACACACACACACACAAATACACGGGGCTACATGACCACATTGTCGCAAAGCCTCTCAAAAAAACAACAAGAACCCTATATCTTTTGTATACAGACCAACTATGCCGGATCTAGTGGTTGTCAGCAAGAAGATAAAACAAGCAACTTTGATTGTTGTTGTTGTTGTCTGAGTCTTCAGTCTTTTGACTGGTTTGATGCAGCTCTCCACGCCTCCCTGTCTTGAGCTAATCGTTTCATCTCTACATAGCTACCACACCCTACATCCGAAGCAATCTGTTTAACATATTCTAACCTTGGTCTACCCCTACAGTTCTTGTCCTCAACCCTTCCTTCCGTAACTAAGCTTGGTATTCCTGGGTGTCTTAGTATGTGTCCTAATAACCTATCTCTTCTCTTCATTAGCAGTCGCCAGAAACATCTCTCCTCTCCCACTCGTCTTAATACCTCTTCGTTTGTCACCCTATCTACCCATCTGATCTTCATCATTCTCCTGTAACACCACATTTCAAATGCTTCCATTCTCCTCTTTTCTGCTGCACCAATAGTCCATGTTTCACTTCCATAGAGCGCCACGCTCCAGACAAAGGCTTTCAAAGATGACTTCCTAATACCTAAATCTATATTCGATGTCAACAGATTCCTTTTTTGTAGAAAGGCTTTCCTTGCCTGAGCCAACCTACTTTTTATATCCTCTTTGCTTCGTCCATCACTGGTTATTTTGCTTCCTAAGTAACAGAAGTCTCCTACTTCCTTCAGCTTTTCACCTGCCAATTTGATGTCCATAGAGGTTTCTGATTTATTTCGGCTGCATTCCAGTATTTTTTGTTTTACATTTATTAATTTTCATCATGTATTCATTCAGTACGACGGAGTCAATACCATTCAAAAACTCATTCAAATCCTCAGGCGTTTCGGCCAAGATGACGATGTCATCAGCAAATCTCAGAGTTGAAATTATTTCTCCTTGAATCTTCACTCCCACTTGAAATTTTTCTCCAATTTCCTTCATTGCTTGTTCAATGTAAAGATTGAAAAGTACGGGTGATAAGTTGCAGCCTTGCCTTACACCTTTCTAAATACCAGTTTCTCTCTCATGTCCTTCAGCTCGAATGACTGCTGTCTGGTTTCTGTATAGATTGTATATCACCCTCCTATTGAATTTGCAATTATTGAATGGATGACTGGAAGAACGTGGTAGCCCTATGCTACATTATCTTCAAAATGCGATCTTGTGCGGAACAGTGAGGTATGATGCTGCAGTGCATCGTAATAATAACCTTGGTAGTTATAGCATGCACAGCTAGATGACAGAAACATGTATTTCTGGCCTCAACACGGTGGAAGAACGCCATTATATCAGCCTGCGTTGAGGTAGTTGTTGTCTTACTTTGGGTGATATGAATAGTTTGAATGTTACTCCTGGAGACCAGGAGAGCTTAAATAAGTGGAGAAAAGGTGTGAATGTCGGCGAGTGGAAAGATGAGAAGTGTAAGAGTATGAGACAATGAACAATCGTATGTGAATAGACAGTGAAAAGAGATTCATTTGCCTCCGCACCTCCCCATCACTACGTTACCTGGGCATAATCTTCGACGAGCACTTCACCCTCCGATCGCATCCACGCGCCCTCACGGCATCCACCCAGAAGCGCTCTCGTCTTATCACCCGACTGATTGGTACCTCCTTGGGACTGCACGCCTCCACATTCTTTTATAGGCCTACATACCAGACCCTCATCCGCTCCTACATACCTTATGGCCATGAAGTGTGGACCGGCTGTGACGCCAGCCATTTCCGTTCATTAGTGACCATGGAACGCCGAATCGCCCGCATAGCCCATCGCCTCTCCCCACTACACCCTAGTGAGGACCCCTACCGCTTAATGCCCCTACCCCCCGTTACCACCTACATCCACCTTCTGCAACTCCGCTACCTTAAACGTGCCAAATGTACCCAAAACCCCATCCTACAACAGCTTGAAGCACTTCTCCTCCGCAACCCCGTCTACACCAAGCTTGGCCTCGTCCATCTGAAAAGCCTCAACCCTGCCCCCAACTAAGAGCCCCCTTATATAACTCTCCCTTTCCTCCCTCCCATCACCATCATCTCATTCTCTCTTAATTCTAACCAAATCACATCCATCGAACACATCAACTTCTCATGTAAAGAAAAAAAAGAATTGCTCTCTTCCATCCTCTTATCTCTCACTCTCTACTTCAATCATCATTTTCCAACATCAGAAGGCAAAGGGCTGAAAATGTTCCTGGCAAACTGTTCCATTCTACTTCCCCCTTCCAATGAAGAATATTTGCCCCAGTACTATTCCACTGACTTAATTTTAATTTACAAGAATGACTATTATCTACCCATATATGGCCACCTTCCTTTCCCAATCTCTCGTGAATGTCTTGCCATGCAATTTCCTCCTTGTAAGCTAAGAATATACCCCCTAGTCTTGCTCTTGAACGTCCACCAGCCAGACTTTCCCATCCCAAATCCTAAATTATTCTACTCACACTACTCGTCGATCTGTGGTCCTCCATTACATACCTGGCGGCCTTCCTTTGTACTCCTTCCAATTCCTTTATTAGGTAAATTTGGTATGGATCCCACACTCCCCCAGCATATTCCAGCACAGGACGGACTAGGGACATGTATGCCCTCTTCCTAATCTCTCTGCCAGCCCTTTTAAACATTCGCATAACTATATGTAGTGACTTGTATGCTCTCTTCATTATTTCTCCTATGTGCTTACCCCAGTGAAAATTCGCTTATCCTCCCAGCTTGGCTGCACCCACGGGCTCTGCGAGGGATCATTCCTCTACCCTCGAAAGGACGGCGTCTGGGAGCTGAAAACACTTTGGAGATGGGGACAGGCCGATCGCTCAGGCGACTGCTAACTTGGGTCTAATCAAATACAGTATAGGGCAATACAGGACACTCTCGGTTTAACATGGTTAAAATGGGAGACAATTTGCTAGTGGCGCACCTAGTGATGTGACCTGGTAACTAACTCTAAATTCATATGTCAATTGAAGTTCGTATACGGAAATGGATTAAAAATTATATCTGGAAAGCAAGTGTTATTAGCATTATTTTATACCTCAGTGTTGCTGAAGTAATTCTGGATAGATAAAAGAAGATGTAGCCTATTATTTAAAACTCAGCAATTTTTCTAGGTTTGTGCCGTGTCTTGTGTGGGGTATCACCTAGGACACCAAGCTGGCTCATCAGCGGGCTCTTGGTGTCCCCGCCCGGACCGCCACAGGAGTAGCGAACTGCGCGCTACCTCCCACATTATGAAGCTCACCTGTGCCTCTTTACTGCGAGAACTGAAAACTCAAGCAGTCATAACCTCCCTATGAAGGCTTCCAAAAAGATGGTATATTGGCTTTCACGGCCAGTGAATTAAAACTCAGCAATATTTCTAGATTTGTGCCGTGTCTTGTGTGGGGTTTCGCCTAGGACACCAAGCTGGCTCATCGGCGGGCTCTGCACCTGCGCTTCATAAAGAGGGAGGTAGCGCGCAGTTCGCTACTCCTGGTGGGGTCCGGGCGGGGACACCAAGAGCCCGCTGATGAGCCAGCTTGGTGTCCTAGGCGAGACCCCACACAAGACACGGCACAAACCTAGAAAAAATGCCGAGTTTTAATTCACTGGCCGTGAAAGCCAATATACCAGCATATTATTTATTGAGCCATGAAAAACTACCGACGCAGTTGAGGTACTGGACAGTCCGCGAAGGTCAAACTACAGATCCTTCCACCCGCATCACATCAATATTATCTTATTATATAATACGCTAAGGTGTATGTTTCACTAAACTCAAGCTCCTAAACCAGTGTTAGAAGGTGTGGTGTGTACCAAAAGCTTCCAAATCGTCTCAATAGTACAGGAAAAATGTTGCATTTCTTGAAAAGGTCAACGGAAATATATGTATTTGTTTATAAAGTGCCTTTAAACAAATACACAAGATGATAGCCCCTGGCAGAACTGTGTCGCGTTTAGCCCGCATAGCACTAGGACCTGACGGGTAGTCTGTACACATGGGGTGCACACAACCCATTATGCGAGAGTTCTCGCACAGGTCCGCTAGTTATTAATAATAATAGTTATTAAGTTGTATGGTGCAGCGTTTATTATTCTATAGCAACACAGAAGAATAGGCTTAAATACGTTCAATTTGGGGTTTGGAATAACTAGGCTAGCGATTTCGATCTCAGTACTGTAACTGTACACAGTGCACTACGATCATGTCTTAGAAATAGAAATTATCTCCTCTGATAAGTTTGTTATCCGTAAAGGCACCACCTCCTCATTAATTAAACACATCTCCTCATCTCACCTTCGATCCTGCAGCAAAGGAGAAAAATGAAGGGTAGAAATGCAAATACCAGTGCTAGCTCGAGCCTCGCTGGCATAAGGAGAGCGTGGGTTCGAATCCCACCTCAGCCGTCCCAAAAATGGTTTTCGCTGTTTCTCATTTTCACCACCAGGCAAATGCTGGGACAATTCCTTTTAACAGGTCCTCGGCCGACTTCCTTCCGAAACCCCTTCCCTGCCCTTTCCTTAATTAGACCAAATACAATTGAGTTAATACCGGACAGACAGCTGGATATCGAGGGATAACGACACGACCACTATCTAGCGGTGCGACCTGGCAGTAACCTATCCCACCATAAGAGCGTGTGCTTAAGTTGACGAAGTTTGTGTTGTTGTTTACACGATTCGAATGATTTCAACAATTCATTGTGGAAACATGCGTGGAAAGATTATATGCTATGTGCGGCAGAGGAGTGGTTTTGTGGCAGTTCTACACCCTTCACCTCTACACAACTCCACACAAGATGGTGGCCACAGCTTAACTTAACCTAGCCTAACCTAACAAGATGGCGGTCATAGCTTAAATTTACCCGGCCTAACCTAAGAAAATGGTGGCCGTAGCGTAACTTAACCTAGCCTTACCTAACAAGATGGCGGCCGTAGCTTAACTTAACCTAACCTAACAATATGGCGGCCGTAGCTTAACTTAACCTAGCCTAAACTAACAAGATGGCGGCCGTAGCTTAACTTAACATAGCCTAACCTAACAAGATTGCGGCCGTAGCTTAACTTAACCTAGCCTAACCTAACAAGATGGCGGCCGTAGCTTAACTTACCCTAAGCTAACCTAACAAGATGGTGGCCGTAGATTAACTTAACCTGCCTAACCTAACTAGATGGCAGCCATAGCTTAACAACCTAACCTACGAGGTGTTATCAACAAGATTCAAAATGGTTGTCAATAGCTTAACTTAACCTAACCTAGCCTAAGCTAACCTAACCTAAACTAACGTAACCAAACCTACGAGGGATGATCAAAACGTTCCAAGATGGTGGCTATAGCTTAACATAACCTAACCAAACCTAACCTAACCTAACCTACGAGGTGTGATCAAAAGTTTTAAGATGGTGGCCATAGCTTAACCTGTGACGGTTCTAGACCAGCAGATCCTCCCTGATCCTCCAAGATAGTGGCCATGGCTTAACTTAACCTTACTTAAACTGAGTTCTGGACCCTCCTCTATCTCCACCTCGTCCTCCCCCTCCACATCAACCTCCACCTCTACCTCTTCCTCTCCCACATCCACCTCCTCACCCTCCACCTCCTCCTCCTCCACCTCCTCCAAGATGATGACCATAGCTTAACCTAACCTCCGAACCAAACGAAAACCGAAACTAACTTAAACCCTGAGGGATTCCTGAACTGTGTTCAGTTTGCCCTTGGTCCCTTAAAGCACTGATTAACATCATCATTATTATCATCATCAGGACCAATTACGTAATGCGTGAAAATAAGAAACATCCTAGACTAGCATTTATGGCTGTCACCGTGGAGGTCAGAGGTTCGAATCCTGCACTGAACATACATTTCATTCAGGTCTAAGGGCTTGAATGGAGTAGACATGATGCAAAACTGACGGTGAGGAGAGATGGATTCAATTCTTACCTCAGCTCAGTGAGGTCTGAGAGTTTTAACAGGGTACACTCAGCCTCGTGAGGTAAAATGAGAGGAGATGGATTCAATTCCTACCTCAGCTCACGTCAGTCAGGTCTGAGAGTTTTAACGGGGTACACTCAGCCTCGTGAGGAATACTGAGAAGAGATGGATTGAATTCTTACCTCAGCTCAGTCAGGTCTGAGAGTTTTAACAGGGTACACTCAGCCTCGTGAGGTAAAATGAGAGGAGATGGATTCAATTCCTACCTCAGCTCACGTCAGTCAGGTCTGAGAGTTTTAACGGGGTACACTCAGCCACGTGAGGAATACTGAGAAGAGATGGATTCAATCATTCCTACCTCATCTCAGTCTGGTCTGAGAGTTTTAGCGGGGTACACTCAGCCTCGTGAGGAATACTGAGAAGAGATAGATTCAATCATTCCTACCTCACCTCAGTCTGATCTGAGAGTTTTAACGGGGTACACTCAGCCTCGTGAGGAATACTGAGAAGAGATGGATTCAATCATTCCTACCTCATCTCAGTCAGGTCTGAGAGTTTTAACGGGGTACACTCAGCCTCGTGAGGAATACTGAGAAGAGATGGATTCAATCATTCCTACCTCACCTCAGTCTGGTCGGAGAGTTTTAACGGGGTACACCCAGCTTCGTGAGGAATGCTGAGAAGAGATAGATTCAATCATTCCTACCTCATCTCAGTCTGGTCTGAGTGTTTTAACGGCCTACACTCAGCCTCGTGATGAAAACTGAGAAGAGATGGATTCAATCATTCCTACCTCATCTCAGTCTGGTCTGAGAGTTTTAACGGGGTACATTCAGCCTCGTGAGGAAAACTGAGAAGAGATGGATTCAATCATTCCTACCTCACCTCAGTCTGATCTGAGAGTTTAACGGGGTACACTCAGCCTCGTGAGGAATACTGAGAAGAGATAGATTCAATCTTTCCTACCTCACCTCAATCTGATCTGAGAGTTTTAACGGGGTACACTCAGCCTCGTGAGGAAAACTGAGAAGAGATGGATTCAATCATTCCTACCTCAGCTCAGTCTGATCTGAGAGTTTTAACGGGGTACACTCAGACTCGTGAGGAATACTGAGAAGAGATGGATTCAATCATTCCTACCTCATCTCAGTCTGGTCTGAGAGTTTTAACGGGGTACACTCAGCCTCGTGAGGAAAACTGAGAAGAGATGGATTCAATCATTCCTACCTCAGCTCAGTCTGATCTGAGAGTTTTAACGGGGTACACTCAGCCTCGTGAGGATTACTGAGAAGAGATGGATTCAATCATTTCTACCTCATCTCAGTCTGGTCTGAGAGTTTTAACTGGGTACACTCAGCCTCGTGAGGAATACTGAGAAGAGATGGATTCAATCATTCCTACCTCATCTCAGTCTGGTCTGAGAGTTTTAACGGGGTACACTCAGCCTCGTGAGGAAAACTGCGAAGAGATGGATTCAATAATTCCTACCTCACCTCAGTCTGATCCGAGAGTTTAACGGGGTACACTTAGCCTCGTGAGGAATACTGAGAAGAGATGGATTCAATAATTCCTACCTCATCTCAGTCTGATCTGAGAGTTTTAACGGGGTACACTCAGCCTCGTGAGGAATACTGAGAAGAGATGGATTCTTTCATTCCTACCTCATCTCAGTCTGGTCTGAGAGTTTTAACGGGGTACACTCAGCCTCGTGATGAAAACTGAGAAGAGATGGATTCAATAGTTCCTACCTCAGCCCAGTCTGGTCTGAGAGTTTTAACGGGGTACACTCAGCCTCGTGAGGAATACTGAGAAGAGATGGATTCAATCATTCCTACCTCATCTCAGTCTGGTCTGAGAGTTTTAACGGGGTACACTCAGCCTCGTGATGAAAACTGAGAAGTGATGGATTCAATAATTCCTACCTCAGCCCAGTCTGGTCTGAGAGTTTTAACGGGGTACACTCAGCCCCTTAAGGTAAACTGAGAAGAAATAGATTCATTTCCTACCTCAGCCATATTGGAAGTGGTTTCTCGTGGTTTACCACTTTTATTCCAGGCAACTGTATGGATGATTTTTAACTTAAGGCCATGGCCGCCTCCTTCCCAATCGTCACCTGAGTTACAAAACCATGTATTAATACAATCTTCTTTTTTTTAATAGCTTATTCATACCGCTCTGCTTTACCCGTAGACTCTGCAGGAATAATTTCTCTATCGTCGTGTCTCATCAGTAGCTCATTGCGTAAAAAGTTTGTTGATTGAGCATTCAATCATGTTGAATGTATGCATTCCCTAGGTTCAATCCTACCCTTTATAATGCAAAGAATTGTGGGGATTGATAGTTACAAGAACATTTTTTTCTTGATAGAAGTGTGAATCACACATTGGCTTCTGGCAAAAGTTGTTATCTTGAGTACATGCTGGTATGCAAGTGTGGAATTTCAACTGATAAACATTCTGTAGCCAGTCTGGGAAAATGTTAGTGTCTTCAGCTCGTTGTCTAAGAAAGGAACATTTCAATCATTCAACCGTGTGTATTTGAGTATATATACAGTACCGGTCAAAAGTTTAGGACCACATAAGGAAATCATGATGTTGTATTGTATGTCTACCCCTTATTATTCCCGTTTTGCAACGGGGTCGGGGATGAGATGCGATGGAAGTCTTTGTGGCGATGGTTTTTACGGCCGGATGCCCTTCCTGACGCCAACCTCATGAGAGGAGTTAATGAGAGATGAAATGAATGATGGTGAATGAAACTGGGCAAGGATGTGGAAGGAAGCGGCCGTGGCCTGTCAGAAGGTACCGTCCCAGCATTTGCCTGGTGTTGAAAATGGGAAACCACGGAAAACCATTTCAAGGACGGCCGACGGTGGGGCTCGAACCCACGCGTCTACTGAGTCAGCAGAGAGCTTGGCCCCATGACCTAATGCTGCGCTTTAGCCAGCGTAGCCACTAGGAAATCATGATATGTCACCTAAATCCTAAACTTGTGGCACTAGAGCTCTGCGATTTTTTTACTGAGCTCTTACATCTGATAGAATATATAGGGCCTACGTCCTAATTTCTTTCAATTGGGCCAAGTATTGCAGAAGTTATGATTTTTAACTGTTGGAAGGGCACACCAAAAATCACCATTTTCAGAGGTATAATGTATTGTATATTTCAACTGGTTGCAGATATTGCCACCAATTTTCTTATTTAGACTTAGCAATAGTTGGGATCATTTTGGTATAAAAATACAAATTCCGAAAATATGCACGACCTTTTTTTTTTGGTTTATACTTTTTTAAGCCAGCGCTAAAATGGTCATTTTCCCTTGTTCTTATCGCTCATCGTAAGGCTTCCTTGCTACCTACTCGCTTCTAACTTGTCGTGTCTAGTAGTTCCACTTTCACTCAACAGATGGCATCCAAGCCCAGATTTATGGCTTTTGGGATTTCGTCGTGAGATTATTTTGTTGTCAGCAGTGCATAGTAACATTTTAGCACTGGCTTGAAAAAGTATTAACCCGCCAAAACAAAAGGTCCTTCATTTTTTCGGAAATTGTATATTTATACCAAAATGATCCCCAACTATTGTTAAATCTAAAAAAGAAAATTGGTGCCACTACCTGCAACCAGTTGGAATATACAATACGTTATACCTCTGAAAATGGTGATTTTTTTGTGTGACCTTCCAACAGTTAAAAACTCATAACTTCTACAATACTTAGCCCAATTGAAAGAAATCAGGATGTAGGCCCTATATATTCTATCAGATGTACGAGCTCAGTAAAAAAATCGCAGAGCTCTAGTGCCACAAGATTAGGTTTTAGGTGACTTATCATGATTTCCTTATGTGGTCCTAAACTTTTGACCGGTACTGTATGCGTGTAGGTCTTGATTCATCTTTAATTATTAAACATATAGGCCATCAGCTTTGTGATTTGTAGTTGTTTAGGTAATATGTACATGTTATCGTGCTCATCAACACAGTGCGATGTGTATAGAGTATAGTTTATCACCATTCGTTGACTTACATCTACTACAGTGGTCTGGAAACCCAGGATTAACACCTTTGACCTCATTTACTGAAACAATGACAGCAATTAAGCCTTATACAAGAAAATGGACATACTTATCTTATACTTATTTTATTAGCTTTACGACAAAAACTATATTAAGTAAGACAAACTTACCTTGAAGGTTTTTTGATTTCTCAACAGATTACATTAAAAATATACGTTCAAACACTGTCACTCACACAAGTTATTCACTATTTTTATAGTGGCAATGATCTGGTAAGCTAAAGGGTTATTTCTATTTTATAGTTTATGGAACTCATGGTTAATTTGATATAGTAAAATAACTGGTAACAGTTATCTTTTATTTACTAAAGAATTTTACAAGCGTAATCTGGTAAGCTTCGACAGATTTCATAAATATGTATGTTTAAACACAGACACTTACACAAGCTATTCACTATTTTATAGTGACGGTGATCTAATATCAGGGGCAGATGACCTCAAAGTTCCGCCCCTTAAAACAACAATAACTATCTAGTGATATAATAAGCTAAAATGTTATTTCAATATTATGGTTCATAACCCATGATCAATATAGTTAAATAACTGATAACAGTCATCTTTCATTGGAAGAAAACCAAAACTGACCAAGTGAGGTCAACAGAGATTATTAAGTGTTCCACTGTTGTTATGTTAAAAAAGTATAAAATAATCAGTTTACATAAGATTTCTTGACAGATTACATAATAAATATATGTTTAAAACCAGACAATCACACAACCTATTCACTATTTTATAGTGGTGGTGATCTGATAAGCTAAAGTGTTACTTCTATTTTATAGTTCATAGAACCCATGGTCTATATAATATAGTTAAATACGGTAAACGATAACAGCTATCTTTTATTTTATCGAGGAATTTTTACAAAACTTTATTAAAGGCCATGTTGCAATGTTCTATGAAACTATCTCTAAAACAAATGTTATGTTAAAAAGTATAAAGTAATCAATTACATAAGTTTAAAACACAGACACTCACACACACACACACACACACACACACACACACACACACACACACACACACACACACACACACACACACACACACACACACACACACACACACACACACACAGGCACACAAATATATGTTCAAACACTTACGCGCTCACACAACTATTGAATAACATCATCATAGTGGCTGTGATAGGTGAAGCTTGAAAGGTATTACCATTAACATAACTCACGTTGTTAACACTTCCACGGTCATTATGAATTTCATTTTCCTGTTGTTGTCGAGATAGTCCTGCGGATGGTTGCAACTATGATGAAAATTGGCAGCATGATTTATTTCCACTGGTCTACTAAAAAAGTCAGTATTTGGGCTAATGTTGCTGCTGTTAACCCAAATATTAGCCACGATGATAATCTTCTATGACTGTATATAGGGCCCATGGTAGCCTAAATATGATGTGATTGAATAGTTCAGGGGTTCCCATTAGGATTTTTTCTCGGACCCCCTAAAGCGATCGGTATGTAAGCACGGGCCCCCTGCTCCAAAATATTTTAAATCAAGACGTAAAATATTAAAATTCCTAGTGGGAACCTCTGCCTTGGAATACTGTGCTCAGTTATTTGTATATTAATATTTATTTTTAATCCTATTACATCATATACAATTTCTAAGTCGTAAAGGTAGATAGTGCTACAGACATAAACATAACAATGCAGTGGTTGAGAAAAAAAAGAAGGAACACGCCCTATTTATTATTATTTTGTTAACAGCATTAATGTGTAAGATGGGCCAGCGTTCAAAGAGACGAACTAACCTATTCTTTCCCACAATTCTTTCTCGAAGGTCTGGTTGCAATTTAGAAATGTTCACCTTGAAATCAGGCCCCATTACTAGTTTATTTCTACATTTGCTTTTCATTGTGCATATTGTGGAAAAAGGTTGTTCGCACATGTAAGTTGTTGTAAACGGAAGAATAGTATTTATTGCCTTATCGATGCATCCCATGTAGTACTTTCGAGCTGTCACCCAGAAGCCTACTAGCTTTTTTTCATTAAAAGTTTTCTTCATTTCACCACTTGAGGTAAATTCAACGAGTTGGTCTTGTTCCTCCTCTGATAGTAGCTGTAAATTTTCAATTTTGAGATTGGAGCTGATTGGGTCCCCGACTCCAGCAGTTTCGGGCTCTGGAAAATAATCCCGAAAAGTAGTTTTCTTTTACCTCGCAAGATAAACCTTCGTTAGGTGGCTGCAGAAACGTTTTAGTGTGGGGAAATGGGCATGTGAGCCATGTTGGACCCTTTCTGCCTAAATATTATACTTTCACAATCACACTAATCTTGTATTCAGCGCTGAAGATATCAGCGTAGTCACCTTGCAAACTCAAATTCAAAACATTCAAGTGGTCAAACACGACAGCTAAGTAAGCAGTTCTGCAAAGCCAAGAAAAGTCATTGAGGAAATCCGCATGTTTCGTCCCAGGAAGAAAGATCCGTACCTCATCTTTCAGCTCGAAAAAACTCGATAAGATCCCGCCCCTTGAAAATCATCGCACTTCAGTATGAATGAGAAGCTGCTCATGCTTGCTACCCATGTCTTTGCAGAGCAATGCAAATAACCTGCATTTTAAGGAGCTGGTTTTTGACATTGCTTATTATTTTCACCACTTCATTAAACGTGCTCTGCAGCAGTCTTTTGGTTACTAATGCTTCCCGGTGAATACACCAAAGTGTCCACTTCATATCTGGAGCTACCTTTTTCACTTCAGCTTGAAAGCCCTTCCTGATTTCGCGCCAACTGTAGACAGACCCACATATTTCGTCCAGGCGATATCACGTTTATTACAACAATCGTTCAGAGCTGCAAAAATAGCGTCTGCTGTTGGGTGTAGTACCTCACAGTAAAAAAATAAAATCTTCATATATTTCATCATGACATACGGAAAGATACAAAAGGCAACATTATCGCCTTTTTTGATATGTCGGTACTCTCATCCAACTGCAGAGCAAACATGTCACACATGTGGAGCCATGCCAACGTCTCTTCAATTTTGCTTGATATATCTGTAATTCGCCTTTGCACAGTATTGTTAGACAGTGGGACGGTACTTACGAGCTTTGTGGCAGCATCGCCCAGCATTCTCTTGCACAAAATAATTGCTGAAGGTAGAATGAGCTC
This sequence comes from Meconema thalassinum, assembly GCA_946902985.2. Taxonomy (NCBI): domain Eukaryota; kingdom Metazoa; phylum Arthropoda; class Insecta; order Orthoptera; family Tettigoniidae; genus Meconema; species Meconema thalassinum. The sequence continues at coordinate 169,063,685 of OX336389.2, read as the reverse complement.
TTCAGCAATGCGACAAGCTGAGATACTTCGTAGGATGCAAGCGTTGCATTTTCATTTACATTTGCACCAGAACGTTTGGTAATTACTTTCTGACTTGATTTCAGTTCAGCTAACTTTATTTTGAAGAATTCAATGGGTTTACCTTTGTGCTCCGAGTGTTTGGTATCTAGATGCCTCCGGAGGTTTGCAGGTTACATACTCCCGTTGGCAAGGGTTTGAGGCTTAAGAAAATTTTCAAGTCCACAATACGTAAAGCCAATTTCCAAATATTTTATGTCGTATTTCCTACTTTTCGCAGTCGGCTTACTCTTTGAATGGCTAGGCTCAAGAGAGGCAGCAGGAGGCCCATTCACTTCTATATTTATTACCACAGATTCATCTTCGTCACTATCTGTGGCAGTGGCTACTTCGTTTGAAAGATCCACTTTTCAATCAACGATCCATATTCAATGAAGTTTTAACAATTAAAAAATCAAAAGTTTCAACTTTTAAAACTCATGTAAATATGTAAAGACACAAAATGGCTGTGGAGCAGAACACAGGGATAAAGGAGCAAACCGCTCTCTAGCGGGAAACTTGAAAAGCTCAAATTAAGCTGCGCCACATATGAGTGCGCCCCTTGTGCTGTGGGTGGCATCGCATAATTATTATTTTTAAGGAACTCTTTGTACTTTCTCCGCTTTCCATGTTCATTATTGTGTTATTCCTTGATGACTCTTCGCGGACCCCTGGGGGTTCGCGGACCACCTAATGGAAACCTCTGGAATAGTTTATGGCAGTCATCTTCCATATTATCAAAAATATTCACTCTTCATTAACAGCCATGCAAACTATATCCGCATGGCGAAAAATTTTGCGGATACCCGCATCCGCGCAGGGCTTTACTTATAGGTCTATGATCTTTGATAAATACATAGAAAATAATAACTTCCAAGCGACAGCTGTAGGATCCCTTGTTAATGCGCGGCGCTAGGCCGTGGAGCCAAGCAATCTGCGAACTCAGGAAACGTGAGTTCAAATCCCACCGTCAGCCGTCATGTAAATGGTTTTCCGTGGTTTCCAATCTTCAGCTCCAGGCAAATACCGGGATAGTACCTTCTAATAGGCTACGACATCTACCTTCCATCTCCTAGCCAACTTTCATTAATTTCATTTCTCACGAGGTTGGCGTCAAGAAGGCCATCCGGCTGTATAAACCACCCACCACGTGGACTTTCGTCGTATCTCATCCACGACTCTGTTGAAAACGGGAATAATAAGGGGTAGACATACTCACGATAAGAATAACTCTTCTTTTCTGCATTTGAAATTCAATTTTATTGTAGGCTAGTCCACTATTTTTTAGCCTGCTTTTCACATTTTGCAAAAATGAGGAAAAAGTAGACATGAGATCGGGCAAATGTGTGTGTGTGTGTCTGTCTGTCCTTCTGTCTGTCTGTCTGTCTGTCCTTCTGTCTGTCTGTCTGTCTGTCTGGCTGTGTGTGTGTGTGTCCCTATCAACTCCTAAACGGCTGCAGCAATCGAAACAAAATTTGGTAGGAGTAAAGATCTATACCTGAATATCTCACCGCCATATTTGAAAATGATGTCAGTGCTACCAACTGCTGAAAAAACGTAATTGAAATTTGAGCTCCATGTTGGATATCTTGGAAGGTAAGAATGGGAGCTATTTCAAAATTGGCACACGTATAGATAATAATATTGCAGTTTAATATCCAGGAGGCCATACAAGGCAGTGTTGCCAAAATGATTAAAAGCCTGCTGATAGGTCCAAATTTTAAATGCAAATAACTTCTATACTATCACTTGGATTTCAACCAAATTTCGTATGTGCTATGTGTACATAAACAGATATGACTGAGCATATTCTTAAGAGCGACCAGGGCTGCCAACTGTTAATAAATGCTCTCAATTTATTTTATCCAAATACCCATATATCAGAAAGTATGCAAGCCGACAGCCTTAAACTATGCACACGTATAGTACCTGACATTCTAGATTAATTTGGAGTAACTAATGGACCTCAGTACTACCAACATGATTCTAAGCCTGCTGATAGGACCAATTGTAAATACATGTAACTTCTATACTATCAATTGGATTTCAACCAAATTTCGTATGTGCTATGTGTACTATAAAAGATATGGCTATGCGTATTCTTATGAACAACCAGGGCTGCCAACTGTTAATAAATGCGGTCTCTATTTTTTTACCCTTATATCAGTATATCAGAAAGTATTCAAGCCAACAGCACTAAACTTTGAACACGTATAGTACATTACATTCTAGATTAATTTGGAGTAATTAATATACGTCAGTGCTTCCAACATGATTCTAAGCCTGCTGATTGGTCCAATTTAAAATACATGTAACTTCTATATAAATAAATGGATTTCATCCAAAATTGGTACAACAATAGATCATAATAGTTGAGATTTTGTATTCTCGTACCTTAAGAGATGGAACTAAGAATATATTCAGTCACAAGGGCTGCCAACTGTAGTGCTCTATTAGGCTACATTATGCCAGTTATATTTCGAACTAAGAAGAAATTTCGTTATTACCAACTCAATGTCGTCATTATTCTAATTAGGTCCATATAGATTAATCATTGGAATGAATCTTACATTTCGAGAAAAGTAGGCTCTTTAGTTCGTCGCGGAACTTCTTGTTTATTAGTCTTATTAATATTGGGCTGTTTTCGTATTTAAGCATCCACCTAAATTCGTAAAGAAATAAAGATTGTGTCAACGTATTATGAGGGACAGATGACCTTGTAGTTCCTCCCCTTAACACCTCAATAACTAACTAACTACGTTAATAGCATCATTTATAATGGGTTTCAATCATATATTGATTGTACACAGAGTTTGGTATTAATATGTTTCAGCAAAATTCATTCAAGTCTTAAGTTTGGGACAACATAACCCACAAAATTAACATGATTGTATTAATTCCATAAAATCCATCAATCAAACAAGTTTGTTCATATTACTGTAGCCCATAGTGATAAAACACAGAACTGTATGTAAATAATTGTAGTGCAAGGCTATTGGCAAGATATTTATGCTTTAGCTTAAAATTAGTAAAATGAGGGATATTACTATGTTGCCCCAAACCCTTCAGTTATTTAATTCCCCCGTACATTTCAATAAGGTATCAGATGCGATTAAAAATCTATATTAAAGAAAAACTCTTTTTCTACAAGAAGCGTGTCAAGTGATAAATAACTTAATTCATGTAATATTTCTTTAAGGTTAGGGTGATAAAATATTAATTGTTATTTCTCTCCCAAACTAATTGGACAGAATCATGTTGACCGACTGAAAAGCATTCGTTATGGGGTTTGAAGCCATTTTTCAGTGTTGCCTTAGTAAACAAAAGTTTGGTGCTTTTCAGTCGGTCAACACGAATGTACCCAAAAGAGCTGGGTTATACCCTAATCCTAAAAATAAATACATGAGATTAATAAATACACTAGGATGACCAGATTTGATCGTCAAGCGATCATCATCAGATCCATTACACTTAAGCTATAAAATCTATGTTTGAAAATACGGGTGAAACTATTTACAATATGGACACTTATTTACCAATTATTTATTTACCAATACTGCAACTAAATTAGTTCAATGTTCTCACGATGGTATCCTCATCTCGACGTGATGTAGGGGCTTGAGAGCCCAAATGATCCTGCGAGCTATGACAGCGGCTGGTAGGGCCTCCCATGCCGGACAGATCAAAGGTGATGGGTCAGACAAAGAGGGATACCCTGGTCCTCCAGGTTGGGGGTTGATCATGGGGCTAACAACCCCATATCGAAAAAAATAGCCTGTTATGGAACTCCAATACAATAATAGCCGGACTGATGATAATGATAAACGACCTATGCAAGGTAAAGGAAAATGTAAACGGGAAAATGATATGTACATAGCAACCTGGAATGTGAGACGTCCTCTATTCAGTCAACTTAAACTTGACCAAGTTTTAGAAGAAATTTCTCGAGTGTCGCGTTTGTTACCTAAGAAAGAATCACTTTCCAGTCGGTTAACATAGAATGTGCCCGAATAATTTGTCACAGTACCTGGAAATAATTTAATTGGCCACATTGCTGTGTTGATTGACTGAAAAGAGAATCTTGTAATATATAAAACTTGAGGGTAAGGCGATACTCACTATAGAATACTGTAATATTGGAATGAATGAGAAATATATTTGCCCTTAATAATAAGGATTAAAAAAAAGGTTGAACATTAAATAATAATGTTATTGGTTTTACGTCCCTTTTAACTAGTCTGGCTTTTAGAGACGCCAGAGTGCCGGAATTTTGTCCCCAAAGGGGATCTTTAACGTGCCAGTAAATCTACCGACACGGCTCCTTCGCATTTGCGCACCCTCAAATGCCAGCTGACTGCGCCAGGATACGAACCTGCAACCTTGGGCCCAGCAAGCGAGAACGTTACCGCTGAGCCACGCAGCCAGTCAAATTGAACATTTGGAATGGTTTCCCTCTGTTGGCTCACAGATAGACAGAAAATATTTGCTACAGTAATATTCAATGCCAGCTATTTGCATTGAATTTGGGGATCTATCTGTTACGTGCAAAGCCCGTCCCAACGTTATTATTATGCATCTATCTTGATGTATTGGTATCTTCGCCTTTTAAAGTGCCCGCTAAGATGCCTTGGTTTGGCTAATGAACTCGAGATGGCAGCATCTATCGGCTCCTCGAGCTGGGGTTGTGTCTTCTGCCGCTAGAGTGAGACTTTGGTGCCTTCTGATCCCGTCTCATCGTGACATATTTGAGAAAAAGTATATTATTCTATGTCATTAAACAAAAGACTATATATGCATCATGCCACCAAAACATTTTAATGGTGTCGTGTGAATATTATTTGGGTAAGCACATTGTCGTAGTGTGTGGCAAATTAGGATTGGTCCAATTTAAATAAACCTGGTGCATGTTGGGTGGCCGTTTTCGCGATTGTCCTCCATCTTGTGAATTTTGACTTGTGACTGATCGCTGGGTGAAGAAAGACACATATTGTGAATCTCGTCAAGGGGCGAGGGCTCTTGCCCTCGTCCCCGCTAACTTGGGGATATATCCCAGTATTTTGATGATACATGAAGAATTTAGTGTGCAACTATCATCTGTGATAATCGTGAAAATATTTTCTTGGGCCTTAATATGGAAATGCGATGTTTGGTGTGCTTCTCTTCGACGGCGGTTGGCAGCCATCTCATATTTTATTTTATGTTTGGTGATATAAATCCTTTAAGGATATCTAAGTAGTGTTGTAAAAATTAGTGTCTCCCCAAAAGGCTTTATTAAGGTATGTTTTGGCATTTTTTTAAAATTTGCGAATTGACCACTTCGGACCACGCTACAATTTCATTTTTTCTTTGCCTGAAGTTTCCTCTTCCTCCAGTACTCCTTCATATGGGCGCTATGCTGTTTCTTCTGCTCATCCGTCCAGGCTCTTCCCTTCTTTGTGGTTCTTGTGACGTGAAACCCTTCCAAATTTTGAATTATGTACCGAAATGTTTCCCTGTTTGACATCTGAACTTCCTGGATGTTGGAATTTTCGAGATCTTTTCGAACTTCCTTAATCCATGTCGTTGTTGTCTTCTTGTTCCACAGGTAGTCGAATAACTGTTTGGTTAGTCTAGTTTTGTCCATTCTGTACAAGTGTCCGAGAAACGATAACCTCCTCTTCTTCATGGTCTCAGAGATTCTCTCCACATTTTTATAGACTTCATTGTTGCTCTGAAGTTTCCAGCCGGTTTCAGTCTGGACTGGGCCCATGATTTTCCGTAGTATTCTTCTTTCTAGGATCTCTAGCTTCTCCAACTTGTAATTCATCGAGAGGCATTCGCTGGCATACAGGCATTCTGTTTTTACTACCGTGTTGTAATGTTTTAGTTTGGCATTCCATGAGATGCATTTCTTGTTGTAGATGTTTTTAGTTAGCCCATAAGCTCTTTCCATTTTTGAGATACGATCTTCTACAGCAGCTTTCTCTAGGCCGTTCTCTTGTATGGTTTCACCGAGGTATTTGAACTTTTTCACCCTCTGAATCCGTCCAATCTCTGTTTCAAGGAATTGTGGTCCATGTTTGTCATTCATCATGAACTTGGTCTTCTCTTTCGAGATCCTAAGTCCTGTCTTGCTAGCGATCTTTTCTAAGAGGTTGATCTGTATGGCCGCTTCTTCTAGGTTTTCTGAAAGTATCGCAAAATCATCAGCGAAAGCCAAGCAATTGACTTTGATTCCTCCCGTTTTCGTCCTAGGCAGATCGGTATCTCTTGATTTTCAAGTTCGGAATTCCAAATTCTCACAATCCTCTCGAGGACACAGTTGAATAGTAATGGTGATAATCCATCACCCTGTCGCACACCTGTCTTGATTTCAAATGACTGAGACAATTCTCCCATGAACTTCACCTTAGAAGTTGTGGCTGTTAAGGTTTCTCTGATAATATTGGCCAGTTTGGTTTTGACTCCAAATTCTCTAATGATCTTATCTAGGGTCCCTCTGTCCACCGAGTCGAAGGCTTTTTTGAAGTCAATGAATGAAACCACTATACTTTTGCCGTTCAGCGCTCTGTGGCGAATTATTGATTACAAATTTAGGATTTGTTCGGCACAGGAGCGGCCTTTCCGGAACCCACCTTGGTATTCTCCAAGTTGCTTATCTAGGATTCCTTCTATTCTATTCTATTCAGAAGTATCCTTGAGAGGATTTTGTAAGTGACTGGGAGTAGCGACACGCCTCTGTAGTTGTTAACATCTTGTTTGTTCCCTTTCTTATGGAGTGGGTGGATCAGCGCTGTTTTCCATTCGTCTGGTAGCTTTTCCGTCTCCCATATTTGTTGGAAGATATGGTGCAGGTCGTCTAGGATTTCCGGTTCTGCCCACTTCAACATTTCTGCTGATATGGAGTCTTCCCCGCTTGCCTTGTTGTTCTTGAGACTTTTCAGGGCTTCCTTTATTTCTTCTTTTGTTGGTGGCATATCATCTTCTGAGTTTATAGGATGAGTCTGAAATTCTAGTTTGTTGGTTGGAGGCGGGCAGTTGAGGAGTTTCTCAAAGTATCTGGCTAATATATTGCAGTTTTCTTGATTGTTCAGTCCAATTTTTCCTTCTTCGTTTTTGAAACTTATACTTGGAATTTGATATCCTCTAAGCTTGTCCTTGAAGGTTTGGAAAAAATCTCTGGTGTTATTCTTAGTGAAGTCGTCCTGGAGGTTTTGTAACTTTGCATTCTAAAACGATCGTTTGGTCCTGCGGAATACCCCTGATGTTTCTTTCCTTTGGGTTCTGAATTGTTCCAAATGTTCCGTATCTCTTGAACATTTCCATTTTCTCCATGTGTCGGATCTCTTTTCAAGTGCTTTCTCACATTCTTCATTCCACCAGATTGTACGTTTCCTCTTTGCCAGTCCGAATGTTTTCTTAGCGGCTTCATTGATCTTTGTACAAAGATGTTGCCAGGTCTTTGTTCTAGAAGAGCGGATTTCTTCTCTGAAGTCATTTATAATATCTCCATTGATGTTCATTCGATTGGTGTTGTATTTTTTCAACTTAGGTGGATCCTTCTTTTGTTTTGGTGGAAGAAAACGTATTTTAACTTTGGAGAGATAGTGATCAGAGTCAAATTTACCATTTCTAATCACTTTAACATTCATCACCTCCCTAGTATTTGTCCTTGATATTGCTACATGGTCTAATTGGAATTCTCCTAGGTTGGGATTTGGAGATACCCATGTCTTTGCTTTTCTTGGAAGTTTCCGAAAATGAGTCGACATGAGATTCAACTGGAAGATTTTGCAGAGTCCAAGGAGCCGTTCGCCATTCTTGTTTGTCCTCCTGTGTGCTGGATAGTCTCCTGCTATATCTTTGTATTTTCTTTCTGTCCCTATTTGTGCGTTGAAGTCTCCCAGAAGGATTTTTACATGGTTCACAGGTATCCGAGCGATTTCTGTTTCTAAGAGGTCCCAGAAGTCATCGACTTTCTGTGGGTTCTTCTTGTTGTCTTCGTAGATAGGAGCATGGCAATTTATGAGAGTATAATTCCTGTTTTTGCACTTGATTGTCAATAGGGATAATCTCTCAGATTTAGATGAGAAGTCTGTGACACTATCCACTATGGTTTTGTTTATATAGAAGGCAGTCCCAAGGAGAGGGGTGTTAGCCATTATCTTTATTGCTGGCTTTCCTTTGAATACTCTGTAGTGCTTTATATCCATGATGTGGTCATCTAGGAATCTGGTCTCTTGTACAGCCAAAATCTGGATTTGTTGGTCGTCCAGGAGCTTTTCCAATTCTTTCTGTTTTCCGACTCGCAGGAGTGAGTTGACGTTAATGGTCCCGATGAAGTATTGGCATTTTATTTTTTTATTTTAAATTTTTGGAGCTCCGTATTTTTCATTATGTACTGAGTGTTTTGTTTTTTGTTCTGAAGGTTGACTTTGGCCTAGATATGTCACCTCTGAATATGTAAAATTTGGTTAAACAATTTTAGTCCGGGGAACACTACTGTTTTTCTTCTAATTTTATTATTTGGCGTCTGGCTAAGGCATTTTCTTCTTATTATATTCTTGTACTGACCAGACGAATCTATTAACACTAGGCCTAATTTTGATCATTCGTCGGTCGGTTTTTACTTTGATCCGTTGCCTTTTAAAAACTTTTGATTTCGTAATGTCTAGAGTTTGCTTTTATCTTCCTGTTTTCTCACTGAAGAAGTTTTTTTTAATGTAAAATTAGGCGTTTGACATAAATACGTGCTGATATACCTTCAACTGTTCCTGGTCGCCATGGTAACTTGTTAACAGAAGTGCATTGTGGGTTTTTGTTTCTGGCGTGTGTTTGAAGTGCACGTTCATGGGTCATGGTGATGTTGTTTAACTTATTTTGGTTTTAAATTATCCTTTGGTTTTCCTTTTTTGGAGTTTTCTTTTTGTACTCGTGCGTTATTCTTTCGGTACCTTGTTTATGGTAAAATTTTGCACTATTTACTTTTTTTTTGATTCTCCAAGGCCCTCATGGTTCAGTTGGGAGTATGTCAGGTACATTTTAAGTTTTTAATTTTTTTTGTGGCTTGTCATTCTCTGAGCTCAGGTAATTGTTAATTGATATCGACCTTTAACTTTTTTTTTAAATCTACAGTGAGAATTCTAGCTGAGGTTTTATTTTATTTTTGTAATTTAATGCTGGCTGATGCATGTTCTGTTCTCTGGTGGAGGTGTTCTTTTAAATTTAACATTAAATTTTTCTTTTAAAGCAAGCTACTGTTGTTGCATCATTTCGTCGGTGGCAGTTCTGTTGGTTATCGGGGGATTTTCTGTAGACGAACCTGTGGGTCTTCTCCTTCTCCACCTTCTTCCACCTATAGGTGTTCTTCTGTTGGGGCATGTCAACTGGCGGTGAGTTTGCAGTTGCGATGCGAACCTTTGAAGAAAGGTTCCCCCACCATCCCGTGTCACTATCCATTCGTTTATCCATATTTAGTAATACGATAGGGTGTCCAGAAAGAGAATTGAAATGAACATATTTTTAAACCATTTATTAACTTAACTAATTTTAATAATAATTTATTCAAAATTCATTGTAACATTTTCTCTTTTTAGATCTTGGTTCCAACCCACCACCATTCACCCGATTTAACAGCGGGAAGACTAGAATAGGTTTAAATCATACACAAAAATAGATAAAGAATACGGGCCAGATTTGCCTTGACCAAACCAACTCATTAATACAGGCCACGCCAACTCAGGTGCTTCGCGAGCACCGGCCGGCACCGGCAAAAGCACCGCACCGGTGCGGTGCTCTGCTGTAGGAGAGGAACGTAAGTGGCAGCGCTTAGCGAGGCCAGAGTCGTGTTGTTATTTGGCGAATGGGGGTGGGCAAATCAGCGCGCGCCATGCGGAGTACTGGTAAGAAAAGGAATAATAATAATAATAATAATAATAATAATAATCAACAAGGCACCGGGTGAAGATTTGACAATTGCTGATTTGTGGAAACATGCAGGGGAAAAAGCAGTCGACAAGCTTGTTGCAATTATTCAAGAGATCTGGGAGAGCGATAAACTCCCAAGTGGATGGACCTCTGCCGTAATTCATCCACTACGTAAAAAAGGGGAGAAAACCGATGTGAACAATTACCGTGGCATCTCTCTTCTATCAATAACTTACAAGATCCTCTCAAAAGCTCTACAGAATAGGGCGGAACAACAAAATCGATCCACAACTGGGGGAATACCAAGGGGGTTTCAGAAAGGGACGATCATGTGCTGAGCAGATTATGAATCTGAAGTCCATCCTTTCATATCTGAAACTCAGGAACAGGGAATTCGTGATGACCTTTGTTGATTTTAGGAAAGTGTACGACTCAATTGATTGAACCACCCTATTGCAAATCCTTGAAGAGTTTGGCTTAGATAACAAGACACAATCAATTATCCAGCTAACCCTGACCAACACCACCTCCAAAGTGAGGTTCAGAGGAGAGATGTCTGATGCCTTTGAAATCAGGACAGGAGTGAGGCAAGGAGATGGGCTATCACGGCTTCTCTTCAATTGTGTTTTGGAAAAGGTCATCCGAGAATGGCGGAAGGAAATGAAAAATTCAAGGGTAGAAAATGGCGTAAGGCTAGGGTACAAGTATATGAATCTTACAATCAACTGTCTAGCCTTTGTAGATGATCTAGTGATCTTTTCAGATTCCATTGATATGGCAGAAGAACAACTTAACCAGCTGAAAAATCAAGCACTGAAGGCTGGGCTTCAAATCTCCTCTGAGAAGACACAATTCATGACAAACATAAAATCAGCGCCCAGGGAACTGGAGGTCGGACTAGGAAAAGTTCAGAAGGCAGAAAGTTTAAATACCTCGGTGAATGGATAGAGCCTAACCTATCAGAGAAGGAAGCCTCCATGTCACGCATTAATAAAATGGAAATGGCATAGGCCTACAACCTGACTAAAGACATATACAATAAGAGATCGATATCCTTAAACGCAAAAATTAGACATTACTGCACTGTTATTCCACCAGAGGCTCTGTATGCGGCTGAGACTCTAATAATGAACAAGAAAGGTATAATGGAAAAACTAGAGGCTAAAGAAAGGAAGATTTTGAGGAAAATCCTGGGTCCCATCAAAGAAAACAGCGAGTACAGAAGGCGTCACAACCACGAATTGTACATGCACGTGGAGAAGATCAGTGCCACGATTCGATAAAGAAGGATTGCCTTTTATAGCCACGTGACACGAATGAGCCCAGGCAGGATATCAAAACGGATATTGACGTACTTTCAAGATAAGAAAACCAAAGGGGCATGGTTTACGGAAGTTGAGAAAGATCTACGTGAAATGGAAATTTCCCCCAAAGATATCCAGGAGCGTGTTCCACTTCAGGAAAAACTACGTACGCACAAAGGTTTCCAGGAAAAGCCGAAGCTGAAGACAGGGAAGGCGTGGTCCGAAGAGAGAAAAGAACAACACCGGAGACGAATGCGGGAACACTGGGCGGTAGTTAGAGCTCGGAAGAAGAGACAGTTGAACTGACGTGGTCCCTAGTTGGCCGAATCGAAGAATGAATAATAATAATAATAATAATAATAATAACGCCAATTTTGTGCACAGACAGAAATACTAGTTTTATTGCGCTCTTGATTTTGCACTAATTTTGAACATTCTTTGTTTATCTTTGGCATCGCTTTGAAGCCACTCCGATATTTGGAACAATCGTTTCGGCAGTTGCAATCCGATGTGTAGCTTCCAAGGAAGCATCAGACAAACTTGGCCTTGATTTTGTTTTGTCAATATTCATAATTTGTAAACATTTGTTCACAAAGGAACGTTGTTGTTCTGAACATTGCAACACATTTCAGAGCAGTACGGATTAATTTATTTTTGCCTTGCAACGAGATATTTAAATCATTGAAATACCCTGTGATGTCTTCCATGAAAGCGAGGTCAGCGATCCATTGCTCATCATCCAGGATGGTTTACATATTGTAAATATTTTCCCCCATACTTTCAGACATAAACATTTTGTAGCTAACAAGTAAGTGTAATGGATCTGATGATGATCGCTTGACGATCGTAACTGGTCATCCAAGTGTATTTATTAATCTCATGTACCGTATTTCTTTTTCAGGATTAGGGAATAACCCATCTCATTTGGGTACAATCGTGTTGACCGATTGAAGGGAATCAAAATTTCGTGGACTTAGTGAGGTTAAAGTTGAAGTTTAGAAGCATAAAACGTTCAATTACAACAGTTATGCTTTTGACAAACATTGTATTATATTACGTGTCGCCATTCTTGAGTGTAGATCTTCGTCTCTAGAAACTTAATAGGTTCATTCGCTGAACGTGCAGAACTTATCAGTTTGAATCCCCACCGTGCGCCGCCATGTTTTCGTAAGCTAGCAAGAGAAAAGCTTGCTATAATCTGCTGACACTGTAACGTGTTTTTCGAGGGGTTTTATGCAACTGGCATAAGTCAGTAGGAAGCCATTCTATATTTATTTACGCGGCAAATTGTTCAGCCAAGAGAATTTTTCATGGTAATTTATTATTATTATTAATTTATTATAATTATTATTAAGGTATTTTCGGAGCATTTTATAAAAATTATTAGCATTCAGATAGGTTTTCTATGTCTTAGAAAACGCTGTCAAGCAAATTATTACGAACGACAATATTATAGAAAATTATGTGATTACGGAATTTTACGGAGTTTTGTCAGTTAGGGTATTTGAGAGACATGACTCACTGGGAATTCGAATACAAGCTGATTCCTGTCGAGAAGTATTACGCAAGGCTGGGTCGCAAGGTCTAGAAAAGGCGAATTGTTGGTACGGAAAACGACTTCTCCCTCTCGCGCGCCGAGTGTAATGAGGCAGAGGAGGGGAACTGGCGGCGTGCTCAGCCAATCAGGGGAGACAACGTAAGCTGGAAGACGGTACCGTGGTGGGGGAGCCAACAGGTGCATATATCGTTCGACGCGCCGTGAAACGGGGACTATCTGTGAAATACTTGAGGAGTATGGATGCGCGTGCGAGTCGCTCCGATGTTCAGTGGAGTTAGGGACTATCTGTGTAGAACTTGCGGAGTACGGTTGGAAGTGCGTGTCGCTCCGATGTTCAGTGGAGTTGAAGACTAACTTTTGCAAAACTTAACCAGTGCGGTTGTACGAGTGTTTGGGTCCGAGGTACGGACCATAGAATTATCTAATCTACCAGAATATCATCAAATTCCGACGGAGATGACGACGTCCAGGAGACTGTGGGAAGCTCACAGCATCAGCAAGTACGAGGGAAATGCCTTGGCAATTTCCAATGGTAAGCGCAAATGACGCAGAAATACGCAATCTCTCATTTTTCTTTGTTTTACATTTCATATTTCAGTAACTTCATAGCTTGGAAATAAGAGTAAAATCAATTTATCAGACTCCGTTTTCACGTAATTTTCTATCGGTAATATTCAAATCACAACGCTCCAATTTAAATTTTGTACTTATTATTATTATTAATTTTGCTATACTTGTTTTATATAATAAATTCATTTCTTTTACAATGCAATCTTTGCTTTCAGTAGGTAGCATTAGATATAGACCAATTCCTTCTCCTGATACAATTGTTTGTTGGGTTAATGATCAAATCATACCACGATCTGAGTGAATAGTGTCTTGAAGGTGTTCTGCCAGAGCTAGACGTTGTTAAATACAAATTTAGATTTCAACATTGCATTGAGGTCTTGGCGCCCATTAAAACAACATAGCTTAGGCAAAGGTAAACAGTTACATTTGTCACCCAACAGAAGGGGCAGCCAAAACGTTTCAACACCTTGCTACCTACGTTACATCCGATAGCAAGCCCGCTGGACGGCACCTAGCAGAAATTGCTAACCGATTGCTAGCTAGCAGTGTGTCCGCTGAACTCAAACCAAATGTAGTCATGTTGAGAATACTGTATAAACTGTTGAGAAATCAAATGTAAACATATTATTTTATACTCCTCTCAACGCTACATCATGCAAATGTAACAAAATATGAATCATACTGATAAGGTTCCAGCTTTACACAAGCGATATTTAACACTTATACACAGCCGAGTTGGCATATCGTAACAAATGCATGCGTTTGAGAATACATCATCATTTTGCTAGCATAATTCCCCCCCCCTCCCAGAAACCTATGCAGCCTCAGCAAGATTCATTTTCATGACTGGTCGGAAATAAGCTGTCATAGCTGTGTGTCGTCATGCGGATGTAAGAAATACAAATCTTAATGTTAAGATCTCAGCTTTTCACCTATGATCAAGTAACATTCATGGGAAGTATAAAGACATGAAAGTTGCATGCGTTTGAGATTACATTATCATTTTGGCAGCATAATATTTCCCAGAAACCTGGAGACGGTGGGGTTTGAAACATTTTAGTCTTTAGTCCTGTTAAAACGCGATGTAGCCGTGTGCGTTAAATCGTGAGCAACGACTGCGTTAAAAGTAGAACAACAAAGAAACCTGCACATATGTACACTCATCTATTGACTTCTCAATGAAAGTACATCTCACTATCTCTCTTGTAATTTTCGTTTTCTTTCTTCCTTTCATGATCACACCTTCAAATGTCAACTGACTGCGATCCTGCAACCTTGGACACAGCAGGTGAGAACGTTACCACTGTAGGGGCGTGGTGGCGCAGCGGTCAAGCTGTATGCCTCTCACCAAGGTGGGCCGGGTTCGATTCCCGGTCACTGCATGTGAGATTTTCGATGTGAAATGCCATGTCCTGTGGTTCGGATTCCACGTAAAACTGAGGTCCCGTGACTTATGATCGCGAGATTAACGGTCACGTTAAACTACAAGCTTCCTTCCTTCCTTTTCGTTACCACTGTAACACGCAGCCAGTTACACAAGTAACCAATAGTAACAAATGAGAATTCAAGAGAAAGAGAATTGCGCGCAGCAGTGATGAACTGCGCTCTGATTTCATAAATATAGACAATTTGTTTAATAAGTGAGAATAAACAAGACGATAGATAGTCCCTGCCAGGACTATGTCACTTCGAGCCCGCGTACCAATAATGTTGGGCGGGTGGTTTATACACATGCGAGGATATTTGCATGGGTCCACTAGTAATTAAATATTACCAGAATTTCTGGGGAACAATTAAATAATTACTGACATTTTGAAAACCTGGGGGTTTCTCAACATGGTTAAGAAATACTGTATTTTGAAACACGAGGAGAGCTTGTCAGCACTGATTCCCATAGCTCACTTGGTTGTGGAGGTAGGCTAGGTAATTCCATAATTTAGAGGGATTTAGTACTCAATTTGCAATCATTGCAGTCATAAACGCAATTAAAACGTCCCTGTAAATTAATTATCAATGTGTCGAGAATTGAAGTGCGAAATGTCTGGTTTCCAATCCAGCAGCTCACCTAACTCATCAATACCCAGCGAGGCTCGCATTCAGGTAGGATTTAATCTACCAAGCTTGATTATGAAATGACTGGGCTGGCGCTGTTGAAGACGGTGCATCGAAAACTCCATTACCTCTCTCAACCCTCACTCTTCCGGATTAGCACCAATCCAACGTCAAACAATATTCAGCTTTATAAGCGTGTTTCAGTATAATTGCTGTCTGTATCACTTGATACCTTCCCCATTACTGTACAATTCCCTAGCTGAAATCTAATAATAACAAAGATAAATCATTCTACGTTATCTTCCAAAGTCTTTACAAACTACAACTACGAATACATTCGTACGTAGCGGCAAATATAGGCTTCTCTTGAGTTTGGACGAATTTTCGCGTCGGCGTTCTTTATCTCCGAACCATCTGTTTTCAGCATACACACATCTCACAAGAGAATCGCGTATGTTTAGTTTAGAGGCTTGTGTAAGTAAGTAAGTAAGTAAGTAAGTAAGTAAGTAAGTAAGTAAGTAAGTAAGTTAGTTAGTTAGTTAGTTAGTTAGTAAGTAAGTAAGTAAGTAAGTAAGTAAGTAAGTAAGTAAGTGAGTGCGTGTGAAAATGTTTCTGGTAGCCTACTGTAGGTAATGAAGTGCAGTTAAGTAAAGCGAATTAACGAACAATATATTCATATACCGTACTGGAAGTCTTATTGATAGCTGTAACTCTTCAGTCGTTCAACACGAATATATAATATACTAGCAGTAGTGCCCGGCTTCGCCCGGTGGATTTATTTGTTTTATGGATATTTATGAATACTACTACAGAACTGGCACATGATATTTCAATTAACAGAAAATAAAATAATTTGAAAATATAACTTCTTGTGGTGGTAGTGGCAGTGGGGGTTATGAGTAATACAGTATAATGGACATAACATTCAGGTCATTTTGCCCTTATGATAATGATAATAATGAATAGGGAAACGGCTATTTACTAACTACAGTACTGACACATGCAATTTATAAACGAATTGAAAATTACGATTAGAAAGAGAAGTAAGTAAATCAAAAGACACTACCTAGGGCCTATATCTCATTGGCTATTAGTAAAGTAGAGCCCAATAGTGTCATCTTTTGTCACATAGCGCCGTAGAAAAATAATCAGAGCACTTTGGAAAACTTCCTTCCCGAGCTCCTCAGGTAGCAATAGAGTCATTTATCGCCAGATAGCGCTCAAGGATAAGGATCAGAATAAATGAAAGTAAATTTGAATGCACCAACGCTTATTGCAGCTGATAACCTGAATGTACTGCACCAACACCATCACACTTACACAGAGGTATAATATTTTCATGATGATAACTGTTTTAAGGGTCATAAGAAATCTTTTTGCACTAATTACTCCCCGTGAATGCAATTTATAAGCCGTGCAAGATGCAACTATTTACGCAATTCTGCACCTGAACACTGTTAGGGGCGGCGTGATGCAGCCCGCATTGCCAGCTTACAATAGACGTATTAAAATATTCTTACAGTTACACTTCTACGGACATGAGACTTTCTAGGGCCATAAAAAGTGGTTTTCAAGTCCCTTTTGTCTGTTATTCTAAACGCAGGGAATGGAAAGAGTTGTCCAAAATATCAAGTGGACAGTGTTACCACCAGGGTTTGAAAGGGTAGGTATGTAAAATTCGGTGCAATTAGGTGAAATGGTGTAGATTTGTGCTAAAGGGCCCAAATGCAGGGAATGGAGTGGTCTGTCCGAAATTTAAAGTGGACAGTGTTACCCGCAGGGTTCCAAAGCGTAAGTATACACAATTAGGTTCAGATCGGTGAAACGGTGTGGATTTGTGCCAAAGGGCCTAAATGCAGGGAATAGGGTGGTCTGCCCGAAATTTCAAGTAGACAGTGTTACTTGTCGGATTCCAAAGGGTAAGTACATAAAGTTTGGTTCAGATCGGTGAAACGATGTAGATTTGTGCCTAAGGCCTCAGATGCAGGAAATGGAGTGGCCTGTCCGAAAGTTCAAGCGGACAGTGCTACTCGTTGGGATCAAAAAGGTATGTATGTAAATTTGGTTCAGATCGGTGAAACTGTGTAGATTTGTGCAAAAGGGCCTAAATGCATGGAATGGAGTGGTCTGTCCGAAATTTCAAGTGGACAGTGTTACCCGCAGGGTTCCAAAGGGTAGGTATACAAATTTTGGTTCAGATCGGTGAAACGGTGTAGATTTGTGCCAAAGGGCCTAAATGCAGGGAATGGAGTGGACTGTCCGAAATTTAAAGTGGACAGTGTTACTCGTCGGGTTCCAAAGGGTAAGTATACAAATTTTGGTTCAAATTGGTGAAACGGTGTAGATTGTATAAATAACAGACAGACAGACAGACAGACAGACAGACAGACAGACAGACAGACAGACAGACAGACAGACAGGCAGACAGACAGACTAACATTGAGCTTTATATATATAGAAGATACACAGCATATAATAATAAAACAATAAGATAAATAAACCCTCCTGAAAAAAATGCATGTATTAATCATGATCACTATTATTAATGGGATAATTTAGGATTACGCGTTTCGACCGTCAAGCGGTCATCATCAAATCCTGATTGCTTTAAATCTATATGCAAATGGTATGTGTGTGGTCTCATTATACAGTACTTTGTATAATGAGTCAACTAGATGTTTATATTGCGATTCGCAGTTTGAATCTCGTTATACTGAAGTTTAGTTTGATAAGGCTTTGAATAGAATAACGTATGAGTATTATGCACGTGTAGACAGTTAAAACAAAACAATATAATAAAATAAAATTAGAACAAGCAGTTGAATTCTATTATATATGGTTACTTTACGTGCACGCTTTAAGCGTGCCAACTCACTTACTGAAAATAACATAATATTTTTGAAGGCAAGATAAGGGCATTGTTTGTTAATATAAATAAATATCATAATGCAATGAGTTTATGGATGTCTATAGGCCTGACTTAATACATTAATAATGTGACCAAAATTTTTATGAGCCCCCATGACAGTTTGATTTATGCTATTAATATTATTAGTTTCTTTATATAAATGTTATATCAATATTTTATCGTGTTGGCAACGTGTCCAATTGCATGGGTCCGTTTGCAATAGACAGAGTGTCACTATTATTATTATTATTATTATTATTATTACTATTATTATTTGATGTTATCTTTTAATCCCGAGTAATATACAGGGTGAAGAATAAATGTCGCACTTGGAGGTCAGCATGCGGTTCCTCGTTGAAATTCTCGTCGAAATTTTATCTTGCAAACCCTAGTCCCGCCAATAGTTCGAATAGAAATGCGAGTTAAGAAACGAGGCTCTGGCAACTCTGTAACTGCGTGCAGCGTGGTCAATAAGGGGTCGCATGAACACGGCGCTGTTTCGGAGCTGTCTCATTAGCTCAGTGGTACAGTTCGTTTGAACTATTCAGTGCTATTTAGTGCTACGTTTATCAGTCAAGTACAATTTCTCCGTAGAAAAATGTTAACATACCAGCGAAGAAACACTAT